>OX422208.1:291783901-292983901 GCA_949130495.1 Sambucus nigra
TTCTTGTAGACATAATGCTTTACCTCCAGAAAGGTGGATAAAGATGAAAAATCCTGTTGTTGTAACTAGCATCAATGGAACACAAAATTTCATTGATTTAAAAGCTAAAAAATTAGCTATCTCGTTTAATGAAAAGAAATTCATTGTTATAAAAATCATTTTCTTTCCTCAAATGCATGGAGATTTTATTTTAGGTAATAATTTTATTTTAGAATATTTAATACATGAGGAGGATATTCTTCTTCATCAGATGAATAGTGGTTTAATTCATAGTGATAGTGTTGCAACAATTTTTCATGTTACGTGTTTTGTATTTGTTCAATAATTTTATTACGTTTTGAAATATTGAATGTTGGATCTTTATATAGATGTCTCCAATAGTCTAATATTTCATGAATATTTATGTATTAAGTATAGTTAAATTCTTCTAATTGAAGGGTTTTAATTTCTTTAGTGCTATAGTACAACCTAGGGTTTTTATTATCTTGGATAATTCATTCCAGTTTGTTCTGTATTATTTTGAGCATATATTTTTGTTAACAGATTGTCAATTTTTTGTTTAGTTTCCTCTTTTAAGTCTAGATTTGAAACTTCTTTGAGTTTCCTGGGTTTCTGATCAACCTTGTTTAAGTTGAATTCTATATTATCTAATTTTCTTTCTACATAGTTTTGATTTACGATCTGATGTTTTTTAATTCGTTTTGCCAATCCAAAAACTATATCAGTAAAACCATTTAAAGTAGTACTTATTTTACTAATATCATTTTCAGATTTTTTTATCAATATGCAAACTGTGATTATACATAGATTCTTCCTTATTTAACCATGGAGCTAAACATTGTAATGAAGCATCAACATCTTGTTTTTCCATTTTAGTAATCACTCGTACCTAAGACCTCCTAATGTATTATTTCAAGTGCCTTAAACCAAGTTCCTTAAAGCCTTTAGCTAACTGTAATTGTAGTTGGCAAAGAGAAATATGGTCTTTGAAACAATAATAGGTATTCGGGTTTTGTGAGAAACTTAGCCGAAAATTAAAATATTTCTGCTATATTACTATTGTATCATGGTCTAATTAAAAAATAAATACGCAAACAAAAAGTATAAACATAATAATTAACACAAATATTGATTCTTATAATAAAGCTTAATTCAAACATAATATTTAATACATACCTTAATAACAAGGCTCACTGGCTCTGATACCAACTACAAAAGTGCGAAAAGGAAAAGCTTAATATTACAAAGAGAGTGTATTTTATAGAACTGGTTATGAAAGGAGAGAGAAGATTGGGTTTTTACAAGTGATTTAAAACTAAAGGCAAAGTTACTTCTATAAGTCGGGACGCCAAGCAATCCTATAATTATATTGACGAATAGATAAGAAGAAAAGAGAAGAAAAAAATGTGGGTTGCTTTTCAGCCGATTTAAAAAAGGTGAATACTACAGAGTGAATAGTAAATACTATTTGGTGAATAGAAATTACTATTTTCTTTTTCAAATAGTAAACAATATTTGCATTTATTTATTTTGTTTTTCTTCTGGGGACCACATATCGTGTTCTGAATTGTTGATGCAGTCGTTCCATTTGGTAATTATCCTTCCATAGTATTCACGATGTTGGCTTCACCGATGGAGTCAAAGGACATGTTATCCATTGGACTTTGGTTATGAGGATGAAGTTGGGCTAACTTATATTCCTCCGCATTGCTTAATAATTCATAAGGAACATCTAAATTATTTTTATTTCTCAAATTATCTAGAAATTCCATAACAGTTGCTCATTGTTCAAACGATGTGGCGTAATTAATGGGAAGCTATCTAACAAATAGTCATCTACCATCAGTCACCATGAATTTGATTTCATTTTCCCGATAAAAATATGTTGCCATGTTGGAAATATTGATCTTGCTTTTTTACCAATATAATTTTGTATACTTATGTTCTACGAGTTGATCATCATAATTATTGTGGTCGATCTCATCCTATTCATAATTCTCAGTTTTTTAAGGTGCCATATTTGGTATAGTTGGTAAAATCTTTCTCGAACCCTCTATCCAACAAAACTGGTGATATGAAAAGACAAATAATGGGAATTTCTGTAATTCCCTCTGGATAGTATATGATTGATCATTGTTTTGATCATCATTGGTAAATTTCTAAAATTTTCTGGTAAAATGGTTGGAAAGAGTAGTTTGTTAACTGATCCCCATTCAATTGGTTCAATATCCCAATTGCCTTCCGTGAAGAATTGCAGTTTTAGCATATCATCATATAGATTAAGATAATCAGCAAAATTGATTAAAAGATTTTTTTATCTTTTTATCCTGGTCTTTAAATTTGGGAAAAAATTTTAATTGGAATAATGGTCTTTGAAGAAGTTGTTTTGCTTTTTTAAATAAATAAATTCTTCGAATTGTATTGAATTTTTTTTAGAAAAGTCATTTTCCAACATTTCTGCTACTGCTAGAAAAATATTGATTTTTTCAAGAGAAAAATCCTCATTTCATAGTTCAATTGTTTCAATACATGAAGACTGAAAGATTTCAGTTGATATAGAACTGTTGTTTGTTGAGGAATTTTTTCAGCGAGGGTGCTTAGGTTTTTTCTGAAATCTTTTTTTTTTCCAGTAAGATGAGATTTCCAAGATTCATTCAAGGGTTCATACAACTCATAGGGGATTCCTGGGTTGTAAAAGTCAGATACTTCAGTATTAAGAGTGCTTTCTTTTGTCTGAAGTCTTGAAAATTGATAAACTAAGTTGGGGGAGGGGGGGTGCCAACTGTTTCATCCAATTCTCCCATATTGTTATAGCTTCTTGGATATTATTATATTTTTGGTGACATGCATCGTGATAACCATTTATTTGGTTATGACATTGGTACCAATTGTGGTAAATGCCTAGTTGGCGTCCCCTAAATACAACATACACAAATCTTGGTTAAGATTGTGCATTTGAAGATGATTCTTGGGTGGTCTTTGCCTTTTTAGCAATAGTTACCCATTCACCTTGTACTTCTTGAGGCTCTTTATCTCCCATCCTAAAAGAAAAAACATTCCACTTATTTAGGGTTTTTTTGCAAATATTCCACTTGTTTAGTGGTTTTCCTCACAATTTCTGCTAAGGTGATATGTAAGAAAATTGTTAGTATATTTTAAGTGTTCAACTTCAAAGGTATAAACAACAATTTTATTATACCATTTTAATCTTCTTCCTTCTAAAATATTTCTTTTATTTATAAGGAAGTCCCTAATAGCTTTATTGTTTGTTCTAACAATAAAATCTTCTGGTGCTAGGAAAATATGGAATTTTTTAATAGCAAGTTTTATTACTAATAATTATTTTTCAAAAATAATGTAATTAAGTTCATTAGGCTTAAATTTACATGAATTATAATCGCATATTAATTCATGTTTTTGAATATTTTTTGAACTAGGATTTTTCTTACCATGAATACCAAATATATTGGAAGTGGTTTCGTCCCAATATCGTGCTGGAATTGCTTTGAGGACACATCCCCAGCAATTATATGAAGCATCTGTTTCAAGAATTAATTTATCTCCTGATTTAGGAAATAAACTTTCAGCAATGATTAAGTATATCTTATTTTATTATTTTTACTACAAGAGTATCTCTTTTATTCCATGTAAAAACATCACTCTTTTTCAGTTTTTCAAGAAGTGGTAATTCCATTTGTGACAATCCTTGTATGAATTTCTTCCATAAATAAGGATTCCCAAGAAACTTTGCAATTATTTTTTATCCAAAATTTCTTCATTAAAATCCCGTATTTTTTAGATTTTGTGGTCTTGTAATTTTAATTAATCTTGGTTTAAGATTATTCTGAGAAAGATGATTTCTGTTTTTTCGATTTCAATTTTGTTTGGAGATAAAATAATTCAATGTTTTTGGAATTTTTCACAAAGTATTTTTAGATGATGTCGATGTTCTTCTATTGTGTTTGAAAAAATAAGAATATCATCTATGTAGACAACACAAAAATCTTTAAGATCTTTAAAGATACTATCTATCCATCTATGGAATACCTGTGGAGCTGTGTTTAGATCTAAATGCATAACATTCACTGATAATGTCCTCTAGGGGTACTAAAGGTTGTCAACGGTTTTGATTCCTCAGTTAATTTTAACTGCCAAAATCCAGATTTACAATCAAATTTAGTAAAGATCTTTTTACCTTTAGTTTGGTTGATTAATATATCCTTTCTTGGGATGAATTAACCATCAAATTCTAATTGTTCATTTAACCTTTTATAGTTTATGACCATCCTATCTTTTCCTCTTGTGACCTTACTGTGTTTTCTTACCATGAAGGCAGGGCTAGAATGAGAGTTCATTATTTCTTCAATAAGAATAGTTTCCAATAATTCTTTGATTTCATTATCAAATTCATCCATGTCTTGTCTAGTATAGATCATGGGTTTGACTTTTATAATGATATTGGGATCTCTTAATTTGAGATTACAATACCTTGGACTTTTGTCCCATAATTGTAGTGGATTTTCACGAAAATTATCTTTTAGAATAGTATAAAGCCAATGCGTTTCTTCAAGGGCTTTAATTATTGGAGTCAAATCTCCTTTCTTAGTAGGAGAAAAGTTTTTCTCACATTTATATTTATGTTGTTATAGTAGAGGTATTTCTACTAGTTCTTTATTGAGAGCTAAACTGATTGTTCCCTCATCAATATTCATAGGTAAATATTCTAAAATAAAATTATTACCTAAAATAAAAATCTATGCATTTCAGGAAAGCATAGGATTTTTGGAATAATGAATTTCTTTTCATTAAACCACACAGTTGCTTTTTTATCTTTTAAATCAATGAAATTTTGTGTTCCATTGATGCCAGTTACAGCAATAGGATTTTTCATCTTTATCCACTTTTTTGGTGGTAAAGCATTAGGTCTACAAGAACAAATTGTTACTCCTGTACCAATTAATGTGCAAAGACTATATGGTTTGTATCTTGTAAAATTAAAATATCCAAACACATAAGTGTACCTTTTCTTTCCATGGCTTGGAGAAAAGATAATTTCTTCTTTTCCTAGTTGGAAATGATAAATTTGACTAGATTTTATAATATTTTCCTTTAGATAATTTGTCCCACATGATATTGGTGCCTATATATTTTTCATAGCAATAGGTTGTTTACTATTACTAAATTCTCCTTTTAAAAGGTTTTTTCCTTTTAATATTTTCCAATCATTATGAAAAAAATTCTTTTGCCAATCCGAATGTTTATTTTCAAAATAAACATTATTTCCTGAAACTTGTCGTTCAATGCTATTTCATTGTATTTCAGGTGGTGGTTCTGTTATTTATGGTAGTATCCATTGTTTGAGTATTTCTAAATCTCTCCGATTGATTAATCTTGGTTGTATTTTCGAATCAAATGGTCTAGGTTCAAATATTTCTATAATATTTTTATTCACATTTTTTGTATTAGTTTGTGGTAGAGTTGTCAATTCATGAATTATTTTTCATTGTATTGACATATTCCTAGAGGTATCCTTCATACCTATTCCTTTGGTTTGGATTTTTATAATAACAGAATCTACAATATTTGTATCATCAATAGATATAAAGAAATTTGGTTTTATGTTAAACCAAATAACTCCATTTACTAAATTAAATTGAACTCCTCCAATTATTGCATTCATAGGATTACTGAATCTTTTGTCTAAGACTAGTATCGCTACAGGTGTATCCATACCTTGTCTAAATAATTAAGTAATGCATATTTGAATAAATCTAATATGAATATATTTTATATTCGGATGATTTTTCTTCCATCTTTTGATTTTATTTAAATCAAAGATTTTTATATCTGCACTTTCATCATCGGTTGACCCAACAGTGGTATTGTAGTTAAATTGTTCAAATATTCTTGTTGAGAATAATTTGAATTTAGATAATTTATATACATCTTTCATTTTTATAAGTCGTTTTTAGTTATCAATTTCTTGTAATTATTCGTTGGTAAACCTAATTTCTTCACCAACAATTTCACGAAGAGTTATTGTTTATAACTCATTTTTGTTACTTTCTCGTCTTTCTTCAGTATTATACATAAATAAAAATTCTTCATCAGATGATTCCGAATCAGATTCTAATTCATATAATATTTCTTCATTACCAAAAATATTGGTAAAATCATCATCAAGCATACTTCAAATTCTTGTTCTTTAAGAAATTTTATCATTCTTTTTGCATTTTCCCCTTTTTTTGGGCATTAGGGGTGCATAGTGACCTTTTTCATTACATATATAACATTAACACTTATTTTCTGGAAGTTATTTTGTATAAATCCCCGTACTTTTATATATTTTTAAATTACATAAGTGAGCGTAATTTGGTAATTAGAGGATATACTGTGAATAGTAATTCAGAATTTATAAGTGTTAGATAATTCCCAATGTGTGTAACATTTACATTGGAGACTAAGTAAATGAGTTAGAATATTTTTATGTCATGTCGCAGTTGGGTTAAGCGACGATTGATAATCTACGTTGTAGAAAATGCGTGTTGAGAAATGTTGGGTCTGATTAGTGAATTTTAGTTAAGTGACTCGGATGGAGATTTTGAGTGCACGATTGGTTTTAGAATGGCTGAGATAGTCAAAATAGAGTATCCGGGGGTAGTTTTTAGGTTCCGGGGACTTTTGGACTAATAGGGACTCACATTTGAGTATACGATTCAAAATTGGGTTTTATAAGGGATAACCCTTTATCTTTTCTCTTATAACACACATGAGAGAGAGAGAGAGAGAGAGAGAGAGAGAGAGAGAGAGAGAGAGAGAGAGAGAGAGAGAGAGAAAAGAAAGGAGAGAAAAGAAGAAGGGAAGAAAGGAAGGAGGAAAAGAGGAAGAGGAAGGGGATTTCGGGCCAAACTTCACAGGATTCGACTCGAGGTCGTCGGATTTTATCCACAAGGCAAGTGTTTACTTGCTTTATTCAATTGAGTGTGTGTATTTTATATTATAGTTGGTAAACTATATGATTTTTGGGTTGAAACCCTTTAAATAAATTTGGTAAAATTGATTTTGAGTTTATAAATTGATATTTTGTTAACTCTTGATGACTTCTAGTGTTAAACCCATGTTAATGGTGTGCATAAATGGTTTGAAATGGGAAGTAATGATAAAAGAGAGTTTAATGGTTTTAGGGTTGAAATCCAATAGAAATTGTTCTATCCCATAAATTAATTGATGTGTTAGTTATAAATTAGTGTTAAGATGATTATAGTGTTGTTGGTTGAGATTAAAAACCACAAAAATGGAGGTTGGGATGATATTTGGAATTTTTGGAGAAGATGAAATTGGTCGAACTGTCAACTTTGGATAGGGCGAATCGATTCGCATTTGGGTGAATCGATTCGCATAGGAAGACCAGTAGGACTGTCTCAGGTCAGACCGATTCGGTCTTTGGCGAATCGATTCTCTTGGCCGAATTGATTCACATTTGGGCGAATCGATTTGCCTTAGTAGTCATGGAAAATTTTCTTCCTTTAAGTTTATGGGGAATTAAATTGAAAATTGGAGATTATTGTAGGGGGTTATAGAAGTGATATTAGGACTCCTAGATAATGGAATTAAGGGTGACTAAACCTTGGGATGAAAGAGAGAACCTTGGATTAGTTGAGTGTACAATCCGAGGTATGGATTTAATGAAAGTTTAGGATGAGTAACATTCGAGAGAAGTCTTCGGCAAGTGTGTATAGATGTATTTATGCGGTTAGAATAAATAGGGGTCGATTACACTTGAGTAAATCCTAGGATGCGATTAGGATGGAATTTAGGATATGGGCTAAAGAGGATTGAGCGGCTATCCGGTACGTCTATTGACGACTATTATTATAGGTGATACGATACCTATGGAATTAAGATAAGCAGCTTGTATACTTATTTAAGTATTACGAATTGGTATATTCAGGATTATATATAAATCCTTAAAAGTGATTAAGGTAAGTAAATCTTAAGTAAAAGGATGCTTATAGGTTTAGTATTTTAAGTGTGTAAATACTTATATACTAATACGAATGGGAACATTTGGGATATTTTGGCCATCGCAGTAAGAGTTCGACAATTATAGCCAGGGCATATTGATAAGTGATATATATATATATATATATATATATATATATATATATATATATATATATATATATATATATGATTTGATAATAAATATATTGTTGTTCAAGCGATATATTTATGTATACATATATTTATGTATACAATATATTTATATATGTATCCAGGGAGGTTGCGCGATGTGGGTGAATTCCGTGTCTTGCGGAGCAAGGAGAGTATATCCCCAGGTCACATCGTCTCGCATATGGGTGCGATAATGATTCCACTTTCAGGAAGGAATATGAACGCCTCCACTGTTTAGTATTTCTACCATGATCATGAGTGAGTCTGACTTGGTACCGGGGTTAAGTTCAGCATACCTGGATGATGATGGCACTTTGAGACTGCATCCTCGAGTTATAGTTTGGTGGGATGGTTATTATACTTATGATTATAATATAGTTATAAATAAACTTGTTGCGTATAATATATTTCTCGAATATGAAGATGTGATAGCATATAACTTAGACTTGTGTAAAGTGTAAAATGAGTAAGAGTTTATTCCTCTTCCGGGAGATTTATATCCGGATTAATACAAATGTGAATCGTATATTAAATGAGAATTATATATACGACATTTTATATACTAAAGTGAAAATGGTATTTTAAACAAGTGAAAGTTTAGAAAAATGAATGGTGTATATATATATATATATATATATATATATATATATATATATATATATATATATATATCACACCAACTAAATCTTAGGTGATAGCTTACTGTATAACATATATTATATCACTCAGGGTATGTGATAGTTATGAGGACATAGAGGATGGGTGAAAGAGATTAGTTAGGCAAGGTAGCTTAATTGGGTTATTTAAAATGTATGTGATAAGTCTGCAATATTAGAGGAGGGGTGAGGTGTATCTCACAAGAGTGCGATACCAGTTTAAATATGAGAGATTTCATATTTTAAAAATATAGCATTTGATGCACTTGATAAATATTTTCAAAACCTGGGCTCTAACACTTTTATCTATTTTCCCTCTCTTGCTATATATGTATATATATTAGGTGTGCAGACATAAGGATGCCTGGATGATGATTCTTTCGTGTCAGACGTTGTTGCAATAGCTGTGGATGCAAGCAGGTTTATTTTAGACGCTTCTATCCTTATGATCTAGATAGGAGGTATTGTAGAAACATTCGGGCGGATGGCCCAACTGTATTCATTTTTTCTTTAACCACGTTTTAGGTTGCAGCATTTCGATTTGGTTGTATTATGTTTTACCGAGAGTTCGGTTACCTTATTTCATTTCAGTTGTGGTATATAAACTTTGTGATTGTTGTACTTGGTTGGTTTGATTAAAAATATTAGTTAAATAAAATTTTGACGCCACCTTAATAAGTTATTAGTAATTAAATTGGTTTTTGATAGTGATCTAAGAATGAACCATATGCGATTCCTGTTTTAATATGATATAGGATTGATAACCTGGAATTTTATTAGGCAAGGTGTCACATTTTTTAGAAAATTTCTTTTTCCTAATATATTTTTGACTTGCTTTTTGTTTTTATTTCAATACACCTATCGGATATTTGTATTTTTATTTTTTGAAAAAGTTGATTTCTTTTTCCAAAGTTTCCACTTAAATTTTCGTTTTCGAGAATTTTTGGAATGCCTAGGGGGTGGATTACATCCTATCTTCCAATTTTCTATTAAAATTTTATCACAACATTTATACCCAGCTTATGACCTGGTGATTTGGTTTTTGACTTGCTTTTTGTTTTTATTTCAATACACCTATCGGATATTTGTCTTAATACCATATTAATACGAAACCCAAGATTATCTTCCTTATTGATTTGTTTTAACCAATCAGGATAAGTTTTTAAAGACATTTCATCCCATGGATTTGGGAGTTTGTGGAAAAATTGATCCATCCAGTTAAGGTCTTCTGGAGGATTAAGATTGAAATAATATTTCTTTTATGTATTTCAAAAAATTCTTCAAATTTCCAAATATTACAAAATTCCAGTTCAGGTAATATGTAACATGCATCTTCTTGGATTCTGTATTCTCCAGTATATCCAATCATATTCTCTTTAATTAAATCAACAAAACCTTTTAGTATTTCATCAAAAGTTTTGAAATTTTGTAGGAGTTCAAAGTTTTGTTGAGTTCTTTTTTCTGATTTTTCCCATTATTGTAGCCATTGCAGTACATCACCTTAGAGTGTTGATGCAATGTAGTCTAAGAATTTTTCTTTAGACCATATACTTTTATAATTGGTAATTAATATAGACATGGATTGTGCCCATTCGTCTATAGTTTGTTCTTGGTCTTTAAAGGGTACATGGCTTAGATCAAGATAAATGCCATGTTGAGATATATTATGCTTATTCAAATTATCTCTTCTTACGAAAAAAGGATTTGGTTCTTCTTCCTTATGTAATACCCCGTACTTTTATGGATATTTAAGTTACAATAAGTGGGTGAAATTTGAAAATTGAGGAATTACTATGAATAATAATTTTTGGAGTTTATGAGTGTTAGATGATTATCGACGCGTGTTACATTTACTTACGGGACTGAGTAAATTAGTCAAAATGTTTTTATGTCATGTCGCTGTTAGGTTAAGTGACGAGTGATAGTTTACGTTGTAGGAAATGCTTGTTGAGAAGTGTCGGGTACAACTAGTGAATTTTAGTTAAGTAACTCGGATAGAGATTTCGAGTGCACGGTTGGTTTCAGGATGGTCGAGATAGTTAGAATAAAGTATTCGGGGGCAGTATTTAGGTTTCGGGGACTTTTGGACTAGTAGGGACTCGTAATTGAGTAAACGAGTCATTTTTGGGTTTATAAGGGACAAGCACTTATTTCTCTCTTATAAGTTCTGAGAGAGACGAAGAGAAAGAAAGAAAAAAGAGATAAAAGAAGAAGGAAAGAAAGAAATAGGAGAAAGGAAGAGAGAAAAGGGGGTTCCAAGCCAAAATCCTCAGGATTCGACTCGAGATCATCGGATTTTATCCACGAGGCAAGTGTTTACTTGCTTTATTCATTTGTGTGCGTATATCATATTATAGTTGGTAGACTATGAAATATTTGGGTTAGAACCCTTAAAATAAATTTGCGGAAATTAATTTTGAGTTTACAAATTGATGTATTGTTAACTCTTGATGGCTTCTAGTCTTAAACCCATGTTAATGGTGTGTAGAATTGGTTAGAAATGGGAAGAAATGATAAACTAGGGCTTTAATGGTTTTAGGGTTTAAATCTAAGTGAAATGGTTTAATATCACAAATTAATTGATGTGTTAATTATAAATCAGTGTTAGGATGATTATAGTGTTTTTGGTTGAGATTAGAAACCACAAAATGGATAATGGGAAGATATTTGGGTATTTTAGAGAAGATGAAAGCACCCAAACAGTGAGCTCCGAATAGGGAAAATCGATTCGGGCTTAGACTGAATCGATTCACATAAGACGACCTGTAAGGTTGTCTGAGGCCGAATCGATTCGGATTGAGATTGAATCGAATCGCCTTTGAGGACCTGCTTGCAGAGCTCTTTTCGAATGGATTCGGATTGAGACCGAACCGATTCGCTATCCCGAATCGATTCGCATTTGGGGCAAATCAATTTGCCTTTGTTGAATTTATCAGTTTTCTTCCCTCGAGTGCATGGGGAGTTAAATTATAAGTTGGAGATTATGGTAGGGGAATCTAGACATGATATTAGGACTCCTAGATGATGAAATTGAGGGTGAGCAAACCTTGGATTAGTTAACGGCACAATCCGGGTTTTGGACATAATGAATGATTAGGACGTGCAACATTCGAGAGAGGTCTTCGGCAAGTGTGTATAGAGATTTTTATATGGTTAGAATAAATATGGGCCGAATGCATTTCAGTAAATCCTAGGATGCAATTAGGAGGGAATTTAAGATATGGGCTAAAGGGGTTGGAGCAGCTATCCGGTACGTCTATTGACGACTTTTATTATAGGCGATGCGATACTTATGAAACTAAAATAAGTTAATAGTATAATTATTTAATTATTACGAATTAGTATGTTCGGGATTATATATAAACCCTTAGAAGTGACTAAGGTGTGAATTAATCTTAAGTAAGATAATACTTGTAGGTTTAGTATTTTAAGTGTGTAAATACTTACATACTATTACGAATGGGAACATTTGGGATATTAACCATCGCTATAAGAGTTCGACAATTATAGCTAGAGTATATGGAAGAATGGTATATACTATATATACGGGTGTTAGAGTATATATACATAATTTTTTTTATAAATATATTGGTATGCAAATGGTATATTTATGTATACTTATATCTCTAATGCTATCCAGGGAGGTTGCGTGATGTGGGTGAATCCACTGGCTTACAGAGCAAGGAGAGTATATCCCCAGGTCATATCGTCCCGCATATGGGTGAGATATTTTTATCCCACTTTCAGGAGGGAATATGATTCCCTCCGCCGTTTAGTTTTTCTACCATGATCATGAGTAAGTTTAACTTCATACCTGAGTTAAGTTGAGAATACCCGGATGAAGATAGCACTTTGAGACTGCATCCTCGAGTTATAGCTCGGTGGGATGGTTATTATACTTATGATTGTAAAATAGGTATAAATATACTAGTTGCGTATAATACATTGCTTGTACATGAAGTTGAGATATCATATAACTTTGAATGGTGTAAAGTGTAAAATGAATAAGATTTTATTCTTCTTCTGGTAAATTTACATTCGTATTAATACAACGGTGGATCATGGGTTCAAATGAGAACTATATATACATAAATAATGTTATATGTTAAAGTGATAATGGTATTTAAAACTAGTGAAAGTTGCGGTTCATGAATAATATAGTTATATATATATATATATATATATATATATCACATGCATCATTATATCAACTAAAAGCTTATGTAATAGCTTACGGTATAACATATTATATCACGCAAGGTAGGTGATAGTTATAAGTATTTAGAAGATGGATTAAAGAGATTAGTTAGGTAGGGTAGCTTAACTTGTTGTAACAACCCAGGTTTTTGGAGCTACTATTTTATACTATTTTGCCTGATGGGCTAATTTTATAAAATAGGGGATGTTGGAGTAAATATTTTTCCCGTGAAACTTAGGGATAATATTTACTATGTTTTGTCTATTTACCGTTATGAGAAGGTATATAGCGTTATATAGTGTATTATTGCGTTGTTATATGTAATATGACGGTTATGACCTATACATAATATGGGGTTAAGTTAGTGAAATAAAATGAGATTGGAACGTAAAAATAGTTCACATTTTCCCGAATGCAAAATAGGGGGTGCGGTTGTTTTTAGAATAGTCGAGATAGTCGGAATAAGTGCCCAGTTGTAATTTTTGAGATTCGGGCATTTTCAAGGGGTTATGACTCAAATAGTGGTTACGAGTCATTTTAATGGTGTATTAGCAATTATATGTGGGGATTTATATTTTTAGACCCGTATAAACTCCCCCACCCCCCTTTCTTTTCTTTATTTTTGTGAAAGAAGCCATAGGAGAGAGAGAGAAGAGAGAGTTGGGAGAAATGGAGAGAAAGAGAGATATGGAAGGTTTTGGCCGGATTTCCGTCACTACCGGAGGTGATCAGAGACTACAAACCTCGAGGCAAGTTTCTTACTTGCTAGATATTGATTTAATGTGATAAATTTGCATGTATAGTTAATTTTGGAGGTTTAAACCCTAAATGGGTTTTTGGTTGATTTTTGTGTTAAACCCTTAAATCTTGTAGATTGTACGGTTTGGGGTTGTTATGTGGGATTATTTTGGTGTATAATTGTTAGGGTAGTGTTAGTGGTGGAGGGGAATGAAGGAAGTAGAGGATTTTGGGTTTTAGGGTTCGGTTTTGGCTTTGCAGAAGAAAGGCTTTTCGTGGATCTGATAGGCGCGGTCGACCGCGGTCCTATGACCGGTCGACCGGTCATGCCAAAACTAGCTTATTGCTTTTGTTAGCAGACCAAACCTGTAAGGGCGGTCGACCGCGGTCCCTTGACCGGTCGACCGGTCCCCTATTTTTCACCTTTAATTCTCCTTAGTTTTCTTTAGCCCTTTTCTTTTAGGTTCAAGGTTTAGGAACCTTCCTTTGGGAAGTAATGGGGAGTCCTAGAGGGTTGTATTTGGGTAGACTAACGTCCTAGGCCAAGAATGGAGATTTGGGTTTACCCGAGAGCTAGTTTGTATAGGTTAATGTCCGATTGGTATAGGAGGTTAACCTAAAGATAAATTGGAAGTTAAAATATTAATGTTAAGCTTTTGGGAGACACTCCCTTATGGAGACTCACCTTGAGGGTTTATGAAATTATATGAACGCTTGGAGGCTAGTCTGAAGTTAGTGGCACTTTGGGTCTTAGGTCATAAATAAAATATGACTTAATAAGAATGAAATGCACATTCTAAAACTTGGTGCTTAATGGCTAAATGGATGGTTTTTGGAAATGTAAAATATGATGTTTTCAAAAGTAAAAGTAAAGTTTTTCATAAATGTTTATTTATGGATACACACCTCCCTAAATCGCTATCATAAGGGAAGTTGCGCGCGTTGTGGTGAAGCCTTCCTGGCTGTTGAGCAGGTTGGATATAGTCCTTAGGCCATATGGGTGTTTATTTATACTGCGCTGGTTAGGAGATTCCGGGTGTGGTCTTGACTATCCCGCAGGCATATGGCCGCTTCCCGACGTTTGGTAGGTTCCCAGGTTGTCTTGCATGATAGGCCCTGGAAGATGATAGCCATTTAGGGGCGCGTCCAGTGTGGAAACCCGGAGGGACGGTCTTAGATTAATTAAAGCAATTCATGATAATGGATTGGCTTTAATTACATTTCCTGGATGGAAGAAGGGAAATGGGTTATGGTTTGGCTTCGGTAACACTCCCGGATGGAAGAAGGGATGTGGAAGCATATGGTATACAAAAGTATTTTTATGCTAATAAAAATGACTTTTGATTACACTTCCTGGATGGAAGAAGGGAAGTGGGATTTTATGAAAGAAATGGATAAAGCACTTTTTATGATAATAAAACCTGCTTTAAATTATGTATTCTTCCTGAATGGAAGAAAGGAAATAAAATTTGGTAAATGAGTTTGATATGGTAAACATTTGATAAAATGTTGTACCATTTATGAATACCTAAAGAGAGAAACTAGGAATTGTGCCAGTAGATGATGGATGGGTTTCATTTTATATTTTCTTTGTGTAGCTGTAGATGTGACCTCCCACACCTATGCACACACATATATATTTATTATTTCGTGCTTAGGGCCTAATGGACCTCGACGATCAACCTTGCCTAAATAGTAGTGTATCCGGGGGGTTCCTTGTTTGGATTTCGCTTTGTGAGACACCCCACGCACGAATAGGGCATAGTGTTGAGACTGGGGAGAAGTTAGCCCTTAGTACTTAGGGTTAACTAAATCACCTCACGATATTGCGTTAGGTTACTGCTAGATTGAGAGGTGAGGATTATCTTATGCTATATGTGAGAGATATATGCATTTAACTGTCATGCATTTTTAGTCACATGGTAATCATATCAAACCGGGTCCTGACCCGTATCTATTTCTTTGTTTCTGCATATACTCTTTGCCGTTATAGGTGCTCTACCGCATGGACACCCATATTTACATTTCCATTCCAGTTGTCATGGATCTACATCATATTGCGAATGTTGTAGGTTACTTGTATTAGACGCTTCCTTCTATTGAACATTAGTTAAGTTCAGTATTTCTTATTCGGCCGTGTTTGCCCAAGGTTTTGCACTCAGTCATTATATTGTAAATATTGAATTGTAATACTCGATGTATTATTTGTATTGGTCTGTGCACCGACAGCTTATTCGGTGATTATTTATTGTATTGTTATACTTCATTCATCGATTTTTGATACCCACCGTTTTTACAAATGGGATTGTCTAAGTGTTTTCCTTTCTTTTCAAAATTTTTAAATTTGACAGTCCATTTTCCAAAATAGTTGGTGGTTATCTCATACTATTATTTTAATCGACAGTGATGCTAAGAATGGACCATCTATGATTTCTGTGATTATTAGGGTATTGGGCTGGCCACCTATTATTTTAGTAGGCGGGTTGTCATACTTGTTTGTTTAAAATGTATACGATAGGTGTGCACTAATAGAAGAGGGGAGAGGTGTATCTCATGAGAATGCGATACCAGTTTAAATATGAGAGATTTCATATTTTAAAATATGGCATTTGATGCACTTGCTAAATATTTTCAAAACTCGGGCTCTGACCCATTTCTCTATTTCCCCTCTCTTGCTATATATATATATATATATATATATATATATATATATATATATATATTAGGTGTCTAGGCACAGGGACGTCTGGATGATGATTCCTTCGAGTCAGACGTTTGCTGCAGTAGCTGTGGATGCAAGCACATTTATTATAGACGCTTCTATTCATGAGATCTAGATAGGAGGTATTGTAGAAACATTTGGGCTGATGGCCCAACTGTATTCATTTATTCTTTTTTCACATTTTAGTTTGCAGCACTTCGATTTGGTTGTATTATATTGCACCGAGAGTTCAATTATTTTATTTCATACCAGTTATTGTATATAAACTGTTCTGATTGTTTTACTTGGTTGGTTGGATTAAAAATATTAGTTAATTAAAATTTTGACTCCAGCCTAATAAGTTATTAGTAATTAAATTGGTTTTCGACAGTGATGCTGAGAATGAACCATATGAGATTCCTATTTTAATCTGGTAAAGGATTTATCACCCGATATTTTCTTATGCGGGGTGTCACATATGGTATCAGAGCATTAGGTTCTAGTGTCCTTAGGAATCTGTGCGGACGTACTACGCTTTCAGCGTTGCTTTCTATTTGAATAGATCCTTAATGATTAGGATTGTTGGTTCCTATTGTGAGATTTTGTTCTCCTGCAATTATGTAAGATTATATTAAATCTTTTGTACGCTTGTTCGAGATTCATGTGCTGATCGATAAAGGGCGACCAAGAAAGGCCGTTATTAGGGTCGCGGGAGGCGTGGATGAGTTGGAGCTATTTGATGATGCTAAGATTCAGCACCACCAGATAAGAGGTGATGAGATCAAACAGTAACAACAATGGCAACAATATAGTAATATATGTGTTTAATTATATAGAAGGAGATGATGATAAGAGGAATGAAGGTAATGATGTATAGTGGTTCAGCCAATCAGGCCTATATCCACTGTGAGTGTGTGATCCACTAAAGATAGGCACTAATGGCCTTGGATACAATGCACATAAGCTCACTCTCTCTCTACTGTGTGTATAAGAAAAGTTTTTGTTAGGGTTACAATTATCGATCCCTTTGCAAGGTTGAAGATGACAAGTATATATAGGGCTTGGGGGGAGTAGTGTACCCCCAAGCATGCATGGGGGATGTGAATGATGATCTAGCCAATCCCTTGCTGACACCTAGATGTGCCTCTTGCGATTAATGATGACATAATATTCCCTCATGTGAGGGGATGATATTATTATAACGGTCTAGTCCACATGCTATAAGAGTCCCACACGCACTGTTCCACGCGTCTCCCAAATCACGCATTGTGATGATGTCACCCTCGGCCTAGGATGTCAGGCCGAGGCTAAAGTGGATGTTGGCATTGGGTCCGGCTGGATGTGGGCCTCGTACTATCATCACCTCATAGGGTCGTCTGGTCCATGATGAGGGGTCGGCCCCTTGTAGGGTCGTCAGGTCCATGATAAGGGGTCGGCCCCTTGTAGGGTCGTCTGGTCCGTGATGAGTGGTCGGTCCCTTATAGGGTCGTTTACTATATGATAGGGGTCGACATGGATGATCCTTATTATGATGGAACTCTACCGAAGTTGAACCCTCGTCCTGGACTTGGGCCCTCATCTGAGGTGAGGACACCCTCGGCCTGGCCAAGGGTGTATATTGGCATATCAATAACCCCCAGCCCTTAGCCATCGATGTTTATTGAGATGGCTGAGGGATAATATTGCCTTGGAAATGTTAAGTAGGTGGTCAGGCTGTTGAGTGACATTTTTCGTTTGATTGACATCTTGTCAGGTGTGAATTATCATGTGTTCCCTAGGTGTGATGGCTGCACACTATGCTTGGGGCTTGGTGTCCTAATGATGCATCTCCTCGTGGGTTGTGCACCACCCTGATTTATGGGCCCACTAATAACAAAGTATTTAAACTGGTTTTAAATAATCATTTCTTTTTTCTTCTTCGCGCTTAAGCTTTCTCTCTCTAATTTCTTTAGCAGCTCCAACATATATTTCTGCCATTCTCCACCTTTCTTCTTGTGTTCCAAGCTTGGTTGAGTCTCACTCTTCTTCCTCAAGTAACCTTTCTTCCCTAATTCCCTCTTTATCTTACATTTTTGTTTGCTTTCTTGCTTTGGGTTTGTTTTCCAGTTTTTCTTGGTTGTTTATACTTTTCAGGCGTGTGAACCTGCCCTCATGTGGCGGTTATAGGGCTGAACATTAGGTTTTAGGCTTCTTAGATTATTCCTCCACCATTTCGTGGTGGTTTAGTGCCTCTTTGCGATACTTCTTAGGTTTTCTAGTTGTTCCTCGGTGTTCTTCTCCGGTGAACCAGCTTCCTCTTATTCTTGGGTATTCATCAACAAAACCCTTTATTTCTTTGGTTTTAATCCAAAAGTCAACTTGGTCAAACTATAAATTTGTTTGTAGTTAGTTTGAACAAATTATTGAAGTGTAGGGTCTTCCCCTTAATGTTCAAAAGACTTTATGGTTTAGCCGAGGAATTTCCCACCTTGAGGGATAAATTCTTTGCTGAGATCAGGCGAATAGAGAAGGAGTACGAGCAAAGACGAGGGGCCGACCCTAATTGGGTACGACCCATCTTCCCCATTCCCTTAGTCACAATAATACCATCTGAGTCCTGTGGGTCTTCCTGTCGTCCAGCTGAGAGTCAGACATACGAGGGAGAGATGAATTAGAGAGCATCGTCACCGACGGGTGCTGGGCCTTCTAGGAGGAGAGAGACATCCCCACTTAGCCCAAGCTGACAGGTCGAGGGAACAATTCATTCCGAGGTTGTCCCTGTGACAACCCTGTCCTTTATTACTATCCAGATGGACTTTCCAGGTGGCCCGTCGATAGTCGATGATGCCAAGAGATATGAGGATGAGAGGGCTAACGACGATAGTGAGAATTCGGATGATGATCAAGTTGACACCTCTAGTTCCTTGGCTTACGTCTCATCTGTAAGGGATCGTGACCTCTTGCTATGGAGGTACATATTTGGTGTACATCCCAATATAACTATGAGGGTCCCTAATGCAGACGAGAGGGTCTTTCAGGGGAATGAGGGGGAAGTTGTTGTTTATGAGCAGATGCTCAGGGTAGGTGTTAGGTTCCCTCTGTACTCTACAGTAGTTGACATACTCTCTTCTCTTGGGGTTTCTCCTTCTCAACTTCCTCCCAACTCATGAAGGATTATCCTTGGCTATGTTTCCCTTTGGAAGAATACTTTCACCAATGAGACCTCATACGATTTATTCATAGTCTGCTATAATATCAGTTCCTCGTCCAAGCAGCCTGGGTATTTTCATCTGGGGGTGAGGAAGTCCGATAAAAAACTTCTTCAAGTGGCACAAACTTCCAACCATGATTGGCAGAAGATGTTTTTCTTCACCTCTGGGGATTAGGAATTCCCAACCGTGGATGATCCCATAGAAAATAGTCTGAGGGTCCCAAGGGCATGGTCCAACCCCTCAATGAAAGCACGGTCAGACCCCGGACTTCGTTTGGATGAGAGGGATGCTGTTGACTATTTGACGGAACAATGGAAAGAGGGTGGACTTGTCAAATTTGAAGACTTAATGACCCCTCGTTTCCTTAAAGAAGCTGGTCTGAGGGTCGGCCCCTTAACAGAATTATGTGAGTTGATATTTGCTCTATTTTATTTTTCTCAAGTGTATCCTCGTTGCTACTATTTGTTTCTGATGTATCGTCACTTTTTTAGGTCGGCCTGCAAATGTCGTTGATCAACTTTAGGAGATGACTGCCCCAGCTTAATGTCTGGTCTGGGAAGGAAGAAAGGCAAATAGCCTCAGTAGCCTCCGAGAAAGACAAAGGTCATGGGGCCAACACAGGTGGAGCCGACTGCCGACAGTTTCAAAAGGAAGGAGCTTAAAGTTTCTGATGGTCCTTGGCCTGACTCAAGGACGAGGGTGAGGGTGGAGGTCCCTCAGACACATACTGAGGGGACTAGCTCCTCTTCCAGCATGGGTGCCTTCTGGTCTCAGAATTTGACCATCCTAAAGGTTGAATCCTCCTCCCTCATAGCCAACTTGAGGGCGATCAAGGCCTCGATGTTTTCTGCTCCCTCGGCCGCAGATTATGACTTCTTATCAAAGATGCCCCCGGCCAAGGTTTATGACTAGGGTCTTCACACTCTGGCTCAGGTATTTCTTTCAACTTCATTTTTTGATTCACCTACATTTAATTAACTGTTCCCTCGGCCCCTTACTATGTGTGTCTTTGTGTAGTCTATCTGTGCCTTCACATCTGCCACCAAGTGGATGGCTGTAAACCAGCAAAAGTTCCATGAGGTCGAGAGAGCTATTCAGAATGAGGCTGACTTAAAGACCAAGATAGAGACTACCAGGGATGAGCTGGAGAGTACAAGGACTAAGCATACAAGGGTCCTAGATGAGCTGGTGAAGGAGCATGAGGTCGACCTGAGGGTGAAGGACATCCTCATCAAAGAGAAGGAAGAGGCCTCGACCAATCAGGGGGTCCAATTCAAGGCTGAACTTGCTGAGGCAGTGAGAAAGGCCGAGGTCGATGCTGTGGAGGCTTACAAGCTCTCCGATGAATTCCAAGGCTTCGGCCTTGAGTACCTGGAGAGAGGGATTAAGACGTCCTGGCGGTGGGTCGTCTTAAAATTTGCTGATGCCATGTCATCTATTCGTCCCTCTCTTCAAGCAGTGGAGATGGAAGACCCCCTTATAGCTGAGGCTCTATCCCATGTAGAGTCTCAAGTGCACGTCGAAGGTACCGGCACATCTAACGATCGGCCTATTTTGGTCATCGAAGAGACTCCTCTGGTTGATGTTAAAGTCCTGCCTTATGATATTTCTCAATAGGGCGGCTGCCTGTGGCCCATGCCCTCTGTTTGTAAAGTTTTTGTATTGAATTTTCTTTTGGACAAATATTTATAACACTTAATTTTATAATGGAATTTTTCTCTTACTGTCTTCTATGTTTGCCTCTTGTATGATTTGTCTTGGCTATGATATTAGTGTTAACTATCTTCCAATGCCCCCCTCGTCTTTCTTGAGAGTGAATGGAGGGTCGTCCCTACCATTCACCCTCATCTTAGCCGACGATGGTTATTCACCAAATTAATGATGTTTTAAAATGCAAGTCCCCCCTCGTCTTTATTGAGAGTGAATGGAAGGTCATCCCTACCATTCACCCTCATCCTAGCCGAGGGTGGTTTCCACCAAATTAATGATGTTTTCAATTTTAAGTCCCCCCTCGTCTTTCTTGAGAGTGAATGGAGGGTCGTCCCTACCATTCACCCTCATTATAGCCGAGGATGACTACCACCAAATTAATGATGTTTTTAATTTCAAGTCCCCCCTCATCTTTCTTGAGAGTGAATGGAGGGTCGTCCCTACCATTCACCCTCATCATAGCCGAGGGTGACTACCACCAAATTAATGATGTTTTAAAATGCAATTCCCCCCTCGTCTTTCTTGAGAGTGAATGGAGGGTCGTCCCTACCATTCACCCTCATTATATCCGAGGATGACTACCACCAAATTAATGATGTTTTCAATTTCAAGTCCCCCCTCGTCTTTCTTGAAAGTGAATGGAGGGTCGTCCCTACCATTCACCCTCATCCTATCCGAGGGTGGTTTCCACCAAATTAATGATGTTTTCAATTTCAAGTCCCCCCTCGTCTTTCTTGAGAGTGAATGGAGGGTCGTCCCTACCATTCACCCTCATCCTAGCCGAGGGTAGTTTCCACCAAATTAATGATGTTTTAAAATGCAAGTCCCCCCTCATCTTAGCCGAGGGTGGTTATTCACCAAATCAATGATGTTTTAAAATATGATCCCCCCTTGTCTTTCTTAAGAGTGAATGGAGGGTCATCCCTACCATTCACCCTCATCCAAGCCGAGGGTGGTTTCCACCAAATTAATGATGTTTTCAATTTCAAGTCCTCCCCTCGTCTTTCTTGAGAGTGAATGGAGGGCCGTCCCTACCATCCACCCTCATTATAACCGAGGGTGGTTTCCACCAAATTAATGATGTTTTCAATTTCAAGTCCCCCCTCATCTTTCTTGAGAGTCAATGGAGGGTCGTTCCTACCATTCACCCTCATCTTAGCCGAGGGGATTTAATGAGGATAACCCCAATCATACCAAAATTAACAAACACAAGATGAGGGGCCAATATAACATTCTCATTAACATTCCAAGTGTTCTATTGGATCAACACATTCATTATAACTGTGGTCTGATAGGACATTACAACATTATTGATAGTATTTCTTCAAATAATCTGCATTCCAGGGGTTAGAAAAGGGTTCTCCTTCAAGGTTCTCTAGTCTATAAGTTTCGGGCACAACTTCATAAATGAGCCTATATGGGCCATGCCAATTTGGGTGGAGCTTGTCAGGTTTTTGCCATGTCTTTTTAAGAACTAGGTCCCCTACAACAATTGGCCTTTTATTCACCCTTTGGTTGTAAAACCTGGCAGTCCTCTGCTGATAGGCTGCTTGCCTTATCTCAGCGTCTTCTCTTCTCTCCTCGATCAAGTCTAGGTCAAGTCTCCTTTCTTCCATATTTATCTGGGGGTCATACATTTGGACTCTATGAGTGGGAAACTTAATCTCGGTGGGGATGATGACTTCTGAGCCATACGCCAGCATGAACGGGGTTTCCCCGATAGGAGTCTTGGTCATCATCCTGTAGGCCCACAGTACAACGTATAGTTCCTCAACCCATCTTCCTTTTGCCTCCTCCAGTTTTTTCTTAATCTCGTCTAGGATTGTTCTATTTGTAACTTCAGTTTGCCCATTAGCCTGAGGTCGGCCTAGGGTAGAGAAGAATTATTTGACACCCACCCTTTTGCAGTATTTCTCCAGGGATGCATTCTTGAATTGAGTCCCGTTATCTTAGATGAGGGTGTTAGGGAGATCATATCTACATAGAATGTTTTTCCAGATAAACTGGAAGGTATTCTACTCGGTAATCGTGACCATCAACTTCGCTTCCACCAATTTTGAGAAATAGTCAATTGCTCTACTCGGTAATCGTGACCATCAACTTCGCTTCCACCAATTTTGAGAAATAGTCAATTGCTATGATCAAGTATCGATAGTTATTAACGGCCCTAGTCAAGGGTCCTACTAGATCGATTCCCCATACTGTGAATGGTCATGGGGACGTGATGGAGGTAAGAGGCTGATGGGGCTGGTGGGGTATGGTGGCAAACCTTTGACATTTATCACACTTCTTTACATAAACCGTAGCATATTTCCCCAAGGTCGGCCACCAGTATCCCCGGGTTACTATCATCTTTGCTAATGACATGCCCCCAATATGGATTGAACATGACCCCTCGTGCACATTTTTCAAGATGTGTGGGACTTCAGATGGGTGCACACATCTGAGCAAGGGGAGCAAGAACCCCTTTTTATACAAGGTATCTCTGATGACAGTGAATTTTGTGGCTCTATATCTCAACTTCTTTCTTTCTTGTTTTTCTTCTGGCATCTCCCCCTCTTTAATGTATTTGACTAGGGGGTCAATCCACGAAGGTTCCCTGTGAATATTTAATCAAGAGACAAGTGTTCCCTCTGCCTATTCGATCGTTGGTCAAACCAAAATTTCCATTGGGATTGTCCTCCTGATATCTGTCCTAGTTGCATAGGCCATCCTAGAAAGTGCATCACCTCGGCCATTATCAAGCCTAGGTATCCTCTTCAATTTCACTTCTCTGAATATCTTCAATAGTGACTTCACTCTTTCAAGATATTTGGCCATTCTCTCATCCTTAGCCTCATATGCTCCTAGTATTTAATTCACCACAAGTCTTGAATCAGTATGGACCAAGATCTGGCCAACATTAAGAAACCTAGCTAAGGAGAGGCCTTCTATCAAGGCTTCGTATTCAGACTCATTGTTGGAGGCTTTGAAGTTTAACCTCAGCGCATACTCAATGTGTGTGCCATCGGGTGCTGATATTATTAATCCAGTCCCACTTCCGCTCTCACAAGAGGACCCGTTAACGAAGAGGTTCCACACAGCCTGTTCCTCTAAGAAATTTTCCTCGATGAGGTACCCCTATCTAAAGAGATATCTTCCCTCTTCATTTTTGACAACTTTTTCTTTAGCGTTGCTTGTCTCAGCCTTATCTGTGGATGAGTCAACAATTCTGCCTTATCGAGTATTTGTCTTCTTGAGGCTCTCATCTTCATCCTCATCATCTTCCTAAGTAAATTCAGCCATGAAATTAGCTAATGCTTGCCCCTTAATGGCCACCCTAGGTTGATATACAATGTCAAACTCTCCCAGCTCTATAGCCTAGGCCATTAGCCTCCCCGATTTTTCTGGCTTGTGTAAGACCTGCCTAAGAGGAGAGTCAGTGAGGATGACCATTATATGGAACTAGAAGTACGATTTCATCTTTCTTGACGAATGCATCAAGGCATAGGCTAACTTTTTCATCCTTGGGTATCTTTGCTCTTCCACTTGGAGCACCTTACTATTGAAATACACAGGCTTCTGTACCCCATCCTCTACTCTCATAATAGCTACGCTGATGGCTGATTCGAAGACGGCTAGGTACACATGTAGTCGTTCGTCCTACACTGGTCATGACAACAACAAGGGAGACCCTAGGTATGATTTTAGTTCTTTGAAAGCCTGGTCACACTCTTAATTCCATTCGAAGGCTTTTCTGATAATTTTGAAGAATGGTAGGCACTTGTTTGTGGCTCAGGATACGAACCCATTCAAAGCAGCCACTCGTCCTGTGAGCCTCTGAACGTCTTTAATGGTCTCGGGGGTCTTCATTTCTAGGAGGGCCTTTATCTTATCAGGATTGGCCTTCATACCTATTTGATTGACGATGAACCCCAAGAACTTCCCTGCTCCAACCCCGAAGACACATTTGGCTGGGTTGAGCTTCATTCGGTACTTGTCCATCGTGTTAAAGGTCCTCTTAAGGTCGGCCACATGATCCTCAGCCTTCAAAATCTTGGTCAATATGTCATCTGCATAAACCTCCATAGACTTCCCAATTTGGTCTTCGAACATTTTATTCACAAGGCGTTGATATGTTGCCCCCTCATTCTTTAGGTCAAAGGGCATGACCCTATAATAGTATGTCCCCTTGTCGGTAATCAAAGCCATTTTTTCTGAGTCCTCAGGGTTCATAAAGATCTGGTTGTAACCTGAATAGGCATCCATAAATCTCATGAGCTCATGGCCTGCGATAAAGTCTACTATTTGATTAATGCGGGGGAGAGGGAAACTGTATTTGGGACAATATTTATTAAGGTTGGTGAAGTCTATGCACATCCTCCATTTCCCGTTTGCTTTGGGGACTATGACTGAATTGGACATCCATTCAGGATAGATGACCTCCCTGATAAACTCAGCATCTTCTAGCTTATTGACCTCATCCCTTAGGGCCTCATATTTTTCTCGAGAATAAATTCTCCTCTTCTCCTTTACCGGCTTTGCACCCTCTACCACGATGAGCTTCTGGCTCATGATTTCAGGGTTGATCCCCGGCATATCTGCATGACTCCATGTAAAGACGTTCTGTCTTCTCCTTAGTAGCTTAATGAGGTCTTATTTTATGTCTGTCTTTAGAGGTTTGCCTACTTGGTCGGTTTTTTTTTGCTCATCCTCATTAAGGATGATGGATTCTACCTCTTTCTCGGTCTCTCCTTTTTCAGTTTTATCTTATCCCTGAGGTCGAGGGTATCAATATTATAAGTAGTTGTTGCTTTCTTGAGCGCCTCTCTTTCTTCGGTGGAGTTGAAGTAACATTATCGTCTCATCGTCTGGTCTCCCTGAACTTCCCCTACCCCAAAAGGGTCAGGAATTTTATCATCAGATGAACCCTAGATGGCATGACCTCAAATTACTTGAGGGCCACTTGCCCCAGTATAATGTTGTAGATTGAGAAAACGTGTTCATCTATCACAAAAAAGTTAACCTTCTTGGTAAGCCATCTCGGCCACTCGTCCCCCATCCTAATATCGGCCGTATACACTCCTAAAGGACGAACTTTTCCCCCATAAAAACTAATCAAGGGGTGATGGTATGGGATAAGCCTGGCACGGCTGAGACCTAAGGCTTTAAAGCATGGCCAGAACATCACATTTGTAGAACTACCCCCATCTACCAGGATCCTCAGGACCTCGCATCCGTGTACCCTGGTAGTGATGACGAGAGGGTCATCATGTGGGGCTAAGAGGCCTTTGAAGTCCATTCTTGAGAATCCCACTATCAGAGTATCCATATCAACTTTCTTTCTCTTTTCTGGCTTTGCTTCTATAGAGGTTGAATGCACAACTTTTATCACTGCCTTGGCTTTAGCTACATGGGAATTCTTATCGGTAATCCCCTGGAGATCATCCTAACACCGAATGAGATCATATCAAGTCTTTTTATAGGGACGTGGTCATCTCTCAGTGGGAGGTCAGGGTTTTCCTCATCATTTTAAGGGTCGTCCCTTCTGTTTGTAGGATCTTCTCTGCACGTATCACCCCTCTTCTTCCCTGGGTTGTTCCCTCGGCCCCTCTTGAAGGCACTCTTGTTAACGTATTTCCTTAACTTACCTTCTTTTAACATTTTTTCATTTTCATCTTTCAGAGCAAAACACTTGTCGGTCATATGGCCATGATCTTGGTGAAATTCACACCACGGGTTTTCATTCTCTTATGAGGGATTTCCCTTAACTTCTCGGGCCATTTTAAGGATCAATCACTCTTTATCTCATTCAGAATGTGTTCGCAGTTGACCGTTAGAGGGGTATAATCAGCAAATTTGTCATCTGCCAGCCTCTTCTTCCCCTCCTTATTCTTTTTCTGGTACTTACACCCACTAGTGCCTCCTTTTTCATCTTCGTATTTTGCAGCCATCGTCTCTTCGGCGTTCATCACCTTTCCCGCTATTGCCAACAATTCAGCCATCGTCTTTGGGGGGTCTTCAGTAAGCTTCCATAATAACTTCCCCTTCTGGAGTCCCCTAATGAGGGCTGTCATGGGTATACTCTCCTCGTAATCCTCGACATCTAACTTTTCTTTGTTAAATCTGGCTATGTAGTCTCTTAGGCTCTCGTTCTTCCCCTGCTTAACATAGAGCAGGTGTGTGGTCTTCTTTTGTTGCCTCACTCCAAAGCAAAAGTTATGGATAAACCGATATGCTAACTGCTTGAAGCTTTAAATGGAGTTCTTTGGAAGAGACATATACCAGACATGTGTGGCCCCAGTCAGAGAGCCGAAAAAAGCACGACACCTCATCTCATTTGAGATGGAGTATATGTCTATCGCTTATTGGTACATCTCAATATGATGGATAGGGTTGGTACTCCTGTCATACCTTGGGGTGACCACATGTGGCTTAAACTTGGAAGGCATTGTGAAGTTAACTATCTTCGCCACAAAGGTTGAACCTATGGAGTATCCTATTTGAAGGGGGTCCCTACTTCTCAGGATATCACCAATTTTATCCTCCATCCTTTGAATCGAGTCGCTCTAGGTCCTCGTAGGTTCGACTTGGCCGATGTTATCCCCTGTCGCCTCTTTGAGGTGAACAAAGGGTTCTGCTGCGTTCGGTCTGTGTCGGATGTTTACTTCTCCCTGATTGTTGTCCCGTCCGTAGGGTCGGCCATCTACTACCTCCCTTTTGGACCTCGCAATACTTCTCAATCTGGACAATTTTTCTCATAGGTCATTTATTGGGCCCAGCCTCTCAAAGGCCGACCCCCTGCTCAAACGATCGAAAGCAGAATCCCTCGGGCGATCGTTAGGATTTTGCCTTCCACACTTCCCTCTGCTTTCCTAGATAGGTCGCACAGTATTGTTGGAGACATCATACGGATCCCAGCATTCTATCAGAGCCTCTTCCACCTCCACATCATCATATATATCCTTTGGAGAAGGGTTTCCTTGCCTCCCCAGGCGTAGACGCCGGGGGTCAGCAACATCTCTCCGTCATTGTGGAGGTGGCAAGTCTTTGTGTGGTGCCTAGGGTGGTCTCCTGGCCTCATGCTGCCCTGGAACTGCTACCAGAGTAATCATTTTAGGTAAGACTCCGGGTGGCCTCAGTATGTTTTGGCTAAGAGATGTAAATTGCTCCTGCATAATCCGTTGGCTTGCTGCTAAAGACTTTAGGGCAGCCACCACATCAGCCATCTCAAACTGAGGTGGTGCATGACTGGAACTAGGTCCTACTCCACTATCTGGTGGAGGAGGTGGTGGTGGCATCTCTGGTGCCATATGTCTGAGCTATGAAGAGCCGAATGATCAAAAGACTAATGAGTTTGAGAACCTTAATGGACCTCTTTCGATGGTGAAATAGTTCCACACGAAGGAGGAGAACTGGTTCACTTCCAGAGTTTCTGATGAGGTCAAGCTGTATAAAGGAAGAGATATCTTCTTGTCCCCACAGACGGCTACAAACTGATGATGCTAATATTTAGCAACACCACATAAGAGGTGATGAGCTCAAACAGTAACAAAAATGGCAATAATAGAGTTATATATGCGTGTAAGTATATATAAGGAGATGAGGATAAGAGGAATGAAGGTAATGATGTATAGTGGTTCAGCCAATCAGGCCTACATCCACTGTGAGTGTGTGATCCACTAAAGATGGGCACTAATGGCTTTGGATACAATGCACATAATCTCACTCTCTCTCTACTGTGTGTACAAGTAGAGTTTTTGTTAGGGTTACAATTATCGATCCCTTTGCAAGGTTGAAGATGATAAGTATATATAGGGCTTGGGGGAGTAGTGTACCCCCAAGCATGCATGGGACATGTGAATGATGATCTAACCAATCCCTTGCAGACACTTGGATGTGCCACTTGCGATTAATGATGACATAATATTACCTCATGTGGGGGGATGATATTGTTATAACGGTTTAATTCACGTGCTATATAAGTCCCACGCACACTGTTCCACACATATCCCAAATCATGCACTGTGATGATGTCACCCTCGACCTAGGATGTCAGGAAGAGGCTAAAGTGGATGCTGGCATTGGGTCCGTCTGGATGTAGGCCTCATACTGTCGTCCCCTTATAGGGTCGTTTGGTCCATGATAAGGGATCGGCCCCTTGTAGGGTCGTCAGGTCCATGATGAGGGGTCGGCCCCTTGTAGGGTCGTCTGGTCCGTGATGAGTGGCCGTCCCCTTATAGGGCAGTCTGCTATAGGATAAGGGTCGGCATGACCGACCCTTCTTATGATGGAACTGTGGCAAAGTTGACCCCTCATCCTGGCCTTGGGACCTCGTCTGAGGTGAGGACACTCTCGGCCTGGCCGAGGGTGTATATTGGTATATCACTATTAGTTAAAGTCGGGGACAAGGGACGCAATCGATGTCACTCCTTTTGTGGCATTTTTATGAATTGCTGCAACGACTACTTGAATACATTAGTTATATTTATTTACATACCACTATAGTATAGAGAGTGATGCTAAACTTGAATTACCCAGTGAAGTAAATTAGGAAGAGGTCTGAAAGGTCTTTGATAAGGACCATTCGTTGAAGTTTAAGTTATGCGAAGGAAGTGTAGCATTATTCAGTGGAAGTAGAAGGATCGGAAGCTTTGTCTTGGAGCAGGGTATGGAAATGCCCAGATGTGAAAATTTGAGGAAAAAATTTCACTCGTTGGAGCAATGTTGAAATGGTGGGAGAAATGGTCACCATATTTGGGGGAGCAGAATGTTTTGTCTCACAGAGGAATCTTATAAAAGCTTTAAACCGTTAGTTCCTTTGGTTTATCAGAAATGAAGAGAAAGTCATTTTTGAATTATTCATATGAGGATGGGTCAGAGGCCGACAGTGAATAAAGAGTTATATGGATAAGTGAATTTTGTACCTGATAAGGTAGGTATAATGAAGAGAGAGACCTTCAGAGGAATGATAGGCTCACTAGTAAGTGTTACTAACACTTATGGAGAATTTGTGTTCGCGAAACCCCACAGGTGGACATCCACCCGGGAATTCATTGAAATAAGGCAGTTGAGGCCGGTAGCATATTTCCTTTTAGTCGGAGGAGCTAAGGGAACTACGAGGGTGATTGTCAAGATCGAGGCTATAGAGTCTGAGATACTGATAACCTTAACATGGTCAGGGAGGCTAGACATGGAGAATATGGTTATGTGGAGTGTACAACCACACGCTTTAATCTTTCTTGGTAGGAGTTAAAGGAAAAGAGTAGGGTGCCTCGATGGGGAATTGATCAAAGTAGTTTTTGGTTCGGTTAGGACAAGTGTAATGTATCTAGGAACCATTTGGAGCAACCATGGTGATTGGCAAGAATGTTGTTATGAGTTTCACCTCGAATGAAGGAGGTATATTTTGTATAGCAAGATTGAGTCACAGTATTTTGTTACCCCAATATTCGTGTGTGATTCGAGTTTCGTGGCAGTATCTATAATATTATAGAAGGTATACCTATATGTTTTTTCGCGATAGTGGGGTTCTATTTTCCTTTATTTGTTGTGAAAGCGTGTGTTGGTATTTTGAATTTATAGCTAGTTTGTACTCCTCATTTTGTATGTGTTATACGAGTAGAGTACTATTATGAGAATAATATGTTCTTATATGATGGGAGCGATAGTAGGCTAATGATTACAAGTTTATCGTATCCGCGGTTCCAGGATGGAACTAGTTGTTTTTGCGATATCTAACCTGGATAAGGGTTAAGATTTCCTTTATTATATGTTTAGATGAAACTTCGGCGAGTAGATGTTTCACTAGCATGACTTTAGTCCATGGAGACCTTATAGATATGATCTAATGTATGCAGGATTTATTATTTTGCATATTTTACGCTGACATACCTCCACGACCGACAAAGTTAAGTAATAATGTATCAGAGGGGTTCCTTGTTTGAATTTTGCTTGCGAGACAATCCACGCATGAACCTTAACAATGTTGGAAGTGGAGAGATGTTATTATATGATAGGATGTTGGTTTTCATGATAAATTAGTTGGGAGTCACGTGATGATTAAAGGCTAATGGAAGTGGAAGTACTGTGAAAAAGCACGTTAATTTTTCTTACACGGCAAGTAAGCGGGTGAGGTAAGGTTAAGGGAATTGATTTGAGGCTTATGGACATGTCGTGGCTAGGAGGTAAATTCCGAGGCAATATGTTTGGGTGTGATGATCGTAACATTTGTGTAGAGTATAGACGCCCCGATTAGTTAGACTTTTCATTTCGTCGAAATGGAAGGACATAGAGGTAGAAGCGCGTTAGTATGGTTACAAAATAGGATTTTGGTAGTCCCGATTGTGTGCCTTAGGCCATTATATCTTGATGACCGATGATGCGAAGTAGTAGTGTAACGGGAGGGTTCCTTACTTGGATTTCGCTTTACAAGACGTCCCACGCATGAAGCTGAGCTAATGTCGGGAGTTAGGAAAGGTCTTGGCTGCTAGGGATATAGTTAGTATAGTACTCATTTCATGTGTGTAGAAAACACATCGATCTTAGGGTTATTAAGAAGTAAGGCCAGTAGGGCATGTAGCGTTATTTTAGGAATATTGTAGTGAGTTAACCATGAGAAGATTGGTGGGTTAACTTTAAGAAGGATTGGATTTCCAGGTATAGGAAGAATTGAATTTTGAGTTGTTTGGGTTGGGAGTACCCAGGTGTTAGTACCAGGCCGAGGAAGTGTGTTGATTTAACATACCATCCAAGATAGAAGGGGCGCAGTATATAAAGTTGAAGAAGGTGAATTAGGGAAGTTATAAACAGAATTGGAGTGTGTTGGATGGAACGTCATAGGAGGTACGTAATAATCCAATTATATAGGTGCAACAAGAGTTAGCACACCTGAGATGGAAGATTGACAGGAGTAGTCAAGTACCAGAAAAGTTTCCTTTTTGAGGGAAATTTAAAGTCTTAAGGTAGACGAATGGACGCTTAGGGTGTCGACTTTCCAATATGATTAATACGTTAGAGTTGTGATTATAGGCTCGTTCATTTTACATGTGATTATAGAAGCACAAGGTGTAATTTATTATTATTAGAGTTGATCTTATGACCAAGTTAGTGTTGTAGCATATAGAGATTTAGTTAATCTTGTTGTTAATCTAGTGCTTTAGATAATAGGCCTCGAGATAGATAGGAACCATTTGGGTTAGTACCTTTTGACTTGTGGGTACCAGGATGATGTGTGATTAGCGATCTTAGGCTGGTAAAACTGACCGTATCCAAATTTCGGGGATGAAATTTCGTTGTAAGGGGGAGAAAATGTAATACCCCATACTTTTATGGATATTTAAATTACAATAAGTGGGTGAAATTTAAAAATTGAGGAATTACTGTGAATAATAATTTATGGAGTTTATGAGTGTTAGATGATTACCGATGCGTGTTACATTTACTTAGGGGACTAAGTAAATGATTCAAAATGTTTTTATGTCATATCGCGGTTAGGTTAAGTGACGAGTGATAGTTTACGTTGTAGGAAACGTGTGTTGAGAAGTGTCGGGTATGACTAGTGAATTTTAGTTGAGTAACTCGGATGGAAATTTTGAATGCATGGTTGGTTTTGGAATAGCCGAGATAGTCAGAATATAGTATCCGGGGGGCAGTGTTTAGGTTCCGAGGACTTTTGGACTAGTAGGGACTCGCAAATAAGTAAATGAGTCATTTTTGGGTTTATAAGGGACAATCCCTTATTTCTCTCTTATAAGTCACAAGAGAGAGGAAAAGAAAGAAAGAAAAGAGAGAAATAACGAAGGAAAGAAAAGAAGAGGAGAAAAGAAGAGGGGGTTCCGGGCCACACACCGTGAGATTTGACTCGAGGTCGTCGAATTTTATCCACGAGGCAAGTGTTTACTTGCTTTATTCATTTGTGTGTGTATCTCATATTATAGTTTGTAGACTATGCGATTTTTGGGTTAGAACCCTTAAAATAAATTTGGGAAAATTGATTTTGAGTTTACAAATTGATGTATTGTTAACTCTTGATGACTTCTAGTCTTAAACCCATGTTAATGGTGTGTAAAAATGGTTAGAAATGGGAAGAAATGATAAATTATGGTTTGAATGGTTTTAGGGTTTAAATTTAAGTGAAATGATTTAATACCACAAATTAATTGATGTGTTAGTTATAAATCAGTGTTAGGATGATTATAGTGTTGTTAGTTGAGATTAGAAACCACAAAATGGAGAATGGGTTGATATTTGGGTATTTTGGAGAAGACGAAATCGCCCAAACAGTGAGCTCTGAACAGGGCAAATTGATTCGGGTCTAGACCAAATTGATTCTCATAAGGGGACCTACAAGGCTGTCTCAGGCCGAATCGATTCGAATTGAGACTGAATCGATTCGCCTTTGAGGACCTACCGAATCGATTCGATTTACCAAATCGATTCGCATTTGAGGCGAATCGATTCGCATTTGCTTAATTTGTCATTTTTCTTCCCTCATGTGCATGGGGAATTAAATTATAACTTGGAGATTATTCTAGGGGATTCTAGACGTGATATTAGGACTCCTATATGAAAAAATTGAGGGTGAGTAAACCTTGGATTAGTTAAGGGTACAATCCGGGGTATGGACCTAATTAATGATTAGGACGTGAAACATTCAAGAGAAGTCTTTGACAAGTGTGTATAGAGATTTTTATGTAGTTAGAATAAATTTGTGCTGAATGCATTTGAGTAAATCCTAGGATGCGATTAGGAGGGAATTTAGGATATGGTCTAAAGGGGTTTGAGGGGATATTCGGTACATCTATTGACGACTATTATTATAGGTTATGCGATACCTATGGAACTAAAATAAGTTAATAGTATACTTATTTTATTATTACGAATTGGTATATTCAGGATTATAAATGAACCCTTAGAAGTGACTAAGGTGTGAATTAACCTTAAGTAAGATAATACTTATAGGTTTAGTATTTTAAGTGTGTAAATACTTATATACTATTAAGAATGGGAACATTCGGGATATTGACCATCGCTATAAGAGTTCGGAAATTATAGCCAGAGTATATGGAAGAATGGTATATATTATATATACGGGTGTTGTTACAGTATATATAGATGACTTGTTTATAAATATATTGGCACGCAAATGGTATATTTATGTATACTTTATACTTATATCTTTAGTGTTATCCAGGGAGGTTGCGCGATGTGGGTGAATCCCCTGGCTTGCGGACCAGGGAGAGTATATCCCCAGGTCATATCGTCCTGCATATGGGTGCGATATATTTATCCCACTTTCAGGAGGGAATATGACTGCCTCCACCATTTAGTATTTATACCATGATCATGAGTAATTCTGACTTCGTACCTGGGTTAAATTGAGCATACACGGATGATGATAGCACTTTGAGACTGCATCCTCGAGTTGTAGTTTGGTGGGATGGTTATTACACTTATGATTGTAGAATAGGTATAAATATACTTGTTGCGTCTAATACATTGCTTGTATATGAAGTTGAGATATCATATAACTTTGAATGGTGTAAAGTGTAAAATAAATAAGATGTTATTCTTCTTTTGATAAATTTACATCAGGGTTAATATAACGGTGGATCGTGGGTTCAAGTGAGAACTATATATACATAAATAATGTTATATGTTAAAGTGATAATGGTATTTAAAACTAGTGAAAGTTGCAGTTCATGAACGGTATAGTTTTATAAACAAACAAGGACTATATATATATATATATATATATCACATGGATGATTATATCAACTAAATGCTTAGGTAACAACTTACGGTATAACATATTATATCACGCAAGGTAGGTGATAGTTATAAGGATTTAGAAGATCGATTAAAGAGATTAGTTAGGCGGGGTAGCTTAAGTAGTTTGTTTAAAATGTATACGATAGGTGTGCACTATTAGAAGAGGGGAGAGGTGTATTTCATGAGAATGCGATACCAGTTTAAGCATGAGAGATTTCATATTTTAAAATGCGGCATTTGATGCACTTGCTAAATATTTTCAAAACTCGGGCTCTGACCCGTTTCTCTATTTTCCCCTCTCTTTCTACATATGTGTGTGTGTGTGTGTGTGTGTGTGTGTGTGTGTGTGTGTGTGTGTGTATTAGGCATCCAGGCACAGGGATGCCTGGATGATGATTCTTTCGAGTCAGATGTTTTCTGCAGCAGCTGTGGATGCAAGCAGGTTTATTGTAGATGCTTATATCCTTGAGATCTAAATAGGAGGTAATGTAGAAACATTCGGGCTGATGGCCCAACTGTATTTATTTATTCTTTTACTGCATTTTAGTTTGCGGCACTTCGATTTGGTTGTATTATATTGCACCGAGAGTTTGATTATTTTATTTCATCTCAGTTGTTGTATATAAACTGTTGTGATTGTTTTACTTGGTTGGTTGGATTAAAAGGATAAGTTAATTAAAATTTTGACACCGGCCTAATAAGTTATTAGTAATTAAATCAGTTTTCGATAGTGATGCTGAGAATGAACCATATGAGATTCCTATTTTAATCTGGCAAATGATTGATCACCCGATATTTTATTAGGCGGGGTATCACACCTTAATTCCACTAGTAGATGTTGTATAACGATTGCTGGTTTTAACAAAGTTTTCTTCTTTTTGTGTAGGATTTTGCATAAATTGTTCAAAAGCTTCCTAGTTTTGAAATTCCTGAAGTGGTTCTTCAGCTTTTCTTTTTCCATCACTAGTGTTTACAACATGAGGATGATTTTCTTCTTCATCAGATAAATATTGGTTTAATTCAGACTAATAGTGTGGTAACAATTTTTCATGTTCCAAATACGTGTTTTGTATTTGTTCAATATTTTTTTTACAATCTAAAATATTTAATGTTGGATCTTTATATAGATGTCTCCAATGGTCTAATATTTCACGAATATTTATGTATTCAGTATAGTTAAATTCTTCTGTTTGAAGGGTTTTAATTTCTTGTGTGCCATAGTACAACCTAGGGATTTTATTATCTCCTGAGTAATTCATTCCAGTTTGTTCTAAATTATTTTCAGCAACTATTTTTGTTAATAGATTTTCAATTTTTTTTGTTTAGTTTCCTCTTTTAAGTCTAGATTTGAGACTGTTTTGAGTTGACTGAGTTTCTGATCAACCTTACTTAAGTTGAATTCTATATTATCTAATTTTATTTCTACATAGTTTTGATTTACGATTTGATGTTTTTCAGTCCGTTTTACCCATCCAAAAACTATATCAGTTAAACCATTTAAAGTAGGAGAATTTTTTTTCTCACATTTATATTTATGTTGCTAAAGTAGAGGCAATTCTACTGGTTCTTTATTGAGAGTTAAACTGATTGTTCCCTCATCAATATTTATAGGTAAATATTATGAATTAAAATTGTTACCTAAAATAAAATCTCCATGCATTTCAGGAAAGCATAGGATTTTTGGAATAATGAATTTCTTTTCATTAAACTAGATAACTACTTTTTTAGCTTTTAAATCGATGAAATTTTGTGTTCCATTGATACTAGTTATAGCAATAGAATTTTTCATATTTATCCACTTTTCTAGTGGTATAGCATTAGGTCTACAAGAACAAATTTTTGTTCATGTATCAATTAATGTGCAAAGACTATATGGTTTGTAGCCTTCAAAATTTAAATATCCTAATACATAAGTGTACCTTTTCTTTTCATGGCTTGGAGAAAAGATAATTTCCTCTTTTCCTGATTGGAAATGATAAATTTGACTAGATTTTATATCATCTGCGTTTAGATAATTTGTACTAGGTAATATTGGTACTTGTATGTTTTTCATAGCAATAGGTTGTTTACGATTACTAGATTCTTCTTTTAAAAGGTTTTTTTTCCTTTAAATTTTTCCCCATCGTTATCAGGAATTTTTTTTGCCAATCTGAATGTTTATTTTTAAAATAAACATTATTTCCTGATACTTGTAGTTCAACACTATTTCGTTGTTTTTCAAGTGGTGGTTCCGTTATTTGTTGTAGTATCCATTATTTTGGTATTTTTAAATCTCTCCAATTGATTAATCTTGGCTGTATTGGCGAATCAAATGGTCGAGGTTCAAATATTTCTATAATATTTCTATCCACATTTTATGTAGTATTTTGTGGTAGAGTTGTCAATTCATGAATTGTTTTCCAATGTATTGCCATATTACTAGAGGTATCCTTCATACATATTCCTTTGGTTTGGATTTTTATAATAACAGAATCTACAATATTTGTATCATCAATAGATATAAAGAAATTTGGTTTTATGTTAAACCAAATAACTCCATTTACTAAATTAAATTGAACTCCTCCAATTATTGCATTCATAGGATTACTGAATCTTTTGTCTAAGACTAGTATCGCTACAGGTGAATATATTTTATTTGGTGATCATTCTTTTAGCACTTTTATTGCATTCATAGGATTAATGATCATTCATAGGATTAATGATCATTCTTTTAGCACTTTTAACTTTTTTAGGGCATTCGGGTGCATAGTGACCATTTTATTTACATATATAACATTTACACTTCTTTTTTGGAAGTTATTTTTTAGAATTCTTTTTTCCTAATATATTTTTTATTTTTCGAAAAGTGAATTTCTTTTTTCAAGGTTTCCATTAAAGTTTTGTTTTCAAGAATTTTCGGAAAGTCTAGGCGGTGGATTACATCCTATCTTCTAATATTTTTTTTGAATTTTATCACAATATTTATACCCGGCTTATGACCTGGTGATTTGATTTTTGACTGTCTTTTTTTTCTTTTATTTCAATACACTTATCGATTATTTTGTCTTAATACCCAATTAATACGAAATCTAAGATTATCTTCCTTATTGGTTTGTTTTAACCAGGTAGGATAAGTTTTTAAATACATTTCATCCCATGTATTTTGGAGTTTGTGGAAAAATTGATCCAGCCAGTAAAGGTTTTCTAGAGGATTAAGTTTGAAATAATATTTTTTTTTTATTTCAACAAATTCTTCAAATTGAAAAATATTACATAATTCTAGATTAGATAATATGTAACATGCATCTTCTTGGATTCTGGGTTCTCCAGTATATCCAATCATATTTTCTTTAATTAAATCAACAAAACTTTTTTCATCAAAAGTTTTGAAATTTTGTAGGAGTTCAGATTTTTACTGAGTTCCTTTTTCTGGTTTTTCCCTTTGTTGTAGCCATTATAGTACATCACCTTGGAGTGTTGCTGCAAGGTAGTCTAAGAATTTTTCTTTAGATCATATACTTTTAGAATTAGTAATTAATATTGACATGGATTGTACCCATTCGTCTATAGTTTGTTCTTGGTCTTTAATGGGTACATGCCTTAGATCAAGATAAATACCATGTTGAGATATATTATGTTTATTCAAATTATCTCTTTTTAAGAAAAAAATGATTTGGTTCTTCTTCCTTAATTCCACGAGTAGATGATGTGGATGTATTGTCGATTTTAACGAAGTCTTCTTTTTCTTGTGCCGGATTTTGCATAAATTGTCCAAAAGCTTCCCAGTTTTGAAATTCCTGAAGTGGTTCTTCAGCTTTTCTTTTTCCATCACTAGTGTTTACTACATGAAGAGGATTTTCTTCTTCATTAGATGAATATTGATTTAATTCATACTGATAGTGTTGTAACATTTTTTTCATGTTTCAAATATGTGTTTTGTATTTATTCAATAATTTTATTATGTTCTGAAATATTTAATGTTGGATATTTATATAGATGTCTCCAATAGTCTAATATTTCACGAATATTTATGCATTCAGTATAGTTAAATTCTTCTGTTTGGAGGGTTTTAATTTCTTCTGTGCCATAGTACAACCTAGGGATTTTATTATCTCCTGAGTAATTCATTCCAGTTTGTTCTAAATTATTTTCAGCAGCTATTTTTGTTAATAGATTTTCAATTTTTTTTGTTTAGTTTCCTCTTTTAAGTCTAGATTTGAGACTTTTTCGAGTTGACTGAGTTTCTGATCAACCTTATTTAAGTTGAATTCTATATTATCTAATTTTCTTTCTACATAGTTTTGATTTACGATTTGGCGTTTTTCAGTTCGTTTTACCCATCCAAAGACTATATCAGTTAAACCATTTAAAGTAGTATTTATTTTACTAATATCATTTTCAGATTTTTTTTATCAATATGCAAACTATGATTATATATAGATTATTCCTTATTAAATCATGGAGCTAAACATTGTAATGAAGCATCAACATCTAGTTTTTCCATTTTAGTCCTCACTGGTACCTAAGACCTCCTATTATATTACTTAAGGTGCCTAAAATCAAGTTCCTTAAAGCCTTTAGCTAACTGTAGCTGTAGTTGGCAAACGAAAATATGGGCTTTGAAACAATAATAGGTATATGGATTTTGTGAGAAACTTAGTGGAAAATTAAAATATTTCTGCTATATTACAAATGTATCACAGTCTGATTAAAAAAGAAATACGCAAACAAATAGTATAAACATAATAGTTAACACGAATATTGATTCTTATAACAAAGCTTAATTCAAACATAATATTTAATACATACCTTATTTACAAGGGTCACTAGCTCTGATACCAATTACAAAAGTACGGAAAGGAAAGGATTAATATTAGAAAGAAAATGTATTATACAGAACTGGTAATGAAAGGAGAGAGAAGATTGAGTTTTTACAAGTGATTTCTAACTGAAGGAGAGAGCTCCTTTTATAAGCCCGAACGCCAAGCATTCCTATAATTCTATTGACTAATAGATAAGAAGAAAAGAGAAGAAAAAAAAACGTGGGCGGATTTTGAGCCGATTTATAAAAGTTTAATAGTACAAGTGAATAGTAAATACTATTTACTTTTTCAAATAGTAAAAAATATATGCATTTATTTCTTTTATTTTTCTTTTGGGGATCACATATCATGTGCTGAATTGTTGATGCAGTCGTTCCATGTGGTAATTATCCTTCCATGGCATTAGCGATGTTGGCTTCACCGATGGAGTCAACGAACATGCTATCCATTGGACTTTGGTTGTGAGGATAAAGTTGGGCTAACTCATATTCCTCCCCATTGCTTAATAATTCATAAGGAACATCTAAATTAGTTTTGTTTCTCAAATTATCTAGAAATTCCTTAACAGCTGCTCGTTGTTCAAGCGATGTGGCATAATTAATGGGAAGTTTTGTAACAAACAGTCATCTACCATCAGTTACCATGAATTTGATTTCATTTTCCCGATAAAAATATATTTCCATTTTGGAAATATTGATCAGGCTTTTTGACCAATATAATTTTGTACATTTATGTTCTAGGGGTTGATCATCATAATTGTTGTGGTAGATCTCATTCCATTCATAATTCTCAATTTTTGTGAGTTGCTCGATTTGGTATGGTTGGTAAAATATTTCTCGAACCCTCCATCCAATTGAAGTGGTGATATGAAAAGATAAATATTGGGTATATCTGTAATTCCCTCTCATAGTATATGATTGATCATGGTTTTGATCATCATTGGTAAATTTGCAAAATTTTCTGATAAAATGGTTGGAAAGATTAGCTTGTTTACTAATCCCCATTCAATTGGTTTAATATCCCAATTTTCTTCCATGAAGAAGTGCAGTTTTGGCACATCATCATATAGATTGAGATAATTAGCAAAATGGATTAAAAGATTTTTTATCTTTTGATCCTGATCTTCAATTTTTGAAAATTTTTTAATTGGAATAATGGTCTTAGAAGAAGTTATTTTTCTTTTTCGAATAAACATATTCTTCGAATTGTATTGAAAATTTTATCAGAAAAGTCATTTTCCAACAATTCTGCTACTACTAGAACATGTTGATTTTTTCAAGAGAAAATCCTTATTTTCATAGTTTAATTGTTTTAAAACTTGAAGACTGAGAGATTTTAGTTATTCTAGAACTGCTGTTTGTTCAACAATTTTTTCAGCCAGGGTCTTAGGTTTTTTCCGAAATCTTTTATTTTTTCTGTAAGATGAGATTTCCAAGCTTCATTCAAGGGTTCATACAACTCATAGGGGATTTTTGGGTTGTAAAAGTCAGATACTTCAGTGTTAAGAATGCTTTATTTTGTCTGAAGTCTTGAAAATTGGTAAACTAAGTTAGGGGGTGCCAACTGTTTCATCCAATTCTCCCATGCTGTTATAGCTTCTTGGATATTGTTATATTTTCGGTGACATGCACCTGGATAACATTTATTTTGTTATGATATTGGTACCAATTGTGGTAAATGCTTGGTTGACGTCCACTAAATACAACGTACACAAATCTTGGTTTAGATTGTGCATTTGAAGATGATGCTTGGGTGGTCTTTGCCTTTTTAGCAATAGTTACCCATTCACTTTGTACTTCTTGAGGTTCTTTATCTCCCATCCTGAAAGAAAAAACATTCCACTTGTTTAGTGGGTTTTCGCAAATATTCCACTTGTTTATTGGCTTTCCTCACAATTTCTGATATGGTAATTTGTAAGAAAATTATTAGTACCTTTTAAGTGTTCAACTTCAAAGCTATAAATAACAATTTGATTATACCATTTTAATCTCCTTCCTTTTAAAATATTTCTTTCGTTTATAAGGAAGTCCCTAACAACTTTATTGTTTGTCCTAACAATAAAATCTTGTTGTGCTAGGAAAATATGAAATTTTTTAATAGCAAGTTTTATTGATAATAATTCCTTTTCAAAAATAATATAATTAAGTTCATTAGGATTAAATTTACCTGAATTATAACCGTATATTAATTCATGTTTTGGAATATTTTTTGGTGTAAGCGTTTTCTTACCACGGATACTAAATATATTGGAAGTGGTTTCTTCCCAATATTGTGCTGGAATTGCTTTGAGGACACATCCCCAGCAATTATATGAAGCATTTGTTTCAAGAATTAATTTATCTCCTGATTTAGGAAAATAAACGTTCGACAATGATTAAATATATCTTGTTTTATTATTTTTACTACAAGAGTATCTTTTTTATTCCATGTAAAAACATCACTCTTCTTGAGTTTTTCAAGAAGTGGTAATTCCATTTGTGATAATCCTTGTATGAATTTCTTCCATAAATAAGGATTCCCAAGAAACTTTGCAATTATTTTTTATCCAAAATTTCGTCATTAAAATCCCGTATTTTTTAGATTTTGTGGTCTTGTAACTTTAATCCATCTTGGTTTAAGATTATTCCGAGAAAGATGATTTCTATTTTTTCGATTTCAATTTTCTTTGGAGATAAAATAATTCAATGTTGTTGGAATTTTTCACAAAGTATTTTTAGATGATGTCGATGTTCTTCTATTGTGTTTGAAAAAATAAGAATATCATCTATGTAGACAACACAAAAATCTTTAAGATCTTTAAAGATACTATCCATCCATCTCTGGAATACCTGTGGAGCTGTGTTTAGCCCAAAAGGCATAACATTCCATTGATAATGTCCTCTAGGGGTACTAAAGGATGTCAATGGTTTTGATTCCTCAGTTAATTTTACTGCCAAAATCCTAATTTACAATCAAATTTACTGAAGATCTTTTTACCTTTAGTTTGGTTGATTGATACATCCTTTCTTGGGATGAAGTAACCATCAAATTCTAATTGTTCATTCAACCTTTTATAGTTTATGACCATCCTAGCTTTTCCTCTTGTGACCTCACTATATTTTCTTACCATGAAGGCAGGGCTAGAATGTGGGCTTATTGTTTCTTCAATAAGATTAGTTTTCAATAATTCTTTGATTTGATTATCAAATTCGTCCATGTCTTGTCTAGTATAGATCACGGGTTTGACTCTTATAATGATATTAGGATATCTTAATTTGAGATTACAATACCTTGGACTTTTGTCCCATAATTTTAGTGGGTTTTCACTAAAATTATCTTTTAGAATAGTATAAAGCCAGTGTGTTTCTTCAAGGATGAGGATTTTTCTCTTGAAAAAATCAATATTTTTCTAATAGTAGTAGAACAGTTGGAAAATGAGTTTTCTGATAAAATTTTCAATACAATTCGAAGAATTTGTGTATTTGAAAAAGGAAAATAACTTCTTCCAAGACCATTATTCCAATTAGAAGTTTTTTCCAAAAATTGAAGACCATAAAAAATGCTTCATATGTTTCCAATTATTTTTTATTTATTTTTTTTTTGTTGTGGTTTGTTAATTACGTCAAAAGGAACACTTTGCTCATATATTAATTATTATATTAAATATTGTTCACTTGTATCTTTTTTACTTTTGTTGCTATAACACATTAATAAGAAACTTTATATGTGTTGTGTTTATATTTGTACGCATATCTTTTATATTATTAAATACAATTATTTGTATTTTTGAGTTTTCTACTACTGGATCTTTTAGGAGATAAAGAAGCAATAAAGAGTTGATTCTAAAATTTATACATTATAGACATACTTTTTTTTTACTCATATATCTATTCCTCTGCATGTATCTAATCACACTATTTATACCTTTCTTTCTTTTGTCTAGATATGAAGCAAAGAAGAAGGACAAATTGCTACATGGTTCCAATTTCATTAAAGATAAGTTTTCATCAATTAGGTTAATGTTTTTCCTTTCATTCTTTTCATTGTAAACATTTATTTGTTCCCATATGTTTATTTTATATTTTGTTGAGACTGTAAATTTTTAGTGAGAGATATATTTATTCATACATCTATTTTATTAATGGTGATATACAAATTTATTTTCTTTTATGTACCTTGGGCTTTGTGATGTAGCGTCATTTTTTTCAATGGTAATCCATGGTGTTTTGCAAAGTGTTTTGTTAGCAGAGATTATAACTACATGGAAACAAAAGGATATCTAAATCGGGTAATCTTTTTCATCTTCATATTGTCCATGTATTATTTGAATAAATGTTTTAAAATTTGTGGCAAAAAAATATCTACTTGATCTAAATTTTCGACTTATGTTTTTTCTTATTAGTTATGTGCCGCGCATTGCGCCTCGTTTGCACATCGCACACGCACATTGCATGAATTTATACCTAGTCTTGATGTATATTGCATAATCGTTTGAAGATATTTCATTATTAGAGCAACCCTTACGGGTAGGGTAAAAATGTATATTTGAGGTAAATGGGTATGTTATGGGTACCGTAAATGTCTATATTTGCAATTTGCTACCGTATAAAATAACAAATTTAGCATTGCACTAGTTGGTTTTTTGTGGGACCCACCCTTAAGCGGAACATCATGTTCCGCGCAAGAATTAAAAAAAAAAAAAAAGCCTTCAGCGGAACATCATGTTACGCCTAGGCATGTCACCCAATTTCCCCTATTTCCATTTTGTACCCCGCTAATTCCACTTTATATTGCAACGGATTTAAAATTTATATTGCAACAGATATTTTTTATTTGCCGCAATTATTATTATTATTATTTTTTGGGCTAAGAAATAATGGCTAGTCCTATATTTTTTACTAAAACAATATAGGGCTTAATTACATAGCTTAATTATAGTAACATTTAAATGACGTAAATTAGGGCTGATAAATTAACTATAATGAATATAATTAAATTAAATTAAAAATATTTTATTTTCTGTATTTTATGGTTAACTATACACGTTGCCCAAGACTTTATTAATTACCACTGAGTTTTGGCCAAAAAACATAAATATTTAGGGCTAAAATATGAACTCACGTCTAATAATAAAAAAATATTAGAAATTACTAACTACATATTTCGGACTAATAAAAAATGGTTAAATTAAAAATTTTCGAAGTATATATTTGGCTAAACTAATTATTATTTTTCGGACTATATATTTGGCTAAACCAATTAAATATAACATTAACATTAACAGACTTTGGTGGGGTATTAAATGTTGTGGCTAAACATAATAACATAAGACTTTGCGGGGAAAAGGAAATTTGGAGAACCTCTTAAGCGGAACATGATGTTCTGCCCAAGGGTTTTGACTTTCCAATCCTATTTGTCCCTTTAACTCCATTCCGACGTCGTTTTCGGTTCTTATATTGTATATTTGGTTTAGCCCATAGCAATTTTTTCAGTTTGTATAGACTGTTTTTGGACTAGTTTAGTTTATTTTTATTCTATCCGTAAGGGTTGCTCTGAGTAGATTGAGATGGAGAAGAAATGCTTTGTAAGGAGTATATTTAAGATGGAGAAATAAAGACCAAAAAAAAGAAAAACGATGATGGATAAAGAATCTGGACCTTGCATCGAAAATCTAGAGTAAATAAATAAACTATAATAAAAATAATTTATAGTTTATGAGGTGTATAAAAAAACTAAATTGAAAATGGTTAGATAGACGACAAGTGTAAGTTGTGGGTCAGAGAGATCGGAGGTTGAGATAGTGTGATGACGACATGACTTAACCTAACTGAGAAGTGACAAATGAAGAAAGCAAGCCAAGTTGACACTAAAAACACAAAACCGCAATAGGAGGGAGGGAGGGAGGGACAACGTAGTAAATGAATTGTGTGAAGATAAAAGCATGGCCCGAAGGGGCCATCTTCACGTGTGCATCACATGGGAAGTAGCCTCGTACGGGTGGAGAGGTCCGGATTCATTATTGGAGTTGGGGGAACACGTGGGACAGCTAGCACGCACCCTAATCATGACCGGTCCCAACATCTTGTCGGACCACATATAATTCATTCACTTATTTGACCACTTTCAGTTTCTCACGCTCTCTGCCTCTTGCTTCATAACACGCTCTTGTTGTTGGGGTGCTCTCTCTCTCTCTTGAAGGGAGGGTGGGAATGGTGATATTCCGTATTTGGATATTATATGTGCTGATGTTGACCATCCCACTGCCACAAAAACTAACCAATCATTTCTCGTTTCAAGTACCTCTTTCCCAAGAAGAGTATGATATGATGTCACCATCTTCCAATGCTTTACTTAAGGTGTGCACAGTCTGATCCGATTTAATTTTAGAATACTTTTGGGATCGAACCGTTTTAATCAGTTTTAAAAAATTATAGATCGAAATCAAATCGGATTGTAATTATCGATTTCGGTTTTATTTGATTTTTAAACAATTCGTGTTCGGTCTCGGTTCTATTCGATCCATATCCAAATAATTACAAATAAATTAATCCGGGTATATACCAATCTATCTAATGAAAAATAAAATCAATCCACTATAAAAGCAATACAACAAAAGTGTAACTCATCATCAATTTATATATTTTTGTTAGTATTTTAAAATAAAAACATAATATTGTGATGTTGTTGCAGAAGCTCTCTGAAGTTGGGGCTTGCAACAATTACCCATGTCATTTTTGTTTGGTGGCAAATACTGTAATGCCTAATTATAGAAAACAATATCTCCTGCATTTTATTCATTGTATAAAATATAGCCAATGTCATTTTCGTTTGGTAGAAAATACTTGAAGTGGTAGATGAATACATGAAAACAGAGATGGTCATTTTCGTTTGGTAGCAATTACCCATGTCATTTTCGTTTGGTAGCAAATACTAGAAGTGATAAAATATAACCAATCTCCATGCCTCACCCACCGAAAGAACTCAATAAACCCAGATGAATAGATGAAAACAGAGAAGAGCGAGGGAAGTGAGCTTGTTCAGATGAATAGATGAAAATAGAGAATAGATGAAAGTAGACATTTGATCAAAGCTTGTTCAGATGTACCTTGATCGGAGCTTGTTCAGAGCTTGAATAGATGAAAACAGGAGCGTGTTTGCTGCCGGAGCAGAGTGAAGGAAGGGGGCGGTCGGCGTAGAGGAGGGTGTGGTGTTCGTAGAGAGAGAGAGAAGAAAATAGGAAATTAGTTTTTTTTTTTTACGTTGGGTTGAGTTTAAAATGCAGCGTGTGGTTGTTTGAGATATGAGCGTGCGTGTATAAGGAAATAAATTTTATATATATATATATATATATATATATATATATATATATATATATATATATATATATAATGAAAGCGGTTCGGTCCAAAATCGTTTTTTACAGTTCAAGACCGAAACCGACCCGCATTATGCGGTCCTATATATTTTTAGACTGAATTAAGATCGAATTACAAAATACTCGCAAAAGCATGTTCGGTTTTTTCGATCCATTCGGTTTATTCGTGTTCGTGCACACCCCTAACTTTACCTTTTATTTGTAGTATAGACATATTTGTAGGCCTGTAAACTGAGTGCCTGAGGCCCGAAGCTCGCTCGTTCGGCCCGCTATTTTCGGGCCGAATTTTATTTGAGTTTGAGCCGAGCCAAGCATGAGCTAAAATTTCAAGCCCGAATGAATTTCGGGCCGAGCTTGAGTCGAACTTTGCCAAGCCCGAATTGGACTCGAAGCCCAAACTTCATATTTATAAATAAATAAATAATTTATATAATATAACATATTTATGTTAACATTGTTTAATTATGTTTCATTCTTTTATTTCATTTACTACTTTATAAAAAAATCATTTGTCTTAATACATTAGATTACATGTGGTTTTTAATTTTGTGATTTTATTGTTAATCTCATTATGGATGTTTGATTTAATAATTTCTCAAGTCATAATAGGCCTTTGTTAGTAATCAAATTTTGCTAATGTATGAAATTTAATAGGCATTTGTAGGTTTTCACTCTTATTTCCCTTGTTTTAATTTAATACATTTCATAATTATATATTTTATTTCATGAAATATCAATTAGATTTTAATGTGTAATTTTGTCCATGATGAAAATACAAGAAAAAAATTAATTCAAACTTTTTTAACAAAAAATTGAAATCGGGCCTGCCCGAAATCGGGATCGAAGCTCGTAATATTTATGAACCGAGTTCGGGCCTAGGTGGAAAAAAATAATTCGGGCCGAGCTCGGGCTTGAGCATGGGTAAGTGAGTTCAGGCTGAGCCTGAGCAACCCCAAGCCCGACTCACCCACCCGATTTATAGCCCTACATATTTGTATTAAAACATTACCCTTTTTAATACCTACAAGTTTTTCTCATTTGAATGTTGCCTTTAATTAATTTATATTTAACCCTCTCTTTAAAAAATGTTTATTTGGTGTTTTAAGTTAAAAAAAGTCATTGAAAATACAAATAAAAAAACTAATTAAATATCACGTGGACGATATTTAGAATCCATTTGGTAGGAAAATTGAATGGAAGGAATAGGGAAGAAGGAAAAGTGGATGGAAGGAAATGATTTCCGAAAAGTGGAAGGAAGGTGTAAAAGTGGAAGGAAGAAAAAGTGAAATGATTTATTTTCCTTCCCAACACACCAAATTATATCCCTCAAAAAACTAAGAGAGGAAGATGGAAGGAAAGAAAAAGATAGGAATATTTATTATTCATATAAACATTAATTGTTATTATAACATTTTTTACAACACTTCAAATCGACTGAAGTATATTAATCTAGGGTTACAATTGGTAAAATATATAGATTTTTCCTTTTTTCTTCCTTCCTACTTTACTATTTTTCCTCCCAATTTCTTTCCTCCATACTATACAAAACTTGAGAAAAAAGAGTTTACTTCCCTTGTGGATGGAAAACTTTTATCTCCGTATTTTCCTTCCTTCCACTTTGCCTTCTTTTCTACCAAACAGACCATAATCTTCCTCCCTTCTAGCCCTTCAACATTCCATCAATGTACCTCTCTCTCTCTCTCTCTCTCTCTCTCTCTCTCTCTCTCTCTCTCTCTCTCTCTCTCTCTCTCTCTCTCCATTCTTATTATCACATAATTATAATATTGTCAAGATACATATTGTATTACAAAACAAAACCCGAAGATTGAATATGCGTCCCTGATGATAAAGATAGCGACGCTACGAGTTCAAAACCTTTGACCCGCTATAAATTTTCTTGAAAAATGAACCAAGTTCTTTTGACCCTTTATATTATGCCTTATGCATATATATGGTCATAACTTTCAATGGAATGCCTTAAATATATATATATACTCGTTCCTTATGTCTATAATTAGGCATTCCCAACTGAATATAATTATGACATTTTGCATTCCCAATAAATGTTTATTTATATGTCAAGATAAACTTATGCATTCACAATTAATGATAATATAAATGTCAACATGGCCTTATGCATTCACAATTAATGCCCTAACAACTCACGACGTACTTTATTAATGAGTATATAATGTAAATAAAGAGGGTCGAGGAACCTAGTTTATTAAATAAAATTCTTATGGAGTCTATCCCATCATAGACTCCCTAGCCCACACAAAATACCACCACATTTATATAATATTACTTAAAGTCACATTACTCTTACCGAAAAAATATCTCGTCGATTTTACAAAATATGCTTTAAGGATATTGTACCAAGGTTGGCCCTACACCATGGTACAATACCCTTAAAGAATTTTTGGTAAATTCAATATACATTTTTTTGGTAAGCGTATCATTTTCTATCACTTACGGTGTTGTCGTCACCCACAAACTATAAGAGATCACTCATAATATTTAACCCCACTCTAATTAGCCTATACTGTCAACCTAGTTTTGTAAAAAACAAAAATACAATCAATATAAACCCAACTGAAGAAAATGTAACATTCTCCCACTTGGGCGATATTGATTGTCACTTTTGAATTATTGATTGAAAATAACTCCTCGATCAATGACTTAATGGGGCCACATATAGCCTAACTAAAAACACCTTACAATATGTTCCAAAATGAATACTAACATTGAACCATAAGAACTGTTATACCCTAAATCTAACAAAACATGTGGAAGGTTGACGAATTGCCACGTGTCACCATTGAAGGCAGACTTTATCTACCTTTGAGGGAAACCTCTTACCACGTGGATAATAGGGCCTCAAAAAGAAATCGTCCTCGACCAAAGATGAGGAAAAGCCAGTCAAGCGAGTGGTCACTCCGTTATAAATTCCACCCACAAGATCAACTACACCACACAACTAGGTGATATCAATACGAGGCAATTGTAGAAGATATGGAGAAGATATAAATGTATTCTCACCCACATTCATAACTTTTTATTCTTGTCTTTCCTTTATGTAAATTGTGATTTCATTTCTCTTAATATTGACTTAACATTTTCGGGTTCTCTCTCTTACTCTCTTTCTTATTCTCTTCATTTAAGATAATTTTAGTTAATTTCATCCATTAATTTCTTGATTTTAGATAATTATTAATCCATTACTAAAAATGACTTAACATTAAATTCTAATATCAATAGGAACCAAACATCATTTATCACTATACGAGCACTCTATATTTACATATGGCAATTGCCTTATCAACATGGATTTGACAATAAATGTGGTAAGTGTGGTATGGAAAATAAAAAAAACTAAATGTGAATATAAAATTAAGTAATTTCCTATATAGGTTTCACTTTATATTTTGTACTAAAAATCGTATATGCAAAAGCAACTTTGCATCAAACGTTACTCACGAGACCTCAAATTTTTATTCTTTGACTAAGCAAGCCTTTATGTTATCATACTCTTTATGTTTTTAATAAACCATTATATTTCCACGTATAAAACCTTTTAATTTCCATGAAACTTTATGGTTTAAAAAAAGCCTTTTATGTCCCTAGAGGTTAAAATAATACACTTAAGATATAAATATCTTAAGTCCTTTTTTATTCTAACGAGGACTATATATATATATACAGTCCTACTCTTGTGCGGACTAGTCCGCATTTTAAGAATGCGGACCGGGCATGTGTCACCTAGCGGTGAGCCCAGAAAAGAGAGAGAGTGTGCCTATAATTTAGGCGATAATTTCTCGGCGCGCCGTTAGGTGACACATGTCCGGTCCGCATTCTTAAAATGCGGACTAGTCCGCACAGGAGCATTATTATATATATATATATATATATATATATATATATATATATATATATATGTATACTAGGGTATGCTCGTGCCTGAAGGCACGATGATAATTTTCTGAAGTATTAAGTCATGTAAAATTTAAATAATTTTTTTTTATATAACAAAAATCACATTAAAAAAAATTAACATTTAGGGAGAACTTTCAGTTTATAGGACTATCCATCCTATTTAATGGTGTTGCCCTTGTATATATAACTTCTATTAGTGACTAAAGCTTATCGAATCTATAAAATGGATATGAAAAATTCCACTTGAGAAAACCTTAAAGAAAAACACAAATCGGTATATGTTTTATTATAGATTAAAACCATAAGTTCAAACTTAAATACTTAATATAAAATGAGGTTACTATAAAATTAAACATATATCTAACACCAATCGCAATAAATCTCACCGGGCAATCGCATTGAAGCTGATTGAGCCAGTAAATTTCATGAATGTCTATCTGTAAAACAACATACGTACGAAATTGTGTTTATTCAGTTCAAACACTCAAATTTAAGGTCATTTTGGATGTCGAGGCTACAGGTTCAAAATGAAGCCACACACTTTAGTAGAAAGTAAGTAATTTCATCATTGTATCAAAAAGAAAAGGGATGGAAGATATTAAATAAGTTACTTTCATTGCCATCAGTATAACAAACTGTATAGTTATAAATCTATAACCAATTGATGTCTATTATCTATTCTTGTGGAGCTTTACTCAAATTAGGTTTCGCTTGAAACTTAGCACCTCAAAGTTGCAGTCAACCTATTAATGAAACAATGTAAATATATTGGATAAAAAATAAGCACCTTGATATAAACATACTGTGTAAACCTACATACAAAGGAATACTAATATTTAAAGAGGGAACTCCCTTTGTAAACCTTCATACAAAAGTATAAAAAGGTTCCTACCTAGTACACTCAAATTACAAACAACAAAAAAATGCATCTAGTGTTCTCCTTATCATATTCTGTAGAATAGTGAACTCCCATGTGAACAAAAGAAAGGTTGAAGTTGGTGATGGAGAGTTTGATTTAACGGAAATGAATAGCCCCGAGTAAATCCAACTGCAGCTATACTGTTGGTGGATCCCCAATGTCATCTATGTCCCGGTATTCTGGATCCTGGTTGTCCTGATATTCTGGATCCCCACAACCCCTGTCCCGACATTCTGGATCCTACTGAAGTATTAGATATTTGCACAATTGGTTTCATTGACAAATGTGTTTTCCCAACGAAACATAAATCTATAACCAATTTGAAATATAAATTGACCTGCTCTTCATCACTGTAAAGATCACAAACCTATTCGCCATCACTATAAAGATCGCAGACCTGCTCGCCATCGCTATTAGATGAATAAAAATTTATATAAACCTACTTTTACTTTCATCAAACCATGAGAAAAAAATAGCACCAAATAGTAGAAGAGAAGCATCCGACCATTAATATAATTTCTTGATAATTTGCAATCAAACTTTATAGTTCGATGAGGAATGAGTATGAAGTAACCTTTATCCAGATCGGGAATTACCATTTGACTGGCCAAATGCTCTTCAAATGCTCTTCAAGACTGAATTTTCTTTGGAGGCCTCCTGTACAAATTTCAAATTACAAATAACAAAATGATATGGAAAATAAAACCCTTAAATGATGCCATACTACAAAAGAAACATAATAGACCATATGGAGTGTCCTCTTTTTGTCACCATATTGTCCTCTTTTTGTCACCATAATTAAGGTGTTTGAACAGGAAGAATCCAATTATGGGTAAAGAAGCTCTGAATTGCTTTACAAACATCATATTCTACTATCCCCCAACATTTTTGGTAGAAATACCACCAAAACAATTCGAACCTGGAGCTGAATTTGCATCCATAGAGAACAAAGTAGATTTAATCTCCTTATTTCTTGGGATAGAGGCTAGCATAACATTATTAGCTTCATAGATATGAATTAGGTACTAGTTCATAAATCAAACCATTGTCAGTGATATTCAAATCAACCTTATAAATGTTGAAGAAATGATCCACCACGTGCTCTTTAGAAGATTTTGATCAATAATCAGCTATCAATTCCTTAAATGAGATATAACATTGGAAGATTTTCTAATCTCTACTTTTTCTGGAATAAACCAAGATGATGTAGTGCATAAGTTCCATAAACCAAGAACATTTCACAAACTATTAACTAAAACTATATATGCATACCTTTATATATAATTCACAAACTGTATATTTCATAAACTGTTCACCAAAACTCAAATATGAATGCACTGTGCTACAAAAGCTATGTATTCATAACTTTATGTTTTCAATAAATTTGTTTAGTGAATATAAGAAATTTGATCAAATGGCAAACTTTATATGTGAAAAACTTGAAAGCATTAAGTGTTTAAAGTAGGCTAATTCTATGCAGATCAACATATCTCACACTTTTAGAGAGGTTACTGCAGCTGTGAGTACGATTGCAGATCAGGTCCTCCTTGAATTAGCCTTGAATGATTCTCTTAGAACTACAACAATAGTGGTCTCGTTTGATACTAATCACAATCTCAAACATCTTATTTGAGTTAAATTTTGCCCAACCAAAGTAGAGCCCCGAAACTTGATCAGGTAAAGCAGACATCCCATTCTCCGTAATCTCGTTGAGTAGTCCCTCTTTGTATAAACCCTTAAAATAAATGGGTTCAATTGGCAAGGCATTATACACCCCGTATTTAAATGGTGGAAGACCCTATAGCTCTGGATGAAATTCAGGAAGTTATTGAAGCACATAATCAACAATAGAATATTTCTCTGATTCACTTTGGAGAGAGGGCACTGCCACCACCTTCATTCTAGAAGCCTTTCCTGCTGTAACGCATACCATGGAGTCTTATATCATAATAAAACAAACTGGATCTACACCCATATTAGTTACAGCTTCCAGAAATATATCTGGAGAAGGTTTCCCTGACTTGACCTGGTCATTTCCAAGAACTATAGAAAAATATTTTCTCCAAATCAAGCGTGGTAAAAAATCAAGAATTCAAGAATTAAAAAGTTTCAGTACAAATCAAACGTGGCTTAAAAAGTGTTGTTTCTTCTTCCAGTTCAAGAATTATTTAGGAAACTTTTGATTAATATCAAGAATCAAGAATTCAATTATATTCAAAACTCAAAAGCATCGATTCAATTAACATCGCGAAAGAAGGTAATCAAACTCACCTAAGCTTTACAAATTTTCATCGCATCTGACAGACTCATTTTAATTGCCCAGCATAATTTTGTTTCCACAATCAACAAATCAACCTTGGACAAAAATCATTATGATCAGCAACCCCGTTTATGATAAGCAAAAGGTTCATGTGCTACCATTAAACTTGGGCATAAACATTTAAACCTATATTCTGTATGGAAGAACAAAAACCATAAAAAATATAAATAACAAATAAGAGGTACAAACCATTTGGTCAAAATCACCACAGTTGATTATAACTTGGAATTTTAAGGCTCCAACAAACCATTTGGTCGAAATACAGGGCCAAACCATTTCCGTGCATATCATTTAAATTCTAATAACCTGTTGATATGTAATAGAGACTTGTTAGTCTATTACGTATGAGTTATCCCAAAACATTGACTGTGTGCATCAAATAATCAAAAAACACTTTTGAGTATTATTGAGGGAATAAATAGATGGGTATGGTTAGAGAATTAAAAAAATTAGAGGTTCGAAAGTAAAGTCGAGAAGAAACTTAACTACATTTTAGCCAACTTTTCCATGGATTCATCAAATTCTTTACGTACATCTGCAGCCTCAAATTCTAAACTAAAGACAGGGGTTCAACTTGAATTAGAATTAAAACAATTCTCAATGTGAAGACATGCACACACACACCACTGTCCACATCACTGTGTATATGTGAAAAATGTACTGGGGTGAATCTTATTATCTGCAGATCATTTGCCCCTACTATCATATTTATGAAGTATGAAAAGAACCGGTGCCAACACCCCTGCAGCTTTTAGAACTCACGGGTGAAACCCTCTACAGCTCGAAGAACGTATGGGGTTATGTGAAAACCTGGGTTCTTCCTCTTGATACACATGTCAGAAATATATATGATTCTAAAATAGGACTACTTACCCTTGCCAATGGCACGGTCTTAATTTTTTTCGTGTATGTAATCACAAAGAAAAAACCTACACATATACATTTTTGGTTGGCACGACAAATACTATTTGGTTGACATGAAAATATTTACTGGTGTAAATTAATAGAAATTGAAGTCTGAAAAGAAATGAATATATTTACTGGTGTAAATTAATAGAAATTTAAGTCTGAAAAGAAATGAATATATTTACTGGTGTAAACCATGTTTGTATTTTAGAGGGCTTCTTTGAAGCCTCAAATTGTAAGAAAAATCAAACTTTGAAGCCTCAGGCTTTAAGAAAATAAAGAAAAAATGTTGTTTATGACTGCCACGGGGATTCCTTGATTCATGGTTATTTTAAGTCACTAAAAATATCTCAACAGGAGAAAAATAAATCAATTTTACCTGTGGATGAACATAACGCATAAGGTGATTAAAGGTAGAGGCACCACCCCAAACAGTAGCACCCTGCCTATGAATTGTAGCTAGGTAGGTCCCTAATGGCGACCACTGTACATTACTTTTAATCCGGAAAGGTCGTTTATAAATATGGTCAGCCTTCAACTGCCTCGGATAATTCCAAAGAACCTCCGTGTCCAAGCCAAAATGAATGACAAACTAATCTCTAGATTTCTCATCAGTGAGCCAGTGTTGTAAATTTCCACCTGGTATAATGAAAGCATATTATACTTAATGAAAGCATATTCCCAAACGAAGAAAACGATATGGACAATGTTTGAATGGAACAAACAGTACTCACTGGAGTTACCTTAAATAGGCATATTGACTTAAATATCACATACATAACAAAACAATGTATTGACTTTAAAAGTGAAATAGTCAAAAATCAAAATCTTGCTGCTAACTAAAGAAATCCACACTTAATACCAAAATACATATAAATAAGAAAGAGACTTGAAATCCGGAATTTAAGAAGGTGGAACCGTGAGTTTAGTTTGATATAAAATCAACAGATACAAAATCGGAAAATAACACAACTAACACCATAGTGTCTCAACATAGTGTCCGGGGTTGGAATCCAATATAGTGTTCGGGGAGGGATAGAAACCAATGTTAAGTGAAGCTCTACAAAAAAATTATTCCCGATGTTATCGCAGTTCTGCTAAAATTGGCACGAACATGTTGAGCATTCAAATCATTATGAAACTTCATATCTAGTATTGTAATTCTACACCTCAACATTATTTGGTAATATAATTTCTATTCTGAAAAACTACCAAATATGTACCCTATAACAGTTATCAGTTCTCGAAAAACAAAAGGTGCCAGTTGAGCAAGTATTTAATAAATGATTCAACTCGAAATATGATGATAAGAAATATATGACAACCTTGTCACAAAATCATCTCCCACCTCTGTAATTAGATTTGGCACATGTAGAAACAAAAAGGCAACAATAGTCATGAAACCCCTTGTTCAATCAATTCAAATTCCCGGAAGCTAAAATAAGGATTATGAAAATCAATATTTTGTTAATAAAGAAGATTGAAAAAAATGGTTGTTTATAAAAAAATGGTTTTAAACAACATCTTAGTTGTTTAGCAGTCAATATTCAAGTAAATGACCAAATTTGTGGATATCTCTTTTTATCCTCGTAAAATGATGAAAATAAGATACAAAGAGGTTATAAATAATCTGAATCCATTTCATAATGCTTATTCAACATAGGTCTCAAAACTTTTGTAAGATTTGGTAAATGTAAATATAAAACATACTACATGTTAAGGGACAAACATCTGAATTTCCAAAAAGAAACAAATAAGATTTAGGGCTTACCATAACCATAGATATCATATTTTTCCTGTAAGTTGTAATCACACAAACAAACTTATAATAAATAACCATAGTAATTGTAAAAATGACGCCAACTATTTAAATACCAACCAAACAAAGATAACTAAAAATGTTCACAATAATTGTAAAAATATTCCAAGAAAAATAGAACAATAAGCAGAGTATATATTGATATCCTACAACCAATCTAGGATGTAACGAACAGGACAATACACAATTGGAGACTACTTTTGTTAATTAAAATGGATTTAGGAACCAAAAAGGCAAAAAATAATAATTTAAGGAGGTATTAAATAGATTCAGGTACCGAAAAAGAAAAAAACTCAAATTTAAGTTTCACCCCAATGTAACCCAAAAAAAAGTCTAGAAAAATTAGATAAGAGAAAAAAAATTGAGTATACATGGATTATGAACCCCATAAATAGTTAGATCTGCAAAGTAAGGGAATCCAAGCTAATTACAACAAAGCCCACAAATCATAACTATACCAAGCGAATTAATAGATCCATTTTTTTTGGATAAAGAGATATGATAGGATACCTTGAATGGTGGAGGGAGAGATAATCAACAAAGAAACTTGCAAAATAAATCTGGTTAGAATAAATACATACACACATACTCAGATAGATTTAAAAGTGAAGATTGGACGAAAATAAAAAAACCTAGAAATAAAATCTTGCGAGTTTGACCTCCCCCACTAAGAAGAAAATGAAGATCAATCGAGAGAGAGAATGAGGGGGTGTGGGGGGTTACGTTGTGTGGAGGGTGGCGACCGGTTGTGTGGAGGGCGGCGTCAGCTAGAAAGAAGGTAGAAGAGATTAAAGGTAGATAATGAAAGTTTGCTAGGGTTTGGGAGATAATACATTGAGGATACTTTACAAAAATACCTTTAATCCTTAATGATGACATCATCAAGTGAGCTTATGACATACATAAGTTTTCTACTTTATTATATATATATATATATATATATATATATATATATATATATATATATATATATATATATATATATAATAATAATGCTCCTGTGCGGACTAGTCTGCATTTTAAGAATTCGGACAGGACATGTGTCACCTAACGGTGCGCCTAGAAATTATCGCCTAAATTATAGGTACTCTCTCTCTCTTTTCTGGGCTCACCGCCAGGTGACACATGTTTGGTCCGTATTCTTAAAATGCGGACTAGTCCGCACAAGATCACGACTATATATATATATATATACACACCTATTTAAAACACTTTTATAAATTAATTTACAATACTTAAAAGTTAATAGTTGTAAACTCACTTTTGTAATTGGTTTTGCATCTTTTTTTAAAGCCACCGACCTAAATATATATTTTAATTAATTATATGCAACGGTTTTAGTAAAAGGGTCAAATATATGCAACAATTAGGTCAAATATCAAAATATCTCCTCTCGCCCATTTCGCACGCATCCACCACTCTTCCAACTGATCTATTTCCCTCTTTATCACGACACATCATCTCTCCTTCAATCAAGAGCAAGAGAAAATCCCAAACAAAGTCTAACCTTTCCATAATACCGAGTATTAAATTGTTTATTGTGTTTCTGGCCTCATCTATCAATTGCATATTTTGTATGCTCAATCGCTTATGGGACATAGCTAATAATTCGTGGATATGGAGGAAGTTTGATAAGCTAGGGGGATCAATAAGTAGTAGTGTATACTTAAGAATAAACTTATTCTTCTGACATATTTTTTAGTACCATGTTACCATTTTTTTAATCTTTGAATAATTTTGTTTGTAAGAAAATGATGGGGCCTATTTTTCATTCTATGAATTAGTGCAGAATGCTTTTGCATATGTCAGAATTTTAAAATATCTAATTCATTATGTGTCGTAGATCAACCTCTAAACAACTACACTCTCAGTTTTATTTCCCATTTGTCTCTCTCTGATTTAGGTTCTTTTGTTCTAATTTGATTTTCTTTTTTGTTGGTTTGGGTGGGGATGGGGTGGGGGGGGGGGGGGGGGGGTATAAAATCTTTCTTTATTTGTGTGTGTATTTCTTGGATCTTTTTTCTAGTTTCAAATTATAATTACCATTATATTTGAGGTTTCTAATGGGAGTTTTAAAATCCACGCTTTTTTTAGGGGGGGGGGGGGGGAGGGGGGAATTTTAGTACACGATGTATGCCCTCATGCTTTTCTTATTGTTCAATACACATTGGCTCTAAATATTTAAAAACCTAATAACTTTCATATTGTGGCATAATTTAGCGTTTTTGTAGGCGATATCTGGTTAATTTTTTATCCATAAAGATTGCACATAGGAATGGAGGTACTAATGCATATATTAGATTATTTTCACTTAGTGTGTGTAATTTTCGCTACCTAGGTGTAAGAAAAAATGCACAACCGACATTTTCATCATCCTTGAATCATTTGTTAACCAAATTGCCTTTCTATAATGATTGGTGGTACACTAAATAATGCCACTTAAATTGTAGTTTCAATGTAGAATTTAGGACACTATTTGTTATCTTATTATCTTAATCTAATGTTACTTAATTTATTCTATTACAGTTACCGATCAATCCAAATTAACATGATATACATTGGTTAGTAACCGAAATGAGCTATAATTATCACTATGTGATAGGTATATAAGAGTAGTTATTACACGTAATTATATTGTTATGTTTATGTTATAAGTAGAGCTCATTGGAATGCACTTGACACTATTTAAGATACTGAAATGCCATAGTGACGAATATTATTTTGAGAAGTGAAATAGCTTCCTTTGACAAATTTTATTATCATGTTTTGATTCTTGCTTCAAGTAAATTTATCATGGATATAAATCTTATCAAACACTTCCAATGGCACCATAGTCATAAAAAGTGAGTGGCAGAATATCACATCTTGATTTATTTAGCCAATCCTATTTTTAAGGTTGTTAAATTATCTGGTGTAAGTGGATTTTGATTCTAACAAATGCTTTCATTTAGGAGTTGCTATAAGTTTTAAGAATGCAAAATGAATGAGTACCGATGTTTCTCTATTTATAAAAACCTTTATGCACAGGTTGTTGTGTTTTCTCTCCCAAAAAGGTGAAGCAAGTATGATGTTTGCTCTTGATATCTCTAAAAAACTTCATGCATAGTTTCCCCTTTACTTATTATTTCTTTAAAATATAAGGTTGGTACAATTGGGTATCTTGATAATCTATTTGAGTTACAATTATGGTCATTTACATGTTTGAGTAATATTCATTGTCATTTAAGTCTTTAACTATGTATAACTTTAACCTCATATTGTTAATGAAGTTGATATTATAGTTTTTGTAACCGCTTGCTCATATAAATAAGTTTTAGTATTTTTTTATTAACTATACTCTATTTTATTATTTCATAATATTATTAATTTAAGTGAATATAACTCCATTATAAATGAAAATTCTGTGAGTTTATTCTAGAGGATGTAGAATATTTGAGCTCACCCGATGAATAGAAAAGGATGTGGTGGTTCATTTATAAAGTTTTGTATTGGTGGTCTGTTGTGTGAAAATTCAAGTAACTTATGGTGTGACAATATGTAGCCTATCATTCGAAAAAATGCATAGTTGAGTGTTTACAATTGTTTTGTGTATTTTATATGAATTTGTTTGTAAGTGTTCAATTTTATTCTTTTCGTTTTAAAATCCATATATATGCATTTGGATTGGTAGTTTTACTATGAATACGTATTATTAATGTCTACACCACTCAATAATTTTGCATTACCTAATATATTATCATTTTAGGGGAGACATTAATTTTACAAACATCTGGAAGCAATAAACTATTGATTAACCTAGGAAAAGATTTTTCCACGAGGAAGTTGAGTTTCCATTGTTTAACGATTTTTAATATGTATAAATTAAAACTAGGGGCTTAGATTGATTTTCATTTAAAAAATGTGTTCTGGCATTTTTTTCGAATTTCAAATGGAATAATGGTACCTTTTAATTTGGTTCTCGGCATATGCTGATACTACCGTTTTATATATATATATATATATATATGACTGATTGTTTATTAATTAAGGGTTTATTACCCAAGGGTAGAAGTATATTTGTTCGGTATGGATAAGTCATGATTGACATAGCATTTGTTATCTAAAGAATATATGGATAGGGTTAAAATATTTATATGAATTGCTGAAGATGGAGCGAATGATCATAATTCAATTCGGTATCCATGCACTAAATGCGATAACATCTTCAAGATGAGTGTAAATGATATAAGGTATTATTTATACACTAATGGAATTCATCTAAGATACACTACATGGGATTGTCATGGAGAAGAAGAAAATAACAGGTCGTCAAGTGCGGAATGTGATGAGCCTATCGATGAAGAGTGTGGAATTAATATTGATGATTCTGCATACATAATAGATGTGCCCCAGGCTTTAAATGATCACATCACCAGAAATCATAAAGATTTCCAAAACTTTCTTGGAGATGAAGAGAAGCCTTTGTATAGATGATGTTGAAAGTGTACTAAGTTGGCGGCAATAGTGAAACTATTCAATATAAAAGCTAAGAGTGGCTGACCTGACAAGAGTTTCTCAGATGTGCTTACATTATTTATTGATATGCTCCCAAACGATAATGAATTGCCTTTATCTACTAGGGATGCAAAGCATAGTTTCTTTGCATTTGGGATGGAGTATCAGAAAATACATGCTTGTCCTAATGATGGCATACTTTATAAAAAAGAGTATGCGAATGCAATAATATGTCCTACTTGTGGAACACAAAGATATAAAGTCAATAAGAATGTGACTGATGGGGGAAAATAGTGTACCGGCAGAAGTACTATGGTACTTTCCACCTATACCAAGATCCAAAAGGTGGTTTCAATCCACACAGACAACAAAGATTTGACGTGACATGCTAATTAAAGAGTAATTGATGGTCGATTGCATCATCCAACAGATTCGCCATAATGGAAGCTAATAAATAAGAAGTGGCCCCAGTTTGCAAAGGAATAAAGGAACCGTTGATTGGATATCTTAACATATGGAATTAATCCACATAATTCCCTTAGCAATAGGTATGGTTGTTGGCAGGTTATACTGAATAGTTACAACCTTTCATCGGAGTTATGCATGAAAAGAAATTATACTCAAGTAACGATGTTGATATCAAGCCACAAACAACCTGGAAATGACATTGATGTTTACTTAGCACTGCTAATTAAGGATCTAAAAATTTTATGGGAGGAAGGAGTGAGGGATTATGATGCATACCGATGAGAATATTTTACACTAAGTTTTTTTTTGTTATGGACAATTAACGATTTCCCTGCATATGGGAATTCGTCGGTTTCTACGGCAAAGGGATATTATGCTTGTCCAATATGTAATGAAGAGACATATTCTCAGAGATTGAAAAATTATGGTAAATGCATTTATATGGTGAATAGAAGTTATCTTCCATTGAACTATCTATTTCCAAATAAAAAAAGCCTTTAATGGTGGGAAAGAGTTTGGGTCACCACCTGAACCTTTGAGTGAGGAAGAAATATTAGTGAAGGTCGGGGGGATCAAGGTCTCTTGGGATAAGAAGCATGCTACTAGGAATAAATCGACATTGAAGAAGAGAAAGAAGAAAGAAAATATACAAAATGAAGATGCTACATATAGGAAGAAGAAGACAATATTTTTTTAGCTTGAGTATTGAAAATATCTTCTAGTACGACATAACTTGGATGTAATGCATATTGAAAAGAATGTTTATGAGAGTATAATAGGGACTTTACTTAACATTTCGAGAAAGATAAAAAATGGTGTGAAGATTCGTAATGACCTCGTCGAGATGGGTTTAAGGAAGGAGTTAGCACCACAAGTTAACGAGAAAGGGACTTACCCATCGTCGGCATGTAACACATTATCTAAAGAGGAAAAAAAATGATGTGTGAAAATTTGCATGATCTTAAGGTCCTAGATGGATACTCTTTGAATTTCAAAAGTCTTGCCTGTATGGAAGATTTAAAATTATATGACCTCAACTCCCATGACCATCACATGATAATGCAACAATTTCTTCCTATTGCTATATGAGGTGTATTGCCAAAACATGTGAGATATGTACTTATTAGAGTATGATCTTTATGCAAAAGTCATGTATGTGGAGAAATTAAAGGAAATTAAGAAGGATCTTATGGTTATAATGTGCTTGTTAGAGATATACTTTCCACCATCATTCTTTGACGTCATGGTACATCTAATGGTGCATCTTATGAGAGAGGTTGAATTTTGTGGTCCAGTTTTTTTTTACGGTGGATGTACCCAATTGAGAGGTGAGTATGTTAATTTTTTTTCAATATAATCATATATACATCATGATTGTAGTCTTATCTTTAGTGATTTTCAGGTATATAAAAGTTTTAAAAGATTATGTGAGAAAAAAATTCGTCCAAAAGGGTGTATTACCAAACGTTATATAGCCGAAGAAGCAATCAAGTTTTGTTCAGAGTTCTTATCTAGATTAGACTCATTTGGAGTTCCTTCTATGTAGAAGATAACGGACCTTTTGGGGGTTCTAATATCGTTGAAGTCGATCATTTGTTGTTGAATCAAGCACATCTGATGTTCACCCTTATATCAAGTAATTATATTGAAATAAAACATTATCTATATAATTTTACTTTCCTTTATGTGAAACATTGCTAATTCATAACTTGATGTAGGGAGCATGAGTAGTACTTGAAAAAAATGCACATTCGTAAAGCGAGAAATAAAAAAATGGTTAGAAGAGGATCATAACTGCACCTTTAATTAATGGTTGCATGAAAGGGTGTGCATTATAAAAGCATACATCTATCTTATTGTCATAATTTATTTTTACTAATCTTTTTAAAATACCTGGTTGAAGTTGAGCAATATGTCCCAAATACGTATGAATCTGACACTTTAAATTGGTTCGCTCATGGACCACGTCAAAATATATTAAAATATCATGGTTATGTCATTAACAAATGTTGATATCAAACAAAGGATCGTGATGATGTTGGAGTTAACTAGAATAGTGGAGTGAGTAATGTGGCCAAAATGATGCAAGTAACTAGTGAAAAGGATAGTAATCATGTTGTTAGAGATATGGTTTTTTACTGTATGATTAAAGAGATATGGATGCTAGACTATTTTGCATTTAAGATTCCAGTATTTAAGTGTGATTGGGTCGAGAATAAAAATTGCATCATGATAGACGAACTTGGATTCACTTCGATCGAACTTGGTATAGTTGGTCATAAATTCGACCCTTTTATCTTAGTTTCTCAGGATAAGCAAGTCCTTTACGTACCTCATCAATTGGATACTAAATGGTAAAGTTCACTATCATCTCCTCAAAGGGAATATTATGATGAGGGAAATGGTGATGCATTGGTCGATTGCAGTGGAAATGATATTCACACCAGTGTGTTACCCAATGTTAAATATTTTGATGTCATTGATGAAAGCTCATCAAATTATGCACGTGAAGATTGTGAAGGGACTTGGATTGACAATCAAATATCATCTTGTTAAATATTTATCATTTATATAAATTCAAAATCTTTGATTTGATTGGATGTTACTAGGGAGCATATTTCTTGTTTTGTTTTGTGTTTGTTATGTTCGGACATTTTATTGGAAGTGGATCTATTTCTTATAGTTTATTTCAATTCATAATATTTCGTATTGATTTCTTACTACTTACTAGTAACTGAATTTTCCATCTATTTGTGTTTTATATGCTTGTCCTTTGAATGACTTACGATTAATTAAGTCGATTCATGCTATTCTCTAAATTTTGAATCTTTAGGTTCTATATATGGTATTTTAGTTGCTACCACCATGAAGGATGGCATTGTTGGAACACTAACATACAAATGTCTGATTATTTATCAATACATGAAATATTATTTCCACACATGGTGGTATGAATGCAAACAAAAGTGGTATCTACCGACTAGATATATACATCTATAGGTATATTGTGACACTAATATCTTTTCCAAATAATTGGTCCATAATGCATTGATATTTAATTGGACATTGGGCTAGTAATCATTTGTGTTATTAGACATACCTGGGTAATCTATTATTTTTTTTGTAGCTGGTATGCCTATCAACCATTTGATGGATATAAAGTTCTAAGGAAGGCATAAGTTAAAGGAAGCTTATTTAAGATGTTATTTTCACTTTGTTTCATGTAATTTCATCTAGAATCCGAACAATACTTGAGCTCATGTATGACATTTATGGTTAGGTATTCTTTATATCCTCTCTCCCTATTTTTATCTCAGTTTACTTTCATTCATGCTTGAAACACTTGAACCTTTAGTAGTTCATTATGGAATGTTTGCAAGAAATCATATTATGTATCGTTTATGATCTTATTTACAATTTTGAGAGTTATATACTCTTATTGACAAGATTAAAATAACCCTCATTTAAAAATTTGAGGGTTCCATACTATTCTTAAAGAAAAAGGAAATCCTAAAGAAAATTAAAAGTATCAAAATATATTACCATTTTTTGGTTTCTAATTCAGGATTTTGGTTCTTACATGGATCTGGGAAACGAAGAAAATTAACGCCATACGGACTCAAATAATGCTCATAATGTGAATTCTGAAAACAAAGATATTGAAGAAAATTATGATAATTATAAGGGTAGAGGGCCAGCAAAGCTCAAATAATTTATTAAAATTCAAACTACTGAAAAACGAGTAAGGGTTTTGTTCAAGAAAAAAGGCCAGGCAATTATTGGTAAAATATAATTATCGAGTTATTGTGGATTGTTAGTGAAGTCCATTGCTCCAATCAATTATAGAAAATGTCATGAGGTGTCAAATACATATATAAAGAAGTTATGAAGTGCAATACATGTAAATATAGATTAACCATCAATTGTAAAAGTTTAATAAATATGTATTCTTTTCATATTTAGTTGTAATTTTACTGGGGTTAAAATTATTTATCTTTAGGTCAAGTTTGATATCGATTTGAGTTGGAAAAGTCAAGTGTTATCGAAGATGGCTAAGAGTTGGAGAAAGTTTAAATCTCAAATTTTCACATCATGGATTAGAAGATAGACCAGTGATTCATGAACGTCCACCAAATAAGTATGCTCCATTCATTAATCAATCAGCCTGGGATTCCTTTGTTAAAGAAAAGCATTCAGAACATTCTAAGTTATACAAATAATAAATAATTTATGTCCATATTTTTATTTTTGGCATTTTATAGTAAATTTATTTTTGCTCTATCGAAAGAATAGATTAGCAACATCAGAGGCATCATCAATCTTCTTACGGGCGATAAACTGAGCTATTTTAGAGAATCTGTCCACCATAACAAAATAAAATATTTCCTCATTTGAGTGAGGGGTAAACCTAAAACAAAGTCCATGGACGTATAATCTCATATACATTCTAAAACAGGTAATGGCATAGATAGATTGGTGTTTTACTCTTGTTCCTTAGCTGTCATACATATTCGGCACCCCAGTACAAATCTTCCTACATCCCTTCCCTAAGTATTGTTGAACTACATTTTTTACCCTTGACTTGTGTTTCAAAAGAAAATTGATTTTATTTAATAATGACACCCATCTTTCTAGCATTGGATTTAACTTTTATTGGATATTGATTCGGTGCTTAGTAGTAGTTGTACAAATTAAATTATTTATGCATGAATCAGTGATAAAACGGTTCCTACACTAGTAACTGATGCATCACATTCTACTTAAACATCTTGAACATGTATCTTAGTAGAAAATGTTTCACATCATTGAAACCTTTTATCTATTATGTATGTTGCATACTAAATAGAAGTGCTTTGAAGCTTGTGCAACGAAAGACTACTAAAACAATAACTTTACTGAGTTAGAATTATAAATTAAAAGTAAGCCTCTAATGAAGAACAATTATTGGCCCTGATGCTCTGATGAAACACATAAACTCTAAGAACAAATGCATTTTAGTGTTCATACTCCTGCTATAGTAGCTCTTAGGGTGGTAATTGGGTAGCATCTATAGAATTTCTGGTGATTTTAGTGGTTTTCCATCAGGTTTTGAGTTTTGAGGGTTTTCTAGTTTTTTTGGTGTTTTTAGTTGTTCTTTGTGGGACCTTTAACTTTTTCTCCTTTTGATACTTTGAGATTTAAAACTATTTTAGGTATTTATTTATGGATGTAGCATTCTCCGCATGACACTTGGCTTGATATTCGTTGCCCACACGAATGTGTTCGCCGAGAGAGCTACTACAATAAAGGAAAAAAAATGCATTTTCGTGTTCATACTCTGGCTCTAGTATCTCTTAGGGTGATAATTGGGTAGCATCTATAGAATTTCTGGCAATTTTAGTGGTATTCTAGTAGGTTTTGAGTTTTGAGGTTTTTGTTAGTTTTTTTTTGTGTTCTTCGTTGTTCTTGGCGGGACTTTTCACTTTTGATCCTTTGAGATTTAGAACTATTTTAGGTATTTGTTTATGAATTTATCATTCTCCGTATAACAATTGGCTTGATCTTCGTCGCCCATGCCAATGTGTTCACCGAGACTAGTCATATCCGAGAGGGGACTAGTCAAGAGAAGGCTCCCTAACACCTCTTCAGCAGCATCGGTTTTAACGCTGCATAAAAACATTCTAAGTATTTGGTTTATCTCTTTAATCACTTTTTTATGGACGATAGTAAATTTTAATGATACATAAAACAACTATCACAAGCTGAATTCTACCCGCATATGAAATCCATTTAAAAGTCCATTTTTTAATCTTCTCAATAGTATTTTCCACCAGTCCTTTGTCAACAATAACTTTCACATACAAAAAGTCGAACATAAATATATGTGTTTGAACAGAAATTTAAAAGTCAAACAGAAATACATGTATGATGTATCTCGAGCACCAGCAGCATGCTAAAGAACACAACACTCATTAATTAAAGATCTGTATCTAATGTGTTTCTCCAATTTGAGGTAGGTTTCAAACGATCAATTGTTTAGGTTTATTGGAAGATTGAGTATTGAATTTTATATATTATATATATGTTCATTTGTTTGATTGGAGAGTAATCAAAGTTGAATATGCGTTTTAACAAAAATGAAATATGAGTAGAAATGAACTTAAACCATAAATCTACATACATAAATAGAAGTCATAAAGTTGAAAATGTTTTTGAATAGAATTATACCCTTCAAAACAAATCAACCAGAAATAGTCAATATATGAGTTTTATGTATCTATTTGTCATGATTCTTGTTTAGTAGAATGGAAGCGAAAGATATATTAATGTATAAACTTTACTTTATTTGTTGACAAAATAAGTATGTAATTCGTTGGCCAATTTTACAAACTCAACTGTGAAGCTTGAAAGTAGTGGTGAGTGATGGCTGCAGCACAGGAATCAGGTCCCAAAACATTCGTCTATTATCATCATCTGATAATAAAACTCAAATAGGTTTATTATTTCTTGATTATACACAAGCTCCTCTTCCACCTACGCCACCTTGCTTCGAAGTACTTCCCTCTCACATTTAGTTAACTATGAAACGTACTGTGCAACTTGTGAATTTGGATGGAATGACTTTGCTCAAGGGACGGGTGAGTACTCAAGAGGTTTTCTCATTGTCCAATTTAGATTTAGTCCCTAGAAAATATAAAGGAGGGCTGAAACTATAGGAAGGTTCACTAGATTTAGTTAAAACTATTCAGTTGGAGGTGGGAGATTATCATTTGTCGAAAAGAGAATATTAGAGCTTGGGTGTGGTCATGGTCTTCCTGGGATCTTTACAAGACTTAAGGGTGCTTCAGTAATTAATTTCCAGGATTTTAATAATGGGGTACTCCAATGTCTCACAATTCCCAATGTACACATTAATCTTCCAAAGAAGTCTTAATATTTGGCAACAATTGTGACGGAGTGTAACACTGAGGTAGAAATTCGTTTCTTTGCTGGTGATTGGAGTGAAGTTCATCAAATTATCCCCTACGCACATATTGATAAGAAGGATCAGTCTGCTAGTTATGATATTAGTCTCATGGATGAGACAATTTACTCAATCTCTACTCTGCATAGTCTTTATAAGTAAAAAAGCATTATTTTAGGGTAGGAGGGGGATTGAGGCGGTTCCTATCAGTGGTGGAGAAAGATGGTGTTATGGAAGCTAGCCTCGTTGGTGAGGTTACAGATTGCTCATCCAACGTTTAAGAGCCATGGAAGCTTCAACATAAGTTGAGTTAGTTGAGTGGTATCAGTCAATCTCGTCCTAGTTTAATGCTCACTTTTACCTTTCCATATAACTTTATTTGACACGATTCCTGATGAAAAGTTGGTCCTGATAATTAATGCAATGTTCTCACATCTTTTATAAGGAATATTTGTTCTAACTCTTGAATCAAATTTCATGTCGACTGTATCCCTGGTGGTAAAAATAAGTATGTTGTAAAAAACAAGTCCGTGGAAAGCCTTACTAGTGTGCTAAAAAATCCCATAAATTCCCAAGTTCAACTCTCGCTCAAATTTCAATTGAGACAGCACACTAACCATTAACCTATTTAATTAGGACAAGTATGCATGATCTTAATTATCCTCAATTTTATCACTCTTGGGAGTCGAAAGAATTTTGGCATCATTTATGGGGATCAAAATTAAGTTCTTATCACTTGTTATGAGTGATTGTTTGGATATTTATAGATAGGACTATAAGGAATGATGATTAGTATATGTTTTCCTAAGGATATGCGAGGATAATAGAAAAATGAAGACCTTGATAAGGTATAGGTTGTATCAAGGGGGTAGATGGTATTACATAACTAGTGTTTGATCGCGCGATCACGGGTCTCTTGGTTTGAGAATATGATGATAATTTGCATATTTCTAGACTTAGGCTTAAAAACATGGAATTAGAAGGCAAAAAATTGACACAACCCCTGAAAGGCCCCGTGAGTGGCACCAACACCTCGTATGGAACCAATGTAACTCATAGGAATTGATCGCACGATCACGGGACCCCTCGTTTGAGAATACTACGATAATTTGCATATTTCTATACATGTGTTTAAAAACACGGCTTTAGGAGGAAAAAAATTGACACAGCCCCATGAGAGGCAACCACACCTCGTACGGAACCAATGTAACTCGTAGGAACTGACGGAACGATCATGGGACTCCCAGTTTGAGAATACAATGATAATTCAAAAATTTCTAAACATAGGTTTAACAATGGCGTTAGGGGGTGAAAACATGAAACATCCCCTGAACGACACTATGAGTGCCAACAACACATCGAACGGGACCAATGTAACTCGTAGGAACAGATCGCGCGATCATGGGTCTCTTAGTTTGAGAATATGATGATAATTTGCATATGTCTAGACTTAGGCTTAAAAACATGGAGTTAGAAGTAAAAAACCTGACATAGTCCCAAACAGCCCCGTGAGTGGCACCAACACCTCGAATGGGACCAATGTGACCCGTAGGAACTGACTGCACGATCACGGGACTTCGAGTTTGAGAATATAAGGTTAATTTAAAAATTTCTAGACTTAGGCTTATAAAATGGCATTAGTGGGTGAAAACCCAAAACCACCTCCAAACGGCCCCGTGAGTTTCACTAACACCTCCCGCGGGACCAATGTAACTCGTAGGAACTGACCGCGTGATTACGTGACTCTCGGTTTGAGAATACTAAGATAATTTTTATATTTCTAGAATTAGGTTTAAAAATATGGCTTTAAAAGGCAAAAAATCGACATAACTCCCGAACGGCCTCGTGAGAGACCCCAACCCCTCGCACGGGACAAATATAACTCTTAGGAACTGACCTTAATTCACGGGGCTCCTGGTTTGAGAATACGATGAAATTTTTTATATTTCTAGACATAGGTTTAAAAACATGGCATTAGAAGGCAAAAACCCGACACAGCCCCCTAACGGCACCGTGAGTGGCACCAACACCTCGCATGGGACAAACGCAACTCATAGAAACCGGTTGCACGATCACGAGACTCCTGATTTGAGAATACAAGGATAGTTTGAAAAATTCTAAACTTAGGCTTAGAAATGGCGTTATCGGGCAAAAACCCAAAATAGCCCCCGAATGACCCCGTGGTTGCACCAACACCTCGCATGGGACCAATGTAATTCATTGGAACTGATTGCGCAATCATGGGCCTCCCAATTTGAGAATACGATGATAATTTACATATTTCTAGAATTAGGCTTAAAAACATGGCATTAGAAGGAAAAAACCCGACACAACCCCCAAACGACTCCGTGAGAGGCACCAACACCTCGCACAAGACCAATGTAACCCGTCGGGACTCACCGCGCAATCATGGGACTCCCGATTTAAGAATACAAGGATAATTTAAAATTTTCTAAACTCGGGCTTAAAAAATGGCATTAGAGGTTGAAAACCCGAAACAACCCCCTAACGGCCCCGTGAGAGGAACCAACACCTTACATGGGACAAACATAGCTCGTAGAAAATGATCGCATAATCACGAAACTCCGAATTTGAGAATACGATAATAATATTAAAATTTCTAGACTTAGGCTTAAAAATATGGCGTTAGAAGGAAAAAACCCGACACAGCCCACGAACGGCCCTGTGAGAGGCACCAACACCTCGTACGGGACTAATGTAACCCGTAGGAACAGAACACGCAATCACAGGACTCCCAGTTTTAAAATACATGAAATCCCAAAACAACCCCTGAACGTCCCGTGAGTGGCACCAACACGTCGCACGGGACCAATGTAACTCGTACGAACTGACCGCATGATCACGGGACTCTTTATTTAAGAATACGACGATAATTTGCATATTTCTAGACTTAGGCTTAAAAACATGGCGTTAGAAAGAACAAACTGGACACGACCCCTAAATGGCCCCATGAGTGGCATCAACACCTCGCACGGGACCAATGTACCTTATACGAACTGATCGCACGATCACGGGAGTCTTGATTTGAGAATACAAGGATAATTTAAAATTTTCTAGACTTAGGCTTAAAAAAGGGCGTTAGTGGGTGAAAACCCAAAATAGCCCCCAAACGGCCCCGTGAGTAACACCAACACCTCGCACGGGACCAATGCAACTCGTTGGAACTAACGGCCCGATCACGAAACTTCCAGTTTTAGAATACGATGATAATTTGCATATTTCTAGAATTAGACTTAAAAATATGACGTTAGAAGGCAAAAACACGACACAACCCCTAAACGGCCCCGTGAGTGGGACCAACACCTTGCACGTGACCAATGTAACCCGTCGAAATTGATCGTGCAATCACGGGCCTCCCGATTTGAGAATACAAGTATAATTTGAAAATTTCTAAACCTAGGCTTAAAAAATGGCATTAAAGGGTGAAAACCCAAAACAGCCCCCGAATGGCCATGTGAGAGGCACCGACACCTCACACGGGACCAATGTAACCCATAGGAACTAACTGCGCGATCACGCGACTCCCAATTTGAGAATACAATTATAATTTTAAAATATCTAGACTTAGGCTTAAAAAATGGCGTTAGAAGGCAAAATCCCGACATAACCCCCGAACGGCTCCGTGAGTGGCACCAACACCTCGTATGGGACCAATGTAACTCGTATGAACTGACCGCGAGATCATGGGACTCCCATTTTAAGAATACGACAGTAATTAAAAAATATCAGGACTTAAGCAAAACATGGCGTTAGTGGGTGAAAACCCAAAGCAGCCCCCGAACTGCCCTGTGAGTTGCACCAACACCTCACACGGGACCATTGTAACTCGTAGGAACTGACAATGCGATCATGTGACTCTCGGTTTGAGAATACAATAATAATTTGCATATTTCTTAACTTAGAAACATGGCGTTAGAAGTCAAAAACTGAACACAACCCCCAAACCCCCCTGTGAGATGTATCATTACCTCGCACGAGACCAATGTAGGTAGTCAAAACTGACCGCGTGATCAAGAGGCTCCCGGTTTGAGAATACAAGGATAATTTGAAAATTTTTAGAGAGGTCGGAATAAATGGCCTTAGAGGACGAAAACCCAAAATAACCCCGAAACGGCCCCATGAGTGGCACCAATACCTCGCATGGGACTAATGTAACTGGTAGGAACTGATCGCGCGGTCACGGAACTTTCGGTTTGAGAATACGATGCTAATTTAAAACTATTAAGACTTAAGTAAAACATTGTGTTAGTGGGTGAAAACCCAAAATATCCCCTAAACGGCCTCGTTAGTGGCATCAACACCTCGCATGGGACCAATGTAACTCGTAGGAACTGACCGCGCGATCACGGTACTCCTGGTTTCTAAATAAGATGATAATATGCATATTTATAGACTTAGGCTTAAAAATGTGGCGTTAAAAGGAAAAAATCCAACACTACCTCCGAACGGCCCCATGAGATGCAGCAACACCTCGCACGGGACCAATGTAACCCATGGGAACTGATCGCGCGATCATGGGACTCCTGATTTAAGACTATAAGTATAATTTGAAAAATTCAAGACTTAGGCTTAAAAAAATGGCATTAGAGGGTGAAAACCCAAAATAGTCCCCAAACGGCACCATTATTGGCACCAATACCTCGCGCGGGACCAATGTAACTCGTAAGAACTGACCGCGCGATCACGGGACTTTCAATTTGAGAATACTACGATAATTTGCATATTTTTATAATTAGGCTTAAAAACACGGCATTAGAAAGCAAAAAAGCGACACAGCCCCCGAATTGCCCCGTAAGAGGCACTAACACCTCGCATGGGACCAATGTAACTCATAAGAACTGACGGCACGATCATAGGACTCCCAGTTTGAGAATACAATGATAATTTGGAAATTTCTAAACATAGCCTTAATAATTGCGTTAGGGGGTGAAAACCCAAAACATCTTCCGAACGGCCCCATGAGTGCCACCAACACTTCGCACGGGACAAATGTAACTCGTAGGAACTGACCACGCGATCACGGGACTCCTGGTTTGAGAATACGATAATAATTTGCATATTTCTAGACTTAGGCTTAAAAACATGGCATTAGAAGGCAAAAATCCGACACAGCCCCTGAACGGCCCTACGAGTGGCGCCCACACCTTGCATGGGACCAATGTAACTCATATGAATCGGTCGCGCGATCACGGGACTCCTAGTTGAGAATACAAGGATAGCTTGAATATTTCTAAACTTAGGCTGAAAAATGGCATTAGTGGGTGCATACCCAAAACAGCCCCGAACGGCCCCGTGAGTAGCACCAACACCTCCCACGGGACCAAAGTATCTCATTAGAACTGACCACGCAATCACAGGACTCCCGGTTTGAGAATACGACTATAATTTATATATTTCTAGAATTAGGCTTAAAAACATGGCATTAGAATGCAAAAACCTGACACAACCCCCAAATGACCCTGTTAGAGGCACCAACTCACCACACGGGACCAATGTAACCCGTAGGAATTAATCACGTGATCACATGACTCCGAATTTGAGAATCCAAGGATAATTTGAAATTTTTTAGACTTAGGCTTAAAAAATGGTGTTAGAGAATAAAAACTCGAAATAGCCCCCGAACAGCCCCGTGAGTGGCATCAACACCTCGCACAGGACCAATGTAACTCGTAGGAACTGATCGTGCGATTTCGAGACTTCGAATTTGAGAATACGATGATAATATGCATATTTATAGACTTAGGCTTAAAAACATGGCGTTAGAAGGAAAAACTCGACATAGTCCCAAACGACCCTGTGAGTGGTACCAACACCTCGAACAGGACCAATGTAACCCGTAGGTACTAACCGTGCAATCATGAGATTACCAATTGGAGAATACAAGGTTAATTTGAAAATTTCTAGACTTAGGCCTAAAAAATGGCGTTAGTGGGTGAAAACCCGAAGTCGCCCCCGAACAGCCTCGTGACTTGCACTAACACCTCGCGCGAGACTAATGTAACTCGTACGCACTGAATGTGCAATTACGGGACTCCCGATTTAAGAATACTATGATAATTTGCATATTTCTAGAATTAGGATTATAAACATGGCATTAGAAGGCAAAAAATCGATACAACCCCCGAACGGCCCCGTGAGAGGCACCAATACCTCACACGGGACCAATGTTACTCGTAGGAACTTACCGCATGATCACGAGACTCCCAGTTTCAGATGACAATGATAATTTAGAAATTTCTAGACATAGGCTTAAAAATGGCTTTAGAGGCCAAAAACCCGAACGACCCCATGAGTGGCACTAACACCTCGAACGGGACCAATGTAATTCGTAGGAACTGACCCGACGATCACGGGACTCCTGGTTTGAGAATACGACTATAATTTGCATATTTCTAGACTTAGGCTTAAAAATATGGCGTTAGAAGGCAAAAATCCGACACAACCCCCGAACGACCCCATGAGTGGCACCAACACCTCGCACGGGACAATTGTAACCCATAGGAACTGATCGCGCGATCACGGGACTCCTAATTTTAGAATACAAGGATAATTTGAAAATTCTAAACTTAGGCTTAAAAAATGGCATTAGAGGGTGAAAACCCGAAACAGTCCCTGAACGACCCCGTTATTGGCACCAACTCCTTGCACGGGACCAATGTAACTCGTAGGAACTGACCACGTGATCACGGGACTCCTGGTTTGAGAATACAATGATAATTTTCATATTTCTAGACTTAGGTTTAAAAACATGGCATTAGAAGGCAAAAATCCGACATAGCCCCTGAACGGCCCCGTGAGTGGCACCAACACCTCGCATGGGACCAATGTAACTCATAGGAATCGGTCGGGTGATCATGGGACTCTTAGTTTGAGAATAAAAGGATAGCTTGAAAATTTCTAAACTTAGGCTTAAAAATGGCGTTAGTGGGTGAAAACCCAAAAAACCCTAAATGGCCCCGTGAGTGGAACCAACACCTCGCATGGGACCAATGCAACTCGTAGGAACTGACCGCGCGATCACAGGACTCATGGTTTCTGAATAAGATGATAATTTGTATATTTCTAGACTTAGGCTTAAAAATATGGCGTTTTAAGGAAAAAACCCAACACTGCCTCTGAACAGCCCAGTGAGATGCACCAACACGTCGCACGGGACCAATGTAGCCCATAGGAACTGACCGTGCGATTATGGGACTCTTGATTTAAGAATACAAGGATAATTTGAAAAAGTCTAGACTTAGGCTTAAAAAAATGGCATTAGAGGGTGAAAACTCGAAACAATCCTCGAACGGCCCCATTATTGGCCCCATTATTGGCACCAACACCTCGCGCGGGACCAATGTAACTCGTAGGAACTGATCACGCATTCACGGTACTTTAAGTTTGAAAATACTATGATAATTTACATATTTCTAGAATTAGGCTTAAAAACACGGCATTAGAAAGAAAAAAATTGACATTGCCCCTGAACGGCCCTGTAAGAGGCACCAACACCTCGCACGGAACCAATGTAACTCGTAGGAATTGACGGAACGATCACGAGACTCCCAGTTTGGGAATACAATGATAATACGAAAATTTCTAAACATAGTCTTAACAATGGCGTTAGGGGTGAAAACTTGAAACATCCCCCGAACGGCCCCATGAGTGCCACCAACACTTCGCACGGGACCAATGTAACTCGTAGGACTTAACCACGCGACCATGGAACTCCTGGTTTGAGAGTACGATGATAATTTGCAGTTTTTTAGAAGGAAAAAATACGACACTGCCCTTGAACGGCCCCATTAGTGGCACCAACACCTCGCATGGGACCAATGTAACTCATAGGAATCGGTCGTCCGATCATGGGACTCCTGGTTTGAGAATACAAGGATAGCTTGAACATTTCTAAACTCAGGCTTAAAAATGGCGTTAGTGGACGAATACCCAAAACAGCCCCGAACGGCCCCGTGAGTAGCACCATCACCTCCCACAGGACCAATGTAACTCATAGGAACTGACCGTGTAATCACGGGACTCCCAATTTAAGAATACGATGATAATTTACATATTACTACAATTAGGCTTAAAAACATGGCATCAACACATCACACAGGACCAATGTTACTCGTAGGGATTGACCGCGCGATCACGGGAGTCCCGGTTTAAGAATATAAGGATAATTTGAAAATTTCTAGACTTAGGCTTAGAAAATGGTGTTAGAGGGAAAAAACTCAAAATAGCCACCGAACAGCCCCATGAGTGGCACCAACACCTCGTACAGGACTAATGTAACTAGTAGGAACTGATCGCGTGATCACGGGATTCCTGGTTTGAGAATACGATAATAATATGCATATTTATAGACTTAGGCTTAAAAACATGGCATTAGAGCGAAAAAAACCCGACACGGTCCCAAACGTCCCTGTGAGTGGTACCAACACCTCGCATGGGACCAATGTATCTCGTAGGAACCGGTCACGTGATTAGGGGAATCCCGGTTTGAGAATACAAGGATAGTTTGAAAATTTCTAAACTTAGGCTTAAAAATGGCGCTAGTGGGGGGATACCCAAAACAGCCCCCGAACGGCCCCGTGAGTAGCACCAACACCTCTCACGGGACCAATGTAGTCATAGGAACTAATCGAGCAATCACGAGACTCCCGATTTGCGAATACGATGATAATTTGCATATTTATATAATTAGGCTTAAAAACATGGCGTTAGAAGGCAAAAACACGACACTGCCTCTGAATGACCCTGTGAGCTCCACCAATACCTCGCACAGGATCAATGTAACCCATAGGAACTGATTGCACATTCACGGGACTCCTGATTTATGAATACAAGGATAATTTGAAAAATTCTGGACTTAGGCTTAAAAAAATGGCATTAGAGGGTAAAAACCCGAAACAGTTCCCGAATGACCTCGTTATTGGCACCAACACCTCGTATGGGACCAATGTAACTCTTAGGAACTGACCGCACGATCATGGGACTCACAGTTTTAGGATACGATGATAATTTTCATATTTCTTGAATTAATCTTAAAAACATGACGTTAGAAGGCAAAAACCATACTGAACCCCCCGAACGGCCCCTTAAGAGGCACAACACCTCGCACGGGACCAATGTAACACATAAGAACTGACCGCTCGACTATGGGACTCCCAGTTTGAGAATACAAGGACAATTTGAAAATTTCTAGACTTAGGCTAACAAAATGGAGTTAGTGGGTGAAAACCAAAAATAGCCCCAAAACGGCCCCGTGTGGTACACCAACACCTCACACGAGACGAATCTAACTCGTAGGAACTGACCACATGACCACGGGACTCCTAGTTTGAGAATAAGGTGATAATTTTTATATTTCTAGAATTAGGCTTAAAAACATGGCGTTAGAAGGCAAAAACCTGACACAACCCCCAAACGGCTCCGTGAGAGGCACCAACACCTCGTACGGGACCAATATAACCCGTAGGAACTGATCGTACAATCATGAGACTCTCGGTTTGAGAATATAAGGGTAATTTGAAAATTCTTAGACTTAGGCTTAAAAAATGGCATTAGAAGGCGAAAATCATAAACAGCTCCCGAACAACCCCATGAGTGGCACCAACACCTCACACGAAACTTATGTAACTCATAGGAACTGACTGCGCGATCATGGGACTCCCGATTTGAGAATACGATGATAATTTTTATATTTATAGAATTAGGCTTAAAAACATGGCATTAGAAGGAAAAACCCGATACAGCACCCGAACGACCTCGTGAGAGGCACCAACACATCACACGAGACCAATGTAACCCATAGGAATTGACCGCGCGATCGCGGGACTCCCTGTTTGAGAATACAAGGGTAATTTGAAAATTTCTAGACTTAGGCTTAAAAAATGGTGTTAGAGGGCGAAAACTCGAAATAGCTTCCGAACAGCCCTGTGAGTAGCAACAACACCTCCCACAGGACCAATGTAACTCGTAGGAACTGATCGTGTGATCACGGGACTCCTAGTTTGAGAATAAAACGATAATATGCATATTTATAGATTTAGGCTTAAAAACATGACTTTAGAAGGAAAAAACCCCAACACAGTCCTAAATGGCCCCGTGAGTGGTACTAACACCTAGAAATGGACCAAAGTAACCCGCAGGTACTAACCGTGCAATCACAAGACTCCCAGTTTGAGAATACAAGGGTAATTTGAAAATTTCTAGACTTAGGCATAAAAAATGGCGTTAATGGGTGAAAACTCGAAACTGCCCCTGAACGGCCTCGTGACTTGCACTAACACCTCGCGCGGGACCAATATAACTCGTAGTAACTGAATGCGCGATCACGGGACTCTCCATTTGGGAATACTAAGATAATTTGCATATTTCTAGAATTAGCATTAGAAGGCAAAAAGCTGACGTAGCCCCCGAACGGCCCCGTGAGAGGCACTAACAACTCGCATGGGACCAATGTTACTTGTAGGAACTGATCTCACGATCACAGGACTCCCAGTTTGAGATGATAATGATAATTTTAAAATTTCTAGACATAGCCTTAAAAATGGCGTTAGAGGGCAAAAACCTGAAACACCCCCCGAACAGCCCCATGAGGGGCACTAACACCTCGCACGGGACCTATGTAACTCGTATAAACTGACCACACGATCACAGGACCCCTGATTTGAAAATATGACCATATTTTGCATACTTCTAGTCTTAGGTTTAAAAACATGGCGTTGGAAGGCAAAAACCCGACACAGCCCCAGAATGGCCCCGTGAGTGGCACCAAGACTTCGCACGGGACCAATGAAACTCATAGGAACTGATCGCGCAATCACGGGACTCCCAATTTGAGAATATGACGATAATTTGCATATTTCTAGAATTAGGCCTAAAAACATGGCGTTAGAAGGCAAAAACTCGACACTGCCTCCGAACGGCCCTGTTAGATGCACCAATACCTCACATGGGACCAATGTAACCCGTATGAACTGATCGCGTGATCACGGGACTCCCAGTTTAAGAATACAAGGATAATTTGAAAAACTCTTGACTTAGGCTTAAAAAATGGCATTAGATGGTGAAAATCCGAAACAATTCCCGAACGGCCCCATGATTGGCACCAACACCTCGCAAGGGATCAATGTAACCCAGAGGAACTGACTGGATGATCATGGGACTCCCGGTTTGAGAATACAAGGATAGTTTGAAAATTTCTAAACTTAGGCTTAAAAAGGGCGTTAGTGGGCGAATACCCAAAACAACCCCCGAACGACCCCGTGACTAGCTCTAACACCTCGCACGGGACCAATGTAACTCGTAGGAACTGACCGTACGATCACAGGACTCCCAATTTGAGAATACGATGATAATTTGTATCTTTCTAGAATTAGGCTAAAAAACATGGCGTTAGAAGGCAAAAAACCGACAACCCCCGAATGGCCCCGTGAGAGGCACCAGAACCTCGCACGGGACCAATGTTACTCGTAGGAACTAGCATTAGAGGGAAAAAACCCAAAATAACCCCCCAACAACCACATGAGTGGTACCAACACCTCGCACGAAACCAATGTAGCTCGTAGGGACATATTGCGCTATCACGGGACTCCCAATTGGAGAATACGATGATAATTTGTATATTTCTAGACTTAGGCTTAAAAATGTAGCCTTAGAAGGCAAAACCCAGACAAAACCCCCGAACGGCCCCGTGAGAGGCACCAACACCTTGCACGGGGACAATGTAACCCATAGGAACTGATCGCACGATCAAGGAACTCTCGGTTTGATAATATCATGATAATTTGAAAATTTCTAGACTTAGGCTTAAAAAAATGGCGTTAAAGGGAAAAAACCCTAAACGGCCCCCGAACAACCCCATCAGTGGAACGACCACCTCGTACGGAACCAATGTAACTCGCAGGAGCTGATCGCGCAATCACGGGAGTCCCAATTTAAGAATACGATGATAATTTATATATTTCTAGACTTAGACTTAAAAATATGGCATTAGAAGGCAAAAACTCTACACAGCCCCAGAACGGCCCCATGAGAATATGGCATTAGAAGGCAAAAACTCGATACAGCCCCAGAACGGCCCCGTGAGAGGCACCAACACATCGCACGGGACCAATGTGAGTCATAGGAATTGACCGCACGATCTCGGGACTCCCGGTTTGAGAATAAAAGGATAATTTGAAAATTTCTAGACTCATGCTTAAAAAATTGGCCGTAGAGGGAAAAAACCCGAAACAACCCCGTGGGTGACACCAACACCTCGCACGGGACCAATGTAACTCGTAGGAACTGACCGCGTGATCACAGGACTCCCATTTTGAGAATACAACGATAATTAAAAACTATCAGGACTTAAGCAAAACATGGCATTAGTGGGTGAAAACCCAAAACAACCCCTAAACGGCCCCGTGAGTGGCATCAGCACCTCGCATGGGACCAATGTAACTCGCAAGAACTGACCGCGTGATCGCGGGACTCCCGATTTCTAAATAAGACGATAATTTTCATATTTCTAGTCTTAGGCTTAAAAACTAAGCGTTAAAAGGCAAAAACCGAACACCGCCTCTGAACAGTCCTGTGAGATGCACCAACACCTCGCAAGGGTCCAATGTAACCCATAGGAACTGATCGCACGATAACGAGACTACAGGTTTAATAATACAAGGATAATTTGAAAATTTCTAGACATAGGCATAAAAAATGGCGTTAGTGGGTGAAAATCCAAAACACCCCCCGGATGGCCCCGTGATTGGCACCAACACCTCGCACGGGAGTAATGTAACTCGTAGTAACTGATCGCGCGATCATCGGACTCACGGTACGAGGATATGATGATAATTTGCATATTTCTAGATTTAGGCTTAAAAACATGGCGTTGGAGGGTGAAATCACAAAACAGCCTCCGAACGGCCCGGTGAGAGGCAAAACACCTCGCTAGGGACTAATGTATCGAGTAGGAACAGACCGTATGATTACGGGACTCCGCATTTGATAATACAAGGATAATTTGAAAATTTCTATACTTAGGCTTAAAAATGGCGTTAGTTGGTGAAAACAAAAAATAATCCCCAAACGGCACCGTGAGTTGCACCAACACCTTGCTTGGGACCAATGTAACTCGTAGGAACTGATCGCGTGATCACGGGACTTCTGATTTGAGAATAAGACGATAATTTACATATTTCTGGACTTAGGCTTAAAAATATGGCGTTAGAAGCAGAAAGCTCGACACAACCCCGAACTACCTCTCAACTCGCACAAGACCAATGTAACCCGTAGGAACAGACCGTACGATCACGGGACTCCTGATATGATAAAACAAGGAGAATTTGAAATATTCTAGACTTAGGCTTAAAAAAATTGCATTAGAGGGCAAAAACCCGAAACATCCCCTGAACGTCCCCGTGAGTGGCACCAACGCCTCGCACGGGACCAATGTAACTTGTAGGAACTGACCGCGTAATCACAGGACTCCCGGTTTGAGAATACAATGATAAATTGCATATTTCTAGATTTAGTCTTAAAATATGGCGTTGGAAGGTAAAAACTCAATAGAACCCCCGAACGGCCCCATGAGATGCACCAAAAGCTCTCACGGGACCAATGTAACCCATAGGAACTGACCGCGTAATCACGGGTTTGAAAAATACATGGATAATTTGAAAAATTCTAGACTTAGTCTTACAAAATAGTGTTTGTGGGTGAAAACCCAAAACTACAACTGAACGATCCTGTGTGTTACATAAACACCTCAGGGGACCATTGTAACTCGTAGGAACTGACCGCACGATTACAGCACTCCCGATTTGAGAATATGATTATATTTTTATATTTCTAGTATTAGGCTTAAAAACACGGCGTTAGAAGGCGAAAACCCAACACAAGCCCCAAACGGCCCCGTGAGAGGCACCAACACCTCGCACGGAACCAATGTGAGTCGTAGGAATTGACCGCACGATCTCGGGACTCATGGTTTGAGAATAAAAGGATAATTTGAAAATTTCTAGACTCATGCTTAAAAAATTGGCCGTAGAGGACAAAAACTCGAAACAGCCCTCGAATAACTCCATGAGTGGCAACAATACCTCGCACGGAACCAATGTAACTCGTAGGAAGTGACCGCGCGATCACGAGTCTCCTGATTTGAGAATACGATGATAATTTTTTTATTTCTAGACTTAGGCTTAAAAACATGGCATTAGACGGCAAAAACTCGACACTGCCCTCGAACGGCCCTGTGAGAGGCACCAACACCTCGTACGGGACCAATGAAACCCATATGAGCTGTGCGCACGATCACGGGACTCCCGGTATAAGAATACAAGGATAATTTGAAAATTTCTATACTTAGGCTTAAAAAATTGCGTTAGTGGGCAAAAACTCGAAACAGCCCCCGAACGGCCCCGTGAGTGGCACCAACACCTCTCACAGAACCAGTGTAACTCGTAGAAACTACTCAGGTGATCACGGGACTCCCGATTTGAGAATACTATGATAATTTTTACATTTCTAGAGTTAGGCTTAAAAACATGGAACTAGAAGGCAAAAACTCGACACAGGCCCCGAACGACCCTATGAGAGACACCAACACATCGCACGGGACCAATATAACCCGTAGGAATTGACCGCGCGATCATGGGACTCCCGGTTTGAGAATATAAGGATAATTTGAACATTTCAAGACTTAGGCTTAAAAATTGCGTTAGAGGGCGAAAACCCGAAACAGCTTTCGAACAGCCCGTGAGTGGCATCAACACCTCGCACAGGACCAATGTAACTTGTAAGAACTGATCTTGCGATCACGGGACTCTTGGTTTGAGAATACCACAATAAATTGCATATTTCTAGACTTAGGCTTTAAAACATGGCCTTAGAAGAAAAAAAACCCGACACAGTCCCAAATGGCCTCATGAGTGGTACCAACACCTCGGACGGAGCAATGTAACCCGTAGGAACTGACCGCGTGATCACGGGACTCCCGATTTGAAAATACAAGGTTTATTTAAAAATTTCTAGACTTGGGCATAAAAAATAGCATTAGTGAGTGAAAACCTAAAACCACACCCGAACAGCCCCATGATTTGCACAAGCACCTCGCGCGAGACCAATGTAACTCGTAGGAACTGATCGTGCGATCACAGGACTCTCGGTTTAAGAATACTATAATAATTTTCATATTTATAGAATTAGACTTAAAAACATGGCATTAGAAGGCAAAAAACCAAAACAACCCCCGAACGGCACCGTGAGAGGCACCGACACCTCGCACGGAACCAATGTAACTCGTAGAAACTAATCGAACGATCACGTGACTCCCAACTTGAGAATACAATTATAATTTGAAAATTTCTAGACATAGGCTTAAAAATTTGTTGGAGGGAAAAAAACTGAAACATCCCCCGAACAACCCTATGACTGTCTCCAACACCTCACACGGGACCAATGTAACTCGTAGGAACTGACCGCGCGATAACGGGACTCCTGATTTCTGAATAAGATGATAATTTGCATATTTCTAGACTTAGGCTTAAAAACCTAACTTTAGAAGGCAAAAACCCGAAATTGCCTCTTAACGGTCCTGTGAGATGCACCACACCCTCGCACGGGACCAATGTAACCCGTAGGAACTGACTGCACGATAACGGGACTCTCGGTTTAAGAAAAAAAGGATAATTTGAAAATTTCTAGACTTAGGCATACAAGATGGTGTTTGTGGGTGAAAACTCAAAATAACCCCCGAACGGCCCCATGATTGGCACCAACACTGCGCACGAGACCAATGTAACTCGTAGGAACTGACCGCCCAATCACGGGACTCACGGTATGAGGATATGATGATAATTTGAATATTTCTAGATTTAGGCTTAAAAACATGGCGTTCGAGGGAGAAATCCCCAAAAATCCTCTGAATGGCCCGGTGAGAGGTAAACATCTTGCAAGGGACTAATGTAACTAGTAGAAACTGACCATGCAATTATGGGACTCCCAGTTTGAGAATACACGAATAATTTAAAATTTTCTAGACTTAGGCTTAAAAAATGGCATTTGTGCGTGAAAATAAAAATTAACCCCCAAACGGCACCATGAGTTGCACCAACACCTCACTTAGGACCAATGTAACTCATAGGAACTGATCACGCAATCACGGGACTTTTGTTTTGAGAATATGACGATAATTTTCATATTTATGGACTTAGGCTTAAAAAATATGGCGTTAGAAGGAAAAAAACTGACACAGCCCTCGAACTACCTCTCAGCTCGCACAAGACCAATATAACCCGTAGGAACTGACCGCGTGAACACGGGACTTTCGGTATGAGAATACAAGGACAATTTAAAATTTTCTAGAGTTAGGCTTAAAAAAATTCCGTTAGAGGACAAAACAATTATGTGAGAGACACCAACACATCGCACGGGAAAAATGTAACCCGTAGGAATTGACCGCATGATCACGGGACTCTCGGTTTGAGAATACAAGGATAATTTGAAAATTTCTAGACTTAAGCTTAAAAAATGGTGTTAGAGGGTGAAAACTCGAAATAGCCCCCGAACAGCCTCGTGAGTGCACTAACACCTCGCACATGTCCAATGTAACTCGTAGGAACTGATCTCGTGATCACGGGACTCCTGGTTTGAGAATACGATGATAATTTTAATATTTAAAGACTTAGTCTTAAAAATATGGCGTTAGAAGAAAAAAAATTGACACAATCCCAAATGGCCCCGTGAGTGGCACCAACACCTCGAACGGGACCAATGTAACTCGTAGGTACTGATCGTGTAATAACGAGACTCCCGATTTGAGAATACAAGGTTAATTTTAAAATTTGTAGACTTAGGCATAAAAAATGGCGTTAGTGGGTGAAAACCAGAAACCACCCCCAAAAGGCCCCATGACTTGCACTAACACCTCACGCGGGACCAATGTAACTCATAGGAACTCAATGCGCGATCACGCGACTCTCGATTTGATAATACTACTATAATTTGCATATTTCTAGAATTAGGCTTAAAAACATGGAATTAGAAGTCAAAAAACTGACACAACCCTCGAATGGCCCCGTGTGAGGCACTAACACCTCGCACGGGACCAATGTTACTCGTAGTAACTGACCACACGATCATGGAACTCCCAGTTTGTGAATATAATGATAATTTGGAAATTTCTAGAGATAGGCTTAAAAATGGTGTTAGAGGGCGAAAACCCAAATCATCCCCCGAACGGCCCCATGAGTGGCACTAACACCTCGCACGGGACCAATGTAACTCGTAGGAACTGACCACACGATCACGGGACTACTATTTTGAGAATACGACTATAATTTTCATATTTCTGAACTTGGTCTTAAAATCATAGCATTAGAAGAAAAAACTCGACACAGGCCCCGAACGGCCCCGTGAGTGGCACCAACACCTCGCATGGGACCAATGCAACTCGTAGGAACCGGTCACGCGGTCATGGAAATCCCGATTTGAGAACGCAACGATAGTTTGAAAATTTCTAAACTTAGGCATAAAAATGGCGTTAGTGGGCGAATACCCAAAACAGCCCCCGAACGGCCCCATGAGTAGCACCAACACCTCGCGTGGGACCATGTAACTCGTAGGAATTGATCTCACAATCACGAGACTCCCGGTTTGAGAATACAATGATAATTTGCATATTTCTAGAATTAGGCTTAAAAACATGGCGTTAGAAGGCAAAAACCTGACACTGCCTCCGAACGGCCCTGTTAGATGCACCAACACCTCGCACGGGACAAATGTAACCCGTAGGAACTGATCGCGCTATCACAGGACTCCCAATTTAAGAATACAAGGATAATTTGAAAAATTATAGACTTAGGCTGAAAAAATGGCATTAGAGGGTGAAAACTCGAAATAGTACCCGAACGACCCCGTGATTGGCACCAACACCTCGCATATGACCAATGTAACCCATAAGAACTGACCGCACAATCACGGGACTCCCGGTTTGAGAATACAACGATAATTTACATATTTTTAGAATTAGGCTTAAAAACATGGCGTTAGAAGGAAAAAACATGACAACCCCCGAACGGCCCCGTGAGAGGCACTAACATATTCAAAGGGGATAGGTGATTATGAAATTATAATTGAGTTTAATATAATTGACATTTATGGTCATAATAAACAGTTTGCACAATTGATCTTAAAATTATGATATTTTCCTGTACTATGGGAGTCTAGCATTATTACACTTTTTAACAAATTTAAACTTTGCACACTGCATGAATGGTGACTATTGAGATTATACATGGCGTCTTTGGTAATCGTATAGTGTGAACATAATTTAAACTGAAGAGTCATGAATTAAAATGCCTTCACCATTTGAAGAATTATATATTTTGTGGAATTCAAATTGGTGTGTTAATTATATAAAATTAACATTTGATGTATCCCAATATAATTTAAATAGGAGCGAATGACCCGTGTACTTACTGCTATGATTTTTTTAAAATAAATTAATACGTATTTGAATTGGCATGACCTATCTAACATTTGAGATTGTTGAGTAGTGATCGTCGTGGGTTGCAATTAGTCTTTGCTCATATTCTTGATTTGTAAGAAATGGGTAATTTTCCTGTGAGCCATTATTGTTTTAATTACATAATTTTATTTTAATTAGTGGTAAAACGTTTACTTGAAAATATATATGTATATATATAAACAAATAAAATTATCAAGCATTTAAATTTTTTATGAGACATGTTTTGGAATTACATAAATTGTGACAAAAGTTCATTTGCACTAAAATTACCTGTTCAATAAGGGAAACTAAGACACCTAGAGTAATTTAAAATAATTCGTTTGTGATATGAGGTGGTATTTGTTTATGCGATGTGATACGTATAATAAGATGGTAGTAGTGTTAATTATCACTTAATAGTCACATGCATAATTATGAGTATTTAACATGTTAAACATTGATCACATATTTGGTAAGGTGGTTGGTTACATGTCATTGGTGTAGAACTATAAGTGTAGTAAAGTGACAATGGTATATGCATAACTATCACATATATGTGTCATAATTTTAGTGGCCTAAGTTCATATATTTTATGAAAAAATCGCAATAGATCTTTGCGTTTTTACTTGGGAATAACTTCATGGAATGTGTTAATATTTTGTGCCCTAAAATGTGATGTACTTTGTGGTTTAAAATTAATGTATCATTATTTACATTAATGATTTGGCATTATATTTCATGTACTGCTATAACTATTATATTTAATGAATATCTATATCGCGTGAAATTTATAAGTCATAGCATGAAATGTAGTTGTATTATTTTGTATTGGACAATACATAGAGTAATGTAAAGTTCAATGAAGACTACAAAATATAAGAGTCTTTAATGGGTATAAAGTGAAATATGCCTTAGCGTAATGAATAAATTCATTTTGGAAGATCTAAAAATTAATGTGATTATGTAATACCCCATATTTTCAGAATAAGATATTACGACATAATTAAATTTAAGAATTTCATATTTATTTTGAGAATAAATTAAAGTGGGAGGAGTTAAAGAAAATATATAGTTTAAATAAACTTTTATTCATGATTATACAAATATAAAACTCAGTTTGACATAATGGGCTTGCTAGTAAAAAAATCACACATAAATAAATTTACGGGCCCATGTCGTTGGAACATAATAAAAATATATAATTGAAATAGAAATAATTGAAACGCATTTTGGGAAGCGTTAAAGGCTAGTTTAGGTGTTTTAAACTGTTAAAAATAGTCCCGGGTCAATAGTATATAGGTTGGGGAACTTTTGGGCTAGTTGGGTTATGGATTGAGGTCCATTTGGGGGTCCAAAAGTTGGGTTTGAAGCCCAACTCGGGATCAGGCATTTAATAAGTGGTTAATTGGGGATAAACCACACCCCCACTATCAATCAGAAAAACCTAACATGACTACTATCAAGAGGTGAGGAGAGAAACTAAAAGGGGAAGAAAAGTGGCAAGAAATAAAAGCGCATTCAAGTGGCTTCTTCCACGAATCAATTAAGGCAAGAATTCTCTTGCTTAATTTATGTTGTCAATATATTTCTTGAAGCATTGTAATGTCCACTTAAATTTCTGGGATTTAGGTTTGTTATGATTAATTTGATGATGACCAATTCATGTAGAGGAGTGAGTTTAATATAGAATTAGTCCCAAAAATTTAGGCATCGAAATCTGGAAATTTATAGTAGATTCCTTAGGTTTTTTTTAGTTATTTAGGGATATTTTACTAATTGATGTAGAGGAAGTATCTATTAATTCACGGACTAAAATTTTGATATAAATCTCATGATAGAGGACCCATATTATGAATTAAATAGGATTAAAATTCTGGAGAATGTTCCAACCGTTAAGACCCTTGATAGATATTATTTTTGGGTGAGAGTACATGGATTTTGTGCTTGATTTTTGCTTAAGTATTTGGCTTCTGGATATGTCGTCTGGGTTTTAAACTGTTGGGTGCGAACAAATAAATTATGGTTTGAAGATATGAACCAGGAAGAACAAAAAGAAAAGGAAATGTCGTATGTCATTCGAGCATAATATGATGTCGCGCGGACGACCCTACTTCTCATTTGAATGGCATTAGGGGATGTTTGGCACTGATATCCTTTTAGGATAATTTTTCTTTGCGATTTAAATTTGAATTTCTTTCGGGATCATTTCTCTTCGGGATTTAATTTGAGAAAATTAATAAAATTTTACTACGTAGGATATTAGGATATTGGGATTAAGAAATATTAACATCTATGAGGGTATTGGGAGTGGGGTTCAGTTATGAGTCCAAGTGAGTGTGACACCCCACCTAATAAAATACCGGGCGATCAATCTTGTACCAATTTAAACATGAGTCTTATATGGTTCATTCTTAGCATCACTGTCGAAAACCAATTTAATTACTAATAACCTATTAGGCTGGCGTCAAAATTTTATTTCACTTATCTTTTTTAAATAAACAATCAATTAAATCAATCACGACAATTTATATATTCGAAAACTAAAATGAAATAAAATAACCGAACACTCGGCTTAACAATATACAACCAAATTTAATGTCGTACTAAAAGGCGGTAAAAGAATAAATAAATACATTTGGGATATCGGCAAGGATATTGTTATAATACCTCCTATCTAGATATCAAGGATAGAAGCGTCTAAAAATAAACTTGCATGCATCCACAGCTGCTGCAGCAACGTCTGACTCGAAAGGATCATCATCCAGGCGTCCCTGTGTCTGGACACCTATATATATAATATATAGCAAGAGAGGTAAAATAGAGAAAACGGGTTAGAGTCCGAGTTGTGAAAATATTTTTCAAGTGCATAAATGCTTTATTTTAAAAATATGATTTATCCCATATTTAAACTGGTATCGCACTACCATAAGATACCCCTCACCTCTCTTCTAATAGTGCATTCCTATCGCATACCTATTAAACAACCTAGTTAAGCTACCCTGCCTAAGTAATCCTTTTCACCCAATCTTTTAAAATCCTTATAAACCCGAGTACTGAGGGCTGAACTTCTCCCCATTCTCAACACTGCTCTACGTTCGTGCGTGGGCTGTCCCGATACACTACTATCTGACAATGTTGATCGTCGGGATTCATTAGGCTCTCAGCACATAACTCATATATAAATATACATTTCTTACTATAACCTCTGATTCATTATTCATATAAATCCGGATATATATCTAACGAAAGGGAAAAAATACCTTATCATTATTTTTACCTTATATATATATATATCTCAACTTTATATACAAGCAATATACCATGCTCAATGAAAATAATTACACTTATTACAATCACAAGCATAATAACCATCCCACCGAGCTATAATTCGAGGATGCAGTCTCATAGTGCCTATCCAAATCCGGGTTTACTCACTGTACCACTGTACCAATCCAGACTTACTCAAGGTCATGGTAAAAATACATAACGGTGGAGGCGATAATATTCCCTCTGCAAGTGGAGTACACACATCGCACTCCAAAGTGGGACGATATGACCTAGGGATATACTCTACCTTCTCCTCAAACCAGGGGATTCACCCAAATCGCGCAACCTCCCTGGATCTCACTAGAGAAAATATATATATAATCTGGCTGTTCCAATCCTACGCCAAAGGAAATCCCTTGGAATCAGCCTCCAAGATACATATATACAAATCACACACAGATATATATGTATTTTCGTAACATATTATATATATTCTGTAACAACATCGTATATATAACCTATTTCAATTCCCAAATATATATATGGCTATAATTTCCAAATCATATAGCAATAGCCGAACCCAAATGCTCCGATTCGTAATAGTATAAGTATTTACACACTTAAAATACTAAATCCATAAGTATTCTCTCACTTGATATAAAACTCGCACCTTAATCACTTTTAAGGATTTATATATAATCTTGAATATATCAATTCGTAATATTCAAATAAGCATACTCTCAACTTATTTTAGTCTTATAGGTATCGTGTTACGCATAATCATAGTCGTCAATCGACCCCGGATAGCCGCTCATGCATTTCTTGACCCTATCCTCAATTTCCATCCTAAGATTTATTCACCCTCAATTCCATCGTCTAGGAGTCCTAATGTCATATCTAGAATCCCCAAAAATATAACCTCCACAATTATAATTAACTTCCCCTAAACTTAAAGGAAGAAAATTTCCAATATTTTTAAGGTGAATCGATTCGCCCCATCTACGAATCGATTCGGAATAGCGAATCGATTTGGTCTAAATCCGAATCAATTCGGACTGAGACAGTTTAACAGATCTTCCTATGCGAATCAATTCGGTCCAAATCCGAATCTATTCGGCCTGTCCGGAGTTGACAGTTTGGCCATTTTGCTTAAATCTCCAAAACCCAAAAACCATCCCAATCTCCATTTAAATTATAACTCAGATTTATTTCTACGAACCCAAAGTTTTTATATCTCCTAAATTCCTTTAGAGATCCTAACACTCTATTTGGGAACCCCTAATATTTATCTCCAAATAATTCTAGCCTTAATTTTTTACTAGCGATTTCGATCTCGGACAACCTTCCGTAGAAAAATCATTATAAATAAAAAAAAAATAGAAAAATACGCGTTCAGCTCCCACGCGACCGTAAAAAAAATATCTACAAATTTGATGTTTTGACGAAGAGTCGAATCGATTTGTTTACTAGCCGAATTGATTCGGAAAGGACGGAGTTACTATTCACCTTCTTCTCCAAAAATTCGAAACCTCCATTAATACACCTTTAAGCTTTTTATCTTCTCTCCCATCATCATCCAACCTCAAACAACCATATATACACACACATAAAAAGGTTCTAATCATCCTAGAACCCATAACCAACAACTAATTTTAATTAATTCCTAAGTTTCCCAAATTTTATATTATTCGGGGTTTATTCGTTAAACTTCCGAAAAACCCGTTTTGATTCACGAAAACCCAACCCAAAAGTCTTTATAGATTTTTACTACCAACTATAATATGAGATTTATGCTTTATAGGAAATAAGCAAGTAAACACTTGCCTCGTGGATAAAATTCGACGACCTCGAGTCGAATCCCGCAGAGTTTGGCTGGAATCTCCTTTTACCTCTCCCTCTCTTCCTTCCTTATTTCTCCTCTTTATTTTTACCTCTTCTTTTCCTCTTTCTCCCTCTCTCGTGGCTTATATAGGCAGAAATAAGGGTTTGTCCCATATAAACCAAAAAATGACTCGTTTACTCAATTACGAGTCCCTATTAGCCCAAAAAATTTTGGAACCTTAACACTACCCCCGGATACTCTATTCTGAAAATCTCGGCCATTCTGAAGCCAACCGCGCACTCAAAATCTCCATTCAAGTCACTTAACTACAATTCAATAATTAAACCCAACACATCTCAATACGGGGTTTCCAATTAAAATATTATCCTTTGTCGCTTTACCCGCCTGCGACATGTATTTAAAATAATACAACTCATTTACTTAGTCTCAAAAGTAAATGAAACATACATCGGTAATAATCAAATGTTCATAAATCTTAAAATTACTATTCACAGAATTTATCCTAATCTCCAAATTACTCCCACTTATGAAATTTAATTATCCCTAAAAGTGAGAGGTGTTACAATGAGTAAGTGAAACCAGGTTTGGGAGAATAAAGAATTAATAAAAATACAAATGTGCCCACATTAAATAGATAAAATTACATATATCGAGATGGTTAAGTAATTATTCAATGGAGTGAAATTAATAATTCACTAGATGGTAAATTATTAATAAATGAAAATATTGTGGACTTTATGTGGGAATTTTATGGTAATTATGGAGTAATTACCTACACATATTATACGAGATAATATTATGTACTTATATGTATTTGTGTGGACATACCAATATTCGTGGATTGTCCTGTCGGCTAAGGGGTTCGTGCGTTCGAACTGGGTGTCACACGTCAGCATAGGTGGGCATGACGTTATGTAGGTCGTATAGGTTCTACATGGAGGCGTCATCTACAAGGAGGTAGATGTTGACGTTGACCCTGCCTGTGTCACCGTTGGGTATGGGCCGTGAACAGGTATCATGTATAGGAACTTCCCCCAACTTGTGTGTGTTTTACGATGTCCGCTTAGTATAAGAGATTCCTTTGGACTTGCCGATAGAGTACGAATTAGGCATCAACGATAGATGTCGTTGTGTGTCAAATATATGAAGGACATATATATAATTTTCTGGACTTTATATGAGATAAATTGAAATGTCAAAGAATGTGGACATGAATTACAACTGTGATTCTTTAATGCATAGTAGATGTTTATGCCATTTATAAGAAGCTTAACAGACTGGGATATTATGGGTATTGGCAATTAAATGTAGTCGGTACATTTAATCATTTAATTATTGATAAATACACTATTATTAATTTGACACGTTGTCATAGTCATTATTTGGGACTTATTGGGATGCAGATGATGTCACATTTAGATGAGGGGTTAGGTGTTAAACGCATGTGAGCGATGAAGGGGAAATATTTATTTTGCATCAACTGTACTATTGCATCTTAAATTAAATAAGTTAATTCTTGCACACTTCGGGCTCTGAACTAAATATAAATGTTTTCCCCCCATTCTATTTCTAGACAGTGATAGTAGGGCTGCTATTGTACCAGCCTTGTGATCTTTCGTGTTTAGCATCTTTTAGTTATTTTATTTGAAAATAGTTGTAAGGGCATAAGCATGAGATTTATTTATTTACACTATGTTGGAGTTGTGATTTTCACTTGCTGTTAGATTTATTATTTAGCTAATATTGGTTTGAGTTTAATTATTGTCATGGAAATATTCATAAATTTTAAAGTATCAGCCATTAAAATAACAATATTTATATTACGTTGCGCTGAGAATGGTATTAATTGGTCGACAAGCCCCATCTTCGGAATATAGTGTCTGGCCAGCCTTTACGTGAGAAAATGGTGGTTATTATAGATTATTAATTGTACTCTTCAATTGAGATGAACTACTGTGATGTGATTACAGATCTATTCATTGAATTTATGATTTATATTTAGAACTGAGAAGTTAAACGACTGCTTTAAAGATAGTAGAATTAAATCACAAATTCATAGAAATGATCTCGGGATTCAGAATTGAGAAGTTTCACGAATGCTTTAAAGAAGGTAGAATCAAATTATGATTTCACTGGAGACTTAGGTATAATCTCAAGAATCCACTACTTGTAAACTCAAAGAAGGGCAAGTAACCTAATTACATATTTTATTTTATGATCTTTTTAAAGTCCTTAATCATAAAATATGTTCAAATGGTTTTGAGACATATATAATATGTCTAACACAACTTCAGTGTTAAGAATTATCACAAGTGCATTTGTAGGCATATGGAACGATAAGAAATGTACCAATAAATGTCAAAATTACAAAAGTAGTTAAATTTATCTCAATCAATTTTTTTGTAAAGAAAATAATGGTTTACCTTTTAAATGGACATATGGTCCAAACAAAAGTTAATTTAACAGCACATGATTTTATATGTCAAAGTCATTGAACTTTAAAGGAAAAAGAAAGCCTTTGGAAGTGAGAATAATGCAGTAATTTTGCATAATTCCAAATTTATGTTTGAAATTATAGCAGAAGCATTGTTTTTAATAAGTTATATTCTCAATACATTAACCCATGATAAATTTTTATGGGAAATTTTGAGAAACGTTTGTATGAATCATGATAAATGTGAGGGTATTTATCTAAGGCAACAATTTCTATCCAAAATAGGAAGAAGACATGATTCTTATAAAAAAAACTAGGAATGAGACCATTGAACGTGGATTCATTGGTTTTATAAATGTATTTAATGTACTGTACTTTGTTCAATTTGCATTTGTCTTGAGAAGTGTATATATATATGACTTATTGAATGTTAATTAATACTTAAGTACTTTGATCGTATTTTAAGATTAGAAAATGATTAAGCATGTACAAGAATCTCCAAAATGAAGATAATGGATCAAAGACTCTAATGTATAAATAGTCATTTCCTATCTTCATATCGTTACCAAGATAATAGTGGAAAATGATACATATGATTCTTAAGGCTCGTAGCTGTGAGTGAATATGTTAGCACAATTGGAAGTGCTAATATTTGAAAACACTCTTAATAATTTTGTACAAGAATAATGAGGGAAATATTAATTTTTTTTCTTAGAAAAGCAAGGTACCTTTAACAATTTTAAATAGGATGATCCTAGATAAAAATTCAAATGCCTTTTTTTTGTAGTTGACAATCATTGTTATGTTAGGCCTATTAAGATAACTTCGGATTTGCTAATGAGAGAGTAAGAGAAGTTCCATAAGGGGAATGGGCTTAAAGTCGGTTAAAATCTAAAAGAATTTCCGTAATTGAAACCTAACTTAAATGACTGGAGATTCCAAGATTTAGGTTCAACGGAACAACTTAATTATATACGATCCAGTTAGCACTGAGAAGAAAGTAAATTATTCCTCTCATTCCTAGGATGAGTCAGTGCATTATCTGTCACGTGTAACATGAAAAATTTTGTTTTAATGATTTCTATATCTTGAACATATGGGTCAAGTGGGGTATTAGCATGGATACTCTTCGTAGAAATCACCCATGTGAGTTAGAATGGTCACTTCTATGGGAATAGCAATGGCTACATTGCTAAATTCTCTAATACACTCGGGAAATTAAGAGGTGTCCGAGGCCAAAATAGATACAACAGTGAGAATTGAAAATGTTCATGGAAGGACTGTTTGAATTCTATTGTCTCGATTTACACAAAAAGGTTGATCAATTCAAGACATCGCATTCATTGATTGGCTAATAAACCCGATAGTTTCTCACTAGGAAAAATTCAAAGCCAAAAGTAGTCTTTACTGATGCAGCTCCTTTTCACTAACACTCCCTTTAATTTGTCTTCAAGCTCATTTGGTTCTTCACTAAAATTTCATTAATGTGAGAGATTTTGGGAAAATAGTGTGTTTTTACACAAATTAATATTATGACCAAATTACTATATTGGTCAAACCATAATAAAAATAGGACCTGCACTTTAAACATGGTGGGACTAACTAAATACATGTTCCTTGTATCAAGGCAAGACATGTGATATATCAATTTGCTAAAAATAGACAAATGATGAATACAAAAATTGGTTTTAAAGTGCCCCGTTTATTTATGAAATTATTGGGAATATTATTTAATTTTCTGGAACAGTTTTTCAACTGTCGCTAAAGGTTGAAAGTGTTCCCTATAAAAAGTAACTTTATTTTCGAAACAATCGCTAAAGGTCGTGACTGTTTACCATCAGTTGTAACTGATTATGAAAAATTTCCCTAAAGTGATTGTTAACCAAAAGACATATCTTTTCATGAAAGGTCACTTTCTTTTCTATAAATAGAAGATTATCTTCATTTTCAGAAAAAAAGAGAAAATTTATTTTTCAATATTTTTCATTCCTAATCGAGTCGGAGAGAATTGTAACACCCCGTATTTTTGTGTATTTAATATTTAATTAATTCGGGAATTTAAAATTACTTTTGTGTCGTAATTTTAATTGAATTAAGTATGGAAAAAAATATTTAAATATTAATCGGGGAGTGAATGGTTAATATTTAGGGAAATTGAATTATTAAGTGAATAGTAATAATTTGTTTACGTCATTTTGGGTAGTAATAACGGGGTATGTAGTTATCTCAGTCGGGAGTCAGTATAGACTAATTTGGGTGTGAGATAAGGATTTTTATAAATTAATTCGGATGCCAATTCTGAGTGTACTGTTGAGTCCGAATGGGCCAAGATAGTCGAAAAAGTATACCTGAGGGTAGTAAACGGGGCACATGACGTTTTTAGGCATAGCTGGGCCCACACGGGGGCATTTGGGTCACTTGGGCTTGGCCCATTAGGCAAAAAACGGGAATTAGCCTAATTAAATAATTATAAGGAAAAAGAGAACGGCTGATTAGAGTTTAGAAAATACTTAGTGGGAGAGGAAACCCTAAGAGACAGTTAAAGGCAAATTTGGGGGACAAAGGAAAGAGCCAAAAAGAAAGGAATTCGTCTTCAACCTTGGGAATTCACAACCAAAAATCAGACCCTACGAATCATAAGGAAAGTGGTTAACTTGCTATAGCATTTAATTTTCTTTTCGATTCATATTTATGTGATGTGAGTAATTTAAAATTCGTTTTGGGATTTAAAGGGTATAAACATAGTTTTTTTGTAAACCAATACTTTGATTTCTAAATTGGGTATAAATTCCTGTGTAATCTGAGAGTAATATATATATATATATATCTGGTAGGATGTAATCCGGATGAACTAGAAACAAATTTGAGGCAAAGATTTGATATTTAGATGGGTTAAAGGTTAAATCGGATTGTTCCCCAATTTATGAAAACAGTAGAGAACGGAAATTAAATAATGTTTGAGGACTTTATGGGGGTCTCTCATGAGGTTTTTGGTGTATTTTATTTATGAGAATACTTGGGTTTGCTGGTAGAAGAAGTTAGGGTTTTTGGATTTGCTTTCATGGCTGAAACAGATAACTCGAAGAAGACGATGACCTGTTCGATCGATCGATCGAGGGTTGGGGATCGATCGATCGAAGGTTGGAAATTTCTGGCAGTTCGACCAGTTTGTATATATAAGGGAAATTAAATTTAAATCTTTTCCTATACGTTATGAAATGAGAAATAGACATGGGGGTACAATCAAATTGATTGGGAGGGAAAATTAATTAGGATTTGAAGGAAATTATGTGTGTCACACCATGGTTAAATTTTGGGAATAATATTTCAAAATAATTAAATACGGATTGAGTGGGAAAGTCCGGGGTTATTGGTTGAGCGATACCAAGACGTTATTTAGAATGAAGGCTAAATAATTTGGAGTCGGGAATTTAAACTCGGGTATTATTTTATTTCGGGCCACGAGAGTGAGTCCAAATATATTGGTTGGAACGACACCAAAAATAATTTAATTAATTAATGTATAAATTAATTAATAATTAGAGTTGGACCATAAACTCATAATAACCTAAATAGGCTTGTGTTACGGACTTAGTACACGGTATAGCCGGGACGGTTCATTTTTATTTATATATATATATATACGGTGTGCGATAGTGTATATATATATATATATATATATATATTGTGTGTGCATTAATATTAGTGGTTAGATGTTATTATTTTATACTCTAGTGCTATAGGGGGAGGTTGGGCATAGTGGATGAATCCCCTAGCTTGAGGAGTAAGGCAAGTATATTCCTAGGTCATAGCGTTCGTTATATGGGTGAGGGGCATCTCACTTTCAGGAAAGGAATATGACTGCCTACAAATTATATGTTTTATCCAAGTTAGTGAGCTATTCTAATTTGTGGTATCTCGGTTGTGTGAATATACCTAGTGGGATAGCACTTTAGAGAATATACATCTGGTGAGTTATTACTCGGGAGGATGCCTATTATTTATTATTATTTCAGTATGTTTGAGAATGCTGTAATATGGCTATACGTATATAATGAGGTAAATAATTATATACGTGTAAGATTAAGACAGGCTGTGAATTGTATTATATATAATAGGTGTGAAAGTTATGTGAATTTAAAAAGGGAAATGATTAATTAAGTTAATGTTGATGATAACTTAGAAATCATAATTTTGGCACACTCGGTTAGAGTAGGGTGGTTGCAAGGGGTATATGAATTATCTAGTTATGATATAAATAACTAAGTAAATTAATTAAGGCGTTAGTAGTGCACATTAGAGGAGGGGTGAGAATGTCCTCAAGGGAGTGCGACACTAACTAAAATATGGAGAGCATGCATATTTACTTATTACTGCAAGTTAATCATTTGCTAAATCTTTTCCAAATGTTTTGGGTACTAACCCTTTCTATAAAAACTTTTTAAAAGAACTTTTAGGTGTCCAACCACAGGGACGTCAGGCTTGACTCATTCCAGGGATTCGTTGCTGCAACATATGTGGATGTTGCGGGAGTTTGATAGGTGGCTCATTCCTTTCATTTCTAGTGTAGAAATTTTCTATCAGTTATTCGAGCATGTTGCTCACTGTTTTATTCAGTACTTATGTCAAACTTGTTGAGATTTAATTTCTTATCTTTACTTCTGTTGGATTTTGAACCGATGGTTTATTCGGTCAGTTATTTAATTGTGAATGGTTGAATTATGTTAATTGTGATTGTCATATTATTTTGTTTCCGCATGAGTATTTCATTTAAGTTAATGAAAGATAAAATTGGCACCAGTCTAATTTTCTCACTTAGGTGGTTAGTAATTAAAAAGGCGACAGTGATGTTAAGAATGAACCAACTGAGAAACCTGTTCTAATTTAATTTAGGACTGATCACTCGGGGTTAATTAGGCGGTGTGTCACAGATGGTATCAGAGCATCAGGTTCTGGTGTCCTTAGGATCTGTGCGACTTACTACGTTTCAGCGTAGCTTTCGGTTGTTATAGAGCCCTATTATTAAGACTGTTGATTCATTTTCCGCTTATGAGATATCGTATTTCTGCTAATTGTTTTTGTATAAATTATGTACTTAGACGATTCGATCTATTTCCAGACGCCACCGAAGAGGCAGAGAGTAGAGAGGGCTGAGTCCAGGGATGATCTCAGGGAGGCTCATCAGGAGCCACAGGTACCGCCACCCTCAGCCCCACCCCAACCCGAGTTGATCTCCACTACTCAGGTGGCAGTGATATTGGCTCAGGTAGTCAAGAAAGTGATGCGAGCTATAGCAGCTCACTTTCCACAGCCCCAGGCACCACCTCGAGTGGCACCAGCAGCTCAGGCTCCAGTGGGGCCACCGTCTTGGCAGCGAGTTAGGGAGACCTTTCAGAAGGGTCACCCACCCGAGTTTCGTGTGGCACTAATGTGGTAGTGACTTGTGATTGGAAGAAGAATATTTAATGCCATTTGCGCATGCTCGAGTGTACTGATGTACAGAAATAGATGCTTGCTACGTTTCATCTATCGGGGGCAGCCTTACAGTGGTGGGAGTCAGTTACCATCGCTTAGGAGAGGGATTTGATGACGATATCCGAATTCTGGGTGTGGTTCGACCACAAATACTTCCCACCAGCGATAGAGGCTGAGATGAGGAAGAAGTTCAGTGAGTTAGTGCAGGGTGACCGGTCAATGACAGATTATGAGGAAGAGTTCACCCGTTTGGCAAACTTTGTGCCAAATGAGGTGAGCGACGAGGAGCGAAAGAAGTCGAGGTTCATGAAAGGCTTGGCCTGGAGGATCAAGCAGCATTTGATTGGGAATCAGGCGTTAGTGACATATAAAGATGTCGTTAATGCCGCCCTTGTACATTGTCAGGATCATCGCTTCCATGCGAAGGGGAGTAAGAGAGTAGGGGAGCCGTGCCAGCAGGGCAAGGCAGTTACTGGTGGTGACACGAATGGTACTCAGCAGCAGACTAGCAGTCAATAGGGGAATCAGGCTAAGAAATTTAGGCCTGATGGGTTCTGACCGGGAGGACAGGGGTTCAGGCGGGGACAGTCGGGCCCAAATCAGCAGCAGTAGGTTCCTTAGGGCCGTCAGGGCCAAGGGAACAATGGGGGAGGCCAACAGGGCCATCCACATTAGGGTCAATAGGGCCAACGATAGGGGGACACTCAGAAACACTATTTTTTCTGTGGCCAGCCAGGACATTTCAAGAGAGAGTGCCCGCAGAGGGGCAGAGGTCATCAGTAGGGTGCCCAACAGGGGCAGATACAACCAACAACACTAGCTCCACCCGCTCCATGACAACAGGGGCAGATGCACTACGGGCATGTGTATAACGTCTGGGATGTTCCTAATCCTTCAGTACAGCAGGTGTCGCCAGCATTTGAGGGTATGTTTCTCATTCATGGTCATGAGGGTAGTATTCTTTTTGACACGGGACCATCGCATTCATTCATTAAATCAAATTTTACTAAACGGGTCAGGTTACTAAAGACAACGGGTAGTCTTCGTATGTGTGTAGAGTTGCTTGTAGGCAGCGGGGCTTTAATTCACTCAAAATGTCGGGGGGGTGGACATTTTGATTAGGAGGCTTAGTTTAGCACCATACCTTTTAGTGTTAGATATGGAGGGGTACGATGCCATCTTGGGTATCGATTGGTTGGCAGGTTATCGGGCGACGGTGGATTATTATGAGAGGACAATCATGTTCTCCATTTCGGGACAGGAGATGTTCTTAATAGCGATGTCGTTACCTGAGCGAGGGTTGCGCACACACTTGTATTACATCAAGGAGGAAATCTCACAGGAGGTGGTGGTTCCGTTGGACTCATTCCCAGTAGTGAGGGACTTTGAGGATGTGTTCCAGGAAATACCATCAAGAAAATTGAATTTGTAATCAATTAAGCACTGGGGACGAGGCCAATTACTAGAGCCCCATACTCTATGGCCCCTTCAGAGATGCGTGAGTTGAGAGAGCAAATTCAGCATCTCCTGGGTCAGGGTTTCATTCGGCAGAGTACATCACCGTGGGGTGCACCGATGTTGTTTGTTAAGAAGCGGGATGGTTCACTTCGGTTATGCATGGACTATAGGGAGCTGAATAAGGTGACGATACGGAATAAGTATCCATTACCTAGGATTGATGATCTATTTGACCAATTGAGAGGGGCTTCTTACTTCTCCAAGGTCGACTTGAGGTCAGGGTATCATCAACTGCGTATCTGAGAGGAGGATGTTCCTAAGACCGCTTTCCTATCAAGGTATGGATCTTATGAGTTCAGGGTGATGCCATTAGGTCTCACCAATGCACTAGCAATGTTCATGGAACTCATGAACAGGGTTTTCAAGGAGTATCTCGATAAATTTGTCATCATGTTCATTGATGACATCCTAATCTACTCGCACACCGAGGAGGAACACGTAGAGCATCTGCGTATGGTTCTACAGACATTGTGGGATCACCCGCTCTATGACAAATTTGGGAAGTGTGGATTTTGGTTGCGGGAGGTGCAGTTTCTTGGCCACGTGGTTTCAGACCGGGGTATTGCGTTGGATCCGAGTAAGGTGTCGGCAGTGAGGGAGTGGGGACAGCCCATGACACCGACCGAGGTGCGCAGTTTTCTGGGATTGGTCGGTTATTACAAGAGATTCATTAAAGGATTCTCAAAGATTGCGGGCCCTTTGACAAATCTAACTCGGAAAGGGGTGCCTTTCACTTAGAGTGATCATTGTCAATTAGCTTTCGACGAGATAAAGGACAAGTTGACATCTGCACCCGTACTTGCTTTGCCAAAGGGAGGACTAAAGTATCGAGTTTACACTGATGCATCCTTACACGGACTTGGTGGTGTCCTTTAGCAGGAAGAAAGGGCTATAGCGTATGCGTCCAGAAAGCTAAAGACCCACGAGAGGAATTACCCCACTCACGACCTGGAGCTAGCAGCGGTCATTTTTTGCTTTGAGGATATGGAGACATTATCATCTAGGAGAGCAGTTCACTTTATTCATGGATCACAAATCACTTCAGTATCTCTTCACACAGAAGGATCTGAATATGAGGCAGAGGCGGTGGCTAGAATTAATGAAAGACTACTAGTTTGATATTCAGTATCATCCTAGTAAGGATAATGTGGTAGCAAACGCATTGAGCCTAAGAACGAATGGGGAGATATCAAAAATCTGGAAAGTGAAGTGGAGAGAGCTTTGATATGAGGATGATGTAGCCAGGGCTTGTATGTCATCATTATCCATCACACCTGAGATCATTATGCGGGTTGTGAAGTCTCAGGCGAAGGATCAGATCTGTGGGATAGGGTGAGTCAGTTGTTAGTCGAGGGAGCAGAGGGTTACTCGATCAGCTCGGAAGGAGGCCTACGCCTTAATGGGAGGTTAATTGTGCCAGATGGTGAGGATTTGAGGCACGTTGTTACGACGGAGTCCCATGGTTTGAGATTTACGATAGATCCCGGAGGGGATAAGATGTACTAGGATATGAGGAGACGATATTGGTGGGCAGGAATGAAATAGGACATAGCAGAGTTTGTCTCGAAATGTGCCACGTGTCAGCTCGTGAAAGTTGACCATCAGAGACCATCAGGGATGCTACAGCCGCTAGAAATTCCAGTGTGGAAGTGGGAGAGCATCTCCATGGACTTCATTATAGGGTTAACTGCATCGTAGAGGGGTCGCGATTCCAAATGGGACATTGTGGATCGGTTGACCAAGGTGGCCCACTTCCTGTCAGTTTGCACGAATTTTGAGATGATGCATTATGCACAGCTATTCATAGCGAAGATTGTTAAGCTGCATGGGGTACCGATAAATATTGTGTCTGATAGAGAAAATAATTTTGTGGGCCACTTTTGGCAGAGCTTTCAGGAGGCCATGGGCACGGAGTTACTTTTGAGCACATCATATCACCCACAGACCGACGGGCAGACTAGGAGAGTCAATCAGATGCTAGAAGATATGCTCAGAATGTGCATATTAGACTTTGGGGGAGGTTGGGAGAAATATCTTCCTTTGGTAGAGTTTGCATATAACAACTCTTACCAATTCACGATTGGCATGGCACCATTCGAGGAACTGTACGTGAGACCTTGTCGTTCACCGGCTTATTGGTTAGAGGTGGGGGACAACAAGCTATTCGGGCCGAAGATTGTCCAGGAGACGTCTGCCAAGATGGAGTTGATCCGAGGGAGAATTCATATAGCTTAAGGATATACAGAAGAGTTATGCGGATAGCTCATGGAGACAGGTGGAGTTAGAAGTTGGAGATCAGTTATTAGTCCAGGTGTCCCCTATGAAAGGGGTGACGAGGTTCTGAAAGAAGGGAAAGTTAGCACCGAGGTACGGAGGACCTTTCCCTGTTATTAAGAGGGTGGGACCGATAGCATATCGATTGGGATTGCCGGAGCATCTTCAGCGGATACACGACGTGTTCCATATGGCATCGCTGAAGAAATATTGAAGGAGTAAGAAGGCCTTATGGAACATTCCACTTGAGGAAATTGATTTATAGCCAGACATCTCGTATGAGGAAAGATCGGTGGCTATTCTGGACCATAGTGAGCGGAAGTTACGATCCAAGGTTGTTCCACTAGTTAGAGTATACTGGGGTCATCACAACGTTCAAGAGTCTACCTGGGAGCGGGAGGAGGATATGCGGGAATATTATCCAGAGCTTTTCACCACAGGTAAGACCTAATTTCGGGGACGAAATTCCTTTGTAAGAGGGGAAGTATGTAACACCTCGTATTTTTGTGTATTTAATATTTAATTAATTCAGGAATTTAAAATTACTCGTGTGTCGTAATTTTAATTAAATTAAGTATGGAAAAATATATTTAAATATTAATCGGGGAGTGAATGGTTAATATTTAGGTAAATTTAATTACTAAGTGAATATTAATAATTTGTTTACGTCATTTCAGATATTAATGACGGGGTATGTACTTATCTCAGCCGGGAGTCAGTATAGACTAATTTGGGTGTGAAATAAGGATTTTTATAAATTAATTCGGATGCTAATTCTGAGTGTACTGTTGAGTTCGGATGGGCCGAGATAGCTGAAAAAGTGTACCCGGGGGTACTAAACGGGTCACAGGACGTTTTTAGGTGTAGTCGGGCCCACACGGGGGCATTTGGGTCACTTGGGATTGGCCCATTAGGTGAAAAATGGGAATTAACCTAATTAAACAATTATAAGGAAAAATTGAACGGCTGATTAGAGTTTAGAAAATACTTAGTGGGAGAGAAAACCCTAAGAGACATTTAAAGGCAAATTTGGGGGACAAAGGAAAGAGCTAAAAAGAAAGGAATTCGTCTTCAACCTTGGGAATTCACAATCGCAAATCAGTGGTTAGATGTTATTATTTTATACTCTAGTGCTATAAGGGGAGGTTGTGCATAGTGGATGAATCCCCTAGCTTGAGGAGTAGGGCGAGTATATTCCCAGGTCATAGCGTCCGTTATATGGGTGAGGGGCATCTCACTTTCAGGGACGGAATATGACCGCCTCCAATTATATGTTTTAACCAAGTTAGTGAGCTATTCTAATTTGGAGTATCTGGGTTATGTGAATATACCTAGTGGGATAACACTTTAGAGAATATACATCCGGTGAGTTATTACTCGGGAGGATACCTATTATTCATTATTATTTCAGCATGTTTGAGAATGATGTAATATGGCTATACATATATAATGAGGTAAATAATTATATACAGGTAAGATTAATACAGATTGTGAATTGTATTATATGGAATAGGTGTGAAAGTTATGTGAATTTAAAAAGGGAAATGATTAATTAAGTTAATGTTGATAATAACTTAGAAATCATAATTTTGGCACACTCGGTTAGAGTAGGGTGGTTGCAAGGGGTTATATGAATTATCTAGTCATGAGATAAATAACTAGGTAAATTAATATGGAGAGCATGCATATTTACTTATTACTGCAAGTTAATAATTTGCTAAATCTTTTCAAAATGTTTTGGGTACTAACCCTTGCTATAAAAACTTTTAAAATAAACCTTTTAGGTGTCCAGCCATAGGGACACCAGGCTTGATTCATTCCAGGGATTCGTTGCTGCAACATATGTGGATGTTGCAGGAGTTTGATAGGTGCCTCATTCCTTTCATTTCTAGTGTAGAAATTTCGTATCAGTTATTCGAGAATGTTTCTCACTGTTTGATTTAGTACTTATGTCAGACTTGTTGAGATTTAATTGCTTATCTTTACTTCTGTTGGATTTTGAACCGATGGTTTATTCGGTCAGTTATTTAATTATGAATGGTTGAATTCAGTTAATTGTGATTCTCATATTATTTTGTTTCCGCATGAGTATTTCATTTAAGTTAATGAAAGATAAAATTGGCACTAGTCTAATTTTCTCACTTAGGTGGTTTGTAATTAAAATGGTTACGATGATGCTAAGAATGAACCAACTGAGAAACCTGTTCTAATTTAATTTAGGACTGATCACCCGGGGTTAATTAGGCGGGGTGTCACAAGAATATCAAACATAATTTATTCATGGGACATGCACATTGAAGTGCTTATTGCACGTGTGGAGACCGTTTCATCCTGAGAGGTAGACGCTCATTATTTATTATCGTAAGTACCGTAGCGGGAGCGCATTTTTTCTCAAGGGAAGAGTGTCTAATACTCGACTCGATCATATTCTTTGATGTAAATATTCTATTGATCTTATTTTTTTATTTCCCAAATATGATTTATTATATATTTTAATTCGATAAAACACAAAAGAACATATTCTAAATAACATACTCTCCTGGAAACATAAACATGCACTAGAAGAAAAAGTCTTTTTACCACGGCTAAAAAGTGTCATAAAAGCTATTTACATCACTTTTAATCATAATCCAAAGCGTCTTAAAACCAAGGTTCTAAAAAATGCGGGGCGTGATTGAGGCGTGGTGGCCAAGCCTTAAGCCTTAGAAGCCTAGGCGGGCCTAGGCGAAAAAAGGCGTGAAAAGGCATTTAGGCCTTCTTAATATATTTTAATATTTTTTAACCATAACAAGGCTATTAAAATACAAAAATTGCACATATCATAAAAATATGTCTGAATATATGCAAATTAAAATACTATTTGATTATTTTGGATAAGATAATGGTCTAGTTTGTAAACAAATTCTTTAAAAGGCGACATCGTTTCACTAAGGCATTGTTGTTTTTAGAAAAAAGTGCACCTTAAGGGTTTTACCAAGAATAAGGCGTGAAAAGCGTAAGGCGAGGCGTTCCTCCCAATCCTTAAGCCTAGGCGGGTTTTTTAAAACAGTGCTTAAAACCATTGTCATACAAAATTAAAAAAAAATGTCTTAAAAAATAGAGCCTTTTAAGACGCACTATTTATAAGGGTTGCAAAAAAAATTTTGAAAAAACTTTTTATGATTCGTTATTTCAAGAGTTGCAACAAATTCTCACTACCTACAAATTGCCCAAAAGCGTCCTATATATGTTTTTTTATAGGACGCTTCACTTGAATGCATATCCATATATTACATTCTAAAGTTTTCCTATGAAATAAGGATGTTTCATTCTAACGAACTCATTCGAATGATAATCTCACTCGAACGGCAATCTCGATCGAACGACATTTCGATTGAAAAGACAAACTTTCTAGAATTTCAATTTTAAGTCCAAAAACTTTTATTCAAAGTTCTAAAAGAATTGCTGAAAAGAAAAAAACATTTTAAATCAAAATTACACCCACAATAAATATTCCAAGTCTCTTATATATATATTAAATGCATTCATACCTTTTGGAGACAACGGAATCCAATAGTTGTTGATGTAGAGACGAGGCACTAAACTCGACAAAGGAGTGAACTTGAAATCTTGGCCGCGGCATCTTCAACTCAAACATGTCATAGGCTTGGATGGAAACAACTTATATCCGATGACTCAAATTTTTTGTCTGAAATTGATCCAACACTACATAAGACTCAAGTGGAAATTTGTGTCCTTATTCAAAATTTGTCATGCTAATATCTACATCCAAAAGTTTCCCTACCAATATATACATGTCATGCTAATATCTACATCCAAAAGTTTTCCTACCAATATATACATCCAAAAATTGTCCTACCAAAGTAATACATACATTCAAAAAGGTATTTGTTTCAAATACATTTCCATCCAAAATCAGTTAAAACTAAAAATTTCCATCTCAAATAGTGAAAATGAAACTAATATAAACCAACTATATCCTCGAAATTCCATCACAAATGCTTGCTCCATTCTTTCTTTATAAAACCACTTTGCATAAACCTACAAAAAAATAAAGAAAATATTATAATCGTTTGTAAGAAGAAACCAATGTATGAAAATCCATAAAACCAAAATCCTACATAATAACATTTTGATTTAGCATAAGTAAAAAAAAATCAGACATCTCCACCCCCCCTCCCCCCCGGACCACCACCACTCACCCACCCAGAACAACAATATCTCCCCAAACCTTGCCAACCCCCACTCTTAACGATCTCCATTACATGGACATCGTATAACTTTTTAAATTTTAATAAACCAAGGAAAAAAAATTTATATCACACAAAAATATTTTGTTATTTAATAGTATGCATCACACATAAATGGCGGTGTACCATTAGCTTGTTCATATAAATACCACGCATATAAGGGAGAGAGGGAGACTTACTGTGCTTTGAGGTGACTTACAATAAATTGAATGAAATCAACTTGTACATCATCAATCTCGTCCTTTGTGTATGTCTTTTTCTTAGATAGCATGCTCATCTTAAACAATCCAATAATAAATTATGAGTTTTTAAGACATATATCAAGAGATCGTGGAAATAAGTATAATTAATTACCTTTGAATAAATAAACTTAGAAGGACTTTATATTATTTCTCTCATATATTTCATCACATAGTATCCGCACTCAACGTTCTTAGGTTGTTTAGGGCACTAAATGACACAAGGGCTAAAATGTAAGTAATAGGAAGTGAGGGAAGAAATAATACAATATTACTAATATTTTTTTACCTTTACGTCCTTTCAACATGGTATTGCGGGTCATTTATTTCCATCAATGATCCCACTACAAGACAAAAATTTTATGATTAATTGTGAATGATTAATTACACTCGACCAAAGTAGAGATGAAATTTTACCCACGCATTAAAATAGAACTTAGTTGCTTCATCGCTTGGGTGACGCAAAGGGTACAACCTATAAACATTCATTGAAGAGAAACCAATGACAATCAAAACCCAATGAAAATAATAAAAGAATAAGTATAACCCGAATAGATTATGTATAAATAATTAATAGTCAAAATATTAAAATTTAACAAAATCAATTAATACTCACATTTCTTGAAGGTTGTAAGGAACAAAATATATATGATTTATGCTTACATATTCCAATCTTTTAGAGAGAAATTGAGATAGATGCACATCAGAGGTAGCATAAATGGATGATGGAATGATAAATTTAATCTTTTGTGGAGATATTGGAAACTTATCATATAAGTGCCTACATAAGAAAAGAAACAAATGTCATGGAAAAATTAGTGAATGATTGAAAAGAATTTTTATCGCGTACCTCGTGTATGCTATAATAATTGTGACATGTATGGATTTCATCGCACAAAACTCAAACAAGTCATTCTTGAAGACAAATGTCTCGAGCTTATCATCTCCAAATATTTCCTTCACAAGTGGAATCGTAATCTGATTTGCCTTCATACTTTATAATGTTTGTGTGAAGGCAATAATCATAACATGACCACCGCCAGATTTCTCACTTTCTTGTTTCTCACAACTATGATTGTTCTTCTTGTCATATTTTGGATAATAAACAAATGCAACATAAATTAATTTCATATTTAATTCAATATATACTTAATGCTCAAAAATATTTTACCTTAACACCAAGTAGTACAAACTCCTTCGGCCAAGCAACAAGTAAATTGAGTGCGTCTCTAAATATAATCAATTCACCGGGAACTGGTAAAGGTAGATAGGCCTCTGGCGAAAATACTTTTTTGATGGACACAAGAAACATTATGTTCTCCAAGTGGAGTGTTGTGAATTTTCTCATTTAAACCTTCCTTCTCAAACAGCAGCCCTTCTGCAACAATATTGGTTTTCGTTTCAATTGCCAAACTACATTTTATTCCCTACACAATCAATATATATAATAGTCAAAATTTGAAAAAAAAAATACACTTTATAATAATAAGAGTGCTTTTCTAATATATATTTTTGGAACATGAAAAAATATTGAGTCAATAGTGATACAATTCCAATATTAGATGTGGAATATAGCCATGTTGTTTGAGTATTTCCATCAGCTTTGAGCTATGATAATCCATGAAAGAATGATCGAAAGAACACATTATTAGAACTGGAGTATTTAACTCAAATAAATATTTGAATCGTAAAAGTTTGTGCCATGATGACTCCTTTCCAATATTAGATATGGGATGTGGCTTTGTTGATTGAATCGTATGGTTTCCATGGGCTTTGATCTATGATCATCAATGATATAAAAAATATTTTTTAATAAGTGAAAATTTTCTATTATATATTTTTGAAGGGAAAAAATTAGTCGTGGTACACACCTTCACAATATTAGATGTGTCACATGGCCCTGGTGTTGGAATCTTTTGATTTCCATTAGCTTTAAGCATGATAGTCAATGATAGAGAATAAAATTTATAATAACTGGAGTATTATCTTCAAAGAAGTGATGCGTAAAAGATTGAGATATGGATGATACCTTTTCAATATTAGATTTGTGGTGCAATCCTGTTGTCTGCTTCTTTAGATAACCATCAACTAGGAGCTATGAGTAAAATCAAAATTATATAAAAAATTTAAAAATATAAATTTATTTTATAAACATGATAAAAATTTCCATTTTTTTCAATTATCTTTGAATGAAGTGATGCACTTTTATCTGCATTTGAGCCAATCTCATGTACTGAGGGAGTTTTAACTTCTTTTTTCTCTAACTCTTTCAACCTTTGCTCTAGTTCTTTATTTCTTTTACACTCCTCTTTATATTTCTCGTCTAATTCATTTGTATATATTTTTTATCCACGCCTTGGGAGTTTAAAATATATTATCGAGGTAACCCCAAAACCTAAGCCTCTTACCCGACCAGAGTGCTCGGGAGTACCCAACGCCATTGTAAGGATGTCGAAACTTTGTTCAATAATTAGGCTTCCATCCTCAGCTTGCTCTTGTAATGCAATCTAAAAAAATCATATAATAAATCCAAGTTAGTCATGAAAACATAGTAAATATATATAGGGTTTACATATGTAAACTCACTTTTTGTTCAGCCACTGCTTTTTTGTCATCATCTTGATAATGATCACCCTTTTCTCAAGATCTTTCACCCATTAGAAACTTCTATCTTCTTTAAATGAAGGACCCATTTCTTTTTTCTGTAAATAAAAACCATGCAAAAACTATGTTAATATTAATTTCTTATTGTGTCTTATCATAATAAGGCATAATTAATCATTTACTAAAACATACCAGTTTCGCAATACGACCAACATATACTTTTTTTCTCAAGTGATGATTAAACTTGTACTTCCTCTGCCTTTCGCTTTAAATCTTGCTTATTCTCTATAATTACAAACATAAAAAGTTAACTACGGTATTCAATTCATTGTGAAATGATTTTGTGTTAGCATTACTCAACATCCTCAAAAGTTTAATGAAAATGAGACCAATAAGTTTATGAAATATTTCAATAAAACTTTTACTATGGTCATGGCTCATTGGCATCAAAGACATATAAGTGGTACAACTATTAGTACCCACACAACAATTACCATCGAAGACATTCACAATCGACACTAGCAACACATGCACATTATCACTATCACACACAACTATATTGACAATCAGAAGACTAAGACCAATCATAACACCCGCAATTGATAACCAACTTGAGCCATTTCCATCACCTAGTCTTGGCCAATGAATATTTGACAAACTATAGTAACTATGACCACCAGTGGCATTCACAATGCAAAGTTTAATTAGATAAATTCAATCAGTGACATACATGATCTCAAAGCCATCTTATATTTTAAAAAAAATCCAGTCCTTAAAAAGTAGTTTAATCATCCAAGAAGTCATAATATATAATTACATATTATTATAAAAGATAAAGGTCCAATCGGAATTGTTCATGTCAATCAGATTAAGAACATATATAATTAATGTTATATATGTATGTTCTTGTCTTTTGTACAAGTCATAGGATGAAACCATATGAAGAAACCAAACATTTCTTCATGTTGACTGCAATAATAACACCCTTAACCCATGAATCAAACACACATTTTATATTAACCTGATAATTTTTTACCCTTGAATCTATTGCTAAGATTAAAATCAGGTCATGAAGTCGTTAGATGTTTGATCGCAATAACAATGCCTTCAAGACATTTCGATGTAAAAGGAAAGAACAATTCAGATTTAGAAAAAAAATTGAGCACAACAAAGGTCATTATGAGTTCAATACGTATAAATAAATAAATAAATGTTACACATACTACTTGATACATACTTTATTTTATGAAGTATACATCTTCTTCCACATTTAATAAGTTTGGTTTAAATAATAGAGACTCACTTTAATATCCTCAATTCAGCCGTCAAATCCATGAACAAAGAGAGAACCAACAACCAACACTCAATTGGTTTCCCTTACACACTAAAGTCCCAAGAATAAAAAGAGAGAACTAGTACCATAAACTAGAGCTGCTAAAAATGATAATGAAAGTGAAAGAAATTGAGAAATTGGGAGATATTTCAGCATCAGTAGTAAGTCAATGATAAGATTCATTCTATAGTCATTTATTTCCATTTATTTGGGATCTTCAAGTTTCCAGCTTGGGGGCTAGATGGTACCTTTACACATGATAATTGCCTTACTAAGAGTGTTAGAGCACCATTAACCCAAATAAACACAGCCTAACATACTTTTGGTAGCATTAATGAAATAGTACCACCATGCAAAAATGCAGCAAAATTTCAAAGAAGCACCTAACATGTCAATGATAAAAACCCTTTACCAAACTTGTTGGTTGATGTGATATCAACCTACATTTTATATAACCTATGCCTTACTAGTAAAAATTGGATTTTCTATGAGACCTTTCCAGTTCTTGCGAGTTACATTGGTCTCGTGTGATGTGTTGGTGGCACTCATGGGGCCGTTCAGGGGATATTTCTAGTTTTCACCCCCTAACGCCATTATTAAGCTTGTGTTTAGAAATTTTCAAATTATTGTTGTGTTTTAAAAATGGGAGTCCTGTGATCATTCCGTCAATTCGTACGAGCTACATTGGTTCCGTATGAGGTGTTGTTGCCTCTCACGGGGCCGTTCGGGGCTGTGTCATTTTTTGCCTTCTAATGCCGTGTTTTTAAGCCTAATTTTAGAAATATGAAAATTATCATAGTATTCTGAAACCAAGAGTCCAGTGATTGCGCGACCGATTCCTATGAGTTACATTGGTCCCATGCGAGATGTTGATGCCACTCACGGGGCCTTTCAGGGGTTGTGTCAGATTTTTGCCTTCTAATGCCTTATTTTTAAGCTTAACTCTAGAAATATGCAAATTATCATCTTATTCTCAAACTTGGAGTCCCGTGATCTCGTGGTCAGTTCCTACGAGTTCCGTGCAAGGTGTTGGGGCCACTAACGGGGCCGTTCGGGGACTATTTTGAGTTTTAACCCTATAATGCCATTTTTTAAGATTAAGTCTATAAGTTTTCAAATTATCCTTATCTTCTTAAATTAGGAGTCCCGTGATTGTGCAGTCAATTCCTATAGGTTACATTGGTCCCGTGCGAGGTGTTGATGCCACTCACGGGGTCGTTTGGGGGCTGTGTCGGATTTTTGTTTTCCAATGCCATGTTTTTAGCCTAAGTCTAGAAATATGCAAATTGTAGTCGTATTCTCAAACCAGGAGTCCCATGATCGTGAGGTCAGTTCCTACGAGTTACATTGGTCCCGCTCGAGGTGTTAGTGTAACTCATGGAGCCGTTCGAGGGATGTTTTGGGTTTTCAGCCTCTAACGCCATTTTTAAGCCTATGTCTAGAAAATTTTAAATTATCATAGTTGTCTTAATTAGGAGTCCCGTGATCGTGCGGTGAGTTCCTACGAGTAACATTGGTCGTGTTTGCGGTGTTAGTACCACTCACGGCGCCGTTTGGGATTGTGTCAGTTTTTTTCCTTCTAACGCCATGTTTTTAAGCCTAAGTCTATAAATATGCATATTATCGTCCTAAGCTCAATCTTGGAGTCCTGTGATCACGCGATCAGTTCTTACGAGTTACATTGATACTGTGCGAGGTGCTGGGCCCACTCACGGGGCTGTTCGGGCACTATTTCGAGTTTTCGCCATCTATTGCCATTTTTTAAGCCTAAATCTCGAAATTTTGAAATTATCCTTATATTCTCAAATCAGGACTCCCGTAATCGCGCGGTTGATTCCTACAGGTTAAATTGGTCCCGTGTGATGTGTTGGTGCCTCTAACGGGGTCGTTCGGGGGATGTGTCGAGTTTTTGCCTTCTAGTGACATGTTTTTAAGACTAATTAGATAAATATGTAAATTACCATCGTATTCTCAAATCGGGAGTCCCGTAATTTTACGATCAGTTCCTATGAGTTACATTGGTCCCGTGGGAGGTGTTGGTGCTACTCACGTGGCCATTCAGGGCTGTTTTGGGTATTCTCCCTCTAACGCCATTTTTAAGCCTAAGTTTTAAAATTTTCAAGCTATCCTTGTATTCTCAAACCGGGACTCACATGATCGCGCGACCGATTCCTATGAGTTACATTGGTCCCATGCGAGGTGTTGGTGACACTCACGGGGCCGATGAGGGGTTGTGTTAGATTTTTGCCTTCTAATGCCATGATTTTAAGCCTAAGTCTAGAAATATGCAAATTATCATCGTATTATCAAACCAAGAGTCTCGTGATTGCGTGGTCTGTTCCGACAAGTTACATTGGTCCCGTGCAAGGTGTTGGTGGCACTCATGGGGCCGTTCGGGGGATGTTTCGAGTTTTTTCCCCCTAACGCCATCGTTAAGACTATATTTAGAAATTTGCAAATTATCTTTGTATTCTCAAACTGGGTGTCCCGTGATTATGCCGTTAGTTCCTACGAGTTACATTGGTCCCGTACGAGGTGTTGGTGCATTCACGGGGCCGTTCGGGGACTGTGTCAATTTTTTTCCTTCTAATGCCGTGTTTTTAAGCCTAATTCTAGAAATATGAAAATTATCATCTTATTCAGAAATTGGGAGTCCCTTGATCACACGGTCAGTTCTTACGAGTTACATTGGTCCCATACGAGGTGTTGGTGCCACTCACGGGGCCGTTTTGGGGTTGTTTTGGGCTTTCACCCACTAATGCCATGTTTTGCTTAAGTCTTAATATTTTTAAATTATCGTCGTATACACAAACCGAAAGTCCCGTGATCATTCGGTCAGTTCCTACGAGTTACATTGGTCCCATGCGCAGTATTGGTGCCACTCACGGAGCTGTTCGGGGGTTGTTTTGGGTTTTGGACCTCTAAGGCCAATTTTTTTAGCCTAATTCTAAATCTTTTCAAATTATCCTTGTATTCTCAAATCGGGAGTCCCGTGATCGCGCGATCAGTTGTGACTGCTTATATTGGTCCCGTGCGAGGTGTTGGTACCTCTCACGGGGCCGTTTGGGGGTTGTGTTGGGTTTTTGCCTTCTAACACCATGTTTTAAGGTTAATTCAAGAAATATGAAAATTATTGTTGTATTCTCAAATGGATAGTCCTATGATCATGCGGCCAGTTTCTACGAGTTACAATGGTCCCGTGTAAGGTATTGGTGCCACTCACGGGGCTGTTCCGGGGCTATTTTGGGTTTTCATCCACTAACGCCATATTTTGCTAAAGTCCTGATCTTTTTTAAATATTGTCATATTCTCAAAATAGGATTCCCATGATCACGCAGTCGGTTCCTATGATTTACATTGGTCCCGTACGAGGTGCTGGTGCCACTCACAGGGCCGTTCAGGGGTTCTGTCAGGATTTTGCCTTCTAACGCTATTTTTTAAGCCTAAGTCTAGATATTTTAAAATTATAATTCTATTCCCAGATCGAGAGTCCTATGATCGTGCGGTTAGTTCCTACATGTTACATTGGTCCCGTGTGAGGTGTTGGTGCCTCTCACAGGGCCGTTCGGGGGATGTTTTGGGTTTTTGCCCTTTAAAGCCATTTTTTTAAGCCTAGGTTAAAAAAATTTCAAATTATCCTTGTATTCTCAAACCGGTAGTCCCGCGATCACGCAATCAGTTCCGATGGGTTACATTGGTCCCGTTCGAGGTGTTAGTCCCTCTCACGGGGACGTTTAGGGGCTGTGTCGAGTTTTTGCCTTCTAATGCTATGTTTTTAAGCCTAATTCTAGAAATATGCAAATTATCATCGTATTCTCAAATCGGGAGTTCCGTGATCAGGCGGTCAGTTCCTACGAGTTACATTGGTCCCGTGCGAGGTATTGGTGCTACTCACGGGGCCGTTTGTGTACTATTTTGGGTTTTCACCCACTAACGCCCTTTTTTAGCCTTAGTCTTGAAATTTTCAAATTATCCTCGTATTCTCAAATTGGGACTCCCGTGATTGCGTGATCAGTTCGTATGAGGTACATTGGTCCCGTGCGAGGTGTTGGTGACACTCACGGGGCCGTTGGCTACATAGGGTTTTTTCTTTCTAACATCATGCTTTTAAGCCTAACTCTAGAAATATGCAAATTTTCGTCGTATTCTCAAATCGAGTTTCCCGTGATCGTGAGGTCAGTTCCAATGAGTTACATTGGTCTCGTGCAAGGTGTTGGTGCCACTCATGGGGTCGTACATGGGTTGTTTTGTGTTTTCATGTATTTTAATACTGGGAGTCTTGTGATCGCGTGGTCAGTTCCTACGAGTTACATTACTCCTGTACGAGGTGTTGGTGCCTCTCACTGGGCCGTTCAGGGGCTGTGTCGAGTTTTTTCCTTCTAACGCTATGTTTTTCAGCCTAAGTCTAGAAATTTTAATATTATTATTGCATTCTCAGATCGGGAGTTTCGTGATTGTGCGGTCAGTTTCTACGAGCTATGTTTGTCCCGTGTGAGGTGTTGGTTCCTGTCACGGGGTTGTTTCGGGTTTTTACCCTCGAACGCCACTTTTTTAAGCCTAAGTGTAAAAAAATTGAAGTTATCCTTGTATTCTCAAATCGGGAGTCCCTTGATTGTGCGGTCAGTTCCGACGGGTTACATTGGTCCCGTGCGAGGTGTTGGTGCCTCTCACGGGGTCGTTTGCGGGATGTGTCGGGTTTTTTCCTTCTAATGCCATGTTTTTAAGCCTAAGTCTAGAAATATGCAAATTATCATCGTATTCTCAAACCGAGAGTCTCGTGATTGCGCAGTCACTTCTAATGAGTTACATTGGTTCCATGTGAGGTGTTGGTACAACTCACGGGGCCATTCGGCGGCTGTTTTGGATTTTTGCCTAATAACGCCATTTCTAAGCCTAAGTTTAGAAAAATTTAAAATATCTTTTTATTCTCAAATCGGGAGTCCTGTGATCGTATGACCAGTTCCTACGAGTTAGATTGTCCCATACGAGGTGTTGGTGCCACTCGTGGGGCCGTTAGGGGGTGTGTCGGGTTTTGCCTCTTAATGCCATGTTTTTAAGCCTATGTCTAGAAATATACAAATTTTCATCGTATTCTCAAACCAAGATCCTCATGAATAGTAATCAGTTCCTACGAGTAACATTGGTCCCGTACGAGGTGTTGGTGCCACTAATGGGGCCGTTCAGTGGATGTTTTGGGTTTTCGCTCTCTAATGCCATTTTTTAAGCCTTTGTCTAGAATTTTTTAAGTTATTCTTGTATTCTCATACTAGGAATTCTGTGATCGCGCCGCCAATTCCTACGAGTTATATTTTTCCCGTGCGAGGTGTTGGGGCCTCTCACGAGGCCGTTCGGGGGTTATATCGGTTTTTTGCCTTCTAATGCCATTTTTTAAGCCTAATTCTAGAAATATGAAAACTATCGTAGTATTCTCAAATCGGGAGTCATGTGATCGCGCGGTCAGTTCTTACGAGTTACATTCGTCCCGCGCGAGGTGTTAGTGAAACTCATGGGGCCGTTTGGGGGCGATTTTGGGTTTTCACCCACTAACGCCATTTTTTAAGCCTAAGTCTAGAAATTTTCAAATTAACCATGTATTCTCAAACTGGAAGTCCCATGATCTTGCAGTCAGTTCCTACGGGTTACAATGGTCCCATTGGAGGTGTTAGTGCCACTCACGGGGCCGTTTGGGACTGTGTCGGGTTTTTTCCTTCTAACTCCATGTTTTGAAGCCTAAGTCTTAAAATATGCAAATTATCGTCATATTCCAAACTATAGGACCCGTGATCGCGCGATCAGTTCCTACGAGTTACATTGGTCCTGTACGAGGTGTTGGTGCCACTCACGTGGCTGTTCGGGGGATTATTTCAAGTTTTGGACTTCTAACAACATTTTTTTACACGTAAGTCTAGATATTTTCAAATTATCCTTGCATTCTCAAATGAGGAGTCCCGTGATCGCGCGATCAATTCCTATGGGTTACATTGGCCCCGCCTCTATGAATCTCAATGAAAGTAGATGTATGCCTCAATTTTCTCCTGTAAAGTGGTGCAATCAAATATGCACAAAAATAAAATAAAATAAAAACTAACTGACAGATTTTCCTTTAAATGAGTTAAATATAGAAATAAAAAATAAGAAAGAAAATGTTAAGGTCATTGTTTAAAGTTGTTAAGGTCTGTAAAAACTGTTAGAACCTGTTCTGAAATAATGAGGTACATCAACTATTCAGAGCTATAAAGAGTGAGCTACATCAACGGTTAAACAATGAATAAAATATATACAAACCAAATATTTAATTATAAGTGGAAGGCTTGATATTCTGCATCACTTGAGCTAACTCAAACTTTAAACATTTGTGTAAGATTAAAAATTTCTAATGACAAACATCATGTTATCAAAAGATAAATTAAATCATCAAATATCAAAAGTTAGTAAGTGTCCCAACTCTTGGCGCAACATAAATTCCTCTCTAAAAAAAGGTAGTCTAAATAATATATACCTTCAACCCTCCCAAGTTGCTATAGCTGTAAGTTCATTTCGGAGCCCTTCCCTGTGAACATTCATATATCAATTTTTTATCACACAAATCTCACGTGCAATGGAATTAACATGATCAAATCCTCCTAGGTCACAAGATATGTAGATGATTAGATCGGTAGGAGAACACCTCACAAAGCTCAAATATGCATGTGAAGTTAAAACTTCAAATGAGCTCGTGCATAAGTGTGATAAGGCATATAATAGCGAATCCATTAGGCAACTCAAACTTAAACTACTCCATGTAACCATGGAAAAGAACATTTTAAGGATTGAAAATTTTAACCAAAGGTTCTAGCCACATGGAAGTGAAAAGAAGGATTCAACACAAATATATGCCACAAAAGGTGTGTCAAACTAAAATACACAAAAGACAATCTTTTTGAGTTTTTGAAATTTTTAACCAAACATAGAAAAATTATTTACTCAAAAGACAAACAAAAGTCATTTTGTATATTTCATTAAGCCTAAATTACTCGTAAGCTAAAACATAAATGATAAACAAAATCTTTTTGTATTCTTCATTTAATGCAAACTAAAATGAAGAGAATATAATACAAAAGATATACACAAATCATAATTCTAGCATGTGATTAAACATGGGGCATAGACGAGAAAAATGACAAGCAAGCATACAACTAGCATGAAAATAAGCATAAAGAACAAAACCTCGAGTATGCAAAAAATCTAACACATTCAACCTTTGTATTTTGCAAGGGAGGAAGCATGTGAAAGCAAATGAGAATCTAAAATCCTATTTTGTAAAGCAACCAAGTCGGATCGCCTAACCCAAACTAGTGAAGATCAATCTCGAGATTTGGGGATATTAGTGTAATACCTCATACTTTTACAGATATTTAAATTACATAAGTGGCGTAATTTGGTAATTAGAGGAAATTACATTGAATATTAATTTTGGAATTTATGAGTATAATTGAATAAATTTTGAATTTAAACTGAATAGTAAATATTAGTTTGGTAGTGTCAGATTAATATTTACATGGGTTAAATTATCTTACAAGACAAAGTATATGAGTTGGATTATTTTAATTACATGTCGCAGTTGGGTAAAGCGACAATGGGTAATATTTTATTTGAAAAATACACGTATTAAGATGTGTTGGGTTTAATTACTAAATTTTAGTTAAGTGACTCGGATGGAGATTTCGAGTGCACGGTTGGTTTCGTAATGATGGAGATAGTCAGAATAGAGTATCCAGGGGAAATGTTTTGGTATTGGGGACTTTTGGACTAGTAGGGACTCGCATTTGAGTATATGAGTCATTTTTGGGTTTTTACAAGGTACAAGCCCTTATTTCTCTCTTATAAGGCATGAGAGAGAGGAAGTGAAAGGAAAGAAAAGAGAGAAAAGAAAGAAGAAAAGAAATGAAGGAAAAAGAGGAAGAAAAAGAGGATTCCGGGCCAAACTTCGCGGGATTCGACACGAGGTCGTCGGATTTTATCCACGAGGCAAGTGTTTACTTTCTTTATTCATTCGAGTGTGTATCTCATATTATAGTTGGTAGACTAGATAAATTTTGGGTTAGAACCCCTAAAATAAATTTGGGAAATTTGAGTTTCAGTTTAAAAATTGATGTATTGTAAACTCTTAATGATTTCTAGTGTTAAACCCAAGATAATGGAGTGTATAAATGGTTAGAAATGGGTGAAATAATAAAACTAGGGCTTTAATGGTTTCAAGGTTTAAATCTAAGAGAAATGGTTTAATACCACAAATTAATTGATGTGTTAGTTCTAGATCAGTGTTGGGATGATTATATTATTGTTGGTTTAGATTAGAAACCACATATATGGATATTGATTTGATATTTGAGATTTTTGGAGATTAAAAAATTACCCAAATAATGCCCTCCGAACAGGGCGAATCGATTCGGGTCTAGACCGAATCGGTTCACATAAGGGCACCTGTAAGGCTATCTCAGGCCGAATTGATTCGGATTTGAGATCGAATCGATTCGCCTTTGAGGACCTTCTTGCAGGGAACTTTCCAAATCGATTCGGATTGAGACTGAATCGATTCGCTAGCTCGAATAGATTCACATTTGGGGAAAATCCATTCGCCTTTGCTGATTTTGGAAGTTTTATTTCCTTAAGTGTATGGAGTGTTAAATCACAAATTAGAGATTTTTGTAGGGAATTCTAGACGTGATATTATGAATCCTAGATGAAGAAGTTGAGGGTGGTTAGACCTTTGATTAAAAGAGATAACCTTGGATTATTTAAGGGTACAATCCGGGGTATGGACCTAATGAATGTTTAGGATGAGAGACATTCGAGCAAATTATTCGACAAGCATATGTAGATATATTTATGTGGTTAGGATAAATATGGGCCGATTGTAATTGAGTAAATCCTAGGACGCGATTAGAATGGAATTTTGGATATGGGCTAAAGTGAATTAAGCGGTTGTCCTATACGTCTATTGACGACTATTAGTATAGGTGATGCGATACCTATGAAATTAAGATAAGTAGTTAGTATACTTATTTAATTGTTACAAATTGGTATATTTGGGTTTATATTATAACCCTTAAAAGTGATTAAGCTGCGAGTTATATTTTAAGTAAGAGAATACTTAAAGGATTAGTTTTTAAGCGTGTAAATACTTATATACTATTACAAATGGGAACATTCGGGGTTTTGGCTATCGCTATAAGAGTTTGGCAATTATAGCCATAATATATTGAGAAGTGATATATATTATACATACGATGTTGTTACAGTATATATGATATGATAAAAATATAAATATATTTGTTTATGATTGGTATATTTGTATTTAGAGGCTTGTTCCACAGGCATAGGGATAGACAGCTAGATTATATATTTTCTCTAGTGTTATCCAGGGAGGTTGCGCGATGTGGGTAAATCCCCTGGCTTAACGAGCAGGGAGTGTATAGTCCCTAAGTCATATCATCCATGACCGCCTCCACCGTTTAGTATTTCTACCATGATCATGAGAGAGTATGACCTGATATTGGGGTTAATTTGAGCAAACCCGAAAATGGATGGGCACTTTGAGACTACATCCTAGAGTTATAACTCAGTGGGATGGTTATCATACTTATCATTGTAAAATATTTATAAATGTACTTGTTGTTTACAGTATATGTCTTTAATATGAATATGAGTTGTAAGGACATTTGTCTCTTGTCCAACATGTTACATTTGTGTATGTCGTACGTCGCTACATTTGGCACGTCACCTCACGATCTAACATGGCCGATTCTATCTAAATTCTGGGAATCAACCATTCAACATCTCCATCATGTGTCCCATATCTGCCTCAACGACTTCACGTTCCATGATTTTAGGGACTTTATGCAGATGGTATGCAAGAGAAGTCAAAACAGTGAATGAAGGCAAGATATGAAAGTTCAAGGGCATTTTGGTAATTTTATAGACACTGTCTGGAGGTTTAGTCAACTTGGAAAATTAAAGAGCTCATCGTAACGAAGATACTAGAAGAAACGGGACCTCAATCCGAGCTACGGTGAAGAAGTTATGGCCTTTTGAAAATGGAGAAAATTCAGAGAAAATACTTGGAAGAATGATGTGATTTTTATGCCCCAAACCAGCGAATTTTTGTGAATCGAAGGCCAAACCGGTTTGGGGGGAGAATCGGTTGCGGTACACCAGAACCGGTTCGGGGTACCTGACGCTGGCAAGTGTTTTAAAATCGTGAAACTCTTTTTGGTTTCCTATAAAAGCCAACTTCTTGGGAGTTATTTCATAAGACTTTGAGAGACGTTTTTTAGAGTCCAAATACATCTAGTCTTCATATTTTTGAGTCTCAAGACTCATGTTTTGATTCACACTTCCTTGCCAAACCTTTGTGAATCCTTTTGTAACCCAAGAACACAACCTTGTGTTTGTTCAACCTTTGTGTAGAAGTTGTCTTTCTTCTTCATTGCTAATCACTTGGAGTTCCTGAGGGAGATTCGAGCCGCCGACATCAGAACCGATGCCTGCGGGTATACCTGTGTCACTGTATTTTCATTATAATCCGTGTATTCGTATCTTACAATATTATAGTGAAAATAAAAGGTTTTGCCCTGCGGGGATTTTTCCTTATATTTGTGTCGCATGCGTTATTTATTTATGGGTTGACACATGCACTTTAGATGCATAATTAGGGACTGACTTTATTTGGTTTAAAAGTAGACTCTAATTAAATAAGGTTTTCTTGGAAACTTGTGAATTTATTTAAATCAGTATCACACGCATCATACATTTTAAAAATTGGTATCAGAGTGGGTTACGCTAACTTATCGCGTGATCCTGATTTTTCAAGGATTTACTTTCTGATACAATTTGTCTACTCACATTTACAAATTGGTATCAGAGCCTATTGCATTAAGTTATTGTATTTTGATCCTCATTTTTCACAAAAATGGATTTTGGTGGTTTTGATGATCTTCGGTGTCAAATTTTTGAAAAAGTTAATTGGAAAATTCACACAAACTCTTGTTTTAAATCTTCTGTTGAAAAAAAATCAGAGAGGTGTCCTTGTTGTGAGGGTGTTGGTCACACGTTAGATGAATGTACCACAAATTTAAAGAAGAAATTGAATAAACTGGTTTCTCGTGTTTTTACCCTTAGTGATTGTGATTCGAAAGAAGTAGTATTTTATGCTTTTAGGCGATAACTTACCATCCGTGTGAATAGTGATGATAGTGAGGGTGATGGGAGTGAGGATGAAAGTGTAGATGAGCGTGACTTGCAAAATTCTTTCAATGAACTTTATGTTGAATCTTTGAAAACGAAGAAAGAAAATTTGAAATTGAAAGAGTGTGCCTTAAAAAATAATGATTTTTAAGTTGAAGAACTTAAGGCACATGAGAATTTTTTTAAAAAGAAGCTTGAGTACGTCAAGGGTGAGAGAGATAGTCTTAGAGGGTTGATGTAGACTATGAAAAAGGAGCTTTTAGAGTTTGTGTATTCTAGACGTGTACTTGAATCTAGGATAGGTGAACTTGAGGTGAAATTGAAAGATTCCAGTAAGGTGAAATTTGATTTGGATTCTAGGTTCGAAAATTTTGATAAGATTTTAGGCACCGTCGAGATCAAAACGGATAGGGGTGGGATTGGTATTGAAAAATATGTTGCACCCATTCCCACACGTGTGAGAGAGCCTCCTAGGATTGTTAAGAAAGAGGCACCTAAGTTTGTTAGGAAAGATTCCCCTAGGAACATCGTGAGAGAACCTCCTAGGATCATTAGGAGAGTGCCATCTTGGCAAATTCGGAGAGAGCAACCGAGAAATTGGAGGAGAGGGCCACCTTTAGGTAACACACACTCCCCGATTTACACTTACACACATTGCGGTAGGCAAGGTCATCTTCGGCGCTTTTGTTACAAGCTTTTAAATGGTCCTGGGAAGGTTAATAAAAGAATAAATTCGATTCCCCAAACCCCCACGTGTCGTTAGAAAATTGGCTTTAGAGGTATATGGTCTTTTTGTTCACAACTCTCGTTTGCTTGCACGTGATTCACCCCATGTGAAATCTTTTGGTTGATTGTGTTGGATGTTTGTCATACACTAGTTATGCATCATGTTATATTCTTTCTAGTGTTATGACTCACTTTGATGTAGCACACATCGGTTTATTTGTTGCATTTTTGTGTTTCGCTACTGTTTTAGCACTGTTTTAGATCTGTTTACCCCTTAAAGGTACTGTTTTCACGAAATTTTTGCACTGGGAAAAACTGTATGATTTGCTGGGCATTCTGGGTATTTTTGGTTTTCTCGTTCGAGCGAGATGTATATGTCGTTTGAGCGACCTATCTGGAAATTCTATTTTTGTTTCCCTTTTGATTTCAGTACCCAGTCTTCATATGCTTAGGCTCTTGGTACTGATGGGTTACTTCTGGTCAGTTTATATGCAGTTATTCTTGGTATCCATGCTTAATTAATAACACTGCATTGCTCATTTATCACATCTACTTTCATTGTGGATTCTCTTGTGTGATTGAGGTTTAACTTGTTTACTAGCATGGGATGTTTTTCTTAATGACATTATTTGCCTATTGCTAGTATGTATCATTTTTGTATGTTTTACTTTTTTTTTGAAATTTTTTGAAAAATACAAAAAGATTTTATTTTGATAAAATTATTGAAAAATCCAAAAAAATTTTTGTATTTTGTTTGCACCGTTTATGGATGAACATTTAAGATGACCGGGTCACAACATCATTCCATTATTTTCATGTGACTATTTGATAGTGTTTTGAGACAATAAGTCAATTAATCCTTGTGCTTTATAATGTTTGGAGTCATTAAGATGTAATTAAGTGTTACTTCCTACATGTTTGACTCATGACTTCCTTTATTGCACATATGCACGGATTTGTTTGATAATTGTGCTTGTCTTATCACATGTTGGTTGGGTGCTTTCACTTCAATCCTGTCCTTAAAACGAACCACGCGCAATAAAACTTGATAAAAAAGGTGTGTACCTTTGAACTGTTTGGTGATATTTGTGTGTTTTGTTTAAAACGGTGAAGGGCTATGAAAGATTATTTTTTATCCTTTGTGATTAAGTCGTCATTTAAATTGGACCTAAAAAATTGAGGAATTTTATTATCCGGGGTCCAAAGAGGTTTAAAAGAGCCCGAAAAAATTTAAAGGCAATAAAAAGAAATTCATGCCAATTATGGGCCAATTAGTTTTTTGCACCAATTCTCCAAAGTTTGAGAATTTAGTTTATACACCTATAAAAGAAAAATATATCTGAGGGTGTTTGGATGGAGAATTTCAATGGTTTTTGCACGTCCTTGAAAATGCGCTAAAAAGTTTTGGACGTTATTGGTGTGGAAATCACTTTGACTTTGATTTGTTGATTTGTATAAGACGATGTCATCTAAATTCAACAAAATTTTACACCTAAGCATACTTTTGATGTTCATTCGTTAGGAGTACACGTATTCATCGTGCATATATGATTGATTGAGTTTATTTACCTATAGAATGTGTTCACACCCATACATTCCATTTCCATGACTTGGTTGTTTGAGTCTAAATCCATGGTGTGATTTTTGTATCTTATTTTTTGTATGAAAATTTGAAAAATCAAAAATTGTTTGTGAAGTTTTTTGAGTATCTCTTTGCAAGAGTGCGTTTGCCATCTGATTGATGCCTTATTTTGAATACGGTGACACCCCGACTTTGCTTATTTGATTTATTCTTCTCATTTGTCTATTTGGGGACATAATAAAAAGGGAGAGAAAGAATTATCATTTTATGGGGGAGTTTAATTTTTGGGGAGTTTTTTAGATCTGACTTATGATTTTCTCATGCATTGGTATTCATGTTTATCTCATTTCAAATTTGATACATCACTTGGTATTTTCTTTATCTCATGTGTGTAGGTACTACATTGATGATCACTGAATTGCACACCCTGATGAGAAAAGATTTGAGACTTTGAAGATTTGAAGAATAAACGATGAAGACTTATTCATTTGTATCGTTCCAATTTTGGGTTCATGGGAGGGTAGATTTGTATAGGCAATTTTGCATTTGATAATTCAGATATTTTTATGTATGTACCGACGTAGACATAGGGGGAGATTTATAAGGACATTTTTCTCATGTCCAACATGTTACATTTGTGTATGTCGTACGCCGCTACATTTGGCATGTCACCTCACGATCTCACATGATGGCCTCTATCTGAATTCTAGGAATCAAGCATTCAACATCTCCATCATGTGTCCCATATCTGCCTCAACGACTTCACGTTCCATGATTTTAGGGACTTTATGCAAGTGGTGCGCAAGAGAAGTCAAAACAGTGAAAAAAGGCAAGATATGAAAGTTCAAGGCATTTTAGTAATGTCATAGACATCGTTTGGAGGTCTGTTCAACTTGAAAGTTGAAGAGCTCGCCACAACAAAGATACTGGAAGAAATGGCACATCATTCCGAAGCTACGTTGCAGAAGATATGGCCTTTTGAAAATGGAGAAAATTCAGAGAAAATACTTGGAAGAATGCATCGATTTTTATGCCCCAAACCAACGAATTTTTGTGAAACGAAGGCCAAACTGATTTGGGGGTGAACCGATTCACAGTACACCCCAACCGGTTCGGGGTACCTGACGCTGGCAAGTGTTTTAAAATCGTGAAACTCTTTTTGGTTTCCTATAAAAGCCAACTTCGGGGGAGTTATTTCATAAGACTTTAAGAGACGTTTTTGAGGGTCCAAATATATTTAGTCTTCATATTTTTGAGTCTCAAGACTCATGTTTTGATTCACACATCCTTGCCAAACCTTTGTGAATCCTTTTGTAACCCAAGAACACAACCTTGTGTTTGTTCAACCTTTTTGGAGAACCGTCTTTCTTCTTCATTGCTGATCACCTAGAGTTCCACAAGGAGATTCCAGCCGCCGACATCAGAACTGATGCCTACGGGTATTTCTGTGTCACTGTATTTTCATTATAATCATTGTAATCGTATCTTACAATATTATAGTGAAAATAAAAGGTTTTGCCCTGCGGGGCTTTTTCCTTATATTTGTGTCGCAAGCGTTATTTATTTATGGGTTGACACACGCACTTTAGATGCATGATTAGGAGCTGACTTTATTTGGTTTAAAAGTAGACTCTAATTAAATAAGGTTTTCTTGGAAACTTGCGAATTTATTTAAATCGGTATCACACGCATCATACGTTTTACACGAGTTATCAGATAACCTTGAAAGGGGTAAAGTTTAAAATGAATAAGATGTTATTCTTCTTCCGGTAGTTTTATATCCGGGGTAATACAAATGTAAATTATAGGTTCAATCGAGAAGCATTTATAATAATGGATATTATATGTTAAAGTAAAAATGGTATTTTAAACTAGTGAAAGTTACGATATATGAACGGTATTGTTTCATATAGAAACAAGGACTATATATATATATATATATATATATATATATATATATATATATATATATATATATATATATCACATGGATGATTATATCAACAAAGCTTAAGTAATAGCTTATGGTTAACATATTATATCACGCAATTTAGGTGATAGTTATGAGGATTTACAAGATGAACGAAAGAAATTAGTTTGACAGTGTAGTTTAAGTAGGTTGTTGCAAATGTATACGATAGGTGTGCACTAGTAGTAGAGGGGTGAGGTGCATCTCGTGAGAGTACGATACCAATTTAAATATGAGAGAGTTCATATTTTAAAAATATGGAATTTGATTCACTTGCTAAATATTTTCATCTCGGGCTCTGACCCGTTTCTCTACTTTCCCCTCTCTTGCTATATATGTATATATATTAGGTGTCCAGACACAAGGATGCCTGGATGATGATTCTTTCGAGTCAGACGTTGCTACCACAGCTTTGGATGCAAGCATGTTTATTTTAGACGCTTCTATCCTTGTGATCTAGGTAGGAGGCATGGTAGTAATATTCGGGTCGATAGCCCAATTGTATTCATTTATTCTTTTACCCCCTTTTTACTATGGCATTCGATTTGGTTGTACTATTTTGTACCGAGTGTTCGGTTATTTTATTTCATTTCAGTTTCATGTATATAATCTGTGTGAATGATTTATTTAGTTGGTTTGGTTAAAAAGATTAGTTAATATAAAATTTTGACGCCAGCCTAATAAGTTATTAGTAAATAAATTTGTTCTCGACAGTGATGCTAAGAATGAACCATATGAGATTCTTGTTTTAATCTGGTATAGGATTGATCACCCAATATTTTATTAGGCGAGGTGTCACAAATGGTATCAGAGCATCAGGTTCTAGTGTCTTCAGGAATCTATGCGGACGTACTACGCTTTCAAAATTGCTTTCTATTTGATATAGAGACTTATTATTAGGATTGTTGATTCCTATTGTGAGATTCTGTTCTCCGGTTATTATGTAAGATTATTGTAAATCTTTTACACGCTTGGGTGAGATTCGTATGCTAATCGACGAAGGGCGACCAGGGAAGGCTATTGCGAGGGAGGAAAGAGGCAGGGCTTAGTAGGAGCAGTAAGTTAAAGTTGGGAATGAGAATCGCTGTAGAGGTCACTCCCCTTGTGTCATTGTCAAGGATTGCTGCAACGACTACTAAATTATATTAGTTATACTTATCTATGTACCGCTGTAGTAGAGAGTGGTGCTAAACTTGAATTACCTAGTGAAGTTAAATTGGGAAAAAGTTTGAAAGGTCTTTGATAAGGACCATACATTAAAGTTAAGTTATACGGAAGGAGTGTAGTGTTATCCAAAGGAATTAAAAGGCTTAGAATCTTTGGCTTAGAGCAGCGTATAAGAATGCCCAGATGTAAAAATTTGAGGAAATTTTTTCCCTTGTTGGAGCAGTGTGGAAATGGTGGGAGCAGTGATCACCATATTTAGGGGAGCAGGATGTTTTGCTCATGGAAGGATCTTATGGATGGTGTTAACCACGATTTCCTTTGATTTATCATAAACGAAGAGAATGCAGTTTCTAGATTATTCACATAAGGATCGGTCAGAGGTCGATAGTGAATAAAGAGTGATATGGAAAAGGGAACTTTGTACTGAAGTAAGGTAGGTACAATGAAGAAAGATTCCTTCACTGGAATGATAGGCTCACTATTAAGTGTTGCTAATACTTATAGAGAATTTGTGTTCATGAAACCCCATCGGTGGAAATCCACCCGTGGATTCATTGAAACAGGATTGTTGCGGCCGGTAGTATTATTTTCTTTTGGGCCGGAGGAGCTAAGGGAACTATAAAAGTGATTATCAGGGTCGAGGCTATTAGTGTCTGAGATACTGATAATTTAACATGGCCAGGGTGGATAGAGATTGGGAATAGGGTGATATGGAGTGTAGAACCACATGGTTAGTCCTTTCCCAGTAGGAGTTAAAGGACAAGAGTAGAATTCTTAGTTGGAGCAGCGATTAAAGTAGGTTTGGTCCGGTTAAGACAAGTGTAGTATGTCTGGGACCAATTGGAGCAGTCAGGGAGATTGACAAAGTTATCATTATGAGTTTCACCTTAGATGAAGGAGGTATCTTTTGTCTGGCTAGATACAATCGCGGAATTTTGTTAACCTTGGATTCGTGTGTGTAATTTGAGCTTTGTGGCGGTATCGATAATATTATAAAGGGCATATCTATATGTTTTTCGCGGTATTTTGAGATTATATTTGGCTTGCACTTCTCATTTTGTATGTGTTATACAAGTATAGTATTATTCTGAGTATAATATGTTTTTGATTGGTCGAAGCGATAACATGCTAATGATTGCAAGGCCATCGTACCCACGGTTCCAGGGTTGAGCTGGTCATCTTTGCGATATATCACCTATATACGGGTTGAGCTCGCTATGTATTATATGTTTAGATTGAACCTCAATGAATAGATGTTTCATTTTCCCTATTTTAGTGTGTGGAGACCTTATAGGTGTGATTTAAGGTATTCAGGATTTAGTGTTAAGCGATGAGTTTAAGATCGTTGTTGTTCGCGCAAAGGACTTAGTGTTAGTACAAGTGCTTTATGGTTTGTCTCCTCAAGGGAAGTACGAGTCCTAACCGTATTTTATTGGTAGATGGGATGGTATTATCCCGATTGCATATTGGAAGTTAGCGGACCTCCACGATCGACAAAGTTAAGTAGTAGTGTATCGGAGGGGTTTCGTGTTTGGATTTCACTTGCGAGACCCTCCACGTACAAACCTTAACGATGTCAGGAGTGTAGAGATGTTATTGGATGCAAGCATGTTGGTTTTAATGATAAGTTAAGAGGGAAGTGCTATGGAAAATCACTAAAATGTTTCCCTCCCCAGAAGTATATGAGTGAGGCAAGGTAAAGGAAATTAATTTGAGGCTTGTAGACAGGCCTTGAGTAGAAGGTAAATTTTGAGGTAGTATGCCTTGATTATGATGTTCTTAGTACTTGTGCAGAGTATAGGCGCCCCGATTAGTTAGACTTTCCATTCCGTCGAAATGGAATAACATAGTGGTAGGAGCGCGTTAGTACAATTACGAGATAGGATTTTAGAATGTCCCGATGGTGAGCCTTAGGCATTTATATTTTGATGACCGACGGTGCAAGGTAGTAGTGTAATGGGAGGGTTCCTTGTTTGGATTGCGCTTTGCGAGACGTTCGATGCACGAAACCGAGCTAATGTCGGGAGTTAGGAAAGTCCTTAGCCGTTAGGGATATAGTTAGTATAATACTCATTTCATGGGTAGGAAACACATCGATCTTAGGAATACTAGGAAGTAAAGCCAGTGGGTCAAGTGGCGCTGATATAAGAAGAACTGAATTTTGAATTATTCGGGTTAGAAGTACCCAGGTGTTAGCACCAGGCCGAGGAAGTGTGTTGATTTTATATACCGTTCGAAATAGAAGGGACGTAGTATATAAAGACGAAGGAGGTTCTTTGGGGTAATTATAAATGGAATTGGAGTGTGTTGGATTGCACGTCATATGAGGGACGCAATAATCCAATTATATAAGTGAAACAAGACTTAGCATGCCTAAAATAAGAGATAAGACTGACCGGAGTAGTCAGGCACTAGTGTAGTTTCATTTTTGAAGGAAATTGAAGTCAAGGTGTAGACGAATGGACGATTAGGGTGTCGACTTTCCAATAATATCGATATGTTAAAGTGGTGATTATAGGCTCGTTTTCCTTATATGTGGCTATAGAAGCACTAGGTGTGATTTATCATTGTTAGAATTAGCCTTACGACTGAAGTAGTGTTGTAGCATATAGAGATTTAGTTAATCTTATTATTAATCTAGTGTGTTAGAGTACAAGCCTTGAGATAGGTAGGTACCATGAACGAGTATATGGTAGGGTACCATTTGGGTTAGTACCTTTCGACTTGTGTGTACCAGAACGAAGTGTGATTAGTGATCATAGGTTGGTAGTACCGGTCATATCTGAATTTCGGGGACGAAATTCCGTTCTAAGGGGGGAGAATGTAATGCCCCGTAATTTTACAGATATTTAAATTACATAAGTGGTGTAATTTGGTAATTAGCAAAAATTACGGTGAATCGTAATTTTGGAATTTATGAGTATAATTGAATAAATTTAGAATCTAAAATGAATAGTAAATATTATTTTGTTAGTGTCGGATTAATATTTAGATGGGCTATATTATCTTACGAGACTAAGTATACGAGTTGGATTATTTTAATTACATGTCGCAGTTGGGTAAAGCGACAAAGGATAATATTTTATTTAGAAAACACACGTATTAAGATGCGTTGGGTTTAATTAGTGAATTTTAGTTAAGTGACTCGAATGGAGATTTCGAGTGCACGATTGGTTTCGAAATGTTCGAGATAGTCAGAATAAAGTAAACGGGGGAAATGTTTAGTTTTCGGGGACTTTATGGACTAGTAGGGACTCGCATTTGAGTATATGAGTCATTTTTGGGTTTTATAAGGGACAGACCCTTATTTCTCTCTTATAAGGCACAGAGAGAGGAAGAGAAATGAAGGAAAAGAGAGAAAATAAAGAAGAGAAGAAAGGACGAAAAAAGAGGAAGAAAAAGGGGATTCCGGGCCAAACTTCACGGGATTCAACTCGAGGTCATCGGATTTTAGCCACGAGGCAAGTGTTTACTTGCTTTATTCATTTGAGTGTGTATCTCATATTATAGTTGGTAAAGTAGATAAATTTTGGGTTAGAACCCTTAAAATAAATTAGGAAAATTTGAGTTTAAGTTTACAAATTGATGTATTGTAAACTTTTAATGATTTCTCGTGTTAAACCCATGATAATGGAGTGTAAAAATGGTTGGAAATGGAAAAAGTGATAAAACTAGGGATTTAATGGTTTTAGGGTTTAAATCTAAGAGAAATGGTTTAATAACACAAATTAATTGATGTGTTAGTTCTAGATCAGTGTTGGGATTATTATATTTTTGTTGGCTGAGACCGAATTGATTCGCCTTTGAGGACCTACTTACCGAGTACTTTTCAAATCGATTAGGATTGAGACCGAATCGATTTTTTAGCTCAAATCAATTCGCATTTGGGGCGAATCTATTCGCCTTTGCTGATTTTGGCAGTTTTATCTCCTTAAGTGTATGCAGAGTTAAATCACAAATTGGAGATTTTTGTAGGGGGTTTTAGACGTGATATTAGGAATCCAAGATAACAGAGTTGAGGCTGGGTAGACCTTAGATTAAAAGAGAGAACCTTGGATTAGTTAAGGGTACAATCCGGGGTATGAACCTAATGAATGTTTAGGACGAGAGACATTCGAGAAAATTATTCGGCAAGCATATATAGATATATTTATGCGGTTAAGATAAATATGGGCCGATTGTAATTAAGTTAATCCTAGGACGCGATTAGAATGAAATTTAGGATATGGTCTAAAGAGAATTGAACGGTTGTCCTATACGTCTATTGACGACTATTATTATAGGTGATGCGATACCTATGGAATTAAGATAAGTAGTTAGTATACTTTTTTAATTGTTACGAATTGCCGAGACCAATGTAACCCATAGGAACTGACTGCGTGATCACGGGACTCCCGGTTTGAGAATACAAGGATAATATGAAACTTTCTAGACTTGGGTTACAAAATGGCGTTAGTGGGTGAAAATCCAAAATAGCTACTGAATGGACCTTTGTGTTAAACTAACACATCGCACGGGACCAATGTAACTCATAGGAACTGACCGCATGATCACAAGACTCCTGGTATGATAATAGGATGACAATTTGCATATTTTTATAATTAGGCTTAAAAACATGGCGTTAGAGGGCAAAAACCCAGCACTGCTCCCGACCGGCCCCGTGAGAGGCACCAACACCTCACATGGGACCAATGTAACCCATAGGAATTGACCGTGCGATCACAAGACTCTTGGTTTAAGAATAAAAGGATAATTTGGAAATTTCTAAACTTAGTCTTGAAGAAATGGAATTTGAGGATGAAAACGCGAAACAGTCCCCGAACGGCCCCGTGATTGGCACCAACACCTCGTACGGGACCAATGTAACTCGTAGGAACTAACCACGCGATCACGGGACTCATGGTTTGAGGATACAATAATAATTTGCATATTTCTAGACTTAGTCTTAAAAACATTGCCTTAGAAGGTAAAAACCCGATAGAACTTCAGAACGGCCCCATGAGAGGCACCCACACCTCGCACGGGGCCAATATAACCCATAAGCACTGTGCGCATGATCACGGGACTCCAGGTATGAGAATACAAGGATAATTTGAAATTTTCTAGAATTAGGCTTAAAAACACGGCCTTAGAAGGCTAAAACCCGACAGAGGCCCCGAACGGCCCCGTGAGAGGAAGCAACACCTCGTATAGGACCAATGTAACCTATAGGAACTGATCGGGTGATCGTGGGATTCTCGGTTTGAGAATACAAAAATTATTTTAAAATTTCTAGACTTAAGCTTAAAAAAATGGGGTAAGAGGGCGAAAACCCTAAACAGTCCCCTGAACAACCCCATGAGTGGCACCAACACCTCGCACGGAACCAATGTAACTCGTAAGAACTGATCGCGTGATCACGGGACTGCCAATTTGAGAATACGGTGATAATTTTTATATTTCTAGACATAGGCTTAAAAATATGGCATTAGAAGGTAAAAACCCGACACAACCCCCGAACGACCCCGTGAGAGGCACCAACACATCACCCGAGACCAATGTAACCCATAGGATTTGAGCGCATGATCACGGGACTCCCGGTTTGATTATTGCAAGGATAATTTGAAAATTTTTAGACTTAGGCTTAAAAAATGGTGTTAGAGGTTGAAAACTTGAAATGGCCCCCGAATAGCCCCGTGAGTGGCACCAACACCTTGAACAGGACCAATGTAACTCGTAGGAACTGATCGCGCGATCACAGGTCTCCTGGTTTGAAAATATAGTGATAATTTGCATATTTCTAGACTTAGGCTTAAGAACATGGCGTTAGAAGGAAAAACCTCGACACAGTCCCAAACGGACCCCCATGAGTGGCACTAACTCCTCGAACAGGACCAATGTAACCCGTAGGAACGTATCGCGTGATCACGGGACTCCTGATTTAAGAAAACAAGGTTCATTTGAAAATGTCTAGATTTAGGCATAAAAAATCGTGTTAGTGGGTGAAAACCCAAAACCGCCCCCGCAAAGCCCCATGAATTGCACTAACACCTTGAGGGGGACCAGTGTAACTTGAAGGAACAGACGGCGTGATCACGGGACTGTCGATTTGAGAATACTACGATGATTTCCATATTTCTAGAATAAGGATTAAAAAAATAAGGCATTAGAAGGCAAAAAATAGACACAACCCCCGAGCGGCCCTTTAAGAGGCTCAGCACCTCTCATGGGAACAATGTAACTCGTAGGAACTGACTGCACGATCCCGGTACTCCTAGTTTGTGAATACAATGATAATTTGAAAATTTCTATACATTGGCTTAATAATGGCATTTGAGGGAGAAAACTCGAAACATCCCCCGAACGGCCCTATGAGTGGCACCAACACCTCGCACGGGACTAATGTAACTCGTAGTAACTGAGCACGCGATCACGGGACTCCTAATTTGAGAATACAATGATAATTTGCATATTTCTAGACATGGCTTAAAAACATGGCGTTAGAAGGAAAAAACCCGACACAGCCCCTTAACGGCCCCGTGAGTCGCACTAACACCTCAAATAGTACCAATGTGACTCGTAGGAACCCGTCTCGCAATCAGGGGACTCCCGATTTGAGAATACAAGGATAGTTTGAAAATTTCTAAACATAGGCGTTAAAATGACGTTAGTGGGCGAATACCCAAAACAATCCCTGAACGACCTCGTGAGTAGCACCAACACCTCGCACGGTACCAATGTAATTCATAGGAACTGATCGCGCAATCACACGACTCCTACTTTGAGAATATGATGATAATTTGCATATTTATAGAAATAGGCCTAAAAACATGGCGTTTGAAGGCAAAAACCAGACACTGCCTTCGAACAGCCCTATGAGATGCACCAACACCTTGCACGGGACTAATGTAACCCGTAGGAACTGACCGCGTGATCACGGGACTCCCGATTTAAGAATACAAGGATAATTTGAAAAATTCTAAACTTAGGCTAAAGAAAAGGCATTAGAGGGTGAAATTCCAAAACAGTCCCCGAACGGCCCCGTGATTGGCACCAACACCTCGCATGGGACCAATGTAACTCGTAGAAACGTACCGCGAGATCACGCGACTCACGATTTGAGGATACGACGATAAATAGTAAATTTCTAGACTTAGTCTTAAAAACATGGCGTTAAAAGGCAAAAACTCGATAGAACCCCCAAACGGCCCCATGAGAGGCACTAACACCTTGCACGGGACCAATTTAAACCATAGGAACTGACCGCTCAATCATGGGACTCCCGATTTGAGAATACAAGGATAATTTGATTGCAAAAACTAGAAATAACCCCCGAATAGCCCCGAAAGTGGCACCAACACCTCGTAGAGGACCAATGTAACTCGTTGGAACTGATTGCGCAATCTCGGGACTCTTGGTTTAAGAATACGATGATAAATTTCATATTTCTAGACTTAGGCTTAAAAACATGGCGTTAGAAGGAAAAAAACCCGACACATTCCCAAACGACCCAGTGAGTGGTACCAACACCTCGGACGGGACCAGTATAACCCGTAGGAACTGACCAGGAGACTCCCGATTGGAGAATACAAGGTTAATTTGAATTTTTCTAGAACTAGCCTTTAACAATGGCGTTATTGGGTGAAAACTCAAAACCGCCCCCGAACGGCCCCATGAGTTGCACTAACGCCTAGCGTGGGACCAATGTAACTCGTAGGAACTAACCGCGTGATCACGGAACTCCCGATTTGAGACTACTACGATAATTTATATATTTATAAAATTAGGCTTAAAAACATGGCATTATAAGGAAAAAAACCGACATAACCCCCGAATGGCCCCGTGAGAGGCACCAACACATTGCACAGGACCAATGTAACTCGTAGGAACTGACCGCACGATCACAGGACTACCAGTTTGATAATATAATGATAATTTAAAAATTTCTAGACGTAGGCTTAAAAATGGCGTTAGAGGGTGAAAACTCGAAACATCCCCCGAACAGCCCCATGAGTGGGACTAACACCTCGCACGGGACCAATGTAGCTCGTAGGAACTCACCACGCGATCAAGGGACTTATGGTTTGAGAATACGATGATAATTTACATATTTCTAGATCTAGGCTTAAAAATATGGCGTTAGATGGCAAAAACCCGACACAGCCCCCGAATGCCCCCACGAGTGGCACCAACACCTCGCATGGGACCAATGTAATTCGTAAGAATCGGTGGCGCGATCACAATACTCCCGATTTAAGAATACAAGGATAGTTTGAAAATTTATAAACTTAGGCTTAAAAATGGCATTAGTGGGCGAATACCCAAAACAACCCCCGAACGGCCCTGTGAGTAGTACAAACACCTCGCACGGGATCAATGTAACTCATACGAACTAACCGCACAATTACGGGAATCCCGGTTTCAGAATACAATGATAATTTGCATATTTCTATAATTAGGATTAAAAATATGGCGTTAGAAGGCAAAAACCACACACTACCTTCGAACATCCCTGTGAGATGCATCAACACCTCGCACGGGACCAATGTAACTCGTAGGAATTGATTGCGTGATCACGGGACTCCCGGTTTAAGAATACAAGGATAATTTGAAAAATTCTAGACTTAGGCTTAAAAAATGGCATTAGAGGGGGAAATCCAAAACAGTTCTTGGCTCCAACACCTCGAACGGGACCAATGTAACTCGTAAAAACTGACCGCGTGATCAAGGGAATCCCGGTTTGAGAATATGACAGTAATTTTACTATATCTAGACTTAGACTCAAAAATAGGATGTCAAAAGGAAAAACCCCGACACAACCCCCGAACGGCCCTCTGAGAGGCACGAACACCTCGCACGAGACCAATGTAACTCGTAGAAACTGGCCGCACGATCATGGGACTCCCAGTTTGAGAATACAAGGATAATTTGAAAATTTCTAGACCTAGGCTTAACAAAATGGTGTTTGAGGGCGAAAACCCAAAACAACACCTGAATGGTCCCGTGAGTGGCACCAACACCTCGTACGGGACTAATGTAACTCGTAGGAATTGATCGCGTGATCACGGGAGTTACGGTTTGAGAATACAATGATAATTTGCATATTTCTAGACTTTGTCTTAAGAACACAACGTTAGAAGGTAAAAAACCGACAAAACCCCTCGAACGGTCCCATGAGAGGCACCTACACCTTGCACGGGACCAATGTAACCCAAAGGAACGGACTGTGCGATCACGGGACTCCCGGTTTGAGAATATAAGGATAATTTGAAAATTTCTGGACTTAGGCATAAAAAATGATGTTCAAGGGTGAAAACTCAAAATAGCCCTTGAACAATCCCGTGAGTGGCACCAACACCTAGCACGGAACCAATGTAACTAGTAGGAACTGACCGCGCGATTATGGGACTCCTAATTTAAGAATACGATGATAATTTATATATTTCTAGACATAGGCTTAAAAACATGGCATTAGAAGGCAAAAACCCGACAGAACCCCCGAACAGCCCCATGAGAGGCACCCATACCTCGTACGGGGCCAATATAACCCATAGGAACTGACCGCGCGATCACGGGACACCCGATTTGAGAATACAAGCATAATTTGAAAATTTCTAGAATTAGGCTTAAAAACACGATGTTATAAGGCCAAAACCCAACAAAGCCCCCAAACGGCCCCGTGAGAGGCACCAACACATCGCACAGGACAAATATGCCCCGTAGGAATTGACCGCGCAATCACGGGACTCCCGGTTTTAGAATACAAGGGTAATTTGAAATTTTTTGGACTTATGCTTAAAAAATGGCGTTGAAGGGCAAAAACTCAAAATAGCCCCCATACAGCCCCGTGAGTGGAACCAACATCTCGCACAGGACCAATGTGACTCGTAGGAACTGATCGCGCGATCACGTGACTCCTGGTTTGAGAATATGATGATAATTTTTGTATTTCTAGACTTAGGCTTAAAAGCATGGCTTTAGAAGGAAAAAACTCGACATAGCCCCAAATGGCCTCGTGAGTGGCACCAACATCTCTAAGGGAACCAATGTAACACGTAGGAACTGGCCGCACGATTACGGGACTCCCAGTTTGAGAATACAAGGTTAATTTGAAAATTTCTAGACTTAGGCTCAAAAAATGGCATTAGTGGATGAAAACCCAAAATTGCCCCCGAACGGCCCCATGAGTTTCACTAACACCTCGCGCGTGACTAATGTAACTCTTAGGAACTTAACCACGCGATCACGAGACTCCCGATTTCAAAATATTACGATAATTTGCATATTTCTAGAATTAGGTTTAAAAATATGGCATTCGAAGGCAAAAATCAATGCAGCCCCCGAACGGCCCCGTAGGATGCACCAACACCTCGCACGGGACCAATGAAACTTGTAGGAACTGACCGCACCATCACGAGACTCGTAGTTTGAGAATACAATGATAATTTGAAAATTTGTAGATATAGTCTTATAAAATGGCATTAGAGGGAGAAAACTCCAAACATCCCCCGAACGACCCCATGAGTGGTACTAACACATTGAAAGAGACAAATGTAACCCTTAGGAATTGACCGCGCGATCATGGGACTCCCAATTTGAGAATACAAGGATAATTTGAAAATTTCTAGACTTAAGCTTAAAAAATGGTGTTAGAGGCCGAAAACTCAAAATAGCCCTCGAACAGCCCCGTGAGTGGTACCAATACCTCGCATAGGACTAATGAAACTCGTAGAAAGTGATTGCGCGATCACGGGACTCGTAGTTTGAGAATACGATAATAATTTGCATATTTTTGGACTTAAGCTTAAAAACATGGCGTTAGAAAGAAAAACCCGACACAGTCCCAAACGGCCCCCCGTGAGTGGCACGAACACCTCAGATGGGACCAATGTAACCCGTAGGAGCTGATCGCGCGATCACGGGACTCCCGGTTTGAGAATAAAAGGTTAATTTGAAAATTTCTAGACTTAGGCATAAAAAATGGCGTTAGTGGGTGAAACCCCAAAACCGTACCCGCACGACCCCGTGAATTGCACTAACACCTCGCGCGAGACCAATGCAACTTGTAGGAACAGATCGCGCGATCACGAAACTCCCGATTTGAGAATACTATGATAATTTCCATATTTCTAGAATAAGGGTTAAAAAACATGGCATTAGAAGGCAAAAAATTGACACAGCCCCCGAACGACCCTTTTAGAGGCACCAGCACCTCGCTCGGGACCAATGTAACTCGTAGGAACTGATCGCATAATCACGGGACTCCCAGTTTGAGAATACAATGATAATTTGAAAATCTATATACATTGGATTAAAAATGGCGTTTGAGGGAGAAAACCCAAAACATCCCCCCGAATGACCCCACAAGTGGCACCAACACCTCGCACAAGACTAATGTAACTCCTAGGTACCGAACACATGATCATGGGACTCTTGGTTTGAGAATACGATGCTAATTTGCATATTTCTAGACTTAGTCTTAAAAATATGGTGTTAGAAGGCCAAAACCCGACACAACACCCTAACGGGCCCATGAGTGGCACTAACACCTTGAATGGGACCAACGTAACTCATAGGAACCCATCTCGCAATCACGGGACTCCCGGTTTAAGAATAGAAGGATAGTTAGAAAATTTCTAAACATAGTCTTAAAAATGGCGTTAGTGTGCGAATTCCCAAAACAGACCCTGAACAGCCCTAGGAGTAGCACCAACACCTCGCACGGGACCAATGTAACTCATAGGAACTGACCGTGCAATCATGGGACTCCTGATTTGAGAATACGATGATAATTTTCATATATCTAGAATTAGGCTAAAAAATATGGCAGTTTACGGCAAAAACCCGACACTGCCTCCGAACATCCATGTGGGACGCACCAACACCTCGCACGGGACCAATGTAACCCGTAGGAACTGACGGCGCGATAACATGACTCTCGATTTAAGAATACAGGGATAATTTATAAAATTCTAGACTTAGGCTTAAAAAAATGGCATTAGAGGGTGAAAATCTGAAACAGTCCCTGAATTGCCCCGTGATTGGCACCCACACCTCGTACGGGACCAATGTAACATGTAAAAACTGACCGCGCGATCACGGGAAGCACGATTTGAGGATACGATGATAGTTTGCATATTTCTAGACTTAAGCTTAAAACATGGCGTTAGAAGGAAAAAACTTGACACATTCCCAAACGGCCCCATGAGTGGCACCAACACCCCGGACGGGACCAATGTAACCCGTAGGAAGTGACCGCGCGATCACGGGACTCTCAATTTGAGAATAGAAGGTTAATTTGAAATTTTTTAGACTTAGACTTAAAGCATGACGTTAGTTGGTGAAAACCCAAAAACTACCTCGAACGGCCCCATGAGTTGCACTAACACCTCGCGCGGGACCAATGTAACTCGTAAGAATTGACCGCACGATAACGGGACTCCCTATTTGATACTACTATGATAGTTTAAATATTTCTAAAACTAGGCTTAAAAAATTGAATTAGAAGGCAAAAAACTGACAAAACACCCGAACGACCCCATGAGACGCACCAACACCTTGCACAGGACCAATGTAACTCGTAGGAACTGGTCGCACGATCACGGGACTTCCAGTTTGATAATACAATGATAATTTGAAAATTTCTAGACATAGTCTTAAAAATGGCATTAGAGGGAGAAAACTCGAAACATCCCCCGAACAACCCCATGAGTGGCACAAATAACTCGTACGGGACCAACATAACTCGTAGGAACTGACCATGCGATCACGGGACTCCTGGTTTATGAATACGGTGATAATTTACATATTTCTAGACTTAGGCTTAAAAAAATGGCGTCAGAAGGAAAAAACCCAACCCAACCTCCGACAGCCCCGTGAGTGGTACCAACACCTCGCATGGGACCAATGTAACTCGTAGGAATCGATTGCGCAAGCACGGGGCTCCCGATTTTAAAATACAAGGATAGTTTGAAAATTTATAAACTTAGGCATAAAAATGGTGTTAGTGGGAGAATTCAGAAAACATCCCCCGAACGGCCCCGTGAGTAGCACCAACACCTCGCATGGAACCAATGTAACTGATAGTAACTGACCGCACAATCACGGGAATCCCGGTTTGAGAATACGATAATAATTTGCATATTTCTAGAATTGGGCATAAAAACATGGCGTTAGAAGGCAAAAAATTGACACTGCCTCCGAACGGCCCTCTGAGATGCACCAACACCTCACACGGGACCAATGTAACCCGTAGGAACTGACTGCGTGATCACGGGACTCTCACTTTAAGAATACAAGGATAATTTGAAAAATTCTAGACTTGGGCTTATAAAAATGGCGTTAGAGGGTGAAAATCTGAAATAGTCCCCAAACGGCCCCGTGATTGGCACCAACACCTCGCACGGGACCAATGTAATGCCTAAAAATTGACTGCGTGATCACGGGGCTCACAGTTTGAGGATACGATGATAATTTGCATATTTCTAGACTTAGTCTTATAAACATGGTGTTGGAGGGGGAAAACTTGAAACAGCCTCTAAACGGCTCGATGAGAGGCAAAATACCTCACAAGGGACTAATGTAACTAATAGGAACTGATTGTGTGATTATGGGACTCCCGGTTTGATAATACAAGGATAATTTGAAAATTTGTAGACTTAGGGTTAAAAAATGGTGCTTGTGGTTGAAAACAAAAAACAACCCCCAAACGGTCCCGTGAGTTGCACCAATACCACACAAGGGACCAACATAATGCATAGGAACTGACTGTGCAATCATGGGACTCCCGGTTTGAGAATATGATGATAATTTTACTATTTTTATACTTAGGCTTAAAAACAGGGTGTAAAAAGGCAAAACCCCGACACAGCCCCAGAACGGCCTTCTAAGAGGCACAAACACCTCGCACGAGACTAATGTAACCTGTAGGAACTGACCGCACGATCACAGGACACTCGGTTTGAGAATATAAGGATAATTTGAAAATTTCTAGACTTAGGCTTAACAAAATGACGTTTGAGGGAGAAAACCGGAAAAAGCCCCCGAACGGCCCGTGAGTGGCACTAACACCTCGCACGGGACCAATGTAACTCGTAGGAATTGACCGCAGGATCACGGGACTCACGTTTTGAGAATATGATGATAATTTGCATATTTCTAGACTTAGTGTTAAAAACATGGCGTTAGAAGACCGAAACTCGACAGAACCCCTCGAACGGTCCCATATGAGGTAGCAACACCTCGTACGGGACCAATGTAACCCATAGGAACTGACCACGTGATCATGGGACTCCCGATTTTAGAATATAAGGATAATTTGAAAATTTCTAGACTTAGGCTTAAAAAATGGTGTTCAAGGGCGAAAACTCAAAATAACCCGAAACTACCCCGTGAGTGGAACAAACAACTCGCACGGAACTAATGTAACTCGTAGGAACTGACCGTGCGATTATGGGACTCTCGATTTGAGAATGCGATGATAATTTGTATATTTTTAGACTTAGGCTTAAAAACATGGCATTAGAAGGCACAAACCTGACAGAACCTTGAACGGCCCCGTGAGAGGCTCCAACACATCGTACAGAACCAATGTAACTCGTATGAATTGATCGCGCAATTATGGGACTCTCGATTTGAAAATACAACGGTAATTAAAAAAAATTTGGACTTGGGCTTAAAAAAAGGCGTTTAAGGGCAGAAACTCGAAATAGCCCCCGAACAGCCCCGTGAGTGGAACCAACACCTCGCGTAGGACCAATGTGACTCGTAGGAACTAATCGCATGATCATGTGACTCCTGATTTGAGAATATGATGATAATTGGCATATTTCTAGACTTAGGCTTAAAAACATGGCATTAAAAGGAAAAAATTCGACATAGTCCCAAACGGCCCCGTGAGTGGCACCAACACCTCGAACGGAACCAATGTAACTCGTAGGAACTAACTGCGCGATCAAGGGACTCCCGGTTCGATAATACAGGGTTAGTTTTAAATTTTTAAGACTTAGGCTTAAAAATGGCGTTAGTGGGTGAAAATAAAAAACCACCCCCGAACGGCCCCGTGAGTGGCACTAACACCTCGCGCGGGACCAATGTAACTCGTAGGAATTGACGACGCGATCACTAGACTCCTGGTTTGAGAATTCTACAATAATTCATCTATTTCTATAATTAGGCATAAAAACATTTCATTAGATGGCTCAAGATTGACACGACCCTCGAACGACCCCGTGGGAGGCACCAACACCTTGCACGGGACTCGCAGTTTGAGAATCCAGTGATAATTTGAAATTTCTAGACATAGGGTTATAAAATGGTGTTAGAGGGTGAAAACCCGAAACATCCCCTGAACGACCCCATGAGTGGCACCAATACCTCGCACGAAACCAATGTAACTCGTAGAAATTGAACACGCGATCACAGGACTCTTGGTTTGAGAATACGGCGATAATTTGCATAATACTAGACTTAGGCTTAAAAACATGGAGTTAGAAGGGAAAAACTCGATACATCCCCCAAATGGCCCCTTGAGTGGCACCAACACCACACATGGGACCAATGTTACTCGTAGGAACTGTTCGCGCAATCACAGGAATCCCAATTTGATAATACAAGGATAGTTTAAAAATTTCTAATCTTAGGCTTAAAAATGGCGTTAGTGGGTTAATACCCCAAACAACCCTTGAACGGCCCCGTGAGGAGCACCAACACATCGTACGGGACTAATATAACTCATAGGAATTGACCACGCAATCACCGGGCTCCCGGTTTGAGAATGTAATGATAATTTGCTTATTTCTAGAATTAGGCTTAAAACATGGTATTAGAAGGCAAAAAATAGACACAGCCCCCGAACGGCCCCGTGATAGGCAACAACACCTCGTATGGGACCAATGTAACCCGTCAAAACTGACCGTGTGATGACGGGACTCCCGGTTTGAGAATACAAGGATAATTTGAAAATTTCTAGACTTAGGTTTAAAAAAATGGCGTTAGAGGGCGAAAACCCGGAATAGACCCCAAACGACCTCGTGAGAGGCATCAACACCTCACACGGGACCAACATAACTCGTAGAAACTGGTGGCACAATTATGTAATTACTTATTTGAGAATACGATAATAATATGAAAATTTCTAGACTTAGGCTTAAAAACATGGCGTTAGAAGGCAAAAACCTGACACAGCCCCCGAACGGTCTCGTGAGTGGAACCAACACCTCTCATGGGACCAATGTAACTCGTAGGAACCGGTCGCACGATCATGGGACTCACGATTTAAGAATACAAGGATAGTTTAAAATGTTCTAAACCTAAACTTAAAAATGGCGTTAGTGGGCGAATACCCTAAACTTCCCCCGAACGGTCCCGTGAGTTGCACCAACACCTTGCATGGCACCAATGTAACTCATAGGAACTGATCGTGCAATCACGGGACTCCCAGTTTGAGAATACGATGATAATTTGTGAATTTCTAAAAATGCACTGAAAAACATGGCTTTAGAAGGAAAAAATCTGACACCACCCCCAAACGGCCCCGTGAGAGGCACCACACCTCACACGAGACCAATGTAACCTGTCAGAACTAATCGCGCGATCACAAAACTTCCGATTTAAGAATATAAGGATAATTTGAAAATTTCTAGAGTTAGTCTTAAAAAAATGGCGTCAGAGGGAGAAAACCGGAAATCGACCCCTAACGGCCCCGTGAGAGGCACCAACACCTCACACGGGACCAATATTACTCGTATAAATTGGCCACTCGATCATGAAACTCCCTATTTGAGAATACGATAATAATAAGAAAATTTATAGACTTAAGCTTAAAAATATGGTGTTAGAAGGCAAAAACTTGACACAGCTCCCGAACGTCCCCGTGAGAGGCACCAACACCTCGCACGGGACCAAATATAACCGGTAGGAACTGTCTGCTCGATTACAAGACTCCCACTTTTAAAAAAAAGAAAAAAAATCTAAAACAGCCCATGAACGGGGCCGTGAGTGGCACCAACACCTCGCACGGGACCCATGTAACTCGTTAGAACAGACAACGCGATCACGGGACTCCTAGTTTGATAATACGATAATAATTTGCATATTTCTAGACTTATGCTTAAAAACATTACGTCAAAAAGATAAAACTCGACACATCCCCTAAATGGCCCCGTGAGTGGCACCAACACCTCGCACAGGACCAATGTAACTCATAGGAACTGAACGCGGGATCATGGGACTCTCGATTTGAGAATACCAGGATAATTTCAAAATTTCTAGACTTAGACTTAAAAAATGGCGTTAGTGGGGGAAAACCCAAAATAGCCCCTAAACGGGCCCGTGAGTTGCACCAACACCTCGCACAGGAATAATGTAACTCGTAGGAACCGATCGCGGGATCATGGGAATCCCGGTTTGAGAATATAACGATAATTTGTTTGTTTCAAGAATTAGGCTTAAAAACATGGCGTTAGAAGGCAAAAAACTCGACACAGTCCCCGAACACCCTTGTGAGAGCCACCAACACCTCGCACGGAACCAATGTAACCCGTAGGAACCGATCGCACGATCAAGGTTCTCCCGATTTAATAATACAAGGATAGTGTGAAAATTTCTAGACTTAGGCTTAAAAATGGTGTTAGTGGGCGAAAACCTAAAATAGCCCCCGAACAGCCCCATGAGTTTCACTATCACCTCGCACGGGACCAATGTAACTTGTAGGAGCTGAGCGCCTAATCATGGGACTCCCGATTTGAGAATATGACAATAATTTGCAAATTTATAGAATTAGGCATAAAAATCCGACATAAGAAGGAAAAAGCCCGACACAACCCCGATCGGCCCCGTGAGAGTCACTAACAGCTCGCACGGGACCAATGTAACGCGTCGAAACTGATCGCGCGATCATGGGACTCCCGGTTTGAGAATATAAGGATAATTTTAGAATTTCTAGACTTAGGCTTAAAAAAATGGTGTAAGAGGGCAAAAACTCGAAACAGCCCCCAAACGGCCTCGTGAGAGGCACCAACACCTCACACGGGACCAATGTAACTCGTAGGAACTGGCCGCGCTATCACGGGACTCATGATTTGAAAATACAATTATAATTTTAAAATATATAGACTTAGGCTTAAAAAAATAGCGTTAGAAGGCAAAAGATTGACAAAAGCCCCTCAACGATTTTGTGAGTGGAACCAATAACTCACGGGACCAATGTAACTCGTTGGAACTGATCGCGTGATCATAAGACTCTCAGTTTAAGAATACGATGATAATTAAAAAATATCAGGACTTAAGCAAAACATGGCGTTAGTGGGTGAAAACCTAAAACAGCCCTCGAATGGCCCTGTGAGTGGCACCAACACCATACACAGGACAAATGTAATTCGTAGGAACTAGTCACGTGATCATGGGACTCCTCATTTGATAATACAATGATATTTTACATATTTCTTGACTTAACCTATAAAATATGGCGTTAGAAGGCAAAAACCCGACACAACTCCGGAACGGCCCCGTGAGAGGCACCAACACCTCGCATGGGACTAATGTAACCCATCAGAACTGACCGCGCGATCACGGGACTCCTGATTTATGAATAGAAGGATAATTTGAAAATTTCTAGACTAAGGCTTAAAAGAATGGCCTTAGAGGGCAAAAACCCCGAAACAGCCCCCGAACGGCCCAGTGAGAGGCACCAACACCTCGCACGGGACAAAGTAACCCATAGGAACTGATCGCACGATCATGGGACTCTTGATTTGATAATACAAGGATAGTTTGAAAATTTCTAGACTTAGGCTTGAAAAATGGTGTTAAAGGGAAAAAACCCTAAACAACCCCCGAACGACCCCTTGAGTGGCACCAATACCTCGCACAAGACCAATGTAACTCGTGGGAACTGACCACATGATAATGGGACTCCCGATTTGAGAATACAATGATAATTTAAAAATATCAGGACTTAAGAAAAGCATGGCGTTAATGGGTGAAAAAACAAAATTGCCCCTAAACGGCCCTGTGAGTGGCATCGACACCTCATATGGGACTAATGTAACTCATAGGAACTGATTACGCAATCATGGGACTCCCGATTTCTGAATAAGATGATAATTTGCATATTTCTTGACTTGGGCTTAAAAACATGGCATTAGAAGGAAAAAAACCCGACATTACCTCCGAACGTCCTTGTAAGATGCACCAACACCTCGCACGGGACTAATGTAACCCGCAGGAACTGACGGCGTGATGACGGGACTCCCAGGTTCAGAATAGAAGGAAAATTTTAAAAATTCTAGACTTAGGCTTAAAAAAATGTCATTAGACGGTGGAAATCCGAAACAGTCTCTGAACGACGTCGTGATTGGCACCAACACCTCGCACAGGACCAGTGTAACTCGTAGGAACTGACCGTGCGATAACGGGACTCGTGATTCGAGAATACGATGATAATTTGCATATTTCTAGACTTAGTCTTAAAAACACGGCGTTAGAAGGTCAAAACCTGACAGAACTCGTCGAACGGTCCCATACGCGGCACCAACACCTCGCACAGGACCAATGTAACCCATAGGAACTGACCGCGTGATGACGGGACTCTCGGTTTTGAGAATATAAGGATAATTTAAAAATTTCTAGACTTAGGCTTAAAAAATGTTGTTCAAGGGAGAAAACTCGAAATAGCTCCGAACAGCCCCATGAGTGGCACCAACACCTCGCACGGAACCAATGTAACTCGTAGGAACTGACAGTGCGATTATGGGACTCCTAATTTGAGAATATGATGGTAATTTGTATATTTCTAGACTTAGGCTTAAAAACATGGAATCAAAAGGCACAAACCCAACAGAACCCCCAAACGGCCCCGTGAGAGGCCCCAACACATCGTAAGGGACCAATGTAACTTTTAAGAATTGACCACGCAATCACGGGACTCTCGGTTTGAGAATACAAGGGTAATTCGAAAATTTCTGGACTTAGGCATAAAAAATGCTGTTTAAGGGCAAAAACTCGAAATAGCCCCCGAACAGCCTCGTGAGTGGAACCAAAACCTCATAAAGGACCAATGTGACTCGTAGGAACTAATTGCGCGATCACGTGACTCCTGATTAGAGAATATGATGATAAGTTTCATATTTCTAGACTTAGGCTTAAAAATATGGCGTTAAAAGGAAAAAATCAGACATAGTCCAAAACGGCCCCGTGAATGGAACCAACACCTCGGACGGGACCAATGTAACCCGCAGGAACTGACTGCGCGATCACGGGACTCCCAGTTTGAGAATACAGGGTTAATTTTAAAAATTCTAGACTTAGGCTTAAAAAATGGCATTAGTGGGTGAAAACTCAAAACCACCCCCGAACGGCCACGTGAGTGGCACTAGCACCTCGCACGGAACCAATGCAACTCGTAGGAATTGACCGCGCAATCACTAAACTCCTGGTTTGAGAATTCTACGATAACTTGTATATTTCTAGAATTAGGCATAAAAACATTACATTAGATGGCAAAAGATCGACACGGCCACTGAATGGCCCCCTGGGAGGCACCAACACCTTGCACGGGACTCACAGTTTGAGAATACAATGATAATTTGAAAATTTCTAGACACGGGGTTATAAAATGGCGTTAGAGGGTGAAAACCCAAAGCATCCCCCGAACGACCCCATGAGTGGAACCAACACCTCGCACGGGACCAATATAACTCGTAGAAACTGACCACGCAATCACGAGACTCTTGGTTTAAGAATACGATGATAATTTGCATATTACTAGACTTAGGCTTAAAAACATGGCATTAGTAGGAAAAAACTCGATACATCCCCCAAACGACCCCTTGAGTGGCACCAACACAACGCATGGGACCAATAATACTCTTAGGACCCAGCCGCGCAATCACAGGACTCCCGATTTGAGAATACAAGGATAGTTTAAAATTTTCTAAACTTAAGCTTAAAAATGGCGTTAGTGGGTGAATACCCCAAACAACCCTTGAATGGCCCCGTGAGGAGCACCAACACCTCGCACAGGACTAATGTAACTCATAGGAATTGACCACGCAATCACGGGACTCCTGGATTGAGAATACAATGATAATTTGCATATTTCTAGAATTAGGCTTAAAAACATGGCATTAGAAGGCAAAAACCAGACAGAGTCCCCGAATGGCCCCTGAGAGGCACCAAAACCTCGCATGGGACCAATGTAACCCGTCAAAACCGATCGCACGATCACGAGACTCCCAGTTTGAGAATACAAGGATAATTTGTAAATTTCTGGCATAGGCTTAAAAAAATGGCGTTAGAGGGAGAAAACCCGAAATAGACCCCTAACGGCCCTGTAAGAGGCATCAACACCTCACACCGGACCAACATAACGCGTAGAAAGTGGTCGTATGATCACGTAATTTTGTATTTGAGAATACGATAATAATATAAAAATTTCTAGACTTAGGCTTAAAAACATGGCGTTAGAAGGCAAAAACCCGACACAGCCCCCGAACGGTCCCGTGAGTGGAACCAACAACTCCCATGGGACCAATGTAACTCGTAGGAACCGGTCGCGCGATCACGGGACTCACGGTTTAAGAATACAAGGATAGTTTAAAATTTTCTAAACTTAGGTTTAAAAATGGCGTTAGTGGGCGAATACTCAAAACAACCCCCGAACGACACCAATGTAACTCATAGGAACTGGCCGCACAATCACGGGACTCCCGATTTGAGAATACGATGATAATTTGAAAATTTCTAAAATTAGGCTGAAAAACATGGTTTTAGAAGGCAAAAGCCTGACACCGCCCCCGAATGGCCCCGTGAGAGGCACCACACCTCACACGAGACCAATGTAACCTGTCGAAATTGACCGCGCGATCACAAAACTCCCGGTTTGAGAATATAAGGATAATTTGAAAATTTCTAGACTTAAGCTTAAAAAAATGACGTAAGAGGGAAAAAACTCAAAATAGCCCCCAAAAGGCACCGTGAGAGGTGTTGATGTAACTCGTAGGAACAGACCGCGCTATCACGGGACTCCCGATTTGAAAATACAATTATAATTTGAAAATATCTAGACTTAGGCTTAAAAAAAAGGCGTTAGAAGGAAAAAACTCGACACAGCCCCCGAACGGCCCCGTGAGAGGCACCAATACCTTGCACGGGACCAAATATCACCTGTAGGAAGTGTCCGTGCAATTACAAGACTCCCACTTTTAAAATAAACAAAAACCTAAAAAAGCCCTTGAACGGGACCTTGAGTGGCACCAAAACCTCACACGGGACCAATGTAACTCGTAAGAACAGACAGCGTGATCACGGGACTCTCGGTTTGAGAATACGATGATAATTTTGATATTTCTAGACTTAGGCTTAAAAACATGACGTCAAAAAGAAAAAACTCGACACATCCCCTAAACGGCCCCGTGAGTGGCACCAACACCTCGCACAGGACCAATGTAACTTATAGGAACTGATCGTGGGATCACGGGACTCCCGATTTGAGAATACAAGGATAATTTCAAAATTTCTAGACTTAGGCTTAAAAAATGGCATTAGTGGGGGAAAACCGAAAATAGGCCCCAAATGGGCCCGTGAGTTGCACCAACACCTCGCACGAGAACAATGTAACTCGTAGGAACCGATCGCGAGATCCCGAGACTCTCGGCTTGAGAATACCACGATAATTTGTATGTTTCAAGAATTAGGCTTAAAAGCATGGTGTTAGAAGGTAAAAACTTGACACAGCCCCCGAACGGCCTTATGAGAGCCACCAACACTCCGCACGGATCCAATGTAACCCGTAGGAACCGATCGCACGATCAAGATTCTCAAAATTTAATAATACGAGGATAGTGTGAAAATTTCTAGGCTTAAGCTTAAAAAATGTTAGTGGGCGCAAACCTAAAACAACCCCCGAACAGCCCCATGAGTAGCACCATCACCTCGTACGGGACTAATGTAACTCGTAGGAATTGATCGCGCGATCATGGGACTCCTGATTTGAGAATACGACAATAATTTTCATATTTCTAGAATTAGGTGTAAAAATCTGTCATTAGAAGGAAAAAGCTCGAAAAAACCCCTCGAACGGTCCCATGAGAGGCACCTACACCTCGCATGGGACCCATGTAACCCGTCGAAACTGATCGCGTGGTCACGTGACTCCCAGTTTGAGAATAGAAGGATAATTTTAGAACTTCTAGACTTAGGCTTAAAAAAATGGCGTAAGAGGGAAAAAACTTGAAACAGCCCCCAAACGGCACCGTGAGAGGCACCAACACCTCACACGGGACCAATGTAACTTGTAGGAACTGATCGCGCTATCACGGGACTCTCGATTTGAAAATACAATTATAATTTGAAAATATCTAGACTTAGGCTTAAAAAAATGGCATTAGAAGGCAAAAGCTCCACAAAATCCCCCAACACCTGTGAGTGAAACCAATACCTCACGGGACCAATGTAACTCGTTGGAACTGATCGCACGATCAAGAGACTCTCGGTTTAAGAATATGATGATCATTAAAAAATATTAGGACTTAAGTAAAATATGGCGTTAGTGGGTGAAAACCCAAAACAGCCCCCGAACGGCCCCGTGAGTGGCACTAACACCTCACACAGGACCAATGTAATTCGTAGGAACTAATCACGCGATCAGGGGACTCCCGATTTGATAATAGAATTATATTTTACATATTTCTTGACTTAACCTTAAAAACATGGCGTTAGAAGGCAAAAACCCGACACAGCTCTCGAACGGCCTCGTGAGAGGCCCCAACACCTCGCACAGACCAATGTAACCCATCAGAACTGACCACGCGATCACGGGACTCCCGATCTGAGAATAGAAGGATAATTTGAAAATTTCTAGACTTAGGCTTAAAATAATGGCCTTAGAGGGCGAAAACCCGAAACAGTCCCCGAACGGCCCAGTGAGAGGCGCCAACACCTCGCATGGGACAAAAGTAACCCGTAGGAACTGATCACACGATCATGGGACTCTCGATTTGATAGTACAAGGATAATTTGAAAATTTCTAGACTTAGGCTTAAAAAATGGTGTTAAAGGTAAAAAAACCCTAAACAACCCTCGAACGACACTATGAGTGGCACCAACACCTCGCACAGGACCAATGTAACTCGTAGGATCTCATTACGTGATCACGGGACTCTCGGTTTGAGAATATGATGATAATTTAAAAATATTAGGACTTAAGCAAAGCATGGCGTTAATGGGTGAAAACCCAAAATAGCCCCTAAACGACCCCGTGAGTGGAACCAACACCTCACGTGGGACCAATGTTACTCATACGAACTGACTACATGATCACGGGACTCCTGGTTTCTGAATAAGATGATAATTTGCATATTTCTAGACTTAGGCTTAAAAGCATGACGTTAGAAGGAGAAATCCCGACACTGCCTCTGAACGACCCTGTAAGATGCACCAACACCTTGCACGGGACCAATGTAACCCATACGAACTGACTGTGCGATGACGGGAATCCCGGGTTCAGAATAGAAGAATAATTTTAAAAATTCTAGACTTAGGGTTAAAAAAATGGCATTAGAGGGTGGAAACCCAAAATAGTCCCTGAACGACGCCGTGATTGGCACCAACACCTCGCACGAGACAATGTTACTCGTAGGAATTGACTGCGCGATCATAGGACTTGCGATATGAGGATACAATGATAACTTGCATATTTCTAAACTTAGTCTTAAAAATATGGCGTAAGAGGGCGAAAACCAAAAACAGCCTCCGAACGGCCCGATGAGAGGCACTAACACCTCGCAAGGGACTAATGTAACTAGTAGGACTGACCGTGCGATTATCGGATTCCAGGTTTGAGAATACAAGTGTAATTTAAAAATATCTTGACTTAGGCTTAAAAATGGCGTTCGTGGGTGAAAACTAAAAATACCCCCTGAACGACTTCCTGAGTTGCACGAACACCTCGCACGAGACCAATGTAACTCGTAGGAACTAACCGCGAGATCACGGGACTCCTAATTTGAGAATAAGACGATAATTTGCATATTTCTAGACTTAGGCTGAAAAACATGGCGTTAGAAGGCAAAACCCCGACACAGTCCTTGAATGACCCTCTGAGAGGTGCGAACAACTCACACAAGACCAATGTAACCCGTAGGAGCTGATCGCATGATCACGGGACTTTTGGTTTCAGAATACAAGGATAATATGAAAATTTCTAGACTTGGGCTTAAAAAATGACATTAGAGGGCAAAACCCCTAAACAGCCCTCGAACGGCACCCTGAGTGGCAGCAAGACCTCGCACGGGACCAATGTAACCAGTAGGAACTAATCGCGTGATCACGGGACTCCTGGTTTGAGATTACGATGATAATTTGCATATTTCTAGACTTAGGCATAAAAACATGGTGTTAGAAGGTAAAAACCCAACAGAACCCTCGAACGACTCCATGATAACCCGTAGGAACTTACCCCTAGATCACGGGACTCCCGATTTGAGAATACAAGGATAATTTGAAAATTTCTAGACTTAAGCTTAAAAATGGCGTTAGTGGGTGAAAACCCAAAACAGCCCCCAAACGGCCCCGTGAGTTACACCAACTCCTCGCACGGGACCAATGTAACTCGTAGGGACTAATCGCACGATCACGGGACTCACAGTTTGAGTATACGATGGTAATTTGCATATTTTTAGAATTAGGCTTAAAACATGGCATTAGAAGGTAAAAACTCGACACAGCGCCCGAACGGCCCAGTGAGAGGTACTAACACCTCGCACGGGACCAAAGTAACCCGTAGGAACTGATCGCACTATCATGGGACTCTCGGTTTGATAATACAAGGATAGTTTGAAAATTTCTAGACTTAGGCTTAAAAAAATGGCGTTGAAGGGTAAAAACACTAAACAACCCCCGAACGACCCCATGATTGGCACCAACACCTCGCACGAAACCAATGTTACTCGTAGGAAGTGACCGTGCGATCACGGGACTCCCGATTTGAGAATACGATGACAATTTGTATATTTCTAGACTTAGGATTAAAAACATGGCATTAGAAGGTAAAAACCCAACACAGACCCCGGACGACCTCGTGAGAGGCACCGATACCTCGCACGGGACCAATGTAACCTGTAGGAATTGTCAGTGTGATCACGGGACTCCCGATTTGAGAATACAAGGACAATTTGAAAATTTCTAGACTTAGGCGTAAAAAATGGCGTTAGAGGGTAAAAACTTGATACTGCCCCCGAACGACCCCGTGAGTGGCACCAACACCTCGCACTGGACCAATGTAACTCGTAGGAACTGACTGCACGATAATGAGACTCTAAGTTTAAGAATACAATGATAATTTGCACATTTCTAGACGTAGTCTTAAAAACATGGTGGTGGAGGGTGAAAACCCGAAACAGCCTCCGAACGGCCCCGTGTGAGGCACCAACACCTCGCAAGGGACCAATGTAACTAGTAGGAACTGAACATGCGATCATGGGACTCTTCACGATAACGGAACTCCTGGTTTGAGAATATGACGATAATTTTAAAATTTATAAACTTAGGCTAAAAAACATTGCGCTAGAGGGGGAAGCCCCGAAACAGCCCCGTGAGTGGCACCGACACCTCACACAGGACCAATGTAACCTATAGGAACTGATATGTTGATAATTATAACTCTTATATGAAATTTTTTAGCTTGAATAATGTTCTTTGTAAAACTAATTGGTTACTGATATCATTTTTTGTTTTGTATCCTATCATTTGCAGGATAACATTGTATCGTTTACTTTTTTGCAAGTGGGACAAATGAAGGAGACAATGGTTTACAACATGTATCTTGTTTATATAATGTTGTAGACATTCAGGATTATGTTTTTTATGATTTACAACCGTGCGGGATTTTATTATTTTATTGTTTAATTTTATGGCCGTGCGGGCTTTTATAATTTGATTGTTAAGCTTATGGCCATGTGGGCTTTATAATATGCAGGTTTTATTTACGGGTTTGGAATGTCCAGAAAATAGAGGAAACACTACCCAATTTTTTTTTGGTCTGTGAATTATTAAGACGTGTAATATTTTTAAGTTTGTATATATATTAGTTTATTAACAATATTCCCGATTCGCAGTTTGTGATTTTCTTAATTGTTTTTGCCGATAATAAATATTTGTAATACCTTGTAAGCATCCAACGTTACACGTAGTAACCGACCGTGCAGTCACATGACCCCCAATTTTAGGATTGGACCAAAAAAGACATTATTTTTAATTATAGTTAAATATGGTCATGGACTTTGTCCATGACCATTTTAATTTTTTTCATCGCTCATAAAAATGGTCACGGCTAAAGTCCATGACCCGCAACTGTGATGAAAAACGGTCACGGCCAAAGTTCGCGACCATTTTTTCCTTTTTTTGTCGCGATGTGGATCATGGACTTTGGCCGCGACCATTTTCATCACGGTTGGGGGTCACGGACTTTGGCCGCGACCTTTGTTTTCCCTTTTTTTGCCGCGATGTGGGTCACGAAATTTATCCGCCAGCAGTTTTTGTCACACTTGGGGTCACTGACTTTTGTCGCGACCATTTTTTTCCTTTTTTTTGGTCGCGGTGTGGGTCACAGACTTTGGTCGAGACCAATTTTTGTCATGGTTGGGGTCACGGACTTTGGCCGTGACCATTTTTTTCCCGTTGCGATGTGGGTAGCGGCCCAAGTCCGCGACCATCTACCATGACCCCCTGAGGGCTGTGACCCCCAATTGGTCAAGGACTTGGGGCCGCCACCCATGAAATTGGTCGTTCCCGAAATGGTCACGAACTAAGTCCGCGACCCACAGTCTTGGTAAGGGATTTTGGCCGTGACCATTCGCCAGTTTTGGTGTAGTGGACAAAAGGTTATTTGTTTAATGTGTTTAACTGGATGTGTTAAATTATGAAATAAATGTCAAGTCAAGTAAAAAAGAGTTCCTTTATAAGGTTATGGGGAATTAAGTGGAATAATTAACGTTTTGTAATAAAATGGTTTCATGCTTTAATATAAATATATACGAAGTAATTGCATGTGCATGTAGGTAAACATGTTAGAGTCTCTTTTCTTCTATTCGATTATATATTGCATTGCTGTATTTTACCAATGTGCATTCGGCTCATTCCCTTCTCTTTGTTACGACAGGTTGCATGCAGTTTCTTATTTTGATAGAGTTCCTTAGGTATTCTTTTTATTTTGCATTAGAAGCTCTGTATACTTGGGTTTTGAGAACGCTTCCCAAGGGTCCCTCACCTAGTTTGATTTAAATTGGAATCACATGCTAAACAAGTGAAGTGTTAACTAAATAAAAATGGACTAGAAACATTATTTAGGTTGTCTCATTCCACTTCACACCTAACGTTTAGGTCAGACAGGGTTGGCCACATGTAACCCATAAATTTGAGTTAGTCATTACATTCTAGGTCATCATCTCTTGGTTTGAGAGGTCCTTTTTTGTTCTTTTCGGCAAGCCAAGGAGAATGACTTGTATGTTTTCTCAATAAAAAATTTCCAACTTATTTAAATTTTCCACGTATCATCCATTCGATGGGTATTTGATATGACATTTGATATATGAATCTTTTCCTTTATAAAGCAGAACAAAATATCATTTTACATTTTCAAATCGCTTGTTCAATCTTCTTAGAGAGAGAAAAAGATTAATCATGAACTTTTGAGGATTTATGCAACTTGGCTTCCAATTCATTTCTAATCGTCTGGTATTCTTTGTCTTATCTTTCTCTAATCATTTACGAGGGATTTTCTCCTAGGGTTTTCCATTTCTAGGGTTAGTTGGGGTTAGTTTGAGTGTAAGTACTCCCTGCATGAGTGACTCCTCAAGAATTTGGAAGCACATTATTGATTTGAACAAACCTTACCTTGGTGCTTTTTCGATAGATTTTCCACTCCACTCCAGGTCCTCAAACCTGAGGATGATCTAGTGAACCCTAATTTCATCCCAAAGTTTACTTCTTCCACCGTGTCCTCCACAGGCCCCCAAGTGTTGAGTATAATATGTCATAATTTCGTACTTTGGAGAGATTTAATTGTGTAAACAATAGTGTTGGAAGGAAATTATGCCAATACTTGTAATACCACTTCATCTAATTATCTGAACTTTGAGAGGAGGAATCTGATGGATAACGATTCAACTTCCACCAAACCAATTTTGGTTTCCTTAACTGTAAAAAAGGTAGTACTAGGAGAAGTCCCCACCACCTCTTATGATCATACAACCTCTGATGCCAGATCATACAAGAATGATGTACGAGCTGAGGATCTGGATGAACTAAGAATTTTGTAATCCATAATAGATGATGTGACCATTATAATTCCTAACCCAAAGGACAGATCTTATGATAGGAGAAATGACAATGAGATTTTATTTCCTCTTTGTGCTCTTCAAGTGGGAGTTCATCTTCCCTTCCATCACTCAATAAGATCTATCTTAAAGGTGTATGGAGTGACCCTTATCTAGCTTCCTATAAATACCTATAGGTTTATTGTAGGATCCATGATCTCCTAGAATAAGTATGGGGGGATTGAAATCAATGGATAAATATTCAGGTTTATGTAAGGTTTAAAAGATAACCACAAAACCCTTGGATATTACTATTTTTGTCCTTTGATGTCCGTACCAAAATAGTCCAAGTCACCTAAACTTGCAATCACAATTGGAAAAACAAAATTTTCTATATCTCTCGTGCATCTTTCCCAATGACCGATAGATGGGGATCATCATTCCTAGGAACTGGTGCTCCTTAGATTTGATTACCAAGAAGGTTCCATCTTTGGATAAGAGGTTGTTGAAGCTGATTAGATGAGTTCGTACTTCGAATGCCAGGTATTTTGAGGGTGTATATTCCCCAAAGAAGTTTAGGGTTATGACGAACTATGTGGCCATAAGTACCATTGATCTCGACACTTTTAGGCCACCAAGTCCAGCTGATGATGATGAGGAAACTCTGAGGAAGAGGAGGAAAATGAAGTAGAAGTCAACCAGGTTGAAGGTGATTATGAAGTGGCCAATTAGGAGGTTGAAGAAGGTGAGACATTTTTACAAGTCTTAGGTCGTCCTTATTTTTTGGATGTTTCTATACATACCTAGTTGATTATTAACTGAGTTTATCCATGTTTTTTATTTAGCTTGAACTCCAAATTCTTGATATTTTGGTATGGCTCTCGATAATGTTTCTAAGAATAGTGAAGGAAATCCTAGCTAAAGGGATCCAAGAACTAGATCAGCAAGTAGCTGCTAAAAAGGTAAAATATAGGCTCGCATAAAATAAAGGAATGATGACAAATCTCTCCTTTCAAATGCTGAAGCAGTAAAATTAGTTATTAAAGAGGCTATGAAGAAAAAGGTTGCTGATAAAGGTAAGAGAATGGTATCTGAGGAGAGGCAGCACAACATGAAAAGACACTTAGATGATCCACCCATCAGAGATCCCAAACTACCCAAGCATAATGCCTACGGTCATGTTGACCCTTACGAGCTTAACCCTATGATGACTAAGGAAAAACTACTTGCAGACTAAACTTTCATCGTTCTGAATGCTACAAACACCCCTGAAGTTCTGGGTTGTGTGGGCTATAGCCTTGATTTTCAACTCATGTGAACTCTAGATATGGATAACCTTTTGAATTTTTCTTCCCATTAGGCATTTGTATTAAGCTAAATCAGATCATTTTTCATAAATCTCCTCCAAGATGATGTATTTTACTTGAGCCAATTTGTTCTTTTTCTTCTTACACAACGTAACATGGCCACTACAATTTTAAGGGAGAAATCTCAATCTGCCTTGAATTCTTATGATGAACTGAAGAGCAAAAAAGAGGTACTTGAAGAGAAAATCAAAACTCTTGAGGTTGACCCCTCTTAGGCTCATAAAAGTTTCAAGAAGATGATGACTAAAATGGTAGAAGAGATCGAGATCCTGTAACAATATCTTATAGCTTCCAAAGACTAACTTGATGGTTTGAAAGTTAAAATCTCCAAGGCTTTGGTTACTGCTTCCATGACTATGTAAAAGAATATGAAGGCCTTCAAGGACTCTGAGGAATACATGATTGACACAACCATGGCCTTTATCAAGGGCTATAATGAACTGATAAAGAGGGTGTCTAAGCACTACCCTAATATTACTAAAGTCATCATGGCTTAGGAGAGGGATAATGATGAAGACAAAGCCTTGGATGAAGTAAAGGAGGTTTCTTAAAGAGCTAAAGTTGGGTCATTATTTGAAGATGAGCTACTGGCATTGAAAAGGAACAAGTTATTGAGGATAAACTTCCTGCTACGGGAAACTCAGAGTTGGCACCTAACGATGTCATAGCTTATCTTCTACCATTTATCTCTATGTAGTTTTTTCACAAACATTATCTATGTATGAATGTGCGAATGGGAACAATCTGTGAAAAAATATTAATTAGTATCAATGAAAGTAGTTTATATCGTTCACCATATAATATATTTTCTTTTCCATATATTTTTGTTCATAGATTTTCATTATTGGATCAAGTCGATTTTTCACTTTAATCTAAGTTTGATTTTAAGTCTTGCCAGTATTTCTTAGCTTTTTTACAGTGTTGTCGGATTTTGTTATCACAATATACGTTTACAAGTTTCCTTAGGATGAACTATTTTAGTTATCCAGTTAGGAAGGGTATGTGATTAGATATTTTTGTCACACCATCTTCCAAAGGATTTTTCTAGTTAAAGATGTGCATTTGATTAATTAGATTGGCTTTAGCCGACCTAATCTAACATTTTGTAGCAGTCAAAGACGTTCTTTGGTCAATTAAGTTGGCTTGAGATGACCTGACCTAAGATTTTTTAACAGTCAAAGACGTGAATTTAGTCAATTGGGTTTGCTTAGGCTGACCTAAGCCAAGATTTTTGAGCCGTAAAAGACGTGTATTTGGTCAGTTGGGTTGGCTTGATTCGACCTGACCTAAGATTTTTGCTGCAGTCAAAGACGTGCATTTATTTTTACCTTAAGATGTCTTTGCTTGATACCTCTTGCTCGTTTCTTTGAATTAACTTTAATGAATGCTAATAATAAAGATAATTATGAAACTATAATTGAGGCAACAGGTATGCTCATATAGATACTTCTTCTCATAAAAGAAATGTAGCTGCTCACCGCTTTTATCTTTTTTAATAACTAAAAGACTTCTTTAACGAAAATACCTATTGAAGTGCTTAGAGTTTCATGGTTTTTTGAATAGTTCTCCTTCTAGAGTTTCAATCCGATAAGTACCAGGTTGTATGACTTTAGCCAAGTGGTAGGGACCATGATAGCTTGCTTCCAACTTGTTAGGTATTTGTGTAACCTTTTTCAAAATGTAGTTTCCATCTTTGAGTTTAAATGGATTGCTCTTTTGTTGTAGAGTTTTGTTGTGTGCTTTTTCTAAGTTGTTACCATGTGTGATGTTTCTTCCTTGACTTCATCTATCTGGTCTAGATCCAATCTTCTTATAGAATAAATCTTGGGAGAATAAATTTTGAGGACCTCGTGGCTTAATAGGCCAACCACAACTAGGACCATAGATTATCTACTAAAAGACAACATGTAGGGGATTTCTCTTGCTACTGTTCATAGTGTGGTCATGGAGGCCCACAACACACTTTGTAGTTCATTTGTCCAATTCTTGTTATCTAAATCTAATATTTTCTTCATTCCATCTAGAAATGTTCTCTTTGTGACCTCTATATGTCCATTGATTTATGGATGAACTAGTGATGAATGCAATTTTTTTATCTTAGCCTTATCATAAAAGTTTTGGAACTCATCACTGTTAAACTGGGTGCCATGGTTGGCGATGAAAGCATATGGTATCTTGTATCTTCATATCATATTTTTCCATATGAAATGGAAGACTCGATCATAGGTCATCTCTATGAGTGGTTCGAACTCCACCCATTTTGTAAAGTAATCCACTACTACCATCGAATACCTAAAGCTTCCTTTATTCTTTAGCAGTCATCAGAACAGATCCATAGCCCAAATGTCAAAAAGGCCAAGTGATATGATCAGCATAATCTTGGCTCCTGGTCTCTTATGAATCACCCTAAATCTCTGTTATTGGTCATATTTTTGCATGTATTGTTCACAGTCTTTGCGCATTGTTGGCTAATAATATCCTTTAATGGCTATTCTCTTTACTAGTGCATGCTCCTTCATGTATTTCTTTAACCAGGTTTGGTGCTTTCATGGGTGAATACATCTCATCATTGATATTGTAATATCAATTTTATATACTACTCCCTTATACATGACAAACTTGGCCACTTTATAACGAAGTCTTCTCGCCTTCTTCTGATCGAATGGAAAAATTCCTTCTTCCAAGTATTTTAGAATTCGGCCCTTCCGGGATGGGCCCATGGTTATCTTCAACAATTTGACTTATTCTATTTCAATTCCTCTTTAGGAGTAGTTCTCCTTAGGTTGGTCATGGTGGGTGATACGAGACAAGCTAATGCATCTACACTAGTACTTTTAATTCTTGGGATTGTAATCACTTATAATTTTTTTAGCTTTAGCAGTAATAATATAAACCTTGCCAGATATTTTAACGTGTTCCATTCTCTTGCTTCATACTCTCCCAACACATGGTTTACCACTAAGAGTGAGTCATTATGAGCTATTATCTGTTGGGCTCTACGTGATGAAGATAAGTCCAACCTAGCAATCAAAGCCTCGTATTCTATTTTATTAGTGGATGCTTCAAATTTGAAGGAGATAGCATATTTTATATCCTCTCCATTAGGTGTGTTGACTAGAAATCTATCCCCGCTACCACTTGAACATGATGATCCATCCATAGGAATATATTCCATGTTGACAGCTCATGCTCAAAGTCTTCTTGCATCTCTATCTCCCATTCCATCAATCTTCCGAACATCTCAGGTTTGTGGATGGTTTGTGAAGTGGGAGATCAGTGTATACCACTATCAAGTGGGATTAAAAATAATGATTTATGGTCCTAGATGCCACTATCAAAATTATATCCAACTTCTTCATTTTGTGATATCTTATTTTTGCACTAGCAAAATCTTTACTCATATAGTACATCAAATTTCGGAATCCTTCATTATTTATATTCAAAGCCGAGCTAACTGCTAACTCTGACACCACCAAATACAAGTACAATTTTTCCATTAGGATTTTCCTTGATAGCAATGGGGTAATCCTAGTTATCATTTCATCTCTATAAAATAAGCTTAACATAAATTTGTCCATTTAAAAGAGTTTTTAACCACTTTGAATAATGGGAGCCACTTATCTATTTCTCTGGATACGAATTTATTCAAAGCTTCCACCCGACCTGTTACGCTTTGGATTTCCTTCTTGCTCTTGGGAGGCTTCATATTGATCAATACTTGGATCTTCTCAATGTTGTCATCTATGTCCCATTGGTCATCAATAAAATTAAGAAATTTTCCATCCTTAACTCTGAATGCACACTTGGCTAAATTTTGCTTCATCTGGTACTTTTCCAACTAATAGAAGGCCTGGCCAAGGTCTTTAATGTTCTCATCTACTTTTACTCTCTTCATCAAAATACTATCCATATAACCTCCATACTCTTTAATATTTTCTTCTCGAATACCTTATTCACCAGCATTTGATAATCGACGGCTGTCTTTTTTTAGTCTAAAGGGAATAATATTATAACAAAATGTACCTCGACTAGTGATAAAGGAGTTCTTCTCTTTATCTTCTGGTTTCAACTTAATCTTGTTATAACCTGAATATGCATACATGGATCTAAGTAGTTTATGCCCAACCATTTCATCCACCAATTGATCAATTCGAAGCGAAGGATCATAATCCTTGGGAAATGCCTGATTCAAATTTGTGAAGTCCACACGATCTACTATTTATCATTTTCCTTCGGTATCATTACCACATTTTCTAGCCAATTAGGATACATCACATCTTCAATGATGTAAGTTTTCTTCAGCTTGGACCCCTTTCTTGAATTGCTATGTTCTTTTCCTCCGAGAATACCTATCATTTATGTTTTAATAGTTTAGATTCCTTGATTATGTTGAGATTATTACTAATAATGTTTGAATCAATTCTAGGCATGTATTCTTGACTCCAAGTAAAAATACTTTTTCTAGTTCATTGAAATCAGACAGTTGCATTTTGAGGATGGGATCAAGGGATGATCCGATATGGGTTGTCCTTTCAGAATGCTCCTCGTCCAAGATTTTTGGTTTTGTCTACTCAATTACTTCTCCAATTATCAAATTATCTTCATCTTGAGGTTCTTTTATCTCGATTGGATAAGTTTGAACTAATTGCTTTTGTTCTTCCTAGTTGGACGACATGTAGTACATTTGTGTGCTTCTACATAGTTTTTTTTCACCACTTCCACACTCAAATTAGTGTGAAACTTTATACATTGATGAACGATTGAAATATTATAGTCTGATGTGATATTCTTTTCAAAGATAATAATCTCATCATCTCAGTTCTGCAAGCCGGCCAAATCTAATAATAACTACCATCTGAATTGTACCCAATGGGTAGTTTTCACCAGAGAATCCAATTAGAGGATGATGGCATACTTCCAATTTTCTATCGAACAAATTCAACCTCTTATAAGAGTCATTGAATAATATATCTACCGTGCTCCTAGTATCTATAAGAATTATTTTCATGATCCCGTATTATCATATCATGATTGTTACTAATGGGTCATTGTGAGGATATAATATGTTTGAGAGGTCAACATTAGAAAATACTATTATAAGTTGATCCTTGGTCACCTTATGAGGTAGGACAACTGCTACTATTTCCATCTTGAAGTCTCTGTTTTTGACACAAGCTCTTATTTCATTAAGATATGCCTCTCTTTCAGCTATTCCATCACCTCTGCCAGTATACCCTCCTACTATGCCACTAAATGATAGAGAAATCATATTCAGTTCTTCTACAGGTTTCTTGGTCATTGCAGGGAGGTATGAATTCTCCTAATCGTTTTTCTCTCGAGATCTTTTTGCTCCTTATTTCCTACTTACGATGATCTTGATCTTCTTCTTGTCTTCCAATGGTGTTCTTCTATTTGACTCCACATATTTATTAATCTTTCCTATTTTGATTAGGGCTTTAATTTCATCTTTCAAGGCCAGGAAGTCTTTGGTCTCATGCCCGTGGTCTTTGTGGAACTTTCAAAATTTGTTCTTATCTCTTCTTCTAGCGGGAGTTTTTAACCTTTTTGACCATTTCAGTTTACCATTTCCTCAAATCTCATCAAGGATGTGGTGTACTCCCAATGTATAGGGGGTATATTTGCCTCCTGTCATTTTTAACTAGGGTTTTAAACTTCTACTATGGCCTCCTGTCGTTCTTTATCCTAGGCCCTCTTTGAGTTTCTTCTTTCTTCCTGATGTGTTATTTTATTCAAGATTTTATGGCTGAACTCTTTTACAAACATTGGTTCTTCTGTATTCATGATTTTTCTTGCTTTAGCCAAGAGCTCGGCTATGTTTTTTGGAGGCTCCTTGGCCAATGCCTAGTAGAATTACCTAGGCAACAACCCAATCAGAATTTCCATCATCGAAAATTTATCATTGCAGTCTACCACTTTTAATTATTCAGTATTGAACCTGGTAATATACTCCCTTTTTGCTTCATCCTCATGTTAATAGATGCTTATCAAGTGAGATACCCTCTTACTAGGTTTTTCTATAAGACGTAAATTATTAATAAATAGATTGGAAAATTGTTTAGAGTTAGATATATTCCCTCTTAGTAAACCAGTATACCAGAGTTCCGTGGGTCCTGTTATATTGCTTACAAATATATTGCAACATCAGCTACTGAGAATATGTCGCATGCTCCTTGGTATTTCTCGACATGAAAAACAAAATCCAACTTTCCATCATATTTGAGAGTGATCACTGGTGGATTGAATTTGCAGGTATGGGATAGATAACCACAAAAGTTGTGAATGGAGATCCCTCCACCAATTCTCTTTATAATGGGTTTTTAATTTTGATCGTGTCACCCAGACGATCTTCTATCCTTTGAATTAATCCCCCCATAGTAGGGCTTCAACTGTTCGTGTACCTTTATCATCTCGTCCACGATTTTTAGTCGAGCTTTGTTCTTTTCGGCCATCTAGTTCAGACCTGAATGATTATCTTGCATTATATTTTGAGCCATCATTTCTTTATATCTTATCTAAGACGGGTACTTTTCTTGGCCTTTTGGAGGCACTTGTGTGTTTGGTTGAATATGTTTGGTCATCATCATACCCAGTTGATTTTATGGTCAAGGTTCTACCTAGGTGGTAGGAGAATTGTTTATTTTCTAACCCACTTTTCCGAGAAAATTTATTCTTATTAGACCCTAGATTTAGCCTCTAAGGCTTTTCCCCTAATTTACTATGACGCCTGGCCTATTAAAATACCGGGTGGCCAACCCTCTACTAAAATAAAATGTTGGTCTCATATGGCTCATTCTTAGCGTCACTATCGAAATCAATTTTAAAGTTACTAACCACCTAGTAGTTAAATAAACTGCTGTCAAATTTTATCTTATATTAATTAACAACGTGCAGAAATCAATAACATTAAACCATCCACACAAACTAATAACTAAATTCAACACAGATAAATAATATGAATAAAGAAGACCGAATCAACTATCGGTTCAAAAATAAAATCCAACAATAAACTAAAATAATAAAATGGGTACAAAAAATCTAATCCATAAATTAGAAATGTTGAATTAGTCTAAAAGGAGACATGCCCAAATGAGTACTGAAATAAAGTACCTACACTAGGTATGAATGAATGAGGCGTATATAGCAAAGTCCTATAACTTCCACACGAGCTACATCTACGCATCCATGGATATAATCCTCAAGTTGGGCGTCCCTATGGCGGGACACCTAAAACGTTTTAGGAAAGATTTTGACACGGATCAGATCCCAAGTAAAATATTTTGAAAATATTTAGCAAGCAGTTAAATTGTAATTAATTAACTATGCATGTACACTTTTCATATTTAAGCTAGTGTTGCACTCTCTTGAGGTATAGCTCACCCCGAAAAATAAATCACACAATAAAACTTCAGGCTATATGACCTGGGGACTAGACTCTCCCTTCATTCACTAGACAGGAGATTCACCCACATCACGCCACCTCTTATGATAGCACTAAAGGGGTATGTATTCCTATAAATATCATTCACACCGAAATCTATAAATCACACAAATATATATATTTATTTGTTTCTTAAATAAAAGTCCGGCTAATCCCACGCCTAACACTCATAGCACTAGCCCAAAATACCCGAGTCTAAATTCCTGACTCGTAATTTAAATAATTAACCACTAATTAATTTAATAATGTAATGTCACTCAACTATAATACCCGGAGTCATTAACTCAGCCCGTATTTTAACCCTTTAGAATTTATTTCACCAAATTCCTTAATTATGTGTCACAACTTTTTTTCACCCTCCTAATCCCAATTATAAATACCTATAATCGTTAGGAGATAAGGCCGTATTCATTTTTCACTAAATAAATAAGCCTCCATCATTTTTCAAAGAAAATTAACCTATAAAAATAAATAGGCAAAATTGCCAAATTTCAGTGACCGTCGATCGATCGATGGCCTTGGTCGATCGATCGACCGATCAGATCATCTTCTTCCCCCAATTCTATTTCAACCATTGTTAACCCACCAAGATTTAGGGTTTCTCCTTAGACCTTCATTCAATCACCAACAACATTTAATTCATGTTTAAAACAAGTCCTAATCATCCTAGCAACCTTTGAGAATCAATGATTTAACTCATCATTCAATCTTTTTCGATTTGGGTTTTATTCCGGTTTCTTACAATCATATTCAATTTTTATTCTATAATACAAATTTAAACATCGTCATCTATTGGGTCTCTCATAAATTTCAGATTCCTACAACATTGAATCCTATTTCATCATCAATTACACTTTTAATTTTCACAAAGTGTCCAATTTACTAACGACCCATTTTCATGTGCTAACCCACCCATAAATGAATTTAATTTAAAACCACTATGATATGAATTGAAATACTGCAATTTATATATAAAGAAAGTTAACCACTTGCCTGATAGATTCATAGAGTCTGATTCCCTCAATGAAGAGGATGAATTTGAAACAAGCACCTCAACCCCTCTTAAAATTAGCTCCCAAAGGCTCATCACTTTCTCCCTCTTTTTTCTCTTCAGATTTGAGTTTTCAATAGTGATGAGATGTTTCCCCATATCCTGAAATTAGGGTAATCATCTTTGATCTCGAAATTAAGTCTATAAGCCAACACCAAATGATCGGAACACCCCCAAGTGGGCCCGGTTATGCCTAAAAATGCCGTGAGACCCAATTACTACACCCGGGGTACTCTGGTCCGACTATATCGACCCATGAAAAATCAACCGTGACCTCAAAATTTCCATCTGAGTCACTCTACAACAAAGTCCTATCTTGACCCTAAATAGTCTATACCGACTCCCGGTTGAGATAAAATATTGTCACGTCACTGTCACTCGCAAGGACGTAAAATTAATAACTCACAATTCACTTAGAAATTATATTTTCTAAATATTAACCATTTACTCTCCCGATTAATACTTTAATCGACACATAGTAATTAATTAAATTAAATTATTACATACTTGTAATTTAAAATGACCCGAATTAATTAAATAATAAATACTCAAAAATATGAGGTGTTACATACTTTCCCCCTTATAAAGGAATTTTGTCCTTGAAATTAGGTTGTACATGTGGTGAATAACTCTGGATACTACTCTCGCATAGCCTCCTCCTGCTCCCATGTCTACTCTTAAACATTATGGTGCCCCTACTGGACTCGAACCAAAGGTACTACCTTAGACCACAGCTTACTACGATCAAGTATCAGCACTGGTCTCTCCTCATAATCATAAGAGACATGTGGTTTTTAATCGATATCCTCTAACGGAACGTGCCAAAAGTCCCTATCGCTCCTCTAATACTTCTTCAGCGATGACACGTGAAACAGATCATGAATCTGTTGCAGATGCTCATGTAGGCCCAGCCTATACGCATCTAGTTCCAACCTCTCAATGTTAAAAAAGGGTCCCACATACCTAGACACTAGCTTCCCTTTCTTACTGAACCTCATGACCTCCCCTTTAAAAGGTAAGTACTCACAAAAATTCCTGACCACTCATGTCAGACTTTAAAACATCAATTCATTGTGACATAACTCTCACTACATTCTCGAGCTATACGAAAAAGACGTGGAGTAACTCAATCCTTGCCGACCGACCATAAATCATCTCGAGTCCGAGAAGATTATTTTTCCCCACTCTTAACCAAACGAAACATGGGTGACAAAATTTCCATATGAAGCCTCATAAGGGATCACACAGATAATAAACTGCTACAAGTTATTATGCGTAGCTTTACCAATGGTAATTAATACTCCTAATCACCCACAAATCAAGAATATGTAATTCTCGATTTCTCCTACAACCTAGTATCTTATCGTCTACCCATCGACTTAGTCTAGTAAAAAATGTAACTTCATCCCCATCGCCTCCTAAAACTCCCTATCAGAGGTGGGACTGAAAGGTCTTATCCTAATTCAAAACAATATTGGACGGCACCTTGATCCAACTCACTTCTTCTTTCAATAAAATATTGGACATATTTCTCGGTAGTATAATCTACACCAAAATAACAATTATTCCATTTTGTCCAGTCCATTACACAATCCAAAGGAAACCTTGACCTCTTAAGATTTTGGATAACCCAAATATGAATTTTACAAATTTGTGCATCAATCCCGTCACTCGGACCATCAAAATTACAAAAATTCTGGTTGATATCCTCTAATCAACCTCTTTACATCCCTAAATGGTGTGCCTGGAAAAAACTTCACTATGTCTCATTAAACACTAATTCCCATGCTCAACCTTTCACATTTCGTAGAACATCTTACGCCCTTTTTTTCGAAATATACCAAAAATCATTATTCTTGCACTTGCTCCCAAATCTATGCGTTCCTTAGGCACTTTTTCTTCTGGTTGTAATCAATATCTTATTTGTGCATAACCCACTCTAGGCATTTGACTAAGTGAAACTCTTCTCCACTTTCCCAAAATTGTGGGGTTCTCCCTTGTCCATTGATATCTTTTTACATGTGCCTCAACCGCCTTTCAGTTCACCACGATTGTGATAGTTCTCCTTGATATGCATATAGTCGGACTGTCTCCTTTCTCAAATGGATTTTAGTCCATCATATCTTTCCACATATGTTCCTAACTACCTCACAGACATACATTAACACACTTATTTTCACATTCCCTTATCCTAGACGATTCTGAAAATCAAACTAACTAGGACGCCCACACACCCTATAGCCCATGCATACCGTATAATTACCACTAATGTCTAGTATGTAATATACTTATCTCAAGCTCAGCCCCGCACTCCCGGGGTGGCTATATCATATGGGTATTCTCGATTCCCCTACAAATATCAATTTATTTTTTCTCGTTATTGCCACACCCATTAACTTATGGTGCAAAATTTTTCTACGTGCTTCCTTTGTAGCATTACCCAGCTCCACTAGCCATATATTAGAATAGCTCTCAGCTTAAAGTGTTTTATCTATATATTCAACAATTAACATGTAAAAATTGAGCCCTAGTATCCAATAAAGTCTCTCCACTCCCAACGTTTATTAACCTTTATGCATGTAACATCCCATAACAAAGTTCAAAAGAGCTTTCCCCAATGCATTATTCCTTAGCATTGTTGGTCATCAACTTTTTTAGGTCCAAAGCATATAACCAGGACACCCAAAACCTATCCCTATACTCATAAGTCTAATCATATACTCCTACATCTCTAAATGATTCATATAATAATGTGCTCGCACTATTACTAAGTCCTCCGCGCTATGTTAATAATGAGCTAAATCTATCCACTCCATGGTAGACCCGACATACCCTGAATGACATCAGTAAAAGTCCCTACGTACCAGAATTAAATATAACTAGAAATATGTACTCTCTAAAGTCTACTTCATAAAAATATATCTGCGAGCTCGACCCTCTTTCAAGTGAGACATCGTAAAAATATACAATCTGTCCCGAAACAGCGAACACGATAGTCATGCTGTAACTGCCCACCATTGCTTAACCATTGCTGACCAGTTAATACCCAGGATAAAATCATACATCGCATATCACCTCTCAAAATGAGAAAACCTCGTAAAATGTATCCTCTCTATGTCCACAGTCGCTCCCCTATATATAAAACTTAAAGAGATCCCCTCTACTCAACGGTAAATATATACAACTATAGTACTATTAATGATAGTTTTACTAAACTTGTTTCACATGCGAATCTAGTGTTAACGAACTCCTGTGACTCTCTCGTGTCACACAAAACATACCCAATTCACCCTGGGATAAATCTCAGACTTCCAATTGATAAATAGAACTTGCGGTTTAAATGGTTTCTGTTCATAACATTTTCATCCCAACCGAACCAAAAACTTCTTATAACTGTCTCCCCTTTTGGGCATCTTGCTCCTGTTCCCTAACTTGTTGCGGACAAGTTCCACACATGTGTTCCTAATCTCTACACATAAGACACCTCTCTATGTCATTCTCCTCTCTCTATCCCCACTGGCCATATCGGGGTTGTCCTTATCACGGATCTAGTAGTCTTGACCCTATTTTCTACCCCCGTTGTCCCTCTGGCTTCACTGGCCCAATGGGACTCATTTTTGGCCTTGATGGACTTGAGTTAATCCATTGTCACCTGGTAGGAATTCTATTGATATCAATCATTATAATGGGTGCTCTACTGGGTATCCCCTCCCATGGTGCCTCACTAGCACTGTCAAATTCAGTCTTGCCCTTCGATTAGGTTCTCCAACTCTCTTGGCTCCCTTCTCACAGAAGCATTGATACCAAATTGTAAATGTATGACATTGATGACAACGGTACCAATTCTTCTAGATGGATTTATCCATCCATGCTTGTATATTCTATCCACGAGATCATTTTTAATGTTAAGGACCTTTTTGATTCTTAGTCCACCTCATGGGGTACGGAGTTTGTAAAATACATCAACTTCATTCATAATCGACCACTGCACGACCCTTCTAAAATAAGTATTGAAATCTCCTTTGCCTCTCTGTCTAAATAGATGATAAGACGATTTGTGGTCAAATCTCACTCCAAATTCCTTATTATTAATTGCATATCTCAATAGTTGTGGTGACTGACCCCTATCACTACAACGCCACTCCTATGACCCAAAAGTTTACCCTAAATTTAATCATGGGTGCCACTGCACTCCACCCTACACAATTGCATTTAGATCATCTCCTTCCATTAACCCATCACACTCCCTCTCCTCCCCGAATCCTTACAGATGGATATTTGAAAGAGTTCCTCTGACTCTCCCCTTTTACTGATTAGGTGGAGTGAGTCTGAATTTGCACCACCGCTTTCTACAATGGTACGTAGGGAAACTAATGCACCCTAGTGATTATCCCAACGCCATCTGGCTGAACAATAAGCACGGGGACTTCTGTCACGATCACCATTCCCCAAATATTCCATGGCTTCTGCTGAGCCTTTCCCCTGCAGTATTTGATGTACGGATCCCAATTAAACTCGTATATGAATCTCATCAACTATACTTAATAGCAAGAGAATGTAAGTCGTATACGTAGAGGAATACACCATTCCTCTGAAGGGCGACATGACCAAATAATTATTGAAATAAAGTCCCTACACTAGGAATGAATGAATGAGGCATCTATAGCAAAGTCCTTCAACTTCCACACAAGCTGCATCTACGCATCCTGGATAGAATCCTCAAGCTGGGCATCCCTGTGGTTGGAAACCTAAAAAATTTTGGAAAATATTTTAACACGGGTTGGATCCCAAGTAAAACATTTTAAAAATATTTTGCAAGCAGTTAAATTACAATTAATTAAATATGCACGCACACTTTTCATATTCAAGCTAATGTCGCACTCTCTTGAGGTATATCTCGCCCCTCATCTAATGTGCACACCCAACGCTTGCCTTAAAAACTTCTTAGTTAAGATACCCGACTTAACTAGTCGTATCATACCTCTTTCCACCTCACTACTCTAACCCGAGTATTCTTACTTTGATTATTAAGTTATCTACTCGTTAACTTATTAATTAGATCAACTATATTAATTCATATAAAATTCACACTAGTTATATAGGAAACCCATTTTTAATCATATAACTTTCACACTAGTTATATAAGAAATACATTCGCACTTATGTATTAATCCCGCATACAATTATCTTCTCATATCATATATATACTAATATACCACATCATTCACACACATGTCGCGTATAATAAGAATCCATTCCCGAGTAATAACTCACCAAATTCTTTCTCCGAAATGCTACCATATCCTAGGTATACTCACTCTAACCTAGTTACCTCAAGTCGGACTCACTCACGAGCTTGGGTAAAAATATCGCAAACGTAGTGGAGGCGGTCATATTCCCCCCCCCCCCCCCCTTCCCGTGAGTGAGACTAAATCATACCCAAAGTGTCTTGCCTCGAAAAATAAATCATACAATAAAAGATCGGTCGATATGACCTGGGGACTATACTCTCCCTGCATTCATTAGCCAGGGGATTCACCCACATCGTGCAACTTACGATGATAACACTAACGGGATATGTATACCTATAAAAAAAACTATGTGTGATAAAGATTCGAACAAATTCGTTAATTCCAATTACAAACTTATTTAATTAGAGTCAATTTTAAACCAAAATAAATTAGCCCTTAAACAAAAAACTACGTGTGTCTGTGTCAAATCATCATAAACACAAACATTCTAACTCACAGATTTTAGGAAAAATCCCTGAAGGGCAAAACCTTTCATTTCAATATGAATTAAATTGCAATTTATAATACCAATGAAATCTATAATAAGTTTACCTCAGCAAAACTATATAGACACGAAGCCCAGAGTCAGCAATGGATTCCATGCAGCGATCCCACATGAACCGCAATCCAATATTCAATAAAGATCCACACGCAGCGAACCTCAATGACCTCAGTCTTCAAGTGTGGAGACACACTCCACAAAGATGAACAATAACAAAGTTTTATTCTTGGGTTCCAAAACAATTAACACAAACTATTGGGATCTTGTGAATTGAAAACAAAAAAGGTTTAAGAACCTAAAAGTGAGAAGACATATGTTTCTCCAGTAGCAGCTCCGTATGAACAAAAAATCGCAGGTTTTCTTAAGAAAAATGGAGTTGCTTAACACACTTAAATAGAAAATCTAAGGCAGCAGGTCGCTCGAACGAAAAGCAGTGTTTCTCGAATGATGCCATACGTCGCTCGAACAAGCTTTGCATGAGACTGGCTGTCATTTGAATGACAGGCTCTGTCGCTCGAACGAGAAATTAAATAATTTTTTTTTCTTTTTACTTTTTGCCAGTAAATGTTGGGACTTAAAACTTCGATAAATAATTTTGTCAAAAAACTTAAAAACTCTTTTCTAACACTTAGAAAAATTTTGATGAAAAATATCCCAATATTCTAAGTGAAATAGGAATGAAAACACAACCTTTACCAAATTCATCTCGCGGAGGCTTAATTGTTGAAGAAACTTGATATTCGGATCTGTCTTGTTGCATATGTGATTTTGAACATTATTCGATGGTTGTAGCGGTTTACGACATACTAATTGATAACGAACATTTATAAAATTATGTCTATACAAATCTCCCCCTATGTCTATGCCGGTACAAAATAAAAACATATGAATTATCAAAACATAAAATACCTATACAAATCTAATAACCCAAAAATGAAAAGGTACTAAACATGTAGGTCTCAAAACTTTTCTTCAAAATCTTCAACTTTAAAAAATCTTCAAATCTTAAAGCTTTTCTCATCAGGGTATGCAAAATAATGATCTTCAATATTTGTACCTACCCACATGAGACAAAGAAAATACCTCGTGACGCATCGAGTTTGAAATGATTTAAACATACATCAACCAATATAATCAAATCTCCCCCATAATGCAAAAACTCTCCCATAGTTCTTTCTCCCCCTTTTTATTTGTCCGAAGTAGACAAGGAAACGAATAAACAAAATAAACATGGAGTTGTCACGACAAACTGACATAGTACATATGGGTCAAACTACGCTCATGCAAAGGAGAACTCAAAATCTTCCACAAACTATTTTTTATTTTTCAATTTTTTATACAAAAATGCAAAAATAATTTTAGTAAAAAAGACACCATGAATTTACACTAAGAGACCCAAATCATGGAAACGAAATGAATGGGTGTGAACATATTCGATAGGAAAATAAACGCAATCAAACATAACATATGTGCACGATGTATACGTGTACTCCTATCGAATGAATCTCAAAATCATCCTTAAGTGTTTAAAGTGTTGAATTTTAATGACATCGACTCAATCAATAAACACATCAAATTCAAGAATGATTACCACACCAATAACGTCTAAAACTATGAATGCTTTTTCATGATGCTGTCAGGGTGTGCAAACCCATTTTTCATTTCTTTCCATCCAAATTCCCACATAGATAATATTCATTTATTTTTCTTTTGAGGTGGCCCCTTTTTGGCATATTTATCTTTTTATTACCTTTAAATTTTTTTGGGCTCTTTTAAAAGGTGGCTTTCATGATGAGTTAATTTTGGAACTCTCGCAGTCATTTCCCTTGAATCACTCATCATATTTTGCTGCAATTAAATTCCTTACGGTAAATGGTTTTTACATGCACTACTTTCATTGTCAAGTTTTATCGCATGTGGTTCGTTTTAAAGATAGAATTGAGATGAAAACACTCCGACCAATATGTAAGAAACAAGTAAAATAATCAAATGAATCCGTGTAAGTGTGCAGTAAAGGAACATATGAGTCAAACATGTAGGTAGTAACAACTAATCACATCTCAATGATTCCAAACATTGTAAAGCACAAAAATGAAATGATGACGCGTATCAAAACACCATCAAACCTCACATGGATATGGAATGAAATTATGACTCGGTCATCCTATATGTCCATTCATATACGAGGCAAAACAAAATACAAAACTATTTATTCCTTTTTATATTTTTTTATCAAACTATTTTTTTTTTTTCAAAAAAAAAATCTAATACAAAAAATGCACAAGTCTTAACAATAGCAAGATTATATCATGAAGCACAACTAGCGTATGAAAAACATGTAAACATAATCATCTATATGATAAAGCAAGACAAGAATCATGTGCAAGCAATCGAGAATCAACTAGTCTGCCATCCAGTGCCTCTAAAAGTGATTTCCTAACCTAAATAGGTGTGCAACGATGCATAGGGGTTTTGGGAACCAAGGGAACACTAGATTTCAACTTCTTAAGACCTTTTTTAAAGATCGAAACAAAAATGCCGAAGGTGACCTTTCCTACCTCAATGTGAACATGTGTAAACGAGTGGAACGACACCTATGGAGTGACCTTTTCTAATGTCCTTAGGATTGATTGAACTTATAAATTAAATAATGGTCTTAGCTTTAACACTCAAAATATGAGAAGACGCGGTCCAGTACCATTGGTACCAACACTACTCGAGTCTGCAAATCATTTTTTATCTCCAAAATTTTTTGCTCAAGAAAAGAATTAGACTCTTCCAATTTTAGGGATTCCTTATCTAAATTTTCAATAACTCCTAAAAGGTTATCATGTTCATGTTTAAACTACGCACATTTATCCCTAAGATTCTCCTCACATTCCACAAACTCATCGAGTAAAATATTTTTATCCAATTTGGTACAAACACAAATTCTAGAATTTTTAAAGTCCTCCAATTATTTTTCTAAAAATAAGACTCTATTATCACTGTCTTTTTTGGGCAATTTTAATGCATTAAAGTCATGGCCCAAGGAAACCAATTTTTTATGATAAAAATCTCTTTGACTTTGAACTGTTTGCAAACGATCCATGGAGGATTTAAAATGATAATTTTCTTTTTTAAAAAAAATCAATTCTTTTGGAAAACGTCAAATTCAAACTATTTAAATCATCAAAACTCTGACTTGTGTCATCAAGTGGGGGCATCCGATTACATAAGTGTTCCATTGAAAAAATTGCGATTTTTCACAAAACAGATTTTAAAAAAATCAATATAGCGGAAAAAAGGAATACTCGGTAAATTTGAGTAACCATCTCTGATACCAATTAGTATAAAAAAACGGCGTGTGATAAAGATTCGAACAAATTTGCAAAGTCCAATTAAAAACTTATTTAATTAGAGCCAATTTTGAACCAAATAAATCAGCCATTAAAAAATCAGCTACGTATGTGTGTGCGGAAAATCAACATAAACACAAACATGCTAACTCAAGGATTTAAAATCACAATGAAAACTGCAATAAGTTTACCTCAGCAAACCTACATAGACACGCAACCTAGAGTCGGTAACGGATTCCACGCAGCGAACCCACATGAATCGCAATCCAATCTTCAGCAAAGAACTACACACAGCGAACCTCAATAACCTCAGTCTTCAGGTGTAGAGACACACTCCACAAAGATGAACAATAAAAAAGTTTTGATCTTGGGTTCTAAAATAATTCAAAAAAACAGTTGGAATCTTGTGAATTGAAAACAAAAAAGGTTTAAGAACAAAAAAGTGAGAAGACATATGTTTCTGCAGTAACAATTTCATATGAATAGAAAATCGCAGATCTTCTTAAGAAAAATGGAGTTTCTAAACACGCTTAAATAGAAACTGTAAGGAGGCAGGTCGCTCGAATGAAAATCAATGTCGCCAAAATGATGACATGCGTCGCTCGAACGAGCTTCCCACAAGACTGGCTGATGAACGCATTATTTTGTATATTTATACCCAAATTTCTACTTTATTGGTCCCATTTTAGTGTATTTAATAAGTTCTTAGGACTATTTTATTAAAAAGAGGAAAAAAATGCGAAAATGATTGAATTCATATTGAAAATGGCAATTTTAAGTAAAACATGGGCACTTCGATAATTTACAATATTCTTGTGCTAATTTCTGAAAAAAGTTGCGTAGTGAATTTTTTATAGATAATGATGGAATTTGGTGCAAATTAATGATCAATTCAAAAAAAGCGCGAAAAAGATGATTTTTACGGTCATTCGAAAGAAGCTATTTTTTACACTTATGAAATCGTAAAAAAATCGAATTTTTTTATTTCCGATTTGGACGAAACTCGGCATTCGTGTTCAGCAAGAAAAGATAAGAGTTTTCGAGTGGGGGAAATTCCACCCCTTATCACGATCCAAAGATTAAATAGGTGGAGAGATAGCCTCCAACACCATTCGGCCAATCAAATTCCATCATTATCTGCAAAAATTTCACTTGCCAACTTTTTTCACAAATTAGCACAAGAATATTATAAAAGTATCGAAGTGCCCATTTTTTACTTAAAATTGCCATTTTCAATATGAATTCAATCATTTTCCCATTTTTTCCTCTTTTTAATAAAATAGTCCCAGGAACTTATTAAATACACTAAAATGAGACTAACAAAGTATAAATTTGGGTATAAAATATACAAAATAATGCGCTTATCAAATACCCCCAAACCTAAACTTTGCTAGCCCTCGAGCAAAAACCTTTCGTAGGAATCAGGATTGTACTTAGGATGTGCAACAAGCCGTTAAACCCCTAGGTTACCCTAGTGGACGAGTTTTGTCTCGTGAGGGTTTGTAGTGAATATACCCACAAAATTGAAAAACTTGACTCAATACAAAAGACACAAAAGTAATATAACAAAGTTTGAATGCAAACTTCATGAATATAGTAGAATTTCATTTTTCAATATCAACTTATCGTGGTGTGTGCATAGCCAATATAACCGTCCATTTCAAAAGATTTGATCGTTACATTTCTTATCCGAAAGTTCGTTTTCATTTTAAGCTCTCACAGAATGCACTCACAATCGAACACTCATAAATGGGTTATTTTCTCTCGGTATATGTGAATAAAAGATTAAATTTATATGAACAAATTTCACATATACATTATCAAAAACGTTTTTTTTTATAATGGATGACTACGATCTCATGAATGGAAAATCGATTACTTGTTGAAAATGTTGAATCGCACAATAGATCCTATTCATCTTCTCTCCAAACTATAACTAACTTCCCTTGAGATCGATTAGGACTTTCTTTGGTTGTATTGTAGTCTCGGGTTTCTCTATAAAGAATGTTTTTTTTTAGTTCAAAATTTCTGAGAATATAGAAATTTTTCGATATTTTGATTTTCAGGCATTTTTTCTCACCTCCATTTTTCTTTTCTCTTTCCTTTTTCCTTTCAACTCATATTTTTCATCATCTTTTTTCTTTCTTTCTTTCTTCCCCTTTTTTTCTGACACATCATTCTTTTGCGAATTTTTTTTGGCCTTTTTTTCAACCGTAATTTTACCCTAGTATTCTCAGAAAATGGGTATGTCTTCTTTTTATGAGCTTCAAACTCCTAGTTGGAGTTAGGTAGGATAATGGGTTTTCAACAAAAGACATATTTTGTTTTTGGCTCAAATGGGCTTTGCAACGGAATACTGTAAAAAGGTTGGATTTTAGGCTTAATTTTGGGCTTTCAAACGATGGCTTAATCTCATTTCTCAAGTTTCGTTCAGTTAATTTATGTCTCAATACGACTTATCAAGACTTCTAGTGCTTTAAAATTCACATTTTGACCTTTTGTTTTCAGTAATCGAACAAAACAAAGAATTTGAGATCATCAACGAATTTATCACTGAAGGAAAGTTTGAGTTATTTTAACTCGGATTGATTTAAATCTCTCAAAAACAATGAATGGCACAAAAATCTCACTGGGTTAAAATATCCACATTTATTCGTTAAGCATATTAACTTTCACCTCGATATCCATTTTCGATCATATTATATGGCTAATGTGTAAAAAATTTCCTAAGTTGAGAGATCGATGAATTAATTCTATATTAAGAAATCGTTTCAAAACTCAATTATATTAAAAATCTTTTTGAATTTTTGACAATTTTCTGATTTTTTTTTTCAAAAATATCATCCTTACCCCCAAACCTAAATTTTACGTTGTCCTCAATGTATGCTCAAATAAAAATATGGACAAAAAAAATAAAGTAAAGAAGTAAAATGATGATACATGTTAACTAAAAAATAAAAAAAAGAAAAAAAATACACAAATAATATACAAACACATGACAATTACCATCATCACCATAAATTAATAATCGAAATAGTTGTGGGTCATTCCAATTAATAAACTTTATCGCACTAAGTGCCAAAATATCATAAATTTGAGAGAATTACCGCACAACACAAATTTCAATCTTAAATCCATGGTCATAATGGTGAGCACCGACATCATCAATAATAAATAAATTTGAATTGTATGAATCATATTTCGATGCATCATATGGAGGTAATAAATTGCAATAAGATCCAAATATTTATTATCCCTTTTTAAAAAATAGTCACGTAAAATTGGGGATGCATACTCCACTCCTAAATGTGAGATTTTATGAAAAGCTTGGGAAGAAGATGTATCACTGGGTGATACACTTTCTTCATCAAAAACAGGATGACCGTCATAAATACTTGAAGTATCACTAAAATCGGCTGACGAATCCTCAAATAAATTTTTTCACATATAAAAAGAAGCAACATTTTTCCCGATTAAGTTAGGAGAAAAATATATACAAACATCCAAATCATCACAAGTATTACATGTGTCAAGATTGTCAATTTTTTTCTCCTCACAAAATTGATTATCCCTAATTAATTCCTGATTATTTTTAGAAATAGCATCATTATACCGTTTGTTCACTTCTCTCCAATTGATACACTTTGGTGGTCCGCTAGTACCTTCTTTAATTTTTAAAATGACTACTGACCCATCTGAATAAAATTAAAATACGTAGTCATCTATATTTTCAGTATTTTGTAAAAACACGTCCAAAGAATCCATTGAGGAATATGAGAAAAATGACGGGATAATAATATGAGGATCACCCATTGCAATTAACTACACATGAATTTATTTATTTATTTTGGACATCTCCTACTCTTTGACAAGGGAGAATTTAAAAGACGACTAACTACCGTTGTTTCCTCAAATTTCGATTTCACCTTCAGGTAGGTGGTCGGCACGAAGACTCATTAAAAACCACCAATCCTAAACAAGGTGAAACGGAATCGATTTGACAAGTTCGCGTTGGAGTAGCTTTTAATTCTAGACTCGTTAAGAGTTTTTTTTTTAATTTTTACTAAAAAAAATGCAAAAAGTAAAAACAAACAGTCCGAAAGTCACAATTTTTTTAAAAAAAACTTGTCAAATCCCTGGCAACGGCGCCAAAAACTTGTTGTCAATTTATAAAATACCGCAAGTGCACGGGCTATTATTGAATAGCGAGTGTAAGTACGGGTCGAACCCACGAGGATTTGTCAATTTTAATTATTAAAATAATTGCAACTGTCCAACTAAATCAAATGGGGATGAGAATAATTATAAATTACACAAAATAAAAGCAACTACGATAAATGAGAGTAACACAAGACAATTTTAGTAGACAATTATAGAGGAATTTCGTGGAGGATTTCGGGGAGCAACTTTGAGTGATTGTAATCAATTTGAGAGCCAAGTTTTTATCATTTTTTTAGAGGATTGAAGATTGTTGTGAGAGAACTATTTGTAAGTTTGGTTTATTAATGAAGATCTCTACTCATTCTTGAAATTTCTCTTTCATTATGGTAGCTTAATTCTTATATTAGGAGTAGGGTGAAGTTTATCATAGTTAGCTAATATTTCCACGTTAATTTTATCGTTGTTTATTCCCTACTTGTTTTAATTGTTATTAAAGATTCGGTATTCATTTTAAAGCAACACGAGAGTGTGTTTTAGAACCTTCAAGATTGTTTTGTCAAATCAAGTTTTGAGATTTAAAAATAGTAATTTTTGATGGATTATGCTTGTGCTTTGATTGTTTTGATAGTCCATGCTTAAATACATTTGCGAATTTTAAAACCTTTATTTTCCAAGGGAATAGGGATTTTAGCCGTCTATTAGAGACATTAAAAATATTTTGATCATAACCGTCATATTTTTTGAATAAAACGCGACGAGAGTCGGTTTAATTTGAGTTATAAAAAGGGAATGCCAACATTAAATTAGTGTGCAATATTAGTTACGTGATAAATGGACCCCGAATCCTAATTATTTCCTAATTGTTTACAAATCCTTGTGTTACTCTCATTTATCGTAGTTGCTTTTATTTAGTGTAATTTATAATTATTCTCATCCCCATTTGACCTAGTTCGACAGTTGCAATTCTTCTAATAATTAAAATTGACAAATACTCGTGGGTTTGACACGTAATTATACTCGCTATTCTATAATAGCCCATGCACTTGCGGTATTTTATAAATTGACAACACTAGTTGTCGTTTGAACGACAGGCTCTATCTCACGAACCAACAATTAAATAAATATTTTTCTTTTTTCCAGTAAATGTTGCGCCTTAAAACGTCGAAAAATAATTTTGACAAAAAACTTGAAAACTCCGCTCTAACACTTAGAAATTTTTTGATGAAAAATTTCCAATATTCTCACTGAAATGCTAAGGAATAAAAACACAACCTTTACCAAATTCATCTCGCGGAGGCTTGATTGTTGAAGAAACTTTATATTCGAATCTGTCTTGTTGCATATGTGATCTTGAACATTCTTTGATGGTTGTAGCGGTATACGACATACTAATTGATAACGGACAGTTATAAAATATGTCCTTACAATTCCTATCATTATAATTCACACAGATATATATAAATTACACAAAGTTATATATATATGCATACGATTAGTAGACGATTATATCACATAAAGTTAAATTAAATTATGGCTAATCTCATGCATAACACCCGTAGCACTAGCCCAAAATACCCGAGTTTGAATTCCTGACTCGGAATTTCATTAATTAACCACTAATTAATTTAATAGAGTAGTGTCACGCAACTACAATACCCGATCTCATTCACTCGGACCGTATTTTAACCCTTTAGAATTATTTCACTAAATTCCTTAATTATGTGTCACAACTTTTTTTCACCCTCCTAATCCCAATTATAAATACCTATAATTGTTAGGAGATAATACTTGTATTCCTTTTTCTCCAACTAAATAAGCCTCCAACAATTTATAAATAAAATTAACCTATAAAAAGAAATAGGCAAAATTGCCAAATTTCAATAACCATCGATCGATCGATGGCCTTGGTCAATCGATCGATCGATCGGGTCATCTTCTTCCCCCGATTATATTTCAGCCAGTGTTAACCAATCAAGCTTTGGGGTTTTCCCTCAAACCTTCATTCAATCATCAACAATATTTAATTCATGTTTAAAAAAGGTCCTAATGATCCTAGAAACCTATGAGCATCAATGATTTAACTCATCATTCCATCTTTTTTGAATTGGGTTTTATCCGGGTTTCTTTCAATATCATCATCTACTGGGTCTCTCATAAATTTCAGATTCCTACAACATTGAATCCTATTGCATCACCGATTACATTTTTAATTTTCACAAAGTGTCCAATTTATTGAAAACCCATTTTCATGTGCTACCCACCCAAAAACAAATTTGATTTACACCCACTATGATCTGAATAAAAAACACTACAATTTAGATTGAAATCAAGTTAACCACTTACTTATTAGATTCGTAGAGTCTGATTCCTTTGATGAAGAGGATGAATTTGACACAAGCACCTCAATCCCTCTTCAAATTGGCTCCTAAAGGCTCCTCACTTTCTCCCTCTTTTCTTCTCTCCAGATTTTGGGTTTTAAATAATGATGAGTTTCTTCCCCAACTCCTTAAATTAGTTTAATTATATCTTATCCCCAAATTAAGCCTACGGGCTAAGCCGAAATGACCCGAACACCCGAGTGTAGGCCCAGTTATGCCTAAAAATGCCTCGAGACCCAATTACTACCCACGAATACTCTATTCTGACTATCTCTACCCTTTCGGAATCAACCATGAACTCAAAATCCCCATCCAATTCACTCTAAAACAAAGTCCTATCTCAACCCCAAATAGTTTATACCGACTCCCGATTAAGATAAAATACCGCCACGTCACTATCACTCGCTAGGACGTAAAATTAATAACTCACTATTCACTTAGTAATTATATTTCCCAAATATTAACAATGTACTCTCCCAATTAATATTTTAATAAAAAACATAGTAATTAATTAAATTAAATTATGACACACTTGTAATTTAAAATTACTCAAATTAATTAAATAATAAATACTCAAAAATATGGGTTTTACATTTACCTCAGTTCTCTTGCCTCCTATCTCTATTGGGACATGAGGATGTGATTCACTGTGTTTATGTGAATTTTTCTCCATATATAGGGTTATTAAAACTTGTTATAGATGAACTAGTCAGCTTTGTAAGGCCATAACACTTTGGATGAGTTGTCTCATCTTTTCTTCAAAAACTTTCTGGCTCTTAACCAAGCTGTGAAAGAATCCTGCTAGATCCCCTACTACAATAGAGGTGGAGGGTGGTTCAGCTTATTTTTCTTACTACTTTCTGGGTGTTTTGCCATTTTTATAAAAATTCCATGAAAAAATAGAGTATGATAACAGGAAAACAAAGTATAGCTGGATATTTGCAAAATTCAAAATGAGGGAACTATTTTAGGCTAGAAATCAGTGTATTCAGGTACGGTTTACACATAATTGGACTATGGAATAGTAAATTAAGGATTTAAGTTGAGAAATTAAGCTAATTTGGTGATTGGATCAGTGAGATGATTGTTAATGAAGTTTTGGAGTGTTTTACAGAAATTCTAGAATGTCCACTATTAGAAATTAGGTTTCGGGTGAGAAACAACGAGCCTTTAGTCTTTCCCACATACGTCACCATTATGTTATCGTATAAAATTTGTTTTAAGATTTTGTTAAGCTAATTGAGATCCAATCCAAGATGACAAATAATAAATAAGTTGTAAATGCATATAAGTAAGGATAGAGGTGAGAATAAGAGGAATTACACCAATAATTATGTGGTTCATCTCTCAATAATGAACCTACATCCACAGGGTAGCTTTTAGTACTAGATTGTGACTAGCCGGAGGTCTTGGGATATTACAAATCACTCAATCTCCACATTTAAACAGTTAGAAAGTCAGAGTATGTCTCTACTTATTAGTATGGTTCTTTGTTGGTTAATTGGTTGGTTGCATGCATCCTAATGGGGGATCTTATCTTTTATAGTGAATGACTAAGAGAGAATGTTTGTTGGACATGTATGGGTCAGTTTGGAGCATTTCTGAATGAATCACTCATAAGACATGTAATAGTTTAATGTTTTATCCATTTAGGGAATGTTTAGCACATGTTGGTTGACTATGGTGCCACGCACATGGTGCTGGAGAATTTTAAGAGCGTCACTAATGTTATAGTTTATCAGTTAGCCTTGTTGGCATCGACCCAGTGTACCCAGGTGAAAAGGAGGATGACTCTTTGTTGATTCGAGGTCATTCCTTGGTATCTATTTGGATAGGGCCAAACTCTTTCACTTACTATTGAATGGTTTTATACGGTTCTCTTCGGTTCTTGAGAAGCTTAAAAATATGGTATAACATGGAGTTTGGTGAATTTTTGATCTAGTTATGGAGTTTTTTAATACACATGGCGAACCCGAGATGAAGTTATTGACTTATAGGGGCAAATCGATTTGGACCACCATCAGATCGAACTAGTTCTGTCTCATATCGATCCGTCCCTGACAGTAAATCCATTTTTTCTATTTTTCACCGCTATGCAAAGGATCTTAATACTGATTTTTCTCGAAGTAAAGAGAACTTTTCTAGAGTTAAATAAATGAACAACTCCATCTTTAATTGAAGTCTAGTTCAAGTGGTATTCGTGATCTTGAATAGTTCTAGTTCAATAGCAACTCTGGACCATGATGGAAAGGGCAGTTTGATTCATATTTGATTTATGATTTCTTCGTTATTCTGTTTTATTATGATTCTACCATCTTACCCATGTTGATAGTTTTGTGCGCTAATTAATTGATTAATTAGGATCCCACATCATTATGAAAAATATGGATTATTATTATGATCGTCCTTGATCATGTTTTTTTCCAGAAAATCCAATTTTATTTATTTTACCTATATTGAATTTAATCGAGTAATTAATTTTAATGAATAAATTATATTTTTCTCCCCGAGTTTTATTCAAATTCAAAATAACATTATTTTTGAATAATTAAAATTGTGAGATCGAAAAAATTAATTTCTACAAGTAAATTGAGAATTACCAAGGATTTAATTTGGGAATATAGAATTGAATAAATTATTTTTAAAAATATCCTCAAGTTTAAAATATTAAGTGAGATATGGGTTTCAATATAAACCCCGTGGTCTCGATCAGTAATTTAAAAGTGTTATTTGATTAATTCCTCGTTTCACTTTGATCCCCCCCCCCTGACCTCCATCGGATGTAATTTAATCATGGTAATTTTAATATTCTTAAGTGACAGTTCCTTGAAATTAAATTTGAGTGAGTTCGATCCTCCCATCGAGGAAGTTCTACACAAAAAAAAATTTATTGTAACCAACGAAACAAAGGTATACACTTAAACAAACTAATGATATCCTCCCCATCAGAGTCATTGTCATTAGATGTAGGACCAAAAGTCATCAACTATTCAATTATATAGGACAAAACATTCCTGAACTATATGAAGAACAAAATTTAAATATGAAAATCTATCTGTTCAACGTGAGGTGATTTAAGCTCCAGTTGAGAAATCTCACTTCACAAAGGAATTAGGATGATTGATGGGATTATTTTCTATCTGCGATAGAGGGAAGCCAAATTAAAATTCAATCATATTTAATTTGATATTAATTCCATTTTCTAATGATGATTTTCAGATGTCAAAATGGGCTCAACATTCAATACACTTGCTTCGATCTTAAAGGATAAGAAGTTAACTAGCATGAACTACATTGAGTAAAAAAGAAAAATACACATTGCCTTAACTATTGAGGACTATAAATTTATTTTAACTGAACCATGCCCTATTAAACCTGATGAGGGGGAATGCGTAGAAGATGTCTGGGCTTATCAAAAGTATCAAAAATCTAACCAATGGATCATTACTACATATTGGCCTCAATGACTAATGTGCTACAACACAAGCACCATAATATGCCAATATCTTTCGACATGGTTCTGAACCTCGAGAATATGTTTAAGGATCAAAATCATGCATCAAGGAGTGGTGCTATGACAAGGCTGGTCAACACAAATATGCTAGATGGTACTCCCGTGCATGATCATGTTCTTAAGATGATGTATTTCTTGGGAGAAATTGAAGAGCTTGGTCTATAATCGATGGGGAAACCCAAATCGATTTTATGCTCCAATCATTGTTGGAGTCATTTAATTAGTTTTTCCTAAACTATTCTACGAACAAACTTGATTGCAAACTAGAGAAACTACTTAAATAACTTAAAGTTACAGAGAATATCATCAGGTAAAAGGGTGTGATTTATGTTGCTGGGACAGGCCAATCTTCTTTATATCTTGAAATGTAAGAAGAAGAGTAGGGGAAAGTCTCAGGAACAACCTGTGGTTATTAAAAAAATTTTTAAGCCGCAGGTACTAGATAAGAAGCTTAAAGGAAATTGTTATATCTATAAGCAGTTAGGACATGGAAAAAGAAGGGCCCGGTCTTCTTGACAAAGAATAATGGAAATGAAACATTTATCCTTAATCATTAAGACATGTTTTGTAGTGCATTTTACTAGTACATGGTTTGTAGTTTCGGGAGCCCCTAGTCATGTTTGTAATTTTATGCAGGGGTTTTAGTTTACCATGGAGCCCAGTGAAAGAGACATGTTTCTGTTAATAGGTGATCACAACAAGTCACCAATAGGAAATTTATCTTTAAATTTTGGTGAAGATAATATGTTAATATTATTAGATTGTTTACTATTCCTAGTATTATAAGAAAAACTCTTGTATGTTCTTGTACATTGGAAAATGGTATTTATATTATAAGGCGTGTCTCATCATTAATGCTAAATACTAAAATGCGTAACTTTAATGGAAATAACATAAAAAAAACCTTCTAAGTTGAACCAAATGTATTTTTGGCACTTATGCTTAGGTCATATTAATCTAAAATAAATCAAACACTAGTTTCAAATGGACAGTTTAGTTCATGGAAAGTAGAGGAAATTCTAGTCTGCAAATCCTTTTAGGATGTAAAATGACCAAGACGCCATTCATGCCCAAACACTATAGAGCAAAAGATGTGTTGGGATTGGTTCATTCCATTTTGTTTGGCCCTATGGTAATTCAAACAAGAGGTGGCTATCAGCATTTCATCACTTTCATTGATGATTATTTGAGGTTTGGATAAATCTACCTTATGCACCACAAGTTTGAAGCCTTTAATAACTTCAAAGTGTACTAGGATGAGGTGGAGAGCAGTCATAATAACCTATAATCCAAACTCAATGATCTGATCAGGGAGGAGATTACCTCTTAGGAGAGTTTAGGAATCACTTATTAGAAGTGGGGATTACATACAAATCGTTTTTAGTGTGTAATCTGTAATAAAATTGTGTTGCGAAAAGAAGGAACATAACTCATTTGGACATGGTTAGATCCATGATGATTTATTCGGATCTGATAGATTTTTTAGGGGGTTATGTATTAAAGGAGGATGCTTACTTACAAAATTGATTTCCTTCTAATTCGATCTCAACAACTCCCATGAAACTGCGGACATGGTGCATTTGGGGTTATTGAACACACAAGGTAAAGAAGGAGTCTGGTAAGTTGGAATAAAGGAAAAAAGTATGTCCCTTTATAGGTTAAATAAAGGAACTAAAGATGGTTTATGATATACTCCTAAGGATCAAAGGGTGGTAGTTAGTACAAATGTCTGATACTTGGATAACGGTTATATAATAAACCACATACATAAGAGAAAGATCATCTTGTAAGAGCTAAGAGGTAAAGACCAAGTAATTTCTTCTAAACCACCCATATAATATCAAATACAACTTGATATCGATAGTACACTACCTAGTAGTAGTGGGAGTATTACCGATGATCTGTATTAGGAGTGGAGCGACGTTATAGTGGTAGAGTCAGGTGTTATCTTGATAAGTTAGTGTATTTGGGTGAACGCTTTCGTGAGATCCTAAAAAAACGCTATCTGGATCCTAAGAACTATGACGACGCAATACAAGGTAAGTAATCCTAGCTTTGGGTAAAGTTTATGAATATAAAGATGGAATCGATGAATTCGAATTAGGTTTGGGAAATTATAGACTTTTCAGGTAGGATAAAACCCAACGGATGCAAGTGCGTCTATAAGAATAAAACAGGGGTGTTTGGGAAGGTGGAAACCTTCAGGGAAAGGTTTGTTACAAAAGAGTTCACTCAAAAAGATGTATTGACTATAAGGAAACATTCTTGTCGGTAGCCATGATAAAGTCTACCTAGATTATTTTCTTCATTATGTCTCATCTTGATCTCTAGATTTGGTAAATGCAAATCAAGACTGTGTTCATGAATGTCAATCTTAATGAATTGATTTATATGATGCAACCTGATGGATTCATAGAAAATGGATAAAAAATATAAGCACGTAAGATTAAGAGATCCATTTATGGACTTATACCACACCAAATCTGTCGAATTGTCACGGTGATTGACCTTGGCAAGTTCAACTTGTCAATTTCAATGACCGTGACAATTCCTGGGGTGATAACTTTTTTTGTCACGGACTTGTCACGGTCATTAATCATGACAAGTTCATTAGAATTGTCATGGACATGTCACGGTCCTTGACCTTGACAAGTTTGTCACGATTAAGGACCGTGACAAGCCCGTGACAAAGGTTAAAAAATTATCACTATCATTGACCGTGATAATTCTGGGCAGAATTGAAAAAAAATCTGCTGGGCAGTTTGGCCACTGCCACTGCCCAACAGTATATTTGTAGCTGTTATAGCAACGTTGTACCTGTTCAATCATCATATATCCAAATAAAATAGAGAGAATGAAAATATACATTCAAATGTACCAACTTAAAAACAATTCAATTCAAATAATGTCACTACATGTCTTGGGTAAGGTTAACTCTGAGGAGGTGAGTAGGCCACACGATATACGAATTGACACACCCACTAATCTACATCGTGCCCATTATTCGCGCAACCATAATGGGGAGTTCTCCTTCCCGGGTATCACATACATGACGATCACCTTGGACTCGATCCACTGGCCATCAAATATGTCTAGTATAAATACGCTCGGCCAACCAAGTGTCGACATCGGTCGGTCAAAGGGAGCCAAATAGGGAAGTGGATCATCAAAGTCCGCACGTGTCGGCGATGAAGCAGCGAGGTCCACATCCTCGTCATCCTGCACCTCCTCCTCCGCCACCTTCTCCTTCCCTTTACCCTTATGGTTTCTGCCCAACGAACGCTTCATGAATGAGAACATATCTTAGATTTTCGCCTCAAAATGGGACAGCTTCGCGTCATGCGAGTCCACCGTTCGAGCCAACCTGGTGTCTCTCGTCTCCAATCCCAGATTTGGCCTCTTGCGAGCTCACACCCTATCCTCCCCTTGCGATCAGCGCCAAGCACTTGGTTGAGTGCGTCAGTGGACACATATGCCTTGTCGGCATGAGACTCCGACTCATGCACTTCCTTAAGCTTTGCCTGAAATGACAAAAAACACATGATTAGTTAGATAAGTAAATTAAAAAACTATAACATAATTAATAAAAAGTAAACTGTCAGATTATTTACAATTGTGGTCGCGATGCTCGGGGACACCTCCTTATCCTTCCCCTTCTTTGTTTGAAGAGCCACATAAGTATCGAGCCTATGTGGCCTACCCTCAGGGCTACTCCCTATCCCCAGAAATAAAATAAAGTAAATTAGTATCGGCCCCGCAAAGTAAAATAATGCAGAATAATATATTTCTTTAGTTATAAAAAAATTAAATCTTACCATCATCCTATACTCCACCTCGACGTAAGACGTCCGGCCGGAGTAGTGCACGTCCGTCTTTTTGGCCTGATTTTCCCTCCCCGATTGGCGAGATGCCAATTATCGCTCCCTGATCTCATTGTCAATGAACTTTCGCCATTGTGCCTTTGAGATCGGCTCCTTTGGCGAGATGGATTCACGCATTCAGATAACGAACTCTCATGTCTTCCTAAAGTACCGGGTCCACATATTTTTCTTTCACGTCTTGTGTTGCTCCCTCAAGTGCTCCAAGACGAAATCGCGTAGCTTTGGATCCAGGCTGGATTGTTCCTATCCAACAAATACAATGTTAGTTGCGAATAAATATAAATATAAATATAAAATGAAATTGAAATCGAAATCAAAATTAAAATTGAAATATTCATATAAATATAAATACATTACCTATAGTGCCACCCAAACAGCTAACTTGAGCTCATATGGCACCTCCTTCCAACTAATGTACCCCGGGCCGATGATCATCTTTACCAGATCGAGGGATCTCACTAATAGCCCCGACTTGTTCTCGATGTCCATCCCTAATTTGCCACATTTGGGAAGCCTAAGGGCCGAGGAGCCCTCGTCGCCTCCGCTACCACCGAGCCCATACGACATCATCATAACAACATCATCATCCTCGCCTTAATACCTGAAGGAGACATTTTTTGTAAAAAAATGTTATTAGTACAAATTAAAATGAATTAGAAGAAGACATGCAAATATGTACAATTACTACAAATAAAAATGAATTGTTACTATTAAACATCCCCACCCCCACACACACGCACACTACACAAGAGTGAAAGTGATAAAGTGAAAATCAATTAAAAGCATTAAAAATGGATGTTTCGGTACAAATTGGAATATTTATTACAAATTAAAAAATTGTTTAAAATTCGAGTTATAATAAAAAATGGATTGATATTCGGTAGGAGCAGCCAAGTCATCCAAACTACTATTTAGATGTTTTGGCGCGTGTTGGACAATTGACCACGGCTCGTTGTTGATATACTCTGAGTAAAACACTTGGTTAACCTTTTGAAATGCACAAACAAAAGGCTCATCGCTCACGTGGTCGTTGCTCTTCAACTTGGACAAGTCAACCATGATCAAATTGGTGATAGGATCAACTTTATAAGGATTTTAATCCTCAACTCTTACCCAGTCACACTAAAATACAACCTCTTTGAAGCTTATATAATCCAATTCAAATATATTTCAGATTACAGCATAGTAAGTCATTTCATCTTCAAGGAGGTTTTTATCTTTTGCGCTCGCTCGAAAGAAAGTAAGAGCCTTGTATTAATTGCCTGAGTTCTGTACATTTGTACTTTCCGCGTACACTTTAGTGCCGAAAATGTAACCATTCAATCGATACTTTTTGTACTCTTATGCCACGAACAAGGGTCCAGTGGCTAGACGAGCAAGCCCTGATGTCGCATCACCCGTCTTTAAGAACTGAGAATATAGATAAATTAATTATATTAGATGTAAAATTTGAGTGTAATGTAACGTTATATATTGGCCATTTTCATTATAATTACCTCTTATGTCAACCACAGCCTAAATTCGCTGTCTTATTGTACCATTGTTTTTCATCTTTTATTGTTCTCACAGGCTTCATATTTTCTGCATATTACAAAATTAATCATGTATAAAATAATCCAAAATAATGTTAAACATTATAATAATCGAAACTTACTTTTTCTATTCTTCGACATCTTCTTGTGTGTCAAATAGATAATGAGCTACTTGTTCATGTTGCAAACTCGTTAATTTCACTCGTTTCCCATCGTATGACCACCATCATTGACGAAATCATTAGTGTCATCAACGCTTGTCGAGTCAGGCATATATTCCCGAGTATATATTGATGACTCCATGATGACGTATTCCTTTACAATTGATCCTGCAATGTATCCTGTATTCTTGACGTAACCTTTAAAAACATTCATCAATCTTTTAAATGGATATATCCACCGATATCTAACTGGACCACAAAGAAGTTCCTCGTTGCATAGGTGTACCAACTAGTGAACACTTATGTCAAAGAATGCTGGGGGAAAGTACTTCTCCAACACACTAATCGCTTCGGTCACCGCCAATTTTTCGGCCACTATGTGATCTCGATTGACTACCTTCTCACAAAAGAGTGAGAATGTAATACTAATTTGCATAATAGCCCTCCCGAAATCATTGTGCTTGGAGAAACAGTGCTTAAACAATAGAGGAACCAATGGCATGATCACATGCCAATCGTGGGACTTACACTTATGTAAATCATGAGTTGCATAATTCACAATCCTTTGCAAGTTGGACGAAAAATTAGATGGGCCCTTCAAATTATATATTGTGTCTAAAAGAACCTTCCTTTCCCCACTAGTCAAAGTAAATGCACCAGGGGGAATTATTGTCCTTCCCCTACTATTTTCTTTCAAACATATTTATGGCTTAAGTTTCAACGATTTAATGTCTTTTCGTGCATTTTCTCCATCCTTCGAATGACTCCCCCGAGGGAAAGTGCCCATAATATGTTCGGTGAAGTTCTTCTCGGCATACATGGTGCACCGGGTTATTCTTCCAATAAGGCAAGTCAAATAAAATTGACCTCTTAGACCATGCCTTTCTTGTCTCAGTTTTATTCCCAGTTGGGGTCTTCTTATGCTTGATATTCTTAAATTCGGGATTCTTACCTGGCATATTAGGGCCACATTCAGAAGATTTACTTTCAATTTATAAACCTGAAAGTTGTCTCGACGGCCTATGTTCAACCCCGCCCAATAAAAAATTGGAACCTTTCTCAAATCTGAAACTATGAGCCGGGGTAAAAACCTCCTATGGCAATGGTATACATTTTTTGAGCTAAAGGATAGACGAAGAGATTCAGTCTCCTCTCCACAAATTGGACACCCCAAATAACCATGTACTACACAACCGGATAATGTCCTATAAGATGGAAAATCATGAATTGCCCACATCAACATAGCTTTCAGCGTATACTCTTCTTTTCTAAAAGAGTCAAATGATTGCACACCCTTTTACCACAACCACTACAAGAAAAATCACTTCCAGTGGTATTTTATTAGTGGCGAACATTTTATTGACGCTAAAATGTATAATTTGTGGCAAAATTTATGTTTGCCACTAAAAGATAATGTATTAGTGGCAACAAATCAAAATCGCCACTAATTTTGCCACTAAATTTAAGGAGGGAGAAATTAAGCCCGTAGCGGGGAGAAAAAATTCTAATTAGTTACAAATATAAATTGTTTGCCACTAATACAAATTCATTAGTTGAAAAACATACTAGTTTGCCACTAATATAAATATATATATATATATATATATATATATATATATATATATATATTCATTAGTAGCAAAATATATTAACTTGCCACAAATATATCTAAAAACAAATAATTTAACCCTAAAATTTACTATCGGCTTAACACACAAAAAAACATTTGCTAATACATTCTCCCGAATCACTCACGATTTTCCGCCCAAACCTATTCATCTCCCATTCATACCTCCATATCTCAGTGGTACGCATACTCATCTCCCATTCATTCCCCCCAATACTGATGCGTTAGTTTTATGCATATCCTTTTTTATATATACGTTGATTTGGAACTGATTTCGTGGTGATAGTTTGCAGGTTTGAAGGTTTTGCGTGATAGTTTGAAGGTTTCGTAGTGGTACTCATATTCATGGGTGATTTATTGAAGGTTTCCATTGGATGAAGAACTGATTTCGTAGCATATTGGTATGAAATAATTTCAACCCACATCTAAATTGTTTCCATTGACCGAGGAACCAATGAGTTTTTAGGAATTAATTCATTATATTTATATATTGCAGAAATTTTCCGTTTGATTAGTTATATTATTGAAATGGATATTTGATTGAGTTTGCAGTCACAGGTCTGGAACGATTTGGGTTTATGATTTCTGTTTTGATTTTCCTTTTAGTTTTATATATGATTCTATGTTAGTTATAATTAGTTCGTTTCTACTTAATCTTGATTTTGAATTTTAATTTGAGATTCTATATAATTCAGGCATTCAATTTTGTTTTAGGATCATTTTATTTCATTTAGGTTTAATGGTATTAAATTTTAATTTGGGAGATCAATAAGGCTGTTTTATGTACTTTATTTGGTTTACATTGTTGGGTTTGATTTTTTCTTCTATTTAAAATTTTAGGTTTCTTTTTCTTTATGTTTATGGTGTTAGTGTTGGAGGCTGATTGTAGATGGTGGTAGGTGGTGGAAGTAATTAATTAAGGCGGAGTTAATGTTAGGAGGTGAAAATGGTAAGTGGTGGTAGTGTAAGAGTGATGGTAGGTAGTGGTGGTGGAAGGTGGTAGAAAAATTGAGATATTAATTCAATATTTAAATCAAATCGAACAAATTGTTTGTTATATTGTTTCTAAAAACATACACATCTCCTCACCTATGTTATAAAACTCCAATACAAAGTGAGAATTATTTACAAAGTCATCTCGCCCTTTGTATTCTCGGGGTTGGCCTGCATAGGGGAGAGGGAACTAGTGTAATGGTTCGGGGATTATTTGTTAAAAACAGTTAATTAATAAAATAGAGAAAAGAAACGTGACCTTATTGCCATTCTTAATTTATTACATGTTGAATTCAAAATAAGTTCGGCACTAAGTAGGGCGGATTTTAAATTCTTCTCACTCACAGTACTTCATTTAAAGCACACAGGATCCCGGGTGTTTATTTAGTACCTTGTTCGATTATTTTTTGGATTCTATCAGTGTAGAAATAAGGCTCTGATTTGCAAACTTGACTTCTTAGAAGGACAAGGGTAGAAATTCGGTAAGTTTATATGTTTTATTTTATAGCCATTAACCTGTAAACATGGAACAACCTGAAAGATGAAAAGTTTTATATAATCAAAGAAATTAACTTAGAAAGCCACGGACATTTTTATGGTCAATTAATTGGACTAACAGTTTCAATTAATAATATAAATTAACTTAGAAAGTCACGAGTCGATCATGTGTTGACAACTTAGTGCTTTGACGACTGAAAGGCATATAAATTATTTTAAATATGATATATGTATGATGAATAGAGTTGTTCATATTTCTTAGATTTTTGCTTATATTTTGAGTTTATTTGTTTGAGAAATGATTTTAGTCCCGAAAAAATCTATATAATTATCCTCCAAATGACAATAAGTATTGTAACTCGTCGTATAGGACCCATTAGGTCCCATTGTTCCATATAGTATAATTAATTGGTCTGCTGGTGTATATTAGTTCACTTAATCTAAACTGCACTACTGGTGTATATTGAATTTTATTTATGTCACTAATAGTTTTAATTGATTGATGTTTAAAAGTACAATAAGGAACTCAACACAGTTCAATGGATTGGACCTTGTTCTACAAGTATAATTAATTAACTCTTGTTGATAAGTATTTCTACAATTAGTTTGTCTACAAGTAAAAAGATTTAATTGGTTGTTGTTTATAAGTAAAATAAGTACAATATGTACAATTAGCCTTCCCATTTGCTTTATATCAGAGATTAAACGGATGGGACCTGGTTCTAACCGTATATCCCACATCAAACTAACATATGCTTTCCAAAACTTCTTTATACCCGATAGCCCAACTCATGGGTAAACCAATTTCCCTTGATGCCTCAACTGTCTCAATTTCTAGACCAAACCTCGCTACAATTTTTGTTTAACTTTGATCTCCTAAAGGACAGGCCTATTGATTGGGTGTGGCGAAGATGGTTTTTGGTAAAAGGTTTTGTTATGAAGAAGTCCCCACCTATTGTATGCATTGCAATAAAAATGGCCATAATGTTAACTCACGTCTGCTCAATTGTCTTTCTAATTATAATGTGCATGACAAAGGCATATAATAGACTCGAGTAGCCTTTCTTCAGAGTTTCGATGCTTACCTTTGGTTTCTCTGATCAGTGATGTTCTTGAAAATCGCTCATGCTTTAAGAGTTCCTAGTTCTCCATTCTCATATTAAGGGTGGATATATGGATATTTTAATCATTATTAGAGAGGTAAGACAGGTTGATCCCTTTATTTCATTATATCTTTATTATATCTCAACATGAATTTTTTGAAAACTTGAACAAATGATTTCTACAAGGTAGGTATAACCTCCGAGGGCCTCTCACATTGATTATTCCGTTGGGAATTTATTATGTATTGATGAAAGGTTTGTTTTTATCCATAAGATATCTAATGAATCTTAGTCATCTGTTATCCTTATATGTTACTTCTTTAGGCCAAGTAGTGAATAACACTGAGAGTTAATTTCTCATAGGTAAAACCATTAGTGCTACTAGACATCAGTTGAATTTTTTAGGAGCTATTTTTTTGTCTCTATTTAATATAACTTGAAGTCTCAAGATGGTATCTTTAGAAGTTCAATTGTTTTGTTCGCAATTTGGTTCCTCTTTGCAAGGTTCAATGGCTGGAGGGGGTATAAAGGGTAAAATCAATTTTTTATGGATGAGTTATAAACATTGAGGGCTCATTTGATAGCACAAATTGTTTAATAATATAAATTAATCAATTTGAAATGAATACATTGTGGACGTATTCATTTGAAATTTCCAACAAGAAAACATCTATTGTCATAGAGTCTAGTCCAGTTTTGAACTATGACCTACAGTAGCCCAACAAAACTGAACTAGTTTTGAACACTTGGTCAGGACCACTGACCAGTCTACATAGGTCAGAACCTTTGATGTTTGTTTTATAAGAATTCATTTCGAGTTTGATATAGGTGGACAATTCATATCCACAGGTTCAAGTACTAAAACCATTTTTGTTGTGGCATTTTACCCACGAGTGTCGCCCACATTTTACTTGGTGAGAATGAATTTGGATATTTAGATGTGAACCATAATGACAGGAAAAAATGAAGATGTACTTTAATGATACTATGTTAGCAATACTATTAGTTCTCTTATTTTTAAACCTGTTGATAAGATTTTTTGACCAGCAAGAGCTTTCAAGCATCAAACATGTTAACAAATCCAATCTACAACTGTAAGTTTTAAGTTGTGAGCATCCCCAAAAGCTCTACAGCAGACTTGTTTACAACCACTACTTCCAAACACCTGATACAAATTTGTATAACCAAAAGTGCCAAACTACAAAAATAAAAAACTTTACACAATTGCCTCTCTAATAAATCTAAAAAGATTTCATTCCAATAAACTAAATCGTCGAAAAATCATGAGTATAATCATTCAATATCTCGACTGCAATTAAGTCCCTTAACTCGGAACTATTTTCAAGTTCCTTCGCTTTGTAAGGTATGTCTAAAACCTGCATATCGCCAGAAATCATCAATGGCTGCTCGAATTCCAATGATGGCATTGAATCTTCCAAATGTAGCCCAGTTTCCTCCTGTTTATACATCTTAAGTATCATGTCATTCGGTTTCTCCTTTGGGATGAAATTGTGTATGGCACAAGATGCTACAACTAATTTCACCCGTGTTTGTCATTTATTTGTCTCTTTTACGAATTTCATTTTATTAAGGTTGATATAAACTTTTTCTCTGTAGAGATTTGAGCATCAACATGTTGCGTGATCCAATTTCAGGAATTTCGACTACTAGTCTAGATTACTTGTGCACAATTAAAAGTTTATCTTATTCATTTTGTAATTCATTTCTCTTCTGGTTCTGTTTGCCTCCTATTCCTACATTATTGGCAATTTTACTCTAGCAAAACTGAACACTGTCTATGGATGTAGGTTTCTGTCTAATAACTCATCAAGTGGAATGATTCCCAGTTGGATACCAGGCAGCTGGATAAATATGTTAGTATTTCTCCTAGATTTCATTATTATTATTAATTGACATCATAGTCGCCATCAATAAATATTATGGCTGCCATAGGCATGCCAATTTTTTATGGTCCCTTTTAAAATTCGCGAGTTCAAGACGAATCTTAAGAAAAATATATATATATATATATATATATATATATCCAATGGAGTGAATAATCACAAATGTCATACCAAAATTTGATGCAGTGATGTATATAATAATAATTTTACACTATCAACTATAACTGGTTGTCAAACTTCCGACATGTAAGCTTCTTCCCACTATGTATCTCTATAACTGTACAATAATTATACCATTTATAAACACTTTTCTTATTTTATTTACAGAGATCTACTTTCCAGCTCTTCATCTTCACAGAGCAACTCGTAAGTTCCTCACCTACCAAGCCATCTACTTATTTAATCCCCATCCTAACCTTATGACCTAACCTAAATTAATATTATAGAGGTTGTTGATGCTTGACTAGGGACCTTGCTTGCCCCAAAAATCCCGAGGGTAAGTGTTTTATTATGTCATTACATTATGACACAAAATGGTTAAATCATTTTTCACCCGAGTGGAAATTAAAATGGTGAAAACTTTGTTCCATTTATTTTCACCTAGTTTGAATAATATTTCACTGAAAACAAAATAGAGCTAAAGCTAAAGCTACCCGTGGATCTATATAAAGCATAATATTTCATGATTCATGTTACATGTGCAGGTTATGAATTGTTTATCAATTGTGGAGGATGCGGATGAACTTTGAGGGAAATGAATATGAAGATGACTCAACCCCAAGAGGCCATCATACTTTTGTTATTCAGTAAGATGGGCTTATACCAGTAGAGGGGTGTTCATGGGAAATGATTATACATAACAATCCAAGTGTTACTGGTGAGGAATTATACAGAACAACCCACCTTGCCCCGACTTCAATTAAGTACTATAGTATTTGTTTAACTCTTTTAGAGTGATCTTCAATCTTGTAAGTTTTAGAGAAAATAAGTCCATGGGGGAAGCTATCTAAATAGGAGACCAAGATTCTTGAACATGAGACTTGATATTAGAATCAATGAACCACATTTCAAGTAACTTGAAAGGCTTAGGACAAGAATCTGTAACAATTTTAATCGAGAGAAGTAGTCGACTATGGTCTGAGAAGTTTATGTGCAGATGGTAAATATTGGAGTTAGAAAAACCATCAACCACTGATGATTAGTGAGACCCCTGTCCAGTCTACTGAAGATGGTATCAATAATCGTTTGTCCAAGTGATTCTAAATATAGAGAATCCTAAGTCCACGAAAGAAAGTAGCAATTATCTCATTGAAATTATGAATGGCATGGAATTCTAGTTCATTTCCCATTAATTTTTCTTCCTCACTTGTAACCACATTAAAATCCTTAATCACCATCAGAGAATGAGGAGTGGTATGGAGGACTATCTGTTCAATGTTGTCTTAAATCACTCTCTTTTGAACAGTAGAACACTTGGCATCCACAATCACAATATAAACCTTTTTATTCAGGTACTCATAATCAAATTGCAGACACAATAATTGATCTCCACTCTTAATCACACTCATTTGGACTTCACTATTCCACATGAACCAAATTTTGTTAGAATTATTGGAGATACAACAATGGAACTTCCACTCATTCTAATACAAGTCTTATTTGTTGTCTAATACTTTACGTTCCACAAGAGCTATAGCATGTAAATTGTATGATCTGCGTAATCTTTTGATTCTTCTGTTGGTGGATTTGTCAGTTACTCTTCTCACATTCCAATGTATAAAATCAGTCATTAAGATAAAGGAGGATATGTTACTGAGTTTACCTCTAGTGATTCTTTGAAAAATAGGATCAAATGGAATAATCTTTGGTTGCTTGATTGGTTTGGGAGGCTGGATTTGAACATTGTTGAATACTGCATTTGAGGAGTTCAATTCTTTTTTTTATTGGCCTTGGTTTTCTTCTCTTTGTGTTTTCTGGATTTCAAATTCAACTTGTTTGCAAAGATTTGAAGTTCTTGAAGTAAAAATAGGAAGTCCTAACTCTCTTACGAATGGATTTTTTTTTACTATGCTCCATAATCCACAAAGACAAAGATAACTTGAATTCGATTCCTTACAACCTTTCCCAATTGTGCCTTAACAGAGATGGTGAGAAGTGATGTATAAATCATGGTCGCCAAAAAACTGTAATTAATGTTGATAATGTAATTGTTTGAAAATGGAATGTATAGAGTGTAATATTAAAGTTAAAATATGCAATGTAGTATGCATATTACAGGGTAATATGCATTATAGATTGTGATATGCATGTTATGCATATTACAGTTGAATATCACATGTCAACTACATTGCGTAATTAACCGTCTGCTATAGAAAATCAGACCTTGAGTTTTGTTTTCAGGTATTTATGAATATGAACAAGAGTTTATTAAACATATTTGTGATCCTTCAGTTAAAAAACTAGGGCCCTTATAAATTTCTCTTTTGGGTTATTGCGGATGAAAGAGATATGTCTGTGTACTCTTTTTGTACTGTGATTATGATTTGATGACTTCAAACTTATGGGTTTATTTTTAATTTTTGTCTTTAAAGTTGAATTGAATTTTTTTTAATTACTTTCGTCATTTATTTTAATAGGTTCTATATTTGACATGCACAATTTTCGCTCTCTCTTGTTATCCGCTAATAATAATCCTAATACACAGAAGAAAAAATATTGTTTTTTTTTTGTGGGTGGGTGGGGTATAATTGGGAAACGAATTTTATGTTAATGAATGTGATTTATCATATTTTTGTTATTATTTTATAAAACTTGTAATTGAAATTTATAAATGTACTTTGATTAATCTTCCAAAATTTATTGTCATTGTTTTTCAAAGTGATAATTCTAAATAAATTCTGTGTTTTTTTTTTTGCAGTTTCAGTGGAAGTTTTTGTAGAGGAGAGTAACAATAAAGAAGAATGATGGATTATACCTATTTTATTTAGTTTTTTGAATGGTAGCACATTTCTTGTAAATAATTTGTTTGAAATAGTGTTTAGCGTAGGAACTTTTGAGACAAAAATTTGTTTTTCAAAGATTGCTATCTTTATGAGCTACATAAATGTCAATGACTAGCGAAATTAAGTTGTTACCAAAGCAACGTGTATATGTATTGTGAAAAATATCGCATCAATTTATGGAGTTTTTTTGCAATAAAAAATGTCATTTAGTGACGAATTTAAATTGCTAAGAAAGATGTTCGATACAAATTTAAGATCAAATGTGCCGATTTTTTGCCACGAAATATCCCTTTGGGTGTCAATTCTTTGGTTTGCTACAAAAAATAGCCTTTTAGTGTCAAACTATCAACTCTGGGTGGCAATTTAATATTTAAAAAATCGTTCCATACAAATTCAAGTTCAATTGTGGCGATTTGTTTTGCCACGAAAGGTTCCTTTTGGTGGTGAATTTTTATTTTTCTACAAAAAATAGACTTTTGGTCGCAAACTATCAACTATTAGTGGCAATTTAATCTTTATTATATGCAAAAAAAAATTTCCACCTAAAACGATGTTTTGGTGGCGAAGTGATTTTGTCACTAAAAAGTTAACTTTTAGTGGCGATTTTAATAAATTGCCTAGAAAACAATTTGCGACACACCTTTAGTGGCAATAGCATGACTATTTTTTTTTGCCACTAAAATATTTTGTGGCGAATTTTTTATAATTAGGTTCAAAAAATTATGCCACTGAAAATCATTTTTCTTGTAGTGAACTCATTTAATTCTTCTACCAAAGGAGCCAGGTAGACGTCGATGTCATCACTTGGTGCCTTTGGCCCAGGTATCAACAAAGCCATCATCAAAAATTCAGGTATCATACATTGTGAACGAGGGAGGTTGAGTGGGGCTAGGATCACTGGCCATACACTTTGATTGGTGCTTAGATTTCCAAATGGATTGAAACCATCTGTTGATATAGCCAAACGAATGTTGCACTGTTCTCGAGCAAAATCGGGATACTCATAATTCATCCTCCTCCAGGCTGTAGAATCAATAGGATGACGCATGATATTACCCCCTACTTCTGCCCTAGCTTGCCAAGTCATTACCTCCTCTATCCATGGTACAGTGAAAAATCTCTTTAATTTAGGCCCAACGGGAAAATATTTCAACACTTTTTGAGGCACTTTTGAGGTCGCCTTAAATTTTAAACATTGGTCGTCATCGTCAAGGTTTTTTGTGATATCTTCACGAGCACTTGAACCTTGTACATCATCAGTAACCTCATTCTCCTGTTCTTCATAAACTCCGTACGCATCATCAACTAAATCCTCTAACGTATTATGATCTACATCGCCCCTTCTACATCTATCCTACTTATTGAAGGTTGTTGTGAAGGTTGGTCGGGGACAAAAGGAACTTTCAATTCACCGTGAAAACTCCAAAATCGATAACTATCTTGCATTCCAGATCTTAACAAATGTAGTTCAACTGTTTTCCACTCAAACACCTTACCATTCTTACACCTAGCACACGGACACGAAAATTCTTCATCATTATGACATCTCTTTGCGTATTTCACAAATTGATTAGCACATCTGCGAAACAAATCCCCCATTCTATTTGTCTCACCCATCCACTCTTTGTATTTCGGATATCCCATCACAGCTACCACAACTAATCACCTATTAAAGGTAAGAAGTGTATATTCATCGATTAGTATAAACAAAACTTAGATTTATAGTATGTTTCATTTAATTATGTCTTTATATTCGATTTTTAAATTTCAAATTCAAATTCAATTTATAATAGAAATTTATATTTCCTCCATCTCCTCTAAAGGGTGAGTGGTCCTATCCCATTCAAGACCTCATTTTCTGTAATATACTTAACAGCTCATGCACATTGTTACGATTTGAGAAAAATTCGGCAGCATATTCCCGTAGTTCTCCAAGTACACGATGTAGATTGGCAAGTGTGAGTGTTATTTCAATTGATCAATTGAAATAATAGTCACATTCGACAATCTAGTATGTACCCAGAGAACATTAGGATACGAATGCAGAACTTCCTCTAAAAGTAACAATTTTAAGACACTAAGAATATTATTATACAGAAATTATGCAGTCCCAAACTGTCCAAATGGGACAATTCAAGAGATCTCATTACAGGGGTAATGACTCTCGAACGGGTCTAAGGGCTATTGAATGCGTACGCATAAGAACTAGAAGTCTAGTATCTATGCGCACTATATGTAATTTCAAGTATGTTTCATTTAAATATCATCCTATGTATATATTGTTCGTTATACAAAGTAATTTTCAAAACAAGTTGAAAAATCCCACCCCCATATGGACAATATTCCAGTGGTCATGCCACTTTTAAAATTAACCAACCCAACATCGATTCACTATAATCCAACCGCAATGTCAACAACAAATGTGTATCCCGTACTCCTTCTAATTCATCTACTCAATTAATTATTTTCATCAATTAAACTAACAATTAAAGTATACAATTATTAATTTACTAATTTATAATGAGGGGCAATCCTACTTTCATAATTAATTTACTAAAAAAATTAATAATCAATCAATTCGTTTACAAGGGACACTACTTGCATATGAGGGAAAATATCAAATAAACCAATCCAAATTTAATAAAAAAAATTAACAAGCCCCACCCCGCCCCATTTCCCATTTCCCATTTTCCCTTGCCCCACCCTATCCCCCCATCCCCACACACGCACACACACACACATGCAGCCCCACCCCCGGTCACACCCCCCACATCATTTCCCTCTCTCGCACATATGCACAAACATGCACAGTACACACACATATACACACACGCGCACATACACACACACACACACACACACACACACACACACGTGCAACACTACCCCACCACCCACCACCCATCCCTGCCCCCTCCCCCCACCCTACCACACCCCTTCCCCCACCACACACACAAACCCTGCCCCACCCCCTTCCCCCACCATACACACACATATATAAATGGAAGATATATATATATATATATATATATATATATATATATATATATATAGAGAGAGAGAGAGAGAGAGAGAGAGAGAGAGAGAGAGAGAGAGAGAAACCAACCTAAAAGTAGAGAGAGAGAGAGTGAGAACAGTGCGTAGAGAGAGAGAGAAATTGGAGGGAAACAATGCGATGAGGAAAAAAGGAGGGGAAAGGGTTTTTTGCTGACAGAATTGTCACGGTCATGTCATAGTCAATGACCGTGACAACTTTATAGAATTGTCACCGTTATTGACCGTGACAAGTCCGTGACAACTATACTTTTCACGGGCTTGTCACGATCAATGACAGTGGCAAGCCTTTGTCACGAACTTATCACGGTCATTGACCGTGACAAAAAATGTGTGTTTTTTTTATCACGGTCAATGATCGTGACAAGTCAGCCACCGAAAGGGTGCCAATTTTCTCATTTTCGTGTAGTGTTAATCAGGTGTCAAGGTCATGGAATATCTAGTTTGATTAGGTAATCAAATATTATAATTTCAGTTAATGCCCGGATGAAACTTGTGTGTATAATAAGTGTGATGAAAACATGGTGATATTTCTACTACTATACATGGATGATGTTCTCCAAATTGGGAATGATGTGGGTGTTGTGTATAGTATAAGACAGTGGTTGTCTAGTCAATTAGATATAAATGTCTTAGGAGAATCCATTCACATTCTTGGGATTAAGCATAGGCATGATCGGAAAAACAAAATGTTGGGCTTATCCCAAATGACTTATATTGATGATATGATCACAAATTTTAGCATGCAAGATTCTAAGAAATGGTTTGTTCCTTTTAGGCATGAAATCTCTATATCTAAGGATGAGTGTCCTAAGACACCTGATCAGGTAGAGAGAGTGAGTAATATACCTTATGCTTAGATGATGGGCGCATCCTCATGTATGTTATGCTATCTAAACTGATTTTTCGTTGGGATGTTCAGAAGATTCTAGTTTAACCTTTGTGAGGAGTGCTACACTACATTAAATAATATTCTCGAACACTTGAAAAGGACTATAGATTATGTGTTGGTTTCCTCAATGGATAGTCTTCTACCCATTGGGTACACAAACTCAGATTTTCAGTCGGATAAAGTTTCAAGGAAATCGACCTTAGGATATGTGTTTACCTAAAGAGGTGGAGCCATAAGTTGGAGGAGTATTAATTAATCATGTATTGTTCAATATAAAATAAAGGCTGAATATGTTGAAGCTTCATAGGAAACAAAGGAGGCGGTTTAGTCGACTATTACATTTTCTTGTGATACTAGTAGTACGTTACAAATTTAAAATAACCAAGGACTCATAAAAGAGAAAATCACATTAAGTGCAAGTATCACATCATACGAGAGATTGTGCATAAAAGTAATGTCATCGTGACCATGATTGCATATCACGATAACTTGGTGCATTCTTTTATAAAGAGCTTACAATTTAAGGCTTTTAAGAGTCATGAAGAGGGAATAGGTGTTAGGTGCATAGGCACAAGGCTTTAAGAGTGAGTGAAAGATTATTGGGGTTTTATTATTAAAACCATGTATGATATTTATTTTTAATAAAAGTGTGTTAGGTTCATTTGAAATAAGAATCATTTTTGTGAAAATGCCTTATATTTGTTATTTAAATATAGTGTGTATTATGTCTGTCAGTTAGGCATAGTAGGAATTCGAGTAAGTTGGGTTCGTCCCGATCATTGGAGATTATAATTTTGATTCTAATACAATTGAACAATTTACAACCTAGATAGGTAGTTGACATCTTACCACTAAAACTACACTACAATCCTAGTAGTTAATCTCAAAGCAATGGGAACATGTCTGATGGTTTTGGAACTTGTTTGATAGTTCAAAGAGGATTGTAACTGATACATTTAGGAATGTACTGAAAAAGACCATAAGTGATATTTAAGTATAGGTGCTAACTATATTACACTTGCACAATCTCACTAGTTTGTAAAGGGTGCATAAGTTCTTAATTCCAAGCGTTATGTGGATTGGAAATCTTAAAAAATTATCACTCTAATTGTTATGAGTGTGATTCAATATTAGATTGGATCAATATAACTTTGCAAGTTGGTAAATCATTATGTAAGTAGGCCTGAGATCATAGTTAGGAGGAGTCCGAATCTAAGGAAGATTTTGTATTTTGATACCCTCTTTATAGACTTATAAGATTTGTTTCTACCAGTAAACATAATCACTGGACAATTTTAAAATTGGGTAGGGTAGCTAATGAGTTAATTCTATGAATCAAGGAATAAATAAGAAGTTTGTTAAAATAAATGAGCGGTGAGTTGATTTGACCAAGCGATTAATGTATGTTTGATGCTGGAAATCATATTATGTACCATAGTAACTTTGCAAATAAGACCTCATTATTCTGAGTGATTTTTGAGATAATTAATTTAAAATGTAGTCATAATTATATAGTGAAATGAATTATGATTAAATAAAGAAAGGAAATAATTTACGAGGATGTAATTTGGAATTTTCAAGTATTTATTTGGAAGAAAATTTAATTATTTAGTCTTAGGTATCTATTATAGTTCGCACACCCAAGTAGCAGGCTCGAAATCTCTAAAACCTAGTTTAGCCCAAGCCCATGCCTTATACCTATATATATTGGTGTAAATTGGGGTTTTAAGTCGCATACTCATTATTAATGGTTAGAAAGGGAGAGGAAAAGTACTATTATCATTTTATGAAGCGTCTTAGAGAGAGAAAGAGGTTCATATTTCACTCAAAACCTAAGGTATTCATATTCAAATGTGCCCACACACATACATTACTTTCAAAAAGTCATAGATTAGAAAATCTGAGGCTTTGGTGTTTTCTAGAAAGATTTTAGAGGGAAAGAAAATGGAAACCCTTTCATCTTCTTCATAGTCTATTTCTCCTCGTTTGGACAACCAATAAGATCCGTTAAGGTATTGTGAGTAGAAACCCAAAAATCTAGTTTTGTTTTTACTTTCTATTGCATGATTTATCAAATTTTTAGGGCTAATTTTTTTTTCCACGTATATTAATACCCAACAATATCTTTGTTCATATCTAGTGTTTTTACATGTTTGGTTAGATTATTTGAATTCATTTACATAGTTTGCTGAAATTCAACAATTTGTGTCATGCATTTAAAAGTTCGGAATTTTGGGATATTGAGTTGGCATGGAGGTTTTGATTATGCCTTTGCCCATTTTTATTCATGTTTTGAGGTTTTTTTTTTAAGGAGAAATTTATTTGTTTGCTTGTGCAAGGGAGAGTATATAAAGAGACGAAATTAAAAGGGAGATTTCTTTTAAAAGAGTGTTATAGTTGGAAATTGGTTTCTTGAAGATGGATTTTAAGGGCGAGATTTATGCGCAATTCCATGGGAATAATTGATTTTTGTATCAGTTCGCATGAGGGTAAAATATTTTGAAGTTCCACGGTTTCTTTCAAAATTATTTGCACCGTTTGGTATTTTCTCATTCACACGATGGCTTGAGGTTTATTGAGAAGTTACGTTTCTATTTGAAACCATTCACAAGGTTTCTTTTTGCCTAATGTTCACATCCTCTTGTCATTTTTTCAGTGTTATCTTTCGGTACCTCATATTTCAAGTATTTTTTATGCTTGTACCTAATGCTTTATATGTTATAAACCTTACTAGTTTTCATGTTTTAGAGCCTCTCTATCATTCTATTGTAAGATTTGTCTTGTTAATTTAGTTGATTATGTGGATGATAGTTTTTGTCAGTAGAACTTTAGTTGTGGCCTCTAGGATTCTTGCCTGCTACCATTATTTGTGCTTTTTATGCGATTGGTAATTCAATTTTGAGATGACCGTGTTTTTTTATTATATTTATCATCTCTCAGTGCACTTGGATTGAGGGTTTTACAATTTTACACTCTTTTAGTTCTTGGTTGGATCTATATGTGATTCTTTGTTATTAGTTAGTGGTGTTTGCTCTTATCATGATAGTATATCGTTAGTTAATCCTTAAACAGACTTTAGCTCCTTATATATTTTATATCCTTCATTAAACTTTGTTTTCTATTTTGGCTATTATTTTTTTTCTTACTGACTATCATTTATGAGCTTTTGTGGTTTGACACATTTATTATGATACATCATGTTGGTTTTGGCAGGTTTATTGCTCTTGATGATGTATATACTTGCATGTCCATTTCATACCATATTTCTTGGCTATCTGATATCAATTGTCAGTTGGTATAGTTGATGATTGATTGTATCATTATTTTTTACATAAATATTTATTTTGTATGGATGATTTTAGATCGCATGACACTTTTGGAAATGTTTTTGTCCTGGTTTTGTCATATCCCTTCATATGCTTGATGTCCATGCTCGCATCTTTTTATACATCTTATCATGATATTCCTACTCCCATTATGTTTCACATGGTTCATATGTTTTTTTTAGTTGCCATGTTTTTCACGATTCTCTCTTTGCATGCATAGCTTTACGTAGGTGATCTTTGCTTTAATGGAAGCAGCCTTTTCTTTAGGGGAAGATATATTTGTTTCTCTATTTGAGATGTGATTCATTTGTAAATTTTGGCCATGCTACACTTTGTTGATTTCATTATACGTATTCTTTGATGCTAGTATATGGTCATTATTTCTTTATTTGTTGAAATCATATTATCATTATTACTTTACCATTGGCTACATGTGTTTACCTTTGATATCTTGTGATTTTTTGTGGATATCTTACATGAGATTTAGCGGGAGAAAAATATTGTGTATACGACATTTTCTATGCTATTTTTATTTTATCTCTCGCATTTTTTGCTCTTTATATCCCCGTATTATCTTTTTTACCTTTTTTATTTATGGGAAAAAGGGGGAGATAATATTATCTACGATAGCGCTTATATTATGTGGAATTCCTAGTCAAGGGGAGCTTTGCCTTCACATTTAGGTAACTTTTTTATGGTTTTGTTTTGTTTAAGTTTTGCAAGTATCTCATAATTAATTCAGACTCTTAAGTGTCTGAGTTGATATCATACATTGAGTCTATAATTTTTTTTTGTCAAGTATTAGTCTATGTTGTACTTTCTAGGATTATGAGTGATATATATTGATGACTCACATTATTTGTATATGGAGAAATATGGAAGTATTTTGTGCTTTGGGGGAAATTTTGGAGTTTTCCATGGATATCAAAAGGGGTAGAATGAAAATGTATATAAGTGTTTCTTAGCTTATTCCATGTCAAAATATTTTATTTGTGGGACGTAAATGCACAACACCAAAAACCATAAATTATCATGGTTCATGCTCGTGACTGACACCTTTTGTCACGGTCCTGGATCGTGAAAAAATTGGTTGTAAGAATTTTACAGGTTAAGGTAGACAACTATGATCATAAGTACTAGTCACAGACCTATCTAGAACCTCATATTCAGGAAATTGTCATAGATGGTGACCGTGACCACTTGTCAAGGTTTATGATCATAACCTAACCCGTGACTAATATTTTTCTTGTCACAGTCTACGGCTGTGATCCATGTCATGACTTGTATTTTTTTATCATGGTTTAATACCGTGACTCCGAACAAATTTGTCACGATCATTGTTACAGGTGATGATCTGCATTTGTTTCAAGCCTGTTAATAAATTTGATTATAAAACTAAATGATTCATCAGTTGAAAACTAAAAATATTAATATTACCGAGTCGTCAAATTAATGACATGAATCCAAAATTAGTACAATGAAAACCCATACAATTTTGTACTTAATGCTATTTGTACATAGTATTCATAGAAGTGTTAGAGATCCATTGCCTTTAACTTTTTATGAAGATCATGCATTCTCTATGAACTACCCACGTTCCTTTGTATCCCCGAAACATATGTAGTCTCATTGTAATTGACATCCTTGTTCGCTCCAAACAGAGATCTTCAAAAAATGAATGAATTTTGTACCAAATATCTATATAATAATAAACAAGGTTTTAACACCTAAGAATGTATTGAATAATGTCTCATATGCATAACATTAGAGTATATAAAAATTAGAGTTTGGCACACACAAGGTTTTAACACCTAAGAACATTAGAGTTTGGCACACACAAAGGATATCGTAAAAGGAAACACCAACTTAAGAAAGCAAATATTAAATCTACAAAATATCAGAATAAAATCATACATGAATATAAATTAATGTATCAACATTCAATCTTCGTCACAATTTACAATAACAAGTAGCAATAAAATAATGTATCAACACTCAATCATCGCCGAATTTAAGTAGGATCCTTCAAATTAGGGTTGTCATCTAGATAAAGTTGAAAGTTTGTAGGGGCCTTTAATGTGTCTTCACGAGTACTCAAACCCTTTGGCTCATGCAAAACAACAAACCAATTATCTTTATTTAAACGCTTTAACCTTCTCTAAGTTTTGAAAGGCACACCAAAAGTTTTCGTTGGCCATGCGATCATTAATCTTCATCTTGGTGTTTGAGATATTTTTACTTGTTTGATAATTAAAGTTAATTAGGATTCGATCATGCCAGGCAAGACTTCTTGTCCTGCCAACCAAAGATTTTATCCTAGTGATAATTATTTGGTGATTATGTTACATTCGATGCCTTAATTAAGATGACTTTTGTTCCCCTTAGGGAAGACTTTGAAGGGAGTACTAAGTTGTAGTAATTAACTAGAACAAAAGCATTAAATTTCATGAATTGAAAGAAAAGTAATGATTTGAAAATAAAATAAAATAAAATAAGATTAAAGCAATGATTTGTAAGAAAGTAAACTGTGACTAAAGTAAATATTTGTAGGAAAGTAAACAACACCAAATGTAAAGGCAAGAAACTTTAAATAAACTTTGAATGAAGAGATTATTAATACCTCAAAATCTACTTGCAAAATATAAAGAAATGTTGTAAATAAATAAAGAAAAAATAAAAAGAGGGTAAAAATAATGTAAATACATTTTAGGTAAGGGATTCCTCTCTTCCTTGCTAGTTTCGTTGATTATTTATAGTGTTTATTTCCCATTCAATGTAACTTATCTTTGGTACCTGTTGGGTGGTTACTCACCTATTTGAGTTTCCCTGCTTTCAATGCAATAAATGATTCTTATTTGGCTCTAAATAACTTCCAATTTGAATTACTTCTCTGCAATAAATTCTTCTCTTCACCTCCAAGTAACTCCCAGTTTGAATTAAAATGTATTATCTGCTATAAACAACTCTTATTTTCATTCAAATAACTCTTTTTTGGCTCCAAGTAACTATCAATTTGAATTGGAATTAGTTCTCTGCGATAACTACCTATTTTTGCCTCCAAATAACCTCAAATTTAAATTCAAATAGTAACTACCTTGATCCACATTCAGCTTCTATTTAAATTACTTCAATAACTACCATATAATCACCTTATAATTGCCTCTAACTTCTCCTAATTTTCATCCACATTTCGAAAAACAACTAGGCAACCTGGTAAAATATGGTGTAAACATAACCTCTGCAACACCTAAATTTTGAGCAAAGATTTAGGTGATGGAAACTTGATAATTGTAGTAGTGCATAAAGTACACCATAACTTTTGCCTTCTTTTAACTTCGAAGAACACCAAATATAGTGAATAATCTTGACATTCTTTAATCTCTTAGGTAACCAAATTTGGTGAAAAATTGTAACATTTTTTTGCCTTCGAAGGTCACTAAATACGGTGAATAATCACAAAAAATTTAAAATTCAAAGGTTCACCTAAGATGGTATATAATTGCAAAAAATTTAAAAAATTCGAATTTCACTAAAGGTGGTTAATAATCATAAAAAATTTAACTTCGAAGGGCACCAAAGATGGTGAATACTCATAATATCTTTACCTTCGAAGTTCACCAAGAGTGACAAATAATCATAAGAATTTTACCTTCAAAGGGTCACCAAAGATGGTGAATAATTATAATATTTTAAACCTCTAAGATCACAAAAAATGGTGAATAATCAAGAAAAATTAAATTTCGAAGGGTCATAAAAAATGGTGAATAATTATAACATTTTCCCCTTCGAAGTTCACTAAAGGTGGTGAATAATCACAAAAGGAAAATATTAACTTCTAAGCTTCACCAAATATGGTGAATAATTGCAAAAAATTTATCTTAAAAGTTAAACAATGGTGGAGAATAATCATAAAAAAAATTAACTTCGAAGGGTCAGCAAAGATGGTGAAAAATTGTAACATTTGTTAAAAAATTTAACTTTGAAGTGTCACCAAATATTTTGAATAATTTCCACCTTTTATTTGCCTTTGAATTTCACCAAATATGGTGAATAATTGCCACATGTTTTTAGCTACGAAGGTTACCAAAGATTGCCCTAATGTCCAAAAAGAAAGTAAGTGTTAGTTGTATTTAAGTTCTAAAATATAATAAAATTTAAATATAAATATAAAATAAAAATAAAATGAGCAACTACCTGTAGTGCCCCCCAAATGTCCATATTAAGCTTCCGTGCCACCTTCCTCCAATTCGTGTACCCCGGGCTAACGATCGACTTGAGAAGCTCCAGAAATCTTGCCAGTAAGGCCCCATTGTTCTCGGCGACCGAATCAAATTTGCTCCATTTGGGGGAACTAAACAATCCTTCCTCACCTTCGCTCCTGTGATGCCCTGACGAAGCCATTTCTTGCCAAAATTATTATTATTAGTACAAAAATGTATATGACAAAAGGATCAAATCCAAATAAATAAAAGCATTAAATTGACTAAAATACAAATGAATTAAGGCACTATACTAATACAAGTTAATGACATTACAAGAATACTAATTCATATCATCAACCAAACTAAGCATTGTTTCAAATAAATGGCTAGACGAGCAAGTCTTAATGCCGCATCAACCGTTTTTAAGAGCTGAGATTATAGATAAATTAAATAGGTTGATTTTAATGCTTTATTGTAATGTGACATTTAATAAGAGACATTTCATTATAATTACCTCGCATGTCACCCACAACCTAAATTTGTTTTCTGATTGTGCCACCTTTCTTCATTTTATTGTTCCCACAAGCATCATATTTTGTACATTGAACTTGACGAACGTATTACGAAATTGATCATGTATAAAAATTAAAATAATGTAAAAGCTAAAATAAGATAAACTTCATTTCTCCATTCTACGACTTCTGCAGCGTCAAATAGATAACTAGATACTTCTTCATGTTGTAAACTCGTTAATTTCACTCGCTTAACCATCATGACCACCCTCATCGATGAACTCATCACTATTATCCATGCGACTTGAGTCATGCATATATTCTTGAGTGTATATTAATGAATCCACGGTGATGTATTCCTCTGTAATTGATCCTTCAATGTATCGTGTATTCCTGATGTAATCTTTGAATACTTTCAGCAATCTTTCAAATGGATACATCCACCGATATCTAACTAGGCTGCAAAGAAGTGCCTCGTTGCATAGGTGTACCAATAAGTGCATTTATGTAAAAAAAAGATAGGGCAAAGTACTTCGCCAACACACATATTTCTTCGGTCACCACTACTTTTGTGGCCACTATGTGTTCTCGATTCACTACCTTCTCACACAAGAGGGAGAAGGTAATACTAATTTGCATAATAGCCCTACGCAAATCCTTGTGCTTGGAGAAACAGTGCTTAAACAATAGAGGAACCAATTGCATGATCACATGCCAATCGTGGGACTTACACTATGTAAATCATGGGTATCATAATTCACAATCCTTTCCAAGTTTGATGAAAAACTAAATGGAACCTTCAAATAATATATTATGTCTGAAAGAACCTTCCTTTCCTCATTTGTAAAAATAAATGCGCCAGGGAGAATTAAAGTCCTTCCCCTACTATCTTCTTTAAACCATAGTTTTGGCTTAAGTTTTAACTATTTAAGGTCTTTTACTGCATTTTTTATATCCTTCAAATGACTTCCCCAAAGGCATGTGCCCACAATATGTTTGGTGATGTTCTTCTACGCATGCATCACATCCAATACATGGCGCACCGGGTTGTTCTTTCAATAAGGAAAGTCAAATAAAATTGGCCTCCTAGACCATGCCTTTCTTGTCTCAGTTTCATTCCCAATTTGGGTGTTCTTATTCTTGACATTCTTGAATTTAGGATTCTTACCTGGCATATTAGGGACACAATTAGAAGTGTTACTTTAATTTTTGAACCTGAATGTTTTCTCGGAGGTAGCCTATATTCAACCCCGTCCGGTAAAAAATTAGAACCTTTATCAAATCTAAAACTATGATTGGGGGTAAAATCCTCTTATGGCTATGGTATATATTTTTCCCCTATCGATGATATGTAGAGATTCACTCTCCTCTACACAAATAGGACACCCCAAATAACCATGTACTACATGACTGGATAATGCCCCATAAGCTAGAAAATCATGAATTGCCCATATCAACATAGCTTTCAGCATAAACTCTTCTTTTTTAAAAGAGTCAAATGCTTTCAAACTATCTTCCCATAACTCACTTAGTTCTTATATCAAAGTAGCCAAGTAGACATCAATATCCTCACTTGGTGCCTTTGGCACAAGTATCAAGAAAGACCATAAAAATTCAGGTCACATACATTACGAAGGACGAAGGTTTAGTGGTGCTAGGATCAACGGCCATGCACTCTGATTAGTTCTTATATTTCCAAGTGGATTAGAACCATCTTTGGATGTTGTAAAACAAATGTTACACTGTTCTCGAGAAAAATTAGGATACTCATAATTCATCATCTTCCAAGTTGTAGAATCATTAGGATAACACATGAGATTATTCCCTACTTCTTCCCTAGGATGCTAAGTCATTGCCTCTAATATCCATGGAATTGTGAAAAACCTCTTCAATTTAGGCCCAATGGGATAATATTTTAACACTTTTTGAGGAACTTTTGAGGTTATGCCTTTCTTACTAGTAAATTGTTCATATTTAGGTTCATCGCATACTAGACGCCGATCGAGATTTTCACTCCTTTCAGTATAGTATGAAATCATACACACAAGCATGAATTTAGTTATACTTCATTACCAAACCTTTTAAACTATTCTTCATGGTATTTAAAAGTGTATTCTACTAGGGCAGCAAGTCCTTCACCCAATTCATAATTCCTGTCACGCTATTTCCGTACAAACCATATTGGGTCTTCAAACTATACAAAGCAATAATGGCATGTAAAGTTGCTTGGTCTTTGTCACAACTAGAGTACAATGGTTGAGTCGCCTTAAATTTTCAACTTTGGTAGTTATTGTCAAGGTTTATCCCGATATCTTCATGAGCACTTGAACCTTTTACATCGTTAGTGACCTCATTTTCTTTAACTTCATGAACTCCATATGCGTCATCAACTAAATCCTCTAGCATATTATGATCCACATTGTCCTCCTTCCCTTGTACATCTATTTTACTTGTCGAAGGTTGTTATGAAGGTTGCTCTGGGACAAAAGGAACTTTGATTCCCCGTGAAAAATCCAAAATTGATAATTGTCTTGCATACCCTATATTAACAAATGTAGTTTAACTATTTTTCACTCGAACATCTTATCATTCCTACATTTAGCACACGGACATGGGAACACTTCATCATTACGACATCTAATTGTGTATTTCACAAATTCATTAGCACCTCTGCGAAACACATCCCCTAATCTATTTTTCTCACCCAACCACTCTTTGTATTTGGGATATCCCATCACATCTACTACAAACAATCACCTATTATGGGTAAGAAGTGTAGATTCATAGATTAGTATAAAAAAAATCGTATATTCATTTATTCGGTAGTAATGTTTATAGTGATAATTTATACATAGTTATGTTTCATTCGACATTATTAATTATTTAGCAACAAGCTTTTAAAATTTATAGTATGTTTCATTTTTTTTCTTATTTATATTCTGTACAATCACAACCCTAAATATTAGAAATGACTAGGCCCAGCCAACTCAATGGCCATTTAATGTTTAAATCCACTAGTCAACAAAAATTCAAGAATCCCAAACAATAATTCAAATAATAATGCAAAATATTAGAAATACCTAGGGCCAACCAGCTTAATGGCCATCTAAATGTTCAAATCCACCAGTCAATAACAATTCAAAAACCCGAAATAACAATTTAAATAATAATGCAAAAATATTAGAAATGCCTACGGTCAACTAACTCAATGGCCATCTAAATGTTCAAATCCTCCAATTAACAACTTATGAAGTGAACATGAGAATATAAAAAGAATTATATCATGTTACAGTACCGTTATGTCATGCATTCACGTGAGAATACATGCATGCATGTATTCTATAACATTATATGAGCGCAAACACACACATACACACACACACACACACACACAGAGAGAGAGAGAGAGATGGTCGTCGGAATATGTGAGGAAGAGGAAAAGGGGTTGCTGCCGCTGCAATTAGAGAGAGAGAGAGAGAGTTGTAAGGGCAAACCCGCTATAAATAAATTTAGACCCATTAACAGAATATATCAATTTATACCAATTACCAATTTCAATATAGTTATTATATACAAATATTAATTTTAGAATACATACACTGAAGACTGCATGTCTTCTCCATCTCCTTTAAAGGGTGAGTAGTCATATCCTATTCAAGACCGCATATTTCTGTAATATACTTAGCACCTCATGCTCATTGTTTTCATTTGAGGAAAATTCGGTCTCCATGTACACGACATAAATTCGCAAGTGTAAGTGTTATTTCAATTTTTCAATTGAAATAACACTTAACACCGCATCATCTAGTATGTACCCAGAGAATATTAAGAAATGGTAGCAGAACGTCCCCCATACGTAACAAGTTTAAGCCACTAAGAAGATTATTATACAAAAACTATGACATCCTAAACTGTCCAAACAGGAAAACTCAATAGATCTCATTACAATGGTAATGACTCTCGAATGGGTATAAGGTCAATTGAATGCGTACGCATAAGAATTAGAAGGCTAGTATCTATGCGTACTATATGTAATTAAAGTAGTTATAAATTACCATGGTAAGTATGTTTCATTTATTCGATAGTAATGTTTATAGTGATGATTTTTACATAATTATGAACGTATTACACATTATTAATTGTTTAACAACAAACTTTTAAAATTTATAGTATCGTCTAGGGGCCAACAAATTCAATGGCCATTTAAATGTTTAAATCCACTAGCCAACAATATTTCAAGAACACCAAACAATTCAACAATCCCTATGTGTGTGTGTGTGTGTGTGTGTGTGTCTATATATATATGGAGAGAGAGAGAGAGAGAGAGAGAGAGATGTACCTAAATGTGTGTAGTGAGAGAGATTGTCCCCGAAATATGTGAGGAAGAGGAAAGGGGGTCGTCGCTGTTGCAATTAGAGAGAGAAACCAAATATCAAATACCAAATATCAATTTCAATTTTAATTTCAAATACCAATTTCAATTTCAATTGAAACTAACATACACACACACACATACACATACACAGACTAAAACACACATGCTAACCCACCCCCACACATACACTAAAATCTCAGCCCCCCCACACAAACTAACCCCAAAACACACACACACACACACACACATAACCATATACACATACACTAACCCACCCACCCACCCACACACCCACACACATTGACCCCAATACACACACACACACACACACATATATATATACACACTAACACACACACACACAAAGGAGAGAGAGAGAGAGAAACGTACATGGGTTGTCACGGTCAAAGACCGTGACACATTCGTGATAACTAGTTGCCATGGTCTTTGACCGTGACACGTTCGTGAATATTGTTATCACAGACTTGTCACGATCTTTGATCGTGACAAGGGTGGCAGAGTGAAGGGTGCTATTTTGGCCTTTTTGGTGTAGTGAGAGATGATAGAATTTAGTATTTCTATCACCTTCAGCAAGCCATTGTTATGATATTTTTATTTCTGAAAAACTTCCTCCTGTTTGAGATTATTATTGTACTTAATACGTATATTTTGATCAAATAAGAGCATATTATTGGAGAATTTTGTTTATTAATTAATTTGGATCCATTTTAACCAGGAAATGAACCCTCCTTTTCTTCTAAAAATATTACCAAAAGCCTCCTTGTTCCAAACTTAGCATTTTTTGAAAAAATTAATAGAAGGTGGTACTTATAATAAATGTAGTAAAAGATTATTGAAATGACAACCTGACTTAAAAGATCACCAATATATGCGGCTCACATAATAGTCCTAGCTAGTAAGGATGTCCACTATCAATGGTGATCTCTAATAGTTGGGATTGTTATATCAGTCGAAACTTTTGGTGATCTTCTGAGTTAAGTTATTTCCTTGAACAATATTTAACTACGTTTAGTATAAGTACCATCTCCCTCCAAGGTGGATGAAGATATACTGTTGCTCGTATATGACCCCATTCTTAATCATGAGGAATCAAATGTCTTCCAGAAATACCCAAAATTAGTTCACCTTACGCCTTTAATAAATGGAAGAGATTCGTTGAGAATACTCCCTTGCGAGTTGAGTTTTTAGTTTAAAAGAATTGAGTATTAAAGAAGTTGAATAAAACTATAAATATTAACACTCCCTAGATTTTTTATGTCCTCTTAATCCCACCATAATGATTTGCTAAAAGAACTTACCAAGGTCTAAAACCCACCACTCTTTCCATAGAAAAATATTATAATATCATTAGATCCTACGTTCCTAAGCACTTAATCACGTTTGCAAATAAAGATATATGAAGGATTGGTCTCAATCATAATTTAACCATTAATATAGATAACTTTATCTACCCTGGTTTCTCTAGCGATAAGGGGAGAGATCTTTCCACGAAAGGTCGAGGAGTAAAAACCTCCAAAGAAATACCAGATATTAAGCGGGGCATGTGTTAGGGTGGCTATGGCACAATGCCCCATGTTTATCTCGCATGGGGTATTCTAAAGGGCTCGTTCGTGTGGTGGTTCAGGGGTATAAAAAAAAATTTAACCATCAACATATACACTTAGATATGCCATAAAATTTCCGTTCTTTAAAATTTAATTTTTTATCTTCTTTGGTGATGAAGCCACCCCTGTTGTTAGTAAATTTTTTATCTTAGAATTTAACATGATGAAACATATGTCTTACTCATAGGATTCGAACATAAAGCCCTCCCACTTTTGGTTTAAGAAGGATTCAAGGAAAATATACCCATGTGTACTCTATTGGAAAAAATGTGTTTTTGCACAAATTGATATTATGACCAAATTAATATATTAGTCAACTGTACGCCATTATAAAAGTAGGACCCCCACTTTAAACATGGTGGGACTAAGTACATACGTATTCCTTATAGAAAGACGAGTCACGTGATATATTCATTTGTTAAAAATGGACAAATGATGAATATGATATTTGGTTTCAAAATCGTCCAATTATTAATGAAATTATATGGAATATTATTTAATTTTCTGGGGTGAAGTTTTTGAATTGTTACTAAAGGTTGTGACTGTTCGCTATAAATAGCAACTATTTTTCGAAACCGTCGCTAAAGGTCATGACTATTCACCATTAGTTGTGATTGTTCATGAAAAATCTCTCTAAAATGACTGTTAACAAAAAGACATCTCTTTTCGTGAAAGGCCACTTTCTTTCCTATAAATGCAAGATTATCTTCATTTTAAAAAAAAAGAGAAAAAATATATTTTAACACTTTCCATTCCTAATCGAGTCTGAAAGAGTATAAAACATAATTGGTTTATGGGAAACGCATATTGAATTTCTTTTTGTGCATGTCGAGACCGTTTCATCCAAGGAGGTAGATGTTCATGATTTATTACTGTAAGCACCGCAGTGGGAGCGCAGTTTGTCTTATGGAGAGAATGTTCCATACTTGACTTGGTCATCTTCTTCATTTGTTAGTTTTCTATTAATATTATTTTTTATTAACAAATATGATTTGTCTCATATTTTAATTTGATAAAGCACAAAAGCAAATATTATAAATAACAATCTTAAGACAAAATACTCTTGTGTTATTTGTGTTTATATGTGATTGTGTTACATATTTTTCATTTTAAAATGGTAGTATCGTAAACTATTGCTTTCCAATTATATTGAAATTTTGTATGTTTGCCATCAGGATTAATTTTTACTATGTATAAAACGTATTGATATAATTGATGATACCAGAATTGGTATCACCAGATCAAAGTGATGAATAATCTCACACCAGTTCAATAACAGAAAAAGTACAACAGTATAACAGTAGAAAGAGATGAGGCAAAGAGGAAGTAAACACCAGATATAAGTGGTTTAGCCTATTGAAGGCCTACGCGCACTGTGTGAATGTGTGAAATCCACTAAAATGGGCTCTAATGGCCTTGGATACAAGCACTCAATCTCACACTCTCACTGAGTAATAACTTTTGCAGAGTTTTTATAGGGTTTACAATTTTATGATCCTTTTCAGTGAGGCAGAAGATAACTATTTATATGGCTGGGGTGGTGTCATACGCACCCCAGTCATGCATGAGGCATGCACAGCTCTAACTATCCAGCAAGGTGATGCCATCTATCCCTGGTGCATGTAAACAATGATTATAAGATATTCCTCACATGTGTGAGTGATGTTGTTGCAATAATTTATCTCATGTAGTTGGAAACCACGTGCATTATCTCACGCGTTCTCCATTCGAAGAGCCCTATAAGATACCCAAAATGTTCTACCGAGGTTAAAGTTTTGGCCTGGCCTGGTCGAGTATGAGACGACTGAGGTATCACTGAATTGCATGTTTATAGTTACCAAGTGTAGTCTCGACTGACCAGTTTCGGGCCGAGATGAGAGTGCAGGTTGGCCTAAGAGATTTTGTCCTTCCACATATAGACGATGCGTGATGCTAAGCAAGCCAAGGCTACCAACTGTCTCAGATGCTAACTGAGAAGAGATGTACCAGTCGAGATGGGCTGAACTAGTTTCATAAGATGAATAAAATTTTAGATGTTTCGTTAATTCGTTTAGAGCTGAGCTTACCCTAAGCTGAGCCAAGGTATCATTATGTCATATCAATCACCCCTAGCCCTTAGTCTTCTGTGTCGATAGAAGACTGATTGGTAAGAATGTCAATCTGCACAAATGAATATACATCTCTGAGTTGTCAGATGCTAATGTATGAATGGGTATGAGCGGTGACACCTATCATCCATCCCTTGGTCTGGTGTGCTCCCCGAGTAGTAGCGACAACATGTGTTGATTTTGATAATTATGCTCTAATGATGAGCACCTCGAGAATTGAACCCCACCATTAGTGAGATTTTAAAATGTTTTACCCAAAATCCCTTTCACTTTCTCTATTCACGCGCGCCATTTTCTCTCTTTAGTTTTCTCAGTTTCCAGAGCTCTCCCTCTTCCTGTTGGGATTCTAAGCATTTTTTGGCCATTATTTTATCTCTCCGGTGGTATTCAGCTTAACGAAACCTTCCAGGTATTCTTTCCTTCCCTTTTTGCTTAGCATTTCATCACTTTGCCATTTATGTGTTTGCTTGCGCTTTTTTGGCGAGCTTATTGTTTTTTGGTGATTATTTAGGTAGATGTTAGATGGATTTAGGACTGATAACTATGGTTTGGGCGTTGAGACAGTGGTTTATAAGTTTATGGTGGTATTTCTAGGGTTTCCTCATTCTGTTTTGTCCTTATTTGATTTATTCGGTGAAAAATCGATCATCTTCTCCACTAGAACACTCAAGTTATTCTTAAGTGTTCTTGGCTCTAACCTGTGACACCCCGCCTAATTAAATACCGGGCGATCACTCCTTTATTAAATTAAATCAAGATTAATAGTTGGTTCATTCTCAGCATCACTGTCGATAAAAATAAATTTTCCAATTTAACACCCGAAATAATTAAGCTAAGTGTCAAAACATTTTTCATACAAACTTTCCAAATTTTAATTAAAGAAAAAGATTTATTTATATAAAACAACATTTCTACAATTAAGAATCACACCACGATAAACCAAATAATATAATACATTCGTCAATCGAATGTCAACATATGAAAACTAGAATCACAAGTCCATAATGAATAAATCCCAAAGAACAATACTGGAAATGACTGAAATATAAATGTCCCGATAACCAAAAATAATGAAAAGGGGCGACACGTGCCCAATAAATGAGAGTACTAGGAGTGGAGTCAATAACAGAAGCCCTCTACTCAAGTGACCTGCAACTCCCACCTATGTCGCAGCTCGTTCTTCTCAAGGGATCCTAAGCAAGACGCCCCTGCGGCTGGGCACCTGAAAATATACATATATATACAAGAGAGAGAGAGAAAAAAAGAAACGGGTCAGAGCCCGAAAGTGTGTTTGATTTTAAAGTACGTTTAGCAAGTATTTAAATTGATACAGGCCAATGAAATAACATATTAGTGCGTCGCTCTCTTGAGAAATACTCACCTCTCTTCTAATGTGCACACCTATCGCACTAACCTTCCCATCAGTCTGTTCTTATCAATATTAACACACTAGTCTTTCTAAAATATTTAACTTAACTTAGATTACTCGCAAGATTTATAATTCACGACTCCATTTTAAGAAGAATGTTCCCAAACAGTAATCAAGGTCCTCCATTTTAACTTTATAAAGTCAATAAAGTTTTACAGTGACATATTATACTTTTTCAAAACAAGTATTTAATAATTTGAGTCAACATCCAGTTCCTACTTATCAAATCTCAGTAGACAGTTTCAAATATCATAATCTCATATATATATATATATATATTAACTACTCGTATAATATATATATAAAACAGCACCCCGAATAAAACTATGGTACGTGCATACTTCCACTATCCAAAGTCCCATATCACTCATATTAAGGGGAATACATTCGGAATCACTCTCGAATTGTATTAACATAAATACACAAACAATATTGAGGCGAAGCATAGATTCCAAGTCTCTAAGAGGGTGGCACATACCGGCGTCTCTTAGGACCGTCTGAACTATCACATCGATAGCCTGTACCAAGGACATCTATCTCCTAGGGTACAAGTTAATATCCCCCATAAAGGTCCCATCGAGATAAGACTTGTCCCAGCGCGGAAACCTCAGGGATAGCAAGTAGTGTGGGTATGATTTTCACATGTATATAATATATGTACACACAATCATATAAATATACCAATTTCATATTAATATAGGTTCTTCTCCTCACCCGTAATTATACCGTTTATTCTTAATTTCATATTTAAAGAATTACGCATAAGGTTTCATTCCTAACCTTATCTCGAAGGGTTTTCTCACTTATTACCTAACACTCATGGATTATATCTTCCCAATTTCTGAAATTCAGTAAATGACTTTATTAGATTCCAACGTAACTCTCTTACGCACCTCCCCCTTTAAATTCACAAATTTACCAACCTAAAGTAAATATCCCAAAAATACCATTTTCGATGAATCTTAAAGGTTCCAACATTTATTCATATACCCTACTGGTCCTTAATGTCTCCCAAATCGATTTATCACGAATGCCTAAGAATTATTTCACGATGAACTTAATTTAACTAATTAAACAAGGAAAATAAGAGTCTGTCAGGAGGGGTCGATCGATCGAATCTTGGGGCTCGATCGATCGAACCTTCGATCGATCGATGCTCTATGTTCGATCGATCGATCAAGCAGGCCTGGGTAAAATTCTGCAGAATTGCAGTTACGGGTTCTACCACTATTCTTCATCAAATTCCATATTTTTCAACACTAATCGACCCACAAATTCTACTACTAACATAATAACATAATTCCAGATGTTTTTAACGTTCAGCATGCGTGTATTCATCATTAAACATGAGAACCCTAAAGTTTTCGTAACTATGATTCAATTCAGTTTTTCTCCAGAATTTCTTCTAATATAACATCAAAAGTTCGTGGGTAATACATCTATAACATCAAAAGTTTCCAGCATAAGGTTTTAATCTTCTCTATATGCAATTTCCTATCAAAATTTGGGGTTTTCTTACATGGATTACATTCCTAATTAATCCTAAACTAATATGAACATTACACTAACGAAATACGCAAGTTAAACACTTGCCTGGGATTTTCAGAAGTCTGATTTCCTGTTGATTATGGTGTGGTTGCGTTCTCCTCCTCGCGATCTATGCGTTGGTGGTGACGGCGGTGCAAACGGTGGTGTTTCGGCCTTGAATCTCCTTGAAAGGTCTCTCCTCTCCTCTCCTCTCCAATGGCCGTTCTAGGGTTCTGAATGTTCTAACCCTAAATGGCTAACCTAACCAGCTGATAAAGGCTGCTAAAATTCGTGGGTTTAATTACCCTATTTTGTAAAATGACCAAAATGCCCTCCCGAGTCACTAATTTGGCCTAAAAACGCCCCGAGGCCCAAACTAAACCCCCGGGTACACCTTTCTGACTATCTCGACCCTTCCGGACGCGTTGCCGCACTCAAAACGACCATAGGGACAACTTATAAAATATTCACTTTTTATTTAACAAAATTAGTCCCGACGTGACACGGGCACGTCCCGACTTAAATTTCTGAAATAGTCATTTAATTCACTTGTGACATTCAATATAACCAATATAATATATTACTATGCTCATTAGTAATATTCAACAAGTTTCCCATAATTACTAACTCTTGACACGTTAATAATTATAACATAATTAATTTCAGGATTTTTTTTAAATAAACAGTCACATTAAATTTAATAAATCCCCAAATTAATATAGCATAAAAATATGGGGTATTACATACTTCCCCCCTAATAACGGAATTTCGTCCCGAAATTCGGAAAATAAGGCATACCTGGTAAAAACAACTATGGATATCTCTCGCGCATATCTGCCTCACGCTCCCAAGTGGATTCCTCCACATTATGATGCTCCCACTGAACTCGCACAAGTGGAACTATTTTCGACCTCAATCTCCTCTCACTATAGTCTAGAATAGCCACTGGTCTCTCCTCGTAAGAGCTATCAGACTGTAAGTCAATTTCATCTATCGCAATATGAGTATGAGCCATATCATCCCGAAGATATCGTCTCAACGACGAGATGTGGAATACATCGTGGATGCGATGTAAATGTTCTGGCAATCCCAACCTGTATGCTACCGGCCCAATCCTCTCGATGATGGGAAATGGTCCTACGTATCTCGGAGCCAACTTCCCCTTCTTCCCGAACCTCATCACTCCCTTCATAGGAGATACACGCAACAACACTTGATCTCCCACATTAAACTCCCGAAAGAACCGTTTCGCATCGGCGTAGCTCTTCTGCCTATCCTGGGCTACCCGAATACGACTCCTGATTATCTCAATCCTCGCGGAGGTCTCCTGAATCACTTCTGGCCCTAGCAACTTGTTATCCCCCACCTCAAGCCCACAAGTTGGAGAACGACAAGGCCTGCCATACGAAGCCTCAAATGGAACCATACCAATCGTAAACTGATAAGAGTTATTATAAGCAAACTCTACCAGTGGAAGATGTGGCTCCCATCCTCCTCCAAAATCGAGAACACACATACGTAGCATATCCTCTAACATCTGATTAGTACACTCTGTCTGTCCATCTGTCTGTGGGTGGTAATCTGAACTCAACTTCAACTCAGTACCCATAGCCTCCTGAAAGCTTTCCCAGAAACGTGACACAAAAATCTTATCTCTATCTGACACAATATTCAGGGGCACCCCATGTAATCTGACAATCTCAGCGATGAACAACTGAGCATACTGACCAGTGGTATAATCTGTCCTCACTTCCAGAAAATGAGCCACCTTGGTCAACCGGTCTACGATCACCCAGATAGAATCGTGGCCCCGCTGTGACGTAGGCAACCCTGTAATGAAATCCATGGAAATACTCTCCCACTTCCACGCGGGTACTTCCAATGGCTGAAGTAATCCTGACGGTTTCTGGTGGTCCACCTTCACCAGCTGGCAGGTAGAACACTTGGACACAAACTCGGCAATGTCCTTTTTCATCCCACTCCACCAGTATTGACGCCTCATGTCCTGGTACATTTTATCACCTCCCGGATGTTCTGCAAATCGGGACCCATGAGAATGAGTCATCACTTCATGACGTAACTCCGCTCCTTCTGGAACCACTAATCTCCCATTAAACTGTAATCCTCCATCAGAACTAACAGAATAGGACTCAGAACCCTCGGCTAGAAGTCGCACAATCTGCTCCTGACAATACGGGTCTGTGGTATGTGCCTGTATCACCCTCGTAACAATCTCGTGTGTGACTGTCATCACGGATATAAAAGAACGTGCTACTGCATCCTGGTGACCCAACTCCTTCCACTTTGCTTTCCAGATGTCCGCTACATCGTATACCGGTCTACGGCTCAACGCATCAGCAACTACGTTGGCCTTCCCCGGATGATACTGTATATCAAACTGGTAATCTTTCACAAACTCTAAACACCTGCGCTGACGCATATTCAGCTCTCGCTGAGTGAACAGGTACTGCAGTGACTTATGGTCTGTGAACAAACGGAATTTCTTGCCCAATAAGTAGTGCCTCCAAATTCTCAATGCAAAGACGACCGCTACTAACTCCAGGTCGTGGGTGGGGTAATTCTTCTCATGTGGCTTAAGCTTGCGGGAAGCAAAAGCTATAGCCTTCTCTTCCTACTGAAGTACTCCCCCAAGTCCCTGTAAGGACGCATCGGTGTAAACCAGGTACTCTACACCCGGCTTCGGTAAAGCAAGGACTGGTGCTGAAGTAAGCTTGTCCTTCAGCTCGTCGAAAGCCAACTGACAAGCGTCATCCCAAACATATGGTACCCCCTTGCGAGTCAGATTCGTCAATGGACCCGCTATTTTGGAGAATCCCCGAATGAATCTCCTGTAGTATCCGTCTAACCCCAAGAAACTACGCACTTCCGTCGGTGTCGTGGGCTGTCCCCACTCCCTCACCGCTGACACTTTGCTCGGGTCAACTGCAATCCCCTGCTCAGAAACGACATGGCCCAAGAACTGTACTTCTCGCAACCAGAATCCACACTTCTCATACTTAGCATACAACTGATGCTCTCGTAGAGTCTGAAGAACCTGCCTCAAGTGCTCGGCATGCTCCTCCTCGGAGTGTGAATATATCAAGATATCATCTATGAAGACGATGATGAACTGATCCAAGAACTCTCTGAATACTCGGTTCATCAAGTCCATGAAAACGACTGGGACATTTGTGAGTCCGAACGGCATCACCCTGAACTCATAGGACCCATATCTCGACAAGAAGGCAGTCTTTGAAACATCCTGCTCTCTAATACGTAACTGATGGTACCCCGATCTCAGATCTATCTTCGAAAAGAAAGTTTCTCCCCTCAACTGGTCGAATAGATCATCGATTCGAGGCAACGGATACTTATTCCGTATCGTGACCTTGTTCAATTCACGGTAGTCCACACACAATCTCAGTGAACCATCTCTCTTCTTTACAAATAAGACTGGAGCCCCCCAAGGTGAGGTACTCCTACGAATGAAGCCCTGACCTAATAGCTGCTCTATCTGATCTCGTAGCTCTCGCATCTCTGCCGGAGCCATACGGTACGGTGCGCGTGCTATAGGTCTCGTATCTGACAATAAATCTATAACAAAGTCTATCTCACGACTGGGCGGTAGGCCTGGTATCTCCTGAAACACATCGGAATACTCCCTGACGACAGGGATCGAATCTAAGGGAATCACAACCTCCTTAGAGGTATCCTCCTCTATGTAATACAAATGAGCGGTCGACCCTCCCTCTGGGCGAGGCATCGCTACTACAAACATCTCTTGCCCCGGAATAGCAAAAACAATGCTCCCACCGAAGCAATCAATCATGGCTCTATAAGATGCGAGCCAATCCATACTAATAATCACATCATGCTCGTGCATGTCTAAGACTAACATGTCTGCAGGTAATACCAAGCTACCAATCTCTACCCCCACTCCCCGGCATATAAAGAAAATAAGTGACCCACTCCCCAGTGGTGAGTCGACACACGTCACGGTGTTCTCTGCTGTGGCTAGCAACCCTAAGGACTTTGCAAAATGTGTAGCTATAAAACAATGCGTTGCCCCCGTATCAAACAAAACTCGACCCATAGTACCATGGATAGGAAACATACCCTCAATCGCGGGTGGTGCCTGTGGAGCTGCTGCCTGGTGGACGTTATAGACACGTCCATACTGCAATTGCCCCTGCTGTACTGGAGCTGCTGGGATTGCTGGTAGGGCTGGCACCTGGGCTGGAGCTGGGAGGGCAGGTGGAAAGAGTGGTCTCTGCAGCTCATTACGGGCTCCCTGCTGCTGTGGGGCCCTATCGCCCTCTGGACAATCCTGGCGCCTATGGCCATGTTTACCGCACCCAAAGCATCTGCCTTTGAAGTTACCGCCCCTCTGACTCTGCTGTCCACGGCCCTGCTGGCCGTTACCTCCACGCCACTGGCCCTGTTGGCCCTGATGTGCACGGTGTTGGCCTTGCTGGCCCTGCTGTTGTCCCAGCGGTCGGTGTTGGCCCTGCTGGCCCTACTGATTAGGCTGGCCCTGATGGCCCTGCCTGAAACCCCCGAATCCCTGCCTAGAATCACCTGAATGGAATCGCTTAGCAGGGTCCCCCTGATGGGAACTCTGCTCGTGCTGACGAGTCTGTCCATGAGTTGGTGCCCCACTGGCACTATTACCCCCGGTCCTGCCCTGCTGGCTGGACTCCCCTGCTCTCTTGCTTCCCTGAAGATGGAAGCGGTGATCCTGGCAATGTAGTAACGCTGCATTGAGTATGTCAGTGAAAGTACTCAGGGATAGATTTCCAATGAGGTGTTGACGGATCCTCCAAGCTAACCCGTCGACAAACAGCAAAATCTTCTTGCACTCAGTGGGTGCCTCATCCGGCACAATAGTGAGAAGTCTTGTGAACTCCTCCTCATACTCAGCTACAGTAATCTTCTCCTGTTTCAGATTTAGTAATTTCTGCCTCATCTCAGTCTGCACTGCGGGTGGAAAATACTTGCGGTCAAACCACTCCAAGAACAACTGAATAGGGATCGTGTCCCTCTCCTCCAAAGTAGTAGTGGACTCCCACCACTGTAATGCGGCTCCCACCAGCTTAAAGGAAGCCAATAACTTCTTTTGTACTTCAGTGCACTCATACATATGGAGGTGCTGCTGGATGTCTTTCTTCCATTGGCTGACTGTAACAATATCGGAGCTACCAAAAAACTCAGGGGGATGCGCTTTCTGAAAAGCATCCCGAACCCTCTCCCATGCGGATGGAAGCTGTGCTGGTACTGGTGCCACCGCTTGAATCTGAGGTGGAGCCTGCTGAATCACCGCTATTGCGGAATTCACCGCCTGAGCAACAATGGCGGCTACTTCATTCGCATTCATTGTGCCTGATGCCTGAGCTGCTGGCTGCTCGGTTTGGGCACGCCTATATTTCGGAGCACGTCTCGGAGGCATCTGAAACGTGAACAAGTTTATTAGTCTACTGTTATCAACAAATCTCGAATACCTGAATACTTAAACGTAAAAGCAAGAATACAACAATCCTAAAAATAGGGCTCTATAGCAATAACGTTAAGCTGAAAGCGAAATAAGCCGTACAGATCCTATGGACACTAGAACCTGATGCTCTGATACCACCTGTGACAGCCCGCCTAATTAAATACCGGGCGATCACTCCTTTATTAAATTAAATCAAGGTTAACAGTTGGTTCATTCTCAGCATCACTGTCGATAAAAATAAATTTTCCAATTTAACACCCTAAATAATTAAGCTAAGTGTCAAAACATTTTTCATACAAACTTTCCAAATTTTAATTAAAGAAAAAGATTTATTTATACAAAACAACATTTCTACAATTAAGAATCACACCACGATAAACCAAATAATATAATACATTCGTCAATCGAATGTCAACATATGAAAACTAGAATCATAAGTCCATATTGAATAAATCCCAAAGAACAATACTGGAAATGACTGAAATATAAATGTCCCGATAACCAAAAATAATGAAAAGGGGCGACACGTGCCTAATAAATGAGAGTACTAGGAGTGGAGTCAATAACAGAAGCCGTCTACTCAAGTGACCTGCAACTCCCACCTAAGCTGCAGCTCGTTCTTCTCAAGGGATCCTAAGCAAGACGCCCCTGTGGCTGGGCACCTGAAAATATACATATATACACAAGAGAGAGAGAGAGAGAAAAAGAAACGGGTCAGAGCCCGAAAGTGTGTTTGATTTTAAAGTACGTTTAGCAAGTATTTAAATTGATACAGGCCAAATGCAATAACATATTAGTGCGTCGCTCTCTTGAGAAATACTCACCTCTCTTCTAATGTGCACACCTATCGCACTAACCTTCCCATCAGTCTCTTATCAATATTAACACACTAGTCTTTCTAAAAGATTTAACTTAACTTAGATTACTCGCAAGATTTATAATTCACGACTCCATTTTAAGAAGAATGTTCCCAAACAGTAATCAAGGTCCTCCATTTTAACTTTATAAAGTCAATAAAGTTTTACAGTGACATATTATACTTTTTCAAAACAAGTATTTAATAATTTGAGTCAACATCCAGTTCCTACTTATCAAATCTCAGTAGACAGTTTCAAATATCATAATCTCATATATATATATATTAACTACTCGTATAATATATATATAAAACAACACCCCGAATAAAACTATGGTGCGTACATACTTCCACTATCCAAAGCCCCATATCACTCATATTAAGGGGAATACATTCAGAATCACTCTCGAATTGTATTAACATAAATACACAAACAATATTGAGGCGAAGCATAGATTCCAAGTCTCTAAGAGGGTGGCACATACCGGCGTCTCTTAGGACCGTCTGAACTATCACATCGATAGCCTGTACCAAGGACATCTATCTCCTAGGGTACAAGTCAATATCCCCCATAAAGGTCCCATCGAGATATGACTTGTCCCAGCGCGGAAACCTCAGGGATAGCAAGTAGCGTGGGTATGATTTTCACATGTATATAATATATGTACACACAATCATATAAATATACCAATTTCATATTAATATAGGTTCTTCTCCTCACCCGTAATTATACCATTTATTCTTAATTTCATATTTAAAGAATTACGCATAAGATTTCATTCCTAACCTTATCTCGAAGGGTTTTCTCACTTATTACCTAACACTCATGGATTATATCTTCCTAAATTCTGAAATTCAGTAAATGACTTTATTAGATTCCAACGTAACTCTCTTACGCACCTCCCCCTTTAAATTCATAAATTTACCAACCTAAAGTAAATATCCCCAAAATACCATTTTCGATGAATCTTAAAGGTTCCAACATTTATTCATATACCCTACTGGTCCTTAATGTCTCCCAAATCGATTTATCACGAATGACCAAGAATTATTTCACGATGAACTTAATTTAACTAATTAAACAAGGAAAATAAGAGTCTGCTAGGAGGGGTCGATCAATCGAATCTTGGGGCTCGATCGATCGAACCTTCGATCGATCGATGCTCTATGTTCGATCGATCGATCAAGCAGGTCTAGGTAAAATTCTGCAGAATTGCAGTTACGGGTTCTACCACTATTCTTCATCAAATTCCATATTTTTCAACACTAATCGACCCACAAATTCTACTACTAACATAATAACATAATTCCAGATGTTTTTAACGTTCAGCATGCGTGTATTCATCATTAAACATGGTTAAACAACCCAAAATCTCATCTAATCATCAAGAACCCTTAAGTTTTCATAACTATGATTCAATTCAGTTTTTCTCCAGAATTTCTTCTAATATAACATCAAAAGTTCGTGGGTAATACATCCATAACATCAAAAGTTTCCATCATAAGGTTTTAATCTTCTCTACATGCAATTTCCTATCAAAATTTGGGGTTTTCTTACATGGATTACATTCCTAATTAATCCTAAACTAATAGGAACATTGCACTAACGAAATACGCAAGTTAAACACTTGCCTGGGATTTTCAGAAGTCTGATTTCCTGTTGATTATGGTGTGGTTGCGTTCTCCTCGTCGCGATCTATGCGTTGGTGGTGACGGCGGTGCAAACGGTGGTGTTTCGGCCTTGAATCTCCTTGAAAGGTCTCTCCTCTCCTCTCCAATGGCCGTTCTAGGGTTTTGAATATTCTAACCCTAAATGGCTAACCTAACCAGCTGATAAAGGATACTAAAATTCGTGGGTTTAATTACCCTATTTTGTAAAATGTCCAAAATGCCCTCCCGGGTCACTAATTTGGCCTAAAAACGCCCCGAGGCCCAAACTAAACCCCCGGGTACACCTTTCTGACTATCTCGACCCTTCCGGACGCGTTGCCGCACTCAAAACGACCATACGGACAACTTATAAAATATTCACTTTTTATTTAACAAAATTAGTCCCGACGTGACACGGGCACATCCCGACTTAAATTTCCGAAATAGTCATTTAATTCACTTGTGACATTCAATATAACCAATATAATATATTACTATGCTCATTAGTAATATTCAACAAGTTTCCCATAATTACTAACTCTTGACACGTTAATAATTATAACATAATTAATTTTCGAATTTTTATTAAATAAACAGTCACATTAAATTTTATAAATCCCCAAATTAATATAGCATAAAAATACGAGGTATTACATAACCCTTCATATTCCTTGCCTTAGATTTTTTATTCAAAGCTAAGTTAAACTGTTAGCTATTTTCCATTTTCCAATCTTTTCCACCAAGTTTAGGGTCGTCCTCTGGATGTTGAGGAAGTTGTACGAGCTAGCTGAAGATTTCCATTCTCTTAGAGAGAGGTGCTTTTGAGAGATCAGACAATGCGAGGTCGAGGAAGCTTCCAAGCATAGGACCAAAGACTTCCCTCGTCATCCTATCTATCATATACCTCTTGTAACCATTCTTCCTTCAAACATAGAAAGTAGAGACTCCATATCTGATTTGGCGACCGAGAGTGTAGATTCTTTCCAAGTTGTGATGGAAGTCCCACAAGATAGGTCTGAGGAAGCTCAGGGTTCTTTAATAGTCTTGTATTATCATAAAGTTTATTCATCCAATAGGGCTAAGTCATTTAACTATGCTAATACATCATCAAACCAATCTGAATCCTCCCAAGGGTCAGATTCTTCTATACAGATCCTCTCATATCATGATAGGTCGAGAGTGGATGTCGTTGCACCACCCCCAATGAATGATATCCCTCTTACTGACATTCTTGGGGAAAACTTTGTTAAGACTTATAATCTTGAGGCTTCTCATCCCTTGGTTATCCCAGTTGTGAATTAAGACAACGATGATGATGAGGGATCACTTGACACTTCATGTGCTGAGTCCTATGTCAACACAGTCACTGAGGTCGACCTATTGTATTGGAGACATCTATACAATATTACTACCTCCATTAATATGAGATCTCCCTCGGTCGATAAGAAAGCATATCAAGGACGATAGGTTGAAATTTGTGTGTACAAGCAAATATTTAAGGTCGATTTCAAGTTGTCCGTACACCGAGCTATACGAGCCATTTTAAGCATACATAGGTTATTATCTTTATCTCTATTTTATTTCTTATTTACCTTCCTCTATGTGCATTCCTTATGATATTTCCTTCCTTTTCTTTTGTAGAAGACAAGAATTAAGAGCCTACTCTTTATGAGATCCGAGGTGCTGAACTTCTGAAAGCTTCAAGGATAAGCGATACTATTACGGAAGGAGAACAACCTGGACCTACTTCATTCTTACTGGAATATAGTAATACTACTTCCAATTTCATTTCTCATCCAGTAGACATAATCCTTCATCTAGAGGTTCCAAGAGAAGAAGTTGGTGGTATCTCTGAACCCATTGAGAAGGAGGTGGAGAGAAAGAAGAATGAAGAAGAGAGAGAGAGAAGAAGAGAAAAAGAGAGAAGGAGAAAATAGAAGGTCACAGGCCTCAAAGGACTTAATACTTCCTTCTATTACTGTTATTGAGGGAGCCTTGGTGGCTGCTGCTCCTTAACTTACCCCTGCTGGTAGAGAAAGCAGTGCTCATGACTGACCACGAGCGCTCATCGAGCATTAGGGGAGACCAGTTGGCCCTCAAGTTTGCCCAAGGTGTTGCTTTAGTAATTAGTCCTTTCTCTATACTTCTTTATTCTATGTTTACTTATAACATCTTGTGCTTATCCTGTGTTTTTTTTGTTTTGTAGTTTGTCTTTGACTACATCGTGCTGCTCCGTGGTCGAGCTGAGCTATTAAGGAGAAACTCTGAGTAGGATGAAGCTCTAAAGTCTTTTGAGAAGGCCCTTGATGACAAGAAGGCTACCTTTGACAAAGAGAGGGAGAAGTCTTCTAAAGAGTTGTCTGTCCTTCATGAAGCTTATGGTATCGTGATTACGGATAAGCTAGTAGTGGCATAGGCAAATAAGGTGCTGGTCACGAAAGTGGAGAAGCTGAAGGAAGAAGCAACGACCATTCAAGAAAGTGGATATAACGAAGGTTGGGATGCAGCATATGCTGTCGTTGAATGTCATAATTCTTATCTTTAGCGAGCATGTTTCAAGAAAGGTTGGGACCAAGCCTTGACAACTGCTGGAGTTACTTCTGATTCCCCCCTCTTCTCTTAACATCATCCTAGTCCCAATCATGTTTAAGAGTCTCCCTTTTCCCAACCAGATGCTCAGTATGACATGGGGCCCATTACTTGTACTATTGGGGATGCACTAGTCAATCCAGAGGGGGCCAATATCCCATTTGGAGGAGCTACCCCAGGTGCTGGTGAAGGGAAGGTTCCTGTCAACCAAGTTGCTGACAAAGGAAAAGGTCTCTCCATATCTGACTAGGTTGAGGCCTCGAAGGCATTTTAGGCCTTTCTCTTGTGTTTTGTTCACTTGTTGTATTTTTGTTTCTTCCATTCATTGTACTGGCCTATGCCCTTTGATTTAATGAAAAAGTAAACTTTTTGTTTCATTACTGATTCTTTCTACATTTGTTGCTTTTTTGGTTGGTTGTAGCTCATTAATTTAGATTAATATATTCCCGCTAACTCCCGTCTAGACCAAATTCTTGGTCCGAACATAAGCACTCAAGCGCGTCGAGCTTTTGTAAGTATTTATAAATCCTTGAGGGCGAGAAACCAATATTACAAAGATCAGTCTGAGGTGGTTTCCAAGATGAAGGATAAGCTCGAAGAGATAGAGGAAATAGGTTACTCTATGAAGGAGGAGATGGACGTCTTGGAAGCAAAGCTTTTGGATACATCTGAAATTAACCAAGTGTGGGAATTACTGCAAAGATAGAATGAAGCTTTGAGGAGAGAAATTACTCGCCTCAAAGAAAACACTCCATTTGGCCCTCCATTGGTGCTGCGAGGCTCCTCCTCATCATTTATTGTGGTTGCTCATATTGACAATCAAGCTTCTAAGAGGGAGATTGTCGAGCTGAAAGAAGATGTTCGTCGAGCATATGTGATTCCTTCTAGTCTTCAGATTGAGACAGTTATTCTGAAAGGGTCCTCAACAGTTTTGGGCTGATGGGTATGACCAAGGTTGGACAGATGCCCCAGTAAGACTAAAAGAGGCCGAAGAACTTTCTTTTTCTAGGGGACGGCTGAACGTTATTAAGGAATTGAAATTTCCTAAGGAATTCTCCCTGTGGTATAAATATCAGATCGTTTGTTCAACTCTTTTGGGAGATCCCTTCTCGAAGGATGATCGATGGATCCCAATAGATTTTATTCCAGTGAAGCTTCTAGAGCCATACCCAAAGAGCTTCGAAGAAGACTTAGTTTCTCATCATGATGATGGTCGAAGAGCTCTAGTAGAGAACTACCTTGCTCGTTACGCTAGGCCATCGTAAGTCTTTAAGTCTTTTTAGATCATTTAATGTTAATGTAACCTTATGATTCTTAATAATAGATAAGATGATTATTTATATTTTGAGCATTTGCTGACTAAACATGTAATAACATTACTTGTTGGTTGCTTCATATCAGTGTTTGACCAAAAAAGGTACTTGATAAATTTGATCATAGTATAAATGACATAGTATAAAAACTTTAACCATTTTGGGCTTCTCAACCGACTAAATGACATTGAGTTTTGTTATCTCATGTTTGAAAATTCTCCCAGTTCAATATGCCTTTGCCATATCATCCCATCCCACTTTACCTTTTAGGTCGTGTCTTCACACTTCCTTAGGCCTAAGTTAAGCGATGGCGAAAATGTATGTGGTTAAGGGGACGTCCCTTCGAATAGGAATTTTCAAATAATCTAAGTTGGCGACAAACCTTGAGTTGGATTTATTGCCTACGGATCCCATGTAGGTCTTTTATTGTTTCCGGAGAAACTCGGGAGGCCAATTGTGTTTTCAACAAAGGCCTGAGGAAGGTTAATTATAAACCTTTCTTTATATATTTCAGCTTTGCATAAAATAAGTATGGCATGTTGTTGCAACCATATGAGATCTATTGTTTGATCGGAGCAAGTTGACCAACTTGATATTTTTGTTATTTTTTTTTTTTGGGGGGGGGGGGGCATATTACTTAGAAAGGATGAGTATTAAAGTTTGATCAAGAGATATTAAACAACCAAGATGTTAAGAATGCGTGGGCCAATTGTCCTCTATTGACTAGAATGATAAAATAAAAGGCAACATTAATTTGTAAATGAATATTCTCCTAAACTAATGATGCTGAAAAATAAAAGATATATAAGTCTAAAAGTATAACTTCTTAAGGTTGGCTGCATTTTAGGCCCTTGGTATCTCCCTTCCCTCTAGAATTTCTAAGTCATCTATTATTATCTTGAAGGGTCCCTCCCAATTTGGTTTCAGTTTGTCATTTGATGGTCTCATAGCACTACCAAGGACTTTTCTTAGGATGTAATCCCCTACTAGAAATTTCCTGAGATTGAATTTTTTATTGTATGGTTTGGCCAGTTGTTGTTGGCAAGATGCCAACATAACTAGTGCCAGTTCTCGTCGCTCATTTGCTAAGTCAAGTTTAGTGAGTAATGCTTCATCATTGAGGCCTTGGTCGACCAAGTTAGTCCTCATAGTAGGGAGTCTTTCTTTCAGTGCGATGACTACTGATGATACGAGAAATCAGCCACAAGACGTTCTTATACCAACAAGTCAACAGTAAAGTGTGTAATAAGTAAATAAAGTCACTAAATATAGAAAAGACAAGATATAGAGTGGTTAAGCCCCTAAAATAGGCCTACATCCACTGTGTTTCTCCGTTCTCATTATATGTGTGGTATTGTGCAATATAATCATGCCTAAGGAGGCGTACAAGTATGAGAATAAAGGAGAGTACATGATGACTGTTGATTCCGGTGTGCCGGGGAGGTAGCTGCGATGTGGATAAGCAATCCCCGAGTTGTATATTAAGGATGTGTAGAGAGAATCGATAATGTAGAACCTACCTCGGGTGTGTGGAAAAATGATCTCTCCCAGTTTTTGAGGTGTAGCCCTCTATTTATAGGAGATATGCTCATGTGCAATGAGCAAGTGACGCACAAAGTCTGGAGTTGTGATGGAGAGGGATGCGCCCAGTAAGGCAAATAACGTAAGAGCCGCATCCTATAACTGGCTATAGGAAAAGGTGCCGTGCCCTGGACTGGATGGGTCCGTGGCACGTTGATGGAAACCGTGCCCCTTGATGAGGGGCCGTGCCCTGTATGAGGCAGGGTCGCACTCCGCGTTCAATAGCAGACGTGCACATTGCGAATAGAGGTTGTGGCATGTAATCATGTCCATAATAGCATACCATCCGAGGAAGGGTGCTATATTTTTACTATCAATAAGTCCCCAAGTCGTAGTGCCAAGAGAATTCTCTTGGGGCTGCGACTTAGTTATGTTTTCTTATGTGCCGCGGTAGTTTTCAAGGCGACGATTCGTCTTTCGTGCTCTCTTATATAAATTGTTTCTGGTCGTGGACTTCATTACACTTTCAAAACATTAAGAGCAAATCGAGAGCAAATTTTTACGTGTTCTTTATCTTTCATTTTCTGGCGACCCTTCAAGGCTGTGCGTGGCGGTTCCAAGGTGGTGTGAGGCTGAGCATTGCTGATTTTTCTGTTCCAGGTAATTTTTCAACCAATCATCTTTTAAATAGCTTTTGAAGTTCGTAATTCTTCTTTATGTACATGAATGTACCTTGATTTTCCAAACCCATCCATTTCTCAATACATGAATCTAGGGCTTTGTTTCTGAATGCATGAATCTAACATATATACCTGATAAAGCATTTGTGAACTTCTGTATTGTGTAACTGTTGCCAATTTGTTCCTTGAACCCTATAATTATTCTTGACGTTCTTGAATAAACTCTTCATATTCCAAGCTTTCGATCTTTTAACGAGTAATCATTAAATACAAAACTGTTTAAGATAGGGACCGCGGCATGACAAAATATCAATAATCTAGGGGTCCCTTGAATATTCTATCTGCGGCATACAGTGGGCAATGGCCGCGACCCCTTAAGTTCTGAGATTTATCCTCCGTGATTCTTTGATGCATATCCACTTAATCTACCGCGGTGGTGGGGGTCTTTTAGGGCTCTGAACCCCCCTTGCATTTTGAAAAATCTTCAAATTTTCAAGAATCAGATATACATCCATGAAAAATAATTGTAATTATTGCTAAAATTCCTTGAATCGACCTTTAGTAATTTAAGTGATGGCTGCGGCCTGAGTTAGTTACCGCGGCAGTGTAAGCTCCCTTGCTGATATAGGAGATGACTGTAGCCGGTAAGGTCAGAGGGTGATCCCTTATGTTCAACGAATAGAGTCATCAGTGTTTTAGCCCATTAGCAACTCTAATTAAAAAATAACACCGCTCAAATCGATATGCCGCGGATTTAATTGTCTTCTAGGTCTTAAAACCCTTATTCGTATAACTAATCTTGTCGCGGAATCTTAACGTCTTTTTCGAACCATACTGGCCGCGGAACCTAACTGCGAACTCTGCTTTTTAGGTACTGCTGTAGCCATATGAGCTTTGAGCCAGACGAATTTATGAGAGGCATTTGGGTAAAGAATTTTGGAACCACTCCTCCTGAACTGCCTTCCGTGCCTCCTCTGAGATCAATAGGGCCTTGCCAACTAAGGGATTGCCCCAACTGAGTGATACTAGACTCAGACTCCGCGGACTTTTCCTGCAAGAAGGATTTTGAGTTTATAATGGAGGAGGAAGACAACTCAAGTAATCATCCATTAGGCGTAGGAGATGATGCCATGGGAGTTAGGGATAACCCAGCTAGTCCATCTGGGAGAGTTGAAAGACCCCTAGCTGCGCTTGATATCCGCGGCATCATGACCCAAGACTGGGTTGACCAGGTGGCTGAGGTCTTTGAATTTCTAGAAAATTTAATGTGCTTAAAACCTACCATGAACCAAAGACCTTGCACAGTTCTAGCTGATGATGGAGTTTGCTTCCCACTCCATGCATTTATTTATGGGCTGCGACTGCCCATTTCCGTTCCCATCCGTTGCATTTTTCAAACAATGAAACTGGCACCAGCCTAGATAGATCCCAATGGCTGGAGGGCCATACTTGCCACGATCATTCTTTGGGAGTTCTTTTATTTCTACCGCGGAGTTCTTTTATTTCTACCGCCCAAAGGAAAACTCTGTGAAGTTCTCCGGGTACTACTACTTCTCCATCCATGACAGGGATGGGACACTTTACTCTAGGAGACCAACCAGTGTAAAGACTTGGAAAGGCAAGTATTTCTACATATCCGGAGAAGGTTGGGAGATTTACCCTGAGAAGAATGAGAGGGAGAGGTCCTATTGAATGTCGCGACAAAGGGGGTCTCCCTCTAAACTGGGTATTTGGATAATTTTCGAATCCCGTCTTTCTTTGTAATTGTTTATTCTTTGTACTAACCTTTAAAATGTTTTTGCAGTTCTTGACAACTTGCACTTGAGCAAGGGGCAAGAAAAGAGAGTTGCTGAGGCCGCGACAGTTCCTGCCGAGCTTAAGAGGTTCAACACACTTGTTACATCAACAACTTTATTTGAAGCATGTTTCTTTCCAAGCAAGTCCTTTCCAAAAGATATGGCCGTGGGAGGTAATAATCTGATTCTATATTTATCCGCGGCATTTTGTCTTGACTAAGAAGTCGTTCTCAATAATACTGCACAAAGTAGGAGGAGGAAGAGGTACAAAGCCAAGGCACCTACTACATCTCCTTCAAATGATCAGCACACTCCCGCCACGACCACAACTCATGCGGCGGAGAAGACTGATGTTCCTGTGACCCAACCATAAGCTGAATTCGATGATGGTATCGGAGCCAACCTGGCCGCGGCAGGTTTGATGTCAATTGATGATGCTCCCCTCAACAGAGCTTCTCCTCTGTTGCCACCTATCATTGCAGTAAATGCGAACTTGGAACCCCCTTAGTACCGCAGTAAAGTTGGTCATAACGGTCATCCACGGCCTCAGTTAAGATAACCCGACCCTGAGTCATCATGGGACACTACCGCGAGAGCCGCGCAAAGAATGAAGAGGGCGCTGGACGCCGCGGATCTTGATAGCCTGGTGGGAGAAGACCATAACGACCTGGAGGACTGTGATCTCCATAGTCTTCTGAGGGTAAGTGCATAGTGCTACTTCATTTTTCTTTTGCATTCCACATGTTGCTACTAACTTTTTAATTCCAGGCCGCGGACGTCATTGTATCCCAAAAAAGGAAGTACGAGGCCCTGTATAAACTGAAAGAGGCCAAGAAGAGGGTGCATATCATAGACCTGGAGGATTCACGGTCTACATCCTTAGAGGCTGGGAATCAGTCTACTATCGCGGATCTTCAGGCGGCCCAGATGGGCTTAGCTTCTGTAAATAATGCAAGGGAAGAGGCGGAGGAAAACTTCAAATAGGCCACGGAATCCCTCAAGTCCTCCCAGGCTCAGACCACGGAAGTTGTACGGGCAGTGGAGATTTCAAATAATAAGCTCGTGCTTCTATAAAATAAGTACAAAGAGCTGGAGGCCAAATCCTCTCAAGATGCCATGGACCATGTCGCGGCAATAAAGAAGATGGAGGCAGATCATGGCGATGCTCTTTAACTGGCCATTGACCACACAGTGGAGTCATTCAAAGGCTCTAAGGACCTCTCCCTCATCAATAATAGAGCCTACCTCCGCGTCTACGAGGAGCTAAGGCATAGGATTATAAAGAACTTTCCTGAGACAAAGCAGAAGGTTCTTGCCTGGGGGCTCGGTGATGATGAGCATCAAGAATGCATAGTCGAGCTCAAGACCGCGGTCGATGAGAAAGATAGCCTGAGGGTAGAAGCAGAGGCAGCGACAACAGAGGAAGAGACTAAAATAGTCGTGGATGGTGAGGAGGCTGATGAGCATGATGATGTTGCTTCCTAAGCCTGTTTATTTTTTTATCATTGATATAGGGTTGCATCCCTTTTGTAATTTTAAATTGTAGTGGTTGCGGCCCATTTTCTTGTAACCTTAACTGCTAATATCAAGGTTGCGGCCACCTTTTCTGCATTAATTATTTTGGCCTCATTTTCTTATCGCTTTTGCATCTTCTTCTTTTCTTGCTTCAATGATTTATTGAATGCTTTTGTACGTCTTTGATGGCTTGAATACAATTGCCTTGTGTAATTAAAATGCATTACTGATTGAATGAACTTATAGAAGTAATAGATTAAGTCCGAGACACTATAACATATTTCTTTGATAAACGTTCTTATTGATCTGTCGCGGTACCCTCGAGTAATGCCAAGGAACCTTCACAAGTATGGGTTAGAGATTGCGATCATAATTCGCATGGCTCATATTCACGGGTCGCGGCTCTTTCTGCCTTTAAATGACTAGAATGGCAACCCTATAATCAGAGTCGCGTCAGTCTAATAATCCTACCTTCACTGATTCTGAATGAATTTACTTAATGGACACAACCATATTGATAGGGATATGCTTTTGAATATTAGGAATCCCTCCGTAGTAGCTTTATAGGCCTCATCAACCCTTATTATCTTTAACAGTTGCACTGCATCACAGATTACCATAAGTGCACTTTATATAGGCCACGACAACTTACAACCGACCTACTCCTTGCTCCAATGGTTGGAAGTGCACGTAACTAGTATGGAAAATACAAAGAAGGCTAAGTCTTTTCCTCTAGTGCTTCAATTGTCCTTCACGGAATATGGCCTCCTGTATGTAAGTGGGATATTATCAAGCCTCCCCAGGCTGGGTTATGTTATTAAGCCACCCACAGCTAATATATGGGATATTTTCAAGCCTCCTCAGGCTAAGTTATGCTATTAAGACACCCACATCTAACATATAGGATATTTTTAAGCCTCCTCAGGCTGGGTTATGTTATTAATCCACCCACAACTAACATACGGGATACTATCAAGCCTCCCTAGGTTGGGTTATGTTATTAAGCTGCCCACATCTAATATATGGGATACTATCAAGCCTCTCCAGGCTGGGTTATGTTATTAAGCAACCCACAACTAATATATGGGATACTATCAAGCCTCCCCAGGATGGGTTAAGTTATTGAGCCACCCACAGCTAATATACGGGATACTATCAAGCCTTCCCAGGTTGGGTTATGTTATTGAGCCACCCACAACTACTGATATATATAAAGCCATCCCTGGCTAGATATTATAGGCCTCATATCTTGATGACAGATCCCGTAAGCTAATAATGGGCATTGTAAGCCCTCGTGGCTAATGACGCATTACGAAAGCTAAGGGCAGACGTTGGAATCCCTTGCGAGTGAAGTTGCAGTTCAACTTGTATAACTGCTTCTAATATTTTTTATCGCCACTTTCAATTATCATCAACTTTCAGATAATTAGGCGTCTTGTCGGGCATTGTTGCCCAATCAGATATTATCATTCCTGATATAACATATTGCCTCGGATTGGGATCTGTTTAAGACAAAAATGGTCTTTATAAGATAAAATTTCATGGAAATGAGAATCAAAATATGACACTATAAAAGTGAACTTGATTTTACAACTATGCATATATATAACTTTGTAAGGATAACAAAAAGTTTAGTTTGAAACAGCATAAGAGGAGTTGTCACTATAAAGTAGAGACATATGGGATATAAGGGATAAGCATGAAAAATGAGCATGTGGCGGGTGAGATAAGGCTGCACCCCCTAAACATCATTGAGGAACCTACGCAACATCCCTTGCCGAATTAGCCTTTAAACCTCATCCTTCACAGCATAGCATTGCTCAGTGTCATGGACATGGTCCTGATGGAATCTGCACCACGTAGCTTTATTCCCCTTGTGGGGTGGAGCTCTGAGCTTTTCTGGCCACCTCAACAGCTTGTTTTCTTTGATGATCTCAAAGATTTCTTCAATCGGGCAGGCCAACGGAGTGTAGGTCCCAAATTTCTTCTCTTCCCTCTCCACTCTCCTTTTTTTACACCTGCTGACTAATTCTGCGACTGGATCCTCTTGGACTGCCGCGACAGTGAAGGTTGTTATTGCTATTTTCATGGGTTCCACACCTACATTGAGTGAGGCCACGACCTCTAGCATTAGGACCCTTCTGAGTAAAATAGTTGACCTGGGTATGGAGTGAGGCATGACTGTCAAAGAGGTGGTTTAGATGATTGTATAGCTGCACAATCTCATCTTTGATTTCTGTTCTCTGGCTAGACTCTCCTTCCATTTTCTGCCTTTGTTAGTCTTTACAAATAAATATAATCTAAGACAAACTAGCATAAGTGAGTAATCTCAGAAGTATGAGGTTAACCAAATATGAGGTTGGGAGGCAGCTTTTGAGATGCCGCTACACTGATGAGGCCGCATCCAGAAAATCACACGGGTGCTATCGCAACCTTATATAACACCGAGGTGGAGTTGACCACCTGAGTCTTTGATGCTCTGAACCTTCTGTAACACCTGCCCCTATTAGGGCCGCGACATGAAGGTATTTAAACTACATGTCGCATCCCTTGCTAGGCAGGGGGAGCAATCTCAAAGTCGAGGCCCAGAAACTTAGCTCCTCTCCCAAAACACGGGGACAGTATGCCTACTAAGGTCTATCTAGAGCATAATAGTCTCTCGATGCACTAATCGGTACCATTATGATGATAAACCCCAAATCATAGGCGAAATAACAGTAAAAAGAAAGTACACATAATTTCTCCCTAATCATTTACCTTTTTGGGGGCTTAAAGCCCTTCATGCTTCTCAGCACTACCTAGATGGAATGATATCATAGGGGTATGTAGTATAAATCTAAGGTCATAAAATGGTGACCCGAGAATAGATATGAGTACGTGAAATACCCGTTTAAGGGTGTAAATAAAAATAGAGTTCAACAACCACCATCTACCCATGAGATGACGATCCATAGGACCCTTAAGGATCGAATAGGGTGTTTAAGAACCCAATTGCATAGAGAAACAAAATTGAAATATCTCGATTCTCACAGACGGTGTCAAAATGATGATACGAGGAATCGGCCACAAGGCGTTCTCATACTAGCAAGTCAACAGTAAAGTGTGTAATAAGTAAATAAAGCAAGTAAATATAGAGAAGACAATATATTGAGTGGTTCAGTCCCTAAAATAGGCTTACGTCCATTGTGTTGCTCCGTTCTCATTATATGTGTGGTATTATGCAATATAATCATGCCTAAGGAGGCGTACAAGTATGAGAATAAAGGAGAGTACATGATGACTGATGATTCCGGTGTGCCAGGGAGGTAGTTGCGAAGTGGATAAGTAATCCCCGAGTTGTATATTGAGGATGTGTAGAGATAATCAGTACTGTAGAACCTGCCTTGGGCATGTGGAAAAATGATCTCTCCCAGTTTTTGAGGTGTAGTCCTCTATTTATAGGAGATATGCTCATGTGCAATGAGCATGTGACGCACAAAGTCTGGAGTTGTGATGGAGAGGGATGCATCAAGTAAGGCAAACAACATAAGCACCGCATCCTGTAACTGGCTCTAAGCAAAGGTGTCGTGCCCTGGAATGGATTGGTCCATGGCACGTTGATGGCGGCCACGCCCTGTATGAGGCAGGGCCGCACTCCATGTTCAGTAACGGCCGCGCACATTACGGATAGAGGCCGCGACATGTAATCATGTGCATAATAGCATACCATCCGCAACATGGTGCTATATTTGTACTATCAACTGCCTACATTCCATAGGCGGGTGTAAAGCGAGTTTCTCCCGTTACTCTCCTGGGAGTTGTACGATAATCCCATAAAATGTGAGGTATCTCATCTACCCAGGAACCTTAGTCTCTTTCTAGTCATTTCTTTAGTCCATCGATCATTGTCTTGTTAGAAGCTTCACCTTTCTCATTGCTCTGGGGATATGCTGCAGAGCTAAAGTGGTGTTTGATGTTATACTCTTCGCAAATGCCTTGAAAGAAGACACTCTCAAACTGCGTGCCATTGTAAGTAATGATCGTCCTTGGTATCCCAAAGTGGGTGATGATGTTCTTCCATTTGAACCTTGTCATATAAGAGTCTCTGATGTTTGCAAGTGGTTCTGTCTCTACCCATTTAGTTAAGTAGTCAGTTCCGACCACCAGATACTTACGATTTCCAGGTGCGGTAGGCAGAGGCCCTACAATATCCAAGCCCCATTGGACAAACAACCATGGGCTGGATAATGACTTGAGGTTGATAGTTGGTTAATGGACCATAGGGGAGTGCTTCTGGCATTTTTCACACTTGCGAACATAAACTCCATCATCCTTCTGCATGTAAGCCACCAGTATCCTTCCTTCATCGCTCGGAAAGCCAATGATCTTATACCTGCATGACTCCCATAAATGCCTTCATGAAGTTCACAAAGAACCTGCTCGACATCTTCCGGGTGAATGCACTGGAGGTAGGGGCTAGTAAAAGACTTTCTGTATAGTTTTCCTTCAGGAGATAAGTGAAAGCGAGTAGCCTTGACTCTTATCTGGTGTGCCGATCTCTTGTCGCCTGGCAGTGCGTCTCTTTGTAGGTAAGTGTAGCACCCTGTATTTTATTATATTAAATAGTTATGGGATTAATTATTATTGTTGGATTAATTAAATTAATAAGGTGAAAAATTTATTTCGTAATTAATCCGGATTAAAATAAATATTGAGTAGCGAGCCAAGGGTTAATACTTATTATTAAGATTTATTGAATATTACTGTGTGAATATGTAGTATGGAATTACAAAATTTTATAAATTGTCGGAATGTGAAATATGATAGTTTGGCATTTCAAGTCGGGACGCGCGTGTGTGAGTCGTACTGGAACTAATTAAATGAAATATAAAGATAATTAATTTTTAAGTAACTCGTATGGTTGAAAAGGCTGTTACTCAAGTCGTTTAATTCAAGATTAAACAGTCTAAGTAACTCCGAACTGTTTTTTGTAGAAACTCTTTTCTTTAAATCAAAGCGGGTTTATCACAAGATGTGTTTAATGAAAAATGTATGAGACATGATCAAGATTTTGTAACTAGTTTTGAAAACCAAAACTAAAAAGATTAAGTAAACTAAATCAACACACCCACAAGAATGAGGTAAGGAGATGTAGAAAGATTAAGGACAAGACGTTTTTAACGTGGTAAAACCTCACCCAACTGAGGAAACATCCACGGTGACTTCTAAATCACAAACCAAAAATCAACTAAAACAAAATATACAAGTTACAAACTATATAACACACATGCACACAAAACAGACCTATACAAGTTTAGAATATGTACCCACTGGTTTAATTCTAACTTTTCTGCATTTCTGATGTTAATGTGGCTTTCTCAGTTGCTAACTTCTCCACTTTGTTCCAGCTTTACATCGACTCTTGAAGTTTCAAGATCTTACAGCCAACACTTCTTGTGTTGTAGTGTGACAAGTGTTTATGACAGTGTTCTAACACATGCATCCGCACACACACACACACACTTATTTATACAAACAAGTCCTAGAAAATTACAGATCAGATCTAAATGAAGATATTTTTAGTATATCTCTTCTTTAGAAACAAAAGTCTTTATTTGACCTTTCAAATAATCCCAGAATCCAAAGTTACCTTGCTCGGAAGACTGCCAAGGTCTTAAACAATTTCAGGAGTTTTGAAAATGATTTTGAAACTGTAAACCACCAATTGCGATTCCAACTAGGTCAAAAGTCTTGTTTCATAAGAACTAGAAACAAAAAATAGATTTGTCGATTCTTGAGTTGCTAAAAACATTTACAGAGAAATCTTTAATCAACAAATACGATTTCTCAAGATGAGAAACTAAAATGTGCAGATCTAAGTGTAATATGACATGCAACAACCAGATCTATAGTTTCTATAAAAAAGAAATAGAAATCAAACATGAAATGTCTAAGTTAGAAGTAGGATCTCGAACTCAGAGGATAAAACTCTCAAACAGCTTTCAAACCTCCACTAGACTCACTCTCAAACACTCAGGTATGGTGTTTGGTGTAAACGGTTTTGGAAAAATGAATTTAGGGTTTGAAACAGGTTAGGGTTTACTCTCTTCTCTCTCTCTCTCTCTCTCTCTCTCTCTCTCTCTCTCTCTCTCTCTCTCTCTCTCTCTCTATTTGGATGAACTGGAAAAAGTCCTCAAATGCAGAGGCTTGGATTCCTTTTATACTGAGAGATGAAGGTTCGAGAATGTCTCTTCAAATCCATGGCTGAAATTTAGTCTTGGCTAATTGACTTTGATCCAACGGAGTAATAACAACGGGGGAAAAAGAATACGCTGATTGGACAAGAGAGGTTTCACTTGGGTTGGGCTTAAACGCATGCAGGGCATTGATAATAAAGATCCAATGGCTGAGATAACACGAGATATGAGTCTTATAAAAAACAAAAATCTAGTCGTCATAAGGTTGATAGGTGTATGCACAGGATGAACTCTCACACGCATGTTTTGAAAATATTTACACAGCTCCCCTGAAGTCTTAAGTGCTTTTGAATCCTACCCAACCCAACTTTCAGATATAATCAGGTAAAAATAAAAATTATAGAATGACCCCAAAAGTTTTATAAACCAATTTTTAACTTCCAAAAAATCATTTAAAAATGTTTAAAATTCCCAAAAATTATTATAAACAATTAGAATGGGATTTAACACACACAACTCACACACAATCAATCAATGCAATATATGAACAATTTATGCAACCCTAGTGTGTGATTGAGATTTATACCTTCAATTGAATCAAGTGTGGAATTATGAGAAGAATCTGAGGCTCTTTGGTGTCTAGGGAATGGGACTCTAATTTTTTCACAATTTCCAAACTAGGTGGACACTTATACAATGTAGACTCAAGTGAGTTAAGAGTATAAGGTGCTTCAATCTCCCCTTTTGGAAATTTAAGACAAAATTTTGAGTCATCTAAGACTCGTAGGGCTATAGAAAATAAGGAAAAGCATATTCTTATACAAAGATTCTATATACTTATTTCCTGAAAAAAGAAAATTATATAACTCAACTAATTACAAACCAATACCCTAATAACCTCTGTTGAATAAAACTGTACAGATTCCAGCAAATAACACTAAGATAGATCTTGTTAATCAAATGTACAAAAAATGATAAGACTTAAACTTCTCCCACATTTTTTCTCAAATGGACAAAGGGAAAAATACTTAAGTCACACGAGTTTATTCAGCACGAACCATTCCTATCGATTTTCGCAAAGCAAGAAATCTATTGTAATAAAAATATTTGGTAAACATATCTGCGAGTTCAAATCAGTAGGAAGATAATTAATTTCTAATTCCTTAATCTCAACCAATTCGCGTATAAAATGATGTCTAATTTTTATATGTTTAGTTCGCGAGTGTTGAACAGAATTTTTAGAGATATTGATCACGCTTTGATTATCACAATAGAGATGTAGTTGATCTTCTTGAATTCCATAATCATTTTAAGATTTGCTTAAGCCAAAGTAATTGAGCACAACAACTACCAGCGGCTATGTATTCAGATTCAGTTGTGGACAAGGAAGTGGAGTTTTGTTTCTTACTACTCCATCCTACCAAATTGTTACCGATATAGTAACACGCCCCTGATGTGATCTTACTATCATCAGTACATCCTGCCCAATCGGCATCAGTGTATCCTATTATAGTACTAGGATTATCATTGGTCTACGAGAGTCCTAAATTTAAAGTGCCTTTTAGGTATTTAATGATTCTTTTTACACATACTAAGTGGTTCTCTTTAAGATTATTTTGATACTGGGCACACACGCAAACTGCGTACATAATATCAGGGTGCGAGGCAGTAAGGTATAGTAAGGTTCCTATCATACTATGATATAGAGTAGGATCTATGGATTTTCCACTCTCATCCTTAGATAATTTGATCGTAGTACTCATGGAAGTTCTAGCTTCTTTTGCACTTTCAAGCCCTAATTTTTTGACAATCTCTAAAGCATATTTTGATTGCGAAACAAATAAACCTTCTGAATTCTGTTTGACTTGACGCCCCAGGAAAAATTATAACTCCCCTATAAGAGACATTTGAAATTCTTTATGCATAATTTCAGAAAAAGATTTAACTTCTGATGGGGATGTTAATCCAAAAATGATATCATCAATATAAACTTGAGCTATAATAATATGTTTGTCAAATAGGGTTTGATCATTTCCACCTCTCTTAAAACCTTTATTTAAGAGAAAATTAACAAGATGCTCATACCAAGCTCTAGGCGCTTGTTTTAGACCATACAAAGCCTTTTTAAGATGATAAACATGGTTTGGATACTGAGCGTCAATAAACCCTTGTGATTGTTTAACGTAGGTCTCTTCAGTTAAGATTCCATTAAGGAAATAAGACTTTACATCCTTTTGATAAAGCATAAAATTCAAGTAACAAGCTATGGAAAAGATAAGATGAAGAGATTCTAAGCGAGTAAAAGGTGTAAATGTCTCGTCAAAATCTATTCCTTTAATTTGAGAATATCCATGAGCCACTAATCTGGCTTTGTTTCTAATGATTATCCCACAATCATCAGTTTTATTTTTAAATAACCAACGTATGCCAATAATCTTTTTGTGACCAGGATTAGGTACAAGATACCAAACATCATGAATGACAAATTGAAGAAGTTCTTCCTGCATAGCAGAAATCCATTGAGCCTCATTTACATTCTTTGGTTCCACAAGGGAAACAAAACATGCATAATGAGCATAGTTTCTTAATTTAGATTTTGTACGTACAGGATCACAAGGTTTACCAACAATGTTATCTATGGGATGATCTTTAGAAACCCAGTTAGGCACTTCGGGTTTTTTAATTGGTAAAGAATCATCTATTTCTGGATAGTCTTTTTCTAAAATATTTTCAGACTCTTCCACAATAGTTGGTTCTCCAGTCTTGCTCTCAACAGTAGTGTCACTTATAATAACGTATATGGATTCCATTAAAGTCTTTGTGCGAAGATTATAGACACGGTACACTCTACTGTCAGGAGAGTATCCTAAGAAAGTAACTTTATCTCCACGAGTCTCAAATTTGGATAAGTGTTCTCTATCTTTACAGACATAACACATACTACCAAAAGTTCTAAGGTATTTAAGATTGGGATTCTTCCCATACCATAGTTCGTAAGGAGTTTATTTTGAATTCTTCCTAAGATAGACCCTATTTATAATGTGACAAGCAGTACCAATTGATTCTACCCAAAAAATATTTAGGTAAACACTTGGCATGATTCATAACTCTAGCCATCTCTTGAAGGGTACGATTCTTTCGCTCAACAATTCCATTTTGTTGAGGAGTCTTAGGAGCACAAAATTCATGTTTGTAACCATTATAGTCACAGTACTCTATAACACCTGTGTCTATGAATTCTCCTCCTCTATTACTATGAATCCTATTTACTTGAGTGTCCTTATCATTTTCCATACGAAGTAGGATTTTTAAAAAATTTATGAAAGTGTCAGACTTTTGTTTTAAGAAAGCTATCCAAGTAAACCTGGTAAAGTCATCTACCATAACTAGAATGTAACTGTGTCCACATAGACTAACAGTATGAGAAGTAGCCATTAGGTCCATACGGATGAGCTCTAAGGGTTTAGAGGCAAGAATATCTTTAACTTTCTTATGAGGTGCTTTAACAATTTTTCCTTCCTGACAAGAACCACATACAATGTTAGAAATAGGTTTAATCTTTGGAATTCCTCTAACTATTTCTTATGAAGACAATCTACTAAGGCTATCGTAATTTATGTGACCCATTCGATTATACCATATCTCATTGTCATCCATTCTGGAAATGTTACAGACCTCAGTACTATTTTGGACAGTATAACAATTGTTAGGAGTCCTGAGTCCTGTAATTATGCACTCACCTTTTTCATTTAAAATTTTGTAATTGTTCTTTGAAAAGGTGACAGTATGATTTGAGTTACAAAATTGCGAAATACTAAGTAGATTAGCATTAAGACCTTTTACTAGAAGAATATTTTCAAGAACAGGCATTCCTTTTTCTTGGAGTGTTCCTTTACCAATGATTTGAGATGATACACTATTACCAAAAATAACTTTTCCTCGAGCAAAGTTGGTTTTGTTCAAAAGTTTTGTATCATCCCCAGTCATGTGCTTTGAACAACCAGAGTTTTAATACCAACCAGAGGAAGTGTGTTCATCTTTTAAATCAGTAATCACAATGTTACAATTCATCTGGGGTAATAGCTCATCTTTTCTAACCCAAATAGCTCTTGTTTTTGTTTTGCGTATATTTGCTCTCTTTTGATAAAATTTGCGAGCATTAGATTTTTGTTGAAAAATATTCTGTGCATGCATTTGAGTTTTATGAAGAATATGAGCATTTGGTTTAGTAAGGTGCCTAGGAATCCTTATTGGAAAAGATCTTTTAGGTTTGGTCCTTCTCTTTGTATAGTTAGAATTTTTGTCTGGTTGTCTAGGCAGTACATAATTGTTATGACTTCTTCTAGAGTAGTTAAAGTTTGGGTATAAAGGAGTATTACAGATAGGTTTTACTAAACGTCTAGAGTAGAAACCTTCAAAAGAATGACCGTATATGTCACGGTATGAGCAATATAGATTGCTTGAAGAGGGTATCTCCTTAGGAAAGTCTCTAAAAAAGGTTTTACGAGATTTTGATGTTAAACCTTATTCCTAAGGAGTACAGTTTGAAACGAAGAAGCACTCTTCCTAATCGGAGGGCAGACATATTTAGCATTAGGCAAACTATCACACTTAGAGTGACTTGATTCCCCAATATCCATTTTTTTTTATCAAACTCATCATTTAAGGCTAGAAAATCTAGACATGTTTCTATAGGTCTTTTGCCACCTGACACAAACTTGATTGGTTCAAAGTTTTTAATTTGGGTCTTTGAATTTGGGAAAAATCCTATTCCAGTTCGATCATCAGAATTTGTTTTTGAATCAGCAACAAAGCCATCAAAACAATTGGAATTATTTTCAAATTTAGCAAATTTTTTGAAAATAGTTGTTGTCTTTTCTTTAGTTTGTTCCAATTCTAATAATGTCCCTTTATATTTTTTCTCCGGATTTTCATTTATTTCAATCTAATTCTTCAATTTCTTATCAAAACTTTTGACTTCATTTTCATGAGTTAGACATTGGGTAGTATACACTTCAGCGTTAAGTTTTAGGTCTTCTAGTTTTTTAGTGAGATCTTTCACTATCTTCTATAGTCTAGAGCTTTTCTTGAGTGTCTTGGCATAACGTATGTGAATATCAGGGAGGTCTTCAGTGTCTGAATCACTAAGTGTAGTGTGTGAAGTGATCCCTAAGGATTCGTTTCTAGAACTCACACGCACATTGACATCGCCATTATCGTTATACCTTTGACTCACACACCCCGGAGTAGAGATAGGATTGTTCTAAAAAATTAAAGCATCTAAACCAGTAGAAGCATGATTCATAACAACAGAAGTAGAGCTACTAACATCATTCTCATATATAGGCACAGTCATATCATCATTATTGACAATCTTGGCAAAAAAAGACATGCAATGATCAAAAACATCAGATGACTCAGGTTCCTCATTTTTAGAATCACTTGAATCATCCCATGTCTTGCAAATATTGGCCCTAGTATGTTTATTGGTCGTGTTCAAGTTAAATCTACAATCTTGTGCTATATGACCCAATTTACCACATCTAAACATTCAATATTCTCTAAGTCTTTGTTAGGTCTTGTATGAATGTCCTTGTGATGTTTGTCTTGACCTTTCTCATGAGGTTTGTGGTTAGACTGAGTTGGATAATTTGGCTTGCCTTGTCTGTTTGCCAATTGATTTCTAAATTTAATAATCTTCTTAAATTTCTTTGACATCAAGGCAATTTGATTAGCCAAACTATCTATATCACATTCCTCATCAGAATCATTATTGAGAATACTAAGCTCAAGTTTCCAGCTTAGAGGAAAAACTCAAATTGGAACAAGTCTATTTCCTATGGGAATGGGTCAATTATTTCTTAAATTCTAATTCCATTTCAACAGTTCGCAGTTTACTACTGAGTAATTCAGGACTGAGATTTTGATCACTAATTTCCTCAATAGCATATCTTTTGTTATCAACTCTCCATGGTAATGACCTTAGGATTTTAGAGACAATTTCATGTCTATCATAAGATATCCTATTATCATGCAGTTTGGTCACAATATCAGTCAAATTCATGTAAAGGTCATCAAATGACTAAGAGTCAGACATGATTAAAAAGTTTATACTGCTGGATAATCATTTGTGTTTTAGCAGCCTTAACTCTAGTGTCACCTTCACGTGCAGTAACCAGTGTATCCCAAGCTTCCTTAGAAGTGGTACAAGATGAGATCATTTAAAGACATAAAAATGGCATTCTTGCCTTTGTTATTGTTCAGAGAGGCTTGTTTCTCTTCTCGAGTAAATTCACTTAATACTTTTTTAATCCTCTCATTTCTTCCTTCAGTGGCTGGTTTAGTAGCATAAGTATGTCCATTTTCAACAATATTCCAGACATCATCTCCCAAGGTTCCTTGTATGAAGGCAACCATCCTTACTTTCCAGTAAGGGAAGTTGTTTCCATCAAAGAGAGGAGGTATGAACAGGTTACCAATTCTTTTAGATTTCTCGTCCATTCTTTGATTTTAAGAAAATAACTTCAGAAACACAGGATCTTTAAAAAGAATTTCGATAGCTCTGATACCAATTGAAAAGGTTGTTACTCAAGTCGTTTAATTCAGGATTAAACAGTCTAAGTAACTCCGAAATATTTTTTGGAGAAACTCTTTTCTTTAAATCAAAACGGGTTAATCACAAGATGTGTTTAATGAAAAATGTACGAGATATGATCAAGATTTTGTAACTAGTTTTGAAAACCAAAACTAAAAAGATTAAGTAAACTAAATCATCACACCCACAAGAATGAGATGAGGAGATGTAGAAAGATTAAGGACAAGACGTTTTTAACGTGGTAAAACCTCACTCAACTGAGGACACATCCATGATGACTTCTAAGTCACAAACCAAAAATCCACTAAAACAAAATATACAAGTTACAAACTATACAACACACATGCACAAAAAACATACCTATACAAGTTTAAAATATGTACCCACTGGTTTGATTCTAACTTTTCTGCAGTTCTGATATTGATGTGGCTTTCTCAGTTTGCGAACTTCTCCACTTTGTTCCATCTTTACGTCGACTCTTGAGGTTTTAAGATCTTACAGCCAACACTTCTTGTGTTCTAGAGTGACAAGTGTTTGTGACACTGTTCTAACACATGCATGCGCACACACACACACTCTTATTTATACAAATAAGTCCTAGCAAATTATAGATCAGATCTAAATGAAGATACTTTTAGTATATCTCTTCTTTAGAAACAAAAGACTATTTGACCTTTCAAATAATCCCAGAATCCAAGGTTACCTTGATCGGAAGACTGACAATGTCTTAAATAATTTTAGGAGTTTTGAAAATGATTTTGAAATTCTAAACCCCCAATTGCAATTCCAACTAGGTCAAAAATCTTGTTTCATAAGAACTAGAAACAGAAAATAGATTTGTTGATTCTTGAGTTGTTAAAAACATTTACAGAGAAATCTTTAATTAACAAATATGATCTCTCAAGATGAGAAACTAAAATATGCAGATCTAAGTGTAATATGACATGAAATAGCCAGATTTACAGTTTCTATAAAAAAGAAATAGAGATCTAACATGAAATGTCTAATTTAAAAGTAAGATCTCTAACTCAGAGGATAAAACTCTCAAACAGCTTTCAAACCTCTACCGGAATCACTCTCAAGCACTCAGGTATGGTGTTTGGTGTAAACGGTTTTGGAAAAATGAATTTAGGGTTTGAAATAGGTTAGGGTTTACCCTCTGGTTTCTCTATTCTCTCTCTCTCTCTCTCTCTCTCTTATCTCTTATCTCTTCTCCATCTCTCTCTATTTGGACGAACTGGAAAAAGTCCTCAAATGCACAGGCTTGGCTTCCTTTTATACTGAGAGGCGAAGGTTTGAGAATGTCTCTTCAAATCAATTGCTGAGATTTAGTCTTGGCCAATTGACTTTGATCCAACGGAGTAATAACAGCAGGGGAAAAAGAATACATGATTGGACAAGAGAGGTTTCACTTGGATTGGGATTAAATGCATGCAGAGCGTTGATAACAAAGATTCAATGGTTGAGATGACACAAGAGATATGAGTCTTATAACAAACAAAAATCTTGTCGTTATATGGTTGACAGGTGTATGGACAGGATGATCTCTCACACGTGTGTTTTAAAAATATTTACAGATCTCCCCTGAACTCCCAAGCGCTTTCGAATCCTACCCAACTCAACTTTCAGGTATAATCAGATAAAAATAGAAATTACAAAATGACCTCAAACGTTTTATAAACCAATTTTTAATTTCCAAAAAATTATTTAAAAATGTTTAAAATTCCCAAAAATTATTAAAAATAATTTGAATGGAATTTGTAAGAGGGTAGTTTAGATAAGATGGAGGCGTAACCCCTTTTGAGTATGGTATTGATAAGTTAAATAGAGACACTATTGATTAACCACAGGACATACAAACACGACTGAATGAAGATAGACTCAGTTTGAACTCACAAATCTCTCGTATATAACTCAGAAGGTAGTAATGAACTTAGAAGTAACTTAGCTAGAGGGAGAGAGAAGTAAGCACCCTAGATACACCTTGGCAGGAAGCCAAAAACACCAACCACCCTCAAGAATCTCTGTCAAGTATTAAAAGCTTCGTAATAAATGACAATAGTAGGTGAGTAAACTCTCTGGTTTGTAATAAACCTCTATGATGTATATTATCTCTAGTAATAACTTCTGAACTCTCAAAAAGATCATCATCTCCCCAGAGATGGTTGGGGTCCTTAAATAACCTCCCACATCATCCCTGAGGTAACTCCTCCATTAATGCCTATGAAAGACATCCCTCATACTTTATTTCACAAACATTAAATACCTGATGCACTATTTATCTCCACGTCATAAACATTAAATGCCAAGACATGCCTTTTGTCTAAACACGGAGTGTCAAGGGTCTATTGTCACATAGGTGGCTCACCAACTGCCTGACAGCCCCAAATACCACGATGGTTTACTCAAGTGCAGGTCTGACATTGCTTAGCTGGTTAGTGAAACCAAATAAAGTGGATGTGACATTAAGTAGAGGGTTGTTTGTCTCACAACTCAATGCCCGATGGAACTCCAAGCTGCTCCGCTCGAGGTTCCACGATAAGGGTCTTTCGGTGTTTTACCAGGTGTATCTAAGGTGGTCGGATAAGACCCAATGGTGCCTCACTTCTCAATCCTCCAAACCATGTCCCTCTAAGGTTCCCACGGTGAGGTCATTCGATAGAGCATGAAAGCTCTCCCACGCCCTGCCAAGCCTGGTCTCTCGCGAGTACTATTTGACCTCACACTAAAACTCATTATTATTCTCATTACATTATTACAACCGTTATAGCTTATAGTCAATATAAAAAAAAGATACAAAATGAATAAGAAACACAACAAGCTAAAGTATGAGTTGCCATGCTAAGTTGCCTCGCTGAGTTGCCACGCTTGAGCTGCCACGCTGAGCTGCCTCAATTTTTTAATCCCAAACACTGTTGCTAATGGGGGGATTATCCCTAATGTCGGGACTACCTTCAAGCCCCTCTACATTTTCCCCTTCGTGGAGAGATTTATTGTTGGCACAAGAAATGTCAACACGAAAACTTCTCAATTCGATAAACTAAAAAAAATCTGCATCTTTTCTTTCGTTAGAACCACCACGTTAGAATCTCCCGAAAAAAGTAAAATTCTCCCCGATGTACCAGAATCGAAGCGCTACGACTTATTGGGGCTTTGACGAAGGGGCATCGCCACTTTTTCTTTACACTGAGCTCTAAACATTCTAACTTTATTTTTTGAAATTCTCCTGAAAGGCCTGCTAACCTTCTCAAATACTCATTTTGACTCTTGGTAAATTAAATTCTCATGTTCACTCCGTTTGTGGAGTACAGTTGTGAGCAGTGATTTTTTCGTTGGGACTGCCCATATCATTGGACCTTATGAAATTCTCCCTTGTAATGTTTCACTATGTTCGAAAAAGTAAAAATTCTCCCCGATGTAGCCAAGTCACAATTAGGCAACGTTTGGACTTGTGGTGAGGGGACATCATAGATTTTTTGACCCGTTGAGTCAGTGTCTTCGTTGGGAGTTAGTGGATATGTCTGAAAAAAATTCTGGCGCCAAAACTCAAACATTCTTAAGAAGGCAACCCTTTCCATTCCCCAGGCGTCACTTCATTAATGATGTGGCGCTGCCTTTTTTACTAGCAAGACGCTTCCTGAAGTGCCACGTGTCTATTTGAAATGATTATGGACGGCCTTGCACGTGTGGTGGTGGGAAACTCAATAGACGGGTTCCTTCAAAGGTTTCAAACGTCTTTTTTTCAAAACCCTTCTCTTTCCTCTGTCTTCTTCATGCTCCCGAGAGAACTTTTTGCAAAAACTCCATTGTTTTCCAGCTCTTTATAAAGTTTCTTCCTTCTCTCATCTTTTACGCCACCGCTTGTGGTTGTGCTCCTCCCTCATTGTTCCTAGCCCTTCTTACCAAGATGTTTCATTCATCGCCACTCCAATATGGCTTCTTCAAGTGCCTCAAAGGTTGCCACCACCGGTGCTTAGCCAAGCTCCCCTTATACAATTTCTGGCACCGCTGCTATCCCTAGCGCCACTTCATTGAATGCTGCTTGTCAAGATAAACTAAGCTTCTACCACCGGTCTCCCATCTTTGGCGAAGATGATGAATTCTATGATGCATGTAAGACTTGAAATTACTCAGCCAGGTATGACCCTTTACTGTTGGGTGATGAGGATGAGGATTCATCAAAGTGGGTCTTTTTTCCCCTAGAGGGGACTCTGCATTTTTGGTTGGACCGTGGTGAGTTCCCCTATTCTCAGATCGATTTTGAGGCACCTGGGGGGTCGCCAACCTATTTCACTACCTAGCACACACATATACAAAGCTCTCACGTTGCTGCTCTTATGAAGGTTGGTCTTCATTGAGCCTACTGGTTTGGGGAGTTCACACTTTCTAAGCATAACACTGCGCTGTAAGTACTAGTTTCCAGATGTAACATTACAACTGACACGTTATTTGCTGTGTGGGGAGAGTTCACCATCACGTTGGAGGACGTCTGCGAGCTACTTGGGCTTGTGCCCATGGGTGAGTTTGCATACCACAATGAGGACCTGGATGCCGAAGAGGCTATTGATCGAGCTCAACTGGATTGAATCTTCTGTAGTTGCACTGGTTCTTTGAATAAAGCCACATTTACCCCCCTCATTAGTTATTTTTCTAAGCTCCAACCCTGAAGGATGTCACTGTTGCAATGGGATAAGGTATAGGTACATGTATGGAACTACCAGCCTATATTCTTGTGTTGTTTTCACACTTCTTCCTGACTGGGAGACCCAACGACCAGCCCAGGAGGCACCTCATAGATATTTCCATTCGTTTGGCCAGGGGTTTTAACCTTCCACTGGTCGCCATTGCCTTAGGGTCCCTTTAAACCTGTCTAGATTGAACTCATGTCGACATGGAACGATCATTGGGTCATTATAACTTTGCCAAATTTTCCAACACCATTATCTTGATGGGCTTTCTTTACACCCATTTTCCTGCTATTACCACCAAGTCTATCTCTCTCCCCGTGAGCCAAGGAATTAAGGCTTCACGCCTCTTATGTTTCCATAAAAAATAGAGTCGAAAGGACATAACATGAGTTTTTGATCATTTTGACTCCTTTACAATGAGGTCGTACAACGAATATACTTTTACCCATTCTTGGGATTTTTTTTCCTTCTACAGCTTCAACGGTCAAATTCATCCTGGTTGTAGAAGATCCTTCGCAGGCCGTGGTGCTTGTGTTTACCCCTGGGTTCCTTCCTTCCTATACTGAATGGGGATACACCTCAGAACCTTACAACCCTAATAGATATATCAGGCAATTTGGGTTTGATCAGGGGGCCCTCGACCTGTGTTTCAATAAAACCACACAAGGGCCACTTTCGCTGAAGCCTGCACCTTCTACCTTACCGCAGCGATGCTTGGTGTGACTTCTACCATCGATGGGAGAGTCACCCATCCCAGTTCCACTAGGAAGGGGGATGTATCCACCTCCTATGCCACCAAGTTCCGTTTGGGGCAGCTGACCAGGATTCATGAGTATGTTTAGAGTTCCCTCTAATATCCCCCGATCCTTTCTTTCTCTGCCTCCGAACTGGGTCTCAAGGGGAACTCCGTTCTTGGATTTGAGTTTTCTTTGAGCAAAACAATTAAATAACCTCCCCAGGAGCTGGCCCCTTATTGCTCGATGATCCCTACTGCCACCCCGAAGCCTAAGGTCGTTGTAACTGCCAAACAGCCTGCCCCCTCAGTCGAAGCTTTTACTGGCGAAGAGCCTTCCTAGCCACTAGCTAAAAAGACCAGGAAGTCCAAGGGTGGGACTTCCTCAAAATCTAAGTCCCAAGACCAAGATCCTTTGGAGGAATTCCCCATTGCCTCTGTTGCTCCTCCTATATCTGTAGAAATGGACGAGGAATTGAGAAGGCAAGTTCACGCTGAGGTAGAACGAATAAATGCTAAGTTTCAGCGACACGCCCCTGTTGTTCAACATTTGGCTATCTTTCCCACGGTCATAGTTAATCAAACTGAGCCAACAGCAAAGAGGAGAAAAAGTTTGAGGGTACCTCAAGGTGCTGGTGCAACGGGCACGAGGAACAAAACTCTAGGTACCAAGTCCCAAAAAAATGGATGCCCGAGATACCTCTCGCCCTAGGTCCTTCTGTTTTTGCCTCCTCTCCACCTTCACCAGTGGTTATATCTTCTCACTCTCCTTCCGAATCTGAGGTATGTGTGCATGTTTTGTTCTTGTTCCCCTTTTCTTAAGGCAAGCTGCATCTGCTTATTTCTTTGATAACTTTAGTGCAGGGAGTTGAAGAAATGCCCAGTCCCCCTAGTTCCCCCATGATCCATTTCATGTGTGTGTGGGGGGAGTCATTTCGGTGTCTCTCAAGCCGATATTCATCCTCCCCATTCCCCCATGATAGGTCTTACCTACACTCACCGTTTGTCCTCCCAACAGGCTAAAGATGCTGCTACGGGGGGTACTATTGTTGAATCTATTGGAATATCTTCCCAACCGAAGACAACTCCCCCAGCTTCTTTTGAATTAGCACCTCAGCCCTAGGTTCTTCTACACCTTGCTCCAACTGCGTAAAGTTCCCCCGAGGTAACATATTATCAAATACTTGTTAGGTCTGACATCTTTTTCTCTCTTCCACCCCTTTTACTCTGTTTAATATGCTGAACTTTTGATATGTTGGGATGCCTTAGGTTGAAATGGTGCCCTTGTTAGCTGACCTTCTTCTTCCCACCATGCTTACGAGACCCATAACTGTGGTTCCCCTTTTTAGTGTCATAACGGGGGTAAGTAACACTTAGATGTATTCCTATCTTTTTCTTGTACCTGCTCCTTGTGTCTAACACTTGGTTTTGTATTTACAGTTTTCGCTAAGACTTACCCCACACTTTGCTCTTAGTGGATTTTCTCCTTCCAAGGACAAGGTTGATGCTGCTGCCCCGTGTGGTGGTTCTTCATTTTCTTTCAGCAAAACTCCTTCGTTGGCCTTGGTACCGTTTGTTGGCGAGGGAACTTTGCCGACTGTTGAGTCTTCTTCAGTTAGGGGCGTCGTTGAGGCCTCCACGGTTGCTTCTATTCTCGTTCCTGCTACTATAGAGGTACTTCACTAATTTCTCCGCATTTCTCAGCCTTTCAAGCTTCTCTATATTGGTGACTTAACAACGAAAACACTTGTTAAGATTTTCCATAAACTCTGCCTATATCGGTGACTTAACAGCGAAAACACTTGTTAAGATTTTTCATAAACTCCACCTATATCGATGACTTAACAATGAAAACACTTGTTAAGATTTTTCATAAACTCCGCCTATATTGGTGACTTAACAACGAAAACACTTGTTAATATTTTTCATAAAATCCATCTATATTGGTGACTTAACAACGAAAACACTTGTTAAGATTTTTCATAAACTCCACCTATTTGGTGACTTAACACTGAAAAGACTTGTTAAGATTTTTCATAAACTCCACCTATATCGGTGAATTGACAACGAAAATACTTGTTAAGATTTTTCATAAACTCCACCTATATCGGTGACTTAACAACGAAAAGACTTGTTAAGATTTTTCATAAACTCATTATTTCCTCTAACTGTTATCAGGTTGCTCGAGGAGATTCTCCACTAGCTTTTTTGCCTACCTCCTCACCCCATCGGGAACTCGTTCTTTCAGAGGACTCCAGTCACAACGATCAAGGTTTCACGACGGATGCTGCTGCTGAGAGTGACTCTAGCTGTAAGCTTACTCTGCCCGACTTAGCTCCTCACGCCTTCTGCCTGATGGTGCTTTAGCGTTCTCCTCAGATACTTGCCAACCATTGCTTGGTAGTTGAACAACTCGTAAACCACCATCCTAAAACATTCACCGTGGATTGCCTATGTTCCAACATCTTTGTGATGAGTTACAGGCTTCAGGGCATGTCTATCATTGCGGATGATTTTGCCAGTACTCTCACCACAAACGTTACCAGAGCCCTTCTCAACAAATTCTGGGGCCACCTGAAGGAGTTGGGTCGTGATGGATTTCGTTTTGATTGGCTTATCACGCATTTGAAAACTTTGAAGAGCCAGTGACTGGATAGCAAGAGGGAACTGCTTCAAAAACTTTGAAGGCTTGGGAAGCTAAGTTGGTTGAGTTAGCAACTCTTCTTGAAGCCGTTGACAAAGAGGTGGGGGACCTCGAAGAAGCTTTCCGCTTGGTAAAGTCAAAGCAAGAGAAGCTCCTCATCGAGCGTACACAAGCACAAACGAGGCTGTAGGTTTCTATAAATGCCCAACTTTCTTGCCTCGCAGCTTCTTCGAACCTTCCTGGAGATTTTTTCCCGGCTCAAGATCTTTGGTTCCTCTTAGGTCAATCATTTGTTGTAAATATTTTCTTTTCTTCTTTCTATGTAATTCTTGGGCAATATCTCCCAATTTTGTTATGCCCCAAAGTTTATGAATGAAGAAAAAATGTATGTTTTCCATGTCATTTCTTTGTGTTACAACTGTTTGCGTACATTATGAAGTTCTATAATTCTTTCATCTCCACTTGAGTTATAATGAAAGGAACTTTCATACTCATCATAAAAAGAAGTTGTGTATTCATAACAACGGTTAGATACATCAGTGGTCCAAACCTAATTGCTTACATATGATAGACTTCCAACCATTTATTAGTAATCTTGAATGCTTTATCTTCTTCCATCCAACAAATTAAGCAATAACCTGAGTCATGATATTCTTTTACAATTAAAGGTCCCTCCCAATTTGCTGCAAACTTGGGTAGGGGCAACCCTCTGGTGTGCTTCACTGTTGTTTTCAACACGAGGTCTCCCTCCACGAACTTCCTCGGTCTTACTAGATTATTATATGACCTGGAAAGCTATTTCGTATACATTCAAAAGTGTTGCATCACATTATATCTGTCTTCATCTAATGCTTCTAGATGGACATGTCTAATCTGAGGGAGCATGCTACTTCGCAAGGCATATCAAGCAGAGGGAACTTCTAACTCCATCGGAAGGATTGCCTCAGCCCCATAAATGAGGGAGAACGGAGTATACCCTGTAGGCTTCCTCTTAGTTATTCTATAGGCCCACAATACAGCAGGTATCTTATCATCCCACGTTCATGGGAAATCCTCCATCATTTTAGCCAGGATATTAGCCAAAGTTTTGTTAGTTGCTTCGGCCTGACCATTTCCCTTTGGATATGCCACCGTCGAAGTATAATGAACAATGTAGTACTTATTTGTGAGCATCTTTACTTCTGAATGGACTAAAGGGGTTCCATTTTCTAAAAGGATAACCTTCGGAATTCTAAAATGGCAACTGATGTATTCTCTGATAAAGTTGCTCACCACCCCCGTTGTTGCGCTTCTCAGTGGTATCGCTTTAGCCTACTTTATGAAGCACTCCGTTGCAACTAGTATCCATATATTCCCCCACGATGAAGGGTGTATTGCCCCTACCAGGTCAAATGACCAAGTGTGAAAAAGATAAGGCATTGCCAAGGAGTGTAGGTCCACCGATGGGGCATGGATCATATTTCCATAAAGTTGTCAAGCCCTGCACTTTCGAACGAACTCAGCAGAATCTTTCTCCATTATTGGCCAATAGTATCCAAACGTCATCAACTGGTCATACAACTTGGCCCCTCCTATATGAGTTGGAGTGTGTGCCTACTTGAGGATGTCAGATGCTTCTTCCTTTATGGTTGTTGATGTAAAAAATTATATTGCTTCTAATTATTTGATCACAGATAAATATAAATGAGACAAAGAATTTTAAAGTGGTTCAGACTTATAAGAATGGCCTACGTCCACTGTTTATGTTATTGCCCAGTGTTTTGGAGTTCTCAATATGTAATTCTATCAAGAACATCCTCTCCCTCTAGAATGAGGGTGATAAAATGTATTTATAGCCCTTAGGCTGTACATGTGAAAGGGTAAACAATTAATGCCCTTTAAGAGTATACGTCTGTATGGTAAGCATTCAATGAATAGTTGAACTGTTGATTATTTGGCAATCAATGCTATGGCCGAGATGCAGCTCGGACCGCCTTAGTTGCTCGTCGTTCATGAGTTCCTCGGAGTGGAGTTCCTCGGAGTACACATGCTGCTCGGAGTGAGTATGATTTGGTCGGGGAAATAAACTTCCTCGTTGCTATTGTGCCACGTAGATCGACACTTGTCTTCTTATTATTCATCTATATCAGCATACTAATTTTGGTATCAACAATGGTGTAACGCAATGACCTATTAAAGTAGCCTCTTCGATAAAGCTACTCTTCCTGAACATAGAATCTCAGGGCCCTTTGCCAGAGTCCCATCGCATCAATTTTTTATGTTGGGGCAACTCCATCTCTAATAAAATTAATATACGATTGTCTCCAATCAGGTTGAGCCTCCACAAAATGATATTCAGCTTCTTTGAAGAATAACTGGCATTTATCGCACTTTTGTTATAGCTCTGTCGCATCCTGTTTCATTCTAGGCCAAAAATAGCCCTCTCTTTGAATTTTTTGGTAGAGAGGTATCTCAGTTGTCTCGCAGTGCTCTTCATGTGTTCTCTTCAATCTCTGCTCTACCTCATATGGATCGATGCACCTCGATAACCATCCTCCTGTATTCCTAAAGTAAAGGTTTTCTTGGTTCGTGAAGTATTGGGTTAATTCCGTTAGCCCCATCGTTCCTTCCTCAGATTTCAATTGCCCTCTAATCTCTCCCCTCCAATCTGCGTCCTCCTCCATCAGTAGAATTGATTGTACTATCAAAGGAGTTGTTCTTTGTTAGATCAGTACGGTAGTTATATCGTTCCTTATGACCATCTTCTGGGCAATGGTGGCATAGGCGTCTGGGTGATGGTTCATCGTTTTGGGATATCTCTTGATCTTGGTTTGATGGAACTGGCAGAGGAGCCTCTAAATGATTATTCTGTATGGTGCCAAGCTCATGTGTTTCAACGCGTACTCTCTATTCACATGCTGAACCACCCAATTTGAATCACCTTTGATCCAAAGTGAATGAATCCCCCTTCAAAGAGCCTCTAGCAACCCCAGCAACAATGCTTTATATTTCGTCTTGTTATTAGAACAAGGGAAATCTAATTTGTAGGAAAGGCAAATTTCCTCCATTCCTTTTGAAAGAATAACCCCTGCTCCTCCTTTCTTTTTCGTCAAAGATCCATTGAACTTCATTATCCATTCCTCATTCATTATGTCTAAGTGATTGGCCTGCAAATCATTTCCCGGAATACTTTCTTTAGGTGGCTCAAACGTTCCCGAGGGGAAGATTGCCAACAGATCGGCATACGCTTATCTTTTGATTGCGCGAGGAACCACACACTTCAAGTCATATTCGGAGAGGATGAGGAACCACCTAGCTTCCCTACCAATCAATATAGTTCTTTCCAGCAAATACTTAATAGGATCACATCTAGTTACAATATCAATTGTAAAAGACAACATATAATGTCAAAGCTTTTGTGCTACAAAGACTAAGGCTAAACAATACCTTTCCAAGCTACTATATCAGACCTCTGGCCCATGTATGATTCTGCTGAGGTAGTTGACCGGTCGTTCCTCCCCATCAATCTCCTGTGCCAATAATCTCCTACAGACCTCGTGGTAGATGTGAGGTATAACTGCAATGGTATTCCTGCCTGTAGGGGAACCATGATTTGTGGTTAAACGAGCAGCTTCTTCAGCCCAACGAGTGAATCCTCATGAACCTCCTCCTACTTGAATTTCGTGTTCCTTCGTAACAGCTGCATCAACGGATGTGTCATCTCAGCTAACCCAGGCATAAATCTCCTAAGATAGGAAACTTTACCAAGGAAACTCTTCAGCTCCTTCTCCGTTCTTGGACTTGGCATCTCCAAGATCGCTCACTGCTTGTCCTGGTCTATCTGCACCCCTTGTTGATCAACCACGAAGCCTAAAAATTTCCCACTTGTTACTCCAAAGACGCACTTCAGTGGGTTTATCCACAATTTATACTTCCTGCATCAGGAAAACACCTTCCTCAAATCGCCAAGATGGGAATCCTCCTTCCTTGATTTGATGACCAAATCATCCACATAGAATTCCATAAATTTGTGGAAGAAGTTATGGAAAGTTGCCATCATTATTCTCTGGTAAGTAGCCCCAGCGTTCTTGAGTCCAAACGGCATTACTCTGTACATAAAATTGCCCAAAGGGGTCCTAAACGCCACTTTCTCTACATCAATGGGGTCCATCTTGATCTGGTTGTACCCTATATACCCATCAATGAAGCTATACATCTCATGACCAGCCGTTGCACATATCAAGATGTCGATGGGTAGAGGGAACTCGTCTTTGGGGCAAGATCTATTCAAATCTATGAAGTTCACACAGATCCTTATCAAGTTTTTATCTTTCTTTCCCACCGACACAATGCTAGACAGCCAAAGAGGGTGCTGTATCGATTTGATTAATCCTGCTGCTAATAACCGTTGGACTTCTTCCTTAATCTTTAAGTCTAGCTCAGGTTTGTACGTTCTCATTGCTTGTTTCACTGGGATGGCTGAAGGCATTACGTTTAATTTATGGCAGCTGACTCCCTCATCCAGTCCTTCCATCTCCGTGTATTTCCATGTAAAAACATGTATGAACTCCCGAATCAACTTAACCAAAGCCTCTCTTTTCTCCTTACTGAGATCTTTCGCGATAAAAATAGGCCTTGGGTCGTCCTCTTCTTTCGCTAGGTTCAACTGCTCCAGTTCTTGTGCTTGCGGTTTTAGTTGATCCGCCATATATTCTGGTTCCTCAGCGATTTCCTCCATAAATTCTTGGACATTGGAGTTGTCTATCACCATACATTATCCCCGCTGATCCACTAAAAAGCACTCATATATCGGGTTAGCCTCACTGTCCACTTCTTCAGCTGCTCGTTCACACCATTATAATTGATATATCACCTTTCCTTCTTCGATAACGACCTTCTTGCATTGTCTTCTGGTAGCTGTAGCTACATTCCTCTTCTTCTCTCTAGAAGCCTCGACCACTCTTTTTCCTGAGAATTGGATCAGCATGCTTTGTCGTTGGACCTCATGTTCCATCGGATCCACTCTAGGCCTCATCCTGTCTTTGAGTTGCTTCGAGATTTTTTGGGGCCAAGGGGCCATCTAGTGAGCTTCTTTGGTCATCACTCTTGCGCTTCTTGCAACCTCTTTATTCTACTCATTCAAGGGCCCTATCCCTTCTCTGATTGAGGGAACCCATGCTCCCTCCATTCTTCTCATTAGGACCCGAACATCCTCCTCCAACTGTGTGTAGAATGATGCGTCTATCAAGTGAGCTTCCTCGACCGCGAAGGGCCTCTTTATAGCCCTAATGGTCACCTTCATTCCTTTAATATGTACCTTAGGGCAATGGTGGTACGTCAAGGGAACTAGCCCTTGGTTGTTCATCCACACTCTTCCTATCTGCAGATGGTAGGAAGTTTCACTCTCTATTACATGGAACATGATATGGGAACTCAGATTTCCCATCACGATCCCAACATTTACGTACCCAATGGATTTGGAAGACTGGTTGTCATATCCTGAAATCACCAAAGGCATGGGGACCAACCTTTCCTTCGGAATATTAGTTGCGTGAAAAGAGTTGATTAGCATAATATTGATGGAAGCTCCCCCATCCATAAGAGTCCTTGCAAAACTAATTCCATTGATGCTGGCGGTCACATACAATATCCTGTTATGAAGGAATCTTATAGCCCTATCTGCATCGCTGAAAGTTACTTGGGATAGAAACCTTCTTACCAGCGAAAGGACTGCATTCTTCCTCTCAATGTCAAGTATTGCATGGGTTATTTCCAACCTACTCTCTTTCGGTATCTCAACTTGGTCGAAGAACCAGGTAAACTTTGGGGATTTTGAAATTGCATAGTATTCTTATACTGGGTCTGCTTCCTCACCTTCAACGTTGTATACATACTCTATGTCTTTGGCGTTTGCCTCATTGTAGGCTAGTATTACATTAGCCAGTCCCTTTATACAATCTTCCAGAGCTTCTTCGAACTCTTCCTGCTTCGTAGTTGGCTTTTTTTCTCCTCTCTCTGCTTCCTCATCATAGGCCACCATCAAATTGGGCCCATGTGCTGGGAGTGGGTTTTTGTTAACGTTCTGTGAAGGGATTTGCAATGTCCCTTCCTTCACATACTTATCGATGATTCTCCTCAGCGTGAAACAACTATCTGTTGGATGCTGGATCTTTCGATGAATCTGGCAATATTTGGTATCCGCCCTCATCGCCGCATCGGGTTCCTCCACGGGAATGTCCTTTGGTCCATTGACCATTACTCCTTGGACCATTTCATTGTAATAGCTGACAGCCTCCTCCACTGTACAAGGTAATGGTTGTGGGTCCTCCCTGTCTCTTCCAAACTTCCTCTTATTATCCTTATTTGGTGCCTTACCCCAATCTACTCCCTTGGTGTACCCTACCCGTGGGAGCTGAGACCTCCCTCCCATAGGTTGTATCGGCTACCTAAACATCATGTGCACCACCACTGGATTGGCTCGCACCACTAAGGAGATATTTATTTATGCTTTTAAGAACGCCAAAAAAGTCCCCTCCGCACAGATCTTTAATAACTTGGATTCTTTAGCCTCCTCCCTCACATCGAGGGACCTTTACCTAAACCTTCGAACGTATGCCACCACTTCTTCCCTGGGTCGTGGCTTCTCCCTCCCCAGTTGGGTCAAAGAGAACTCATCTTCCGCCAGAAAGAACTTCTGGACTAACAAAATGTGCATCTCCACCTATGTAGAAACGCTCTTGGGAGCCAAATGAGAATACCATGTATATGCTTTATGATAATTTTCGGATTGAATCTCGGTCTAATTTAGAGTTTTGCATGTAAATTTTATAATAAGGGTTCTTGACATTTAGATTTGGTGATTTCAAATTTTGATGGTGATTTATAATGATTTAATGATGATATATTATTGGAAATCATATATAGATGATAGGTAGTCAATTGGAATTGAATGATTGGTGTTTGGGCTGATTATTTTAGAGGTTTTAGGCTTAAAAATGGTGGAAAAAAACTGTAAAGGGTGTAGAACATAACGGGTCTGGTGGGGGAAGAAAACTCCTCAATCTCGTTTGAACGAGATTGAGCTTCGTTCAAACAAGAAAGGATCTCGCGAGATGTCATTCAAACGACATTTGACCTGGTTCGAACGACAGGTTTAAAACTTGGAAAATTGCATTTTTTCCTAATTAGGTTTACGCAGTTGTTTTGAGATAGGGTACTGTTATTTGGTGATTGTAGCATAGTGCAGAATTGTTAGGGAATATTTGCAGAGTAATACCTTGAAAACAAGTTACATTAGACCCGTGTGACGTCTTCGTGCCTCTTACGGGGCAGTTTGGTGGTTGATTTGGGTTTTCACCCTTCAACAGCTTGTTTTCAAGCCTAAAATACATATTTTGAAATTATTGTCATATTCTCAAATTTGGAGACCCACGACTATGCGGTCAGTTCGTACAAGTTACATTGGTCCCATGTGAGGTGTTCGTGCCTCTTACGGGGTTGTTTGGGGGCTGGTTTGGGTTTTCACCCTTCAACACCTTGCTTTCAAGCCTAATATACATATTTTGAAATTATTGTCATATTCTCAAACTGAGAAACTAATGACTACGAGGTTAGTTCATACAAGTTCCATTAGTCCCGTGCGAGGTGTTCGTGCCTCTTACGGGGTTGTTTGGGGGCTGGTTTGGGTTTTCACCCTTCAACACCTTATTTTCAAGCCTAATATACATATTTTGAAATTATTTTCATATTCTCAAACTGAGAAACTAACGACTATGAGGTCAGTTCGTACAAGTTACATTAGTCCCGTGCGAGGTGTTCGTGCCTCTTACTAGGCCATTTGGGGGCTAGTTTAGGTTTTCACCCTTCAACGGCTTGTTTTCAAGCCTAATATACATATTTTGAAATTATCGTCAAATTTTCAAACAGGGAGACCCGTAACTACACGATCAGTTTGTATAAGTTACATTGGCCTTGTGCGAGTTGTTCGAGCCTCTTACGGGGCCATTTGGGTTTTCACCCTTCAACCACTTATTTTCAAGCCTAATTTACAAATTTTCAAATTACCGTCATATTCTCGAACTGGGACACCCGTGACTACACGGTGTGTTCGTACAAGTTACATGGGTCCCGTGTGAGATTTTCGTGCCTCTTACGGGGTCGTTGGGGGGGGGGGTTGGTTTGGGTTTTCACCCCTTAACGGCTTCTTTTGAAGCCAAATATACATATTTTGAAATTATTGTCATATTCTCAAATCGGGAGTCCCGCGACTACGTGATCAGTTCGTACAAGTTACATCGGTCCCGTGCGAGGTCTTCGTGCCTCTTACGGGGCAGTTTGGGGGCTGGTTTGGGTTTTCACCCTTCAACGACTTGTTTTTAAGCCTAATATACATATTTTTAAATTATTATCATATTCTCAAACCGAGAGACCCACAACTACGCGATCGGTTCGTACAAGTTACATCGGTCCCGTGCGAGGTCTTCTTGCCTCTCACGGGGTCGTTTGGGGGCTAGATTGGGTTTCAACCCTTTAATGGCTTGTTTTCAAGCCTAATATACACATTTTGAAATTATCATCATATTCTCAAACCGAGAGACCCGCGACTACGCGGTCAGTTCATACAAGTTACATTAGTCCCGTGCGAGGTGTTCGTTCCTCTTACGGGGTTGTTTGGGGGCTGATTTGGGTTTTCACTCTTCAATGACTTATTTTCTAGCCTACTATACATATTTTGAAATTATGTTCATATTCTGAAATTAGGAGACCCGCGACTATGTGATCAGTTCGTACAACATACATTGGTCCCGTGCGAGGTGTTCGTGCCTCTTACCGGGCCGTTTGGGGGCTGGTTTGGGTTTTCACCCTTCAACGACTTGTTGTCAAGCTTAATATACATATTTTTAAATTATCATCAAATTCTCGAACCGGGAGACCCGCGACTACATGGTAAGTTTGTACAAGTTACATTGGTCCCGTGCGAGGTGTTCGTGCCTCTTATAGGATTGTTTGGGGGTTACTTTTGGTTTTCACCCTTGGACGACTTATTTTCATGCCTAATATACATATTTTCAAATTATCTTCATATTCTCAAATTGGGAGTCCTGCGATTACACGGTCAGTTCATACAAGTTACTTTGGTCTCGTGCGAGGTGTCCGTGCCTCTTACGAGACCATTTGGGGGCTCGTTTGGGTCTTTACCCTTCAACGGCTTGTTTTCAAGCCAAATCATCATATTTTGAAATTATCATCATATTCTTAAACCGGGAGACCCACGACTATGAGGTCAATTCGTACAAGTTACATTGGTCCAGGGCGAGGTGTTCGTGCCTCTTACGGGGCCGTTTGGTAGTTGATTTGGGTTTTCACCCTTCCACGGCTTATTTTCAAGGCTAATATGCATACTTTGAAATTATTGTCATATTCTCAAATTTGGAGACCCATCACTACGCGGTCAGTTCGTACAAGTTACATTGGTCCCGTGCGAGGTGTTTGTGCCTCTTACGGGGCCGTTTGGGGATGGTTTGGGTTTTCACCCTTCAACAACTTGTTTTCAAGCCTAATATACATATTTTGAAATTATCGTCATATTCTCAAACCGAGAGACCAACGACTACGAGGTCAGTTTGTACAAGTTATATTAGTCCCATGCGAGGTGTTCGTGCCTCTTACTGGGCCGTTTGAGGGTTGGTTTGGGTTTTCACCCTTCAACGACTTATTTTCAAGCCTAATATACATATTTTGAAATTATCATCAAAATTTCAAACCGGGAGACCCGCGACTACGCGGTCAGTTTGTACAAGTTAAATTGGTCCCGTGCGAGGTGTTCGAACCTCTTACGGGGCCGTTTGGGTTTTCACCCTTCAACGACATGTTTTCAAGCCTAATTTACAAATTTTCAAATTATCATCATATTCTCAAACCGGGAGACCTGCGATAACGCGCTCTGTTCATAAAAGTTACATTGATCCCGTACAAGGTTTTCGTGCCTCTTATCGGGCAGTTTGGGGGCTGGTTTGGTTTTTCACCCTTTAACGGCTTATTTTCAAGCCAAATATACATATTTGGAAATTATCATCACATTCTAAAACAGGTAGATCCGCGACTACGCAGTTAGTTCGTACAAGTTACGTCGGTCCCGTGCAAGGTCTTCTTTGCCTCTTATGGGGCCGTTTGGGGGCTAGTTTGGGTTTTAACCCTTCAACGGCTTTTTTCAAGCCTAATATAAATATTTTGAAATTATTATCATATTCTCATACCGAGAGACCTGCAACTATGCGGTCTGTTCGTACAAGTTATATTGGTCCCGTGAAAGGTTTCGTGCCTCTTACGGGGCCATTTAGGGGCTGGTTCGAGTTTTCACCCTTCAACGACTTGTTTTCAAGCCTAATATACATATTTTGAAATTATCATTATATTCTCAAATCGAGACAACCGCAACTATGCGGTCAGTTTGTACAAGTTACAATGCTCCTGTACGAGGTGTTCGTGCCACTTACGGGGCCGTTTGGGGGCTGGTTTGGGTTTTCACCCTTCAACGGCTTATTTTCAATCCTAATATACATACTTTGAAAATATCATCATATTCACAAATTGGGTGAACCACGATTATCCGGTCAGTTCGTACAAGTTACATTGGTCCCGTGCGAGGTGTTCATGCCTCTTACGAGGCCGTTTGGGGGTTGGTTTGGGTTTTTACCCTTCAACGGCTTGTTTTAATGCCTAATCAAAAAAATTTGAAATTATCGTCATATTCTCAAACTGGCAGACCCGCGACTATGCGATCACTTCGTGCAGGTGACATCAGTCCCGTGCAAGGTGTTTGTGCCTCTTACGGGGCCGTTTGGTGGTTCATTTGGGTTTTCACCCTTCAACGGTTTGTTTTCAAGCCTAATATTCATATTTTAAAATTATTGTCATATTATCAAATCGAGAGACCCACGACTACGCGGTCAGTTCATACAAGTTACTTTGGTCCCGTGCGAGGTGTTCGTGTATCTTATGGGGCAGTTTGGCGGCTGGTTTGGGTTTTCACCCTTCAGCAGCTTGTTTTCAAGCCTAATATACATATTTTGAAAATGTCGTCATATTCTCAAACTGAGAGACCCGCGACAACGAGGTCAGTTTGTACAAGTTACATTGGTCCTGTACGAGGTGTTCGTGCCTCTTACCAGGCCGTTTAGGGATTGGTTTGGGTTTTCAACCTTTAACGGCTTGCTTTCAAGCCTAATATACATATTTTGAAATTATCCTCAAATTTTCAAATCGGGAGTCCCGCGACTACGCGGTCAGTTTTTACAAGTTACATTGGTCCCGTGCGAGGTGTTCATCCTCTTACGAGGCCGTTTGGGTTTTCACCCTTCAATGGCTTGTTTTCAAGCCTAATTTACAAATTTTCAAATTATCATAATATTCTCAAACTGGGAGACCCGTTACTAGGCGGTCTGTTTGTACAAGTTACATTGGTCCCGTGCGATGTTTTCGTGCCTCTTACGAGGCCATTTGGTGGATGGTTTGGGTTTTCACCCTTTAACGGCTTGTTTTCAATTCCAATATACATATTTTGAATTTAGCATCATATTCTCAAACCGCTAGACTCGCGACTATGTGGTCAGTTCGTACAAGTTACATCGGTCCCGAGCGAGGTTCTTCGTGCCTCTTACGGGGCTGTTTGGTGGCTGGTTTGGGTTTTCACCCTTCAACGACTTGTTTTCAATCCAAATATACATATTTTGAAATTAGTGTCATATTCTCAAATTGAGAGACCCGCGACTACGCGGTCAGTTCGTACAAGTTACATTGGTCCCGTGCAAGGTATTCGTGCCTCTTACGGGGCGGTTTGGGGGCTGGTTTGGGGTTTCACCCTTTAACGGCTTGTTTTCAAGCCAAATATACGTATTTCGAAATTATGGTCAAAGTCTCAAACCGGGACACCCGCGACTGCGCAGTCTGTTTGTACAAGTTAAATTGGTCCCGTGCAAGGTTTTGGTGCCTTTTACAGAGTCGATTGGGGGCTGGATTTGGTTTTCACCCTTTAACGGCTTATTTTCAAGCCTAATATACGTATTTTGTAATTATCATCATATTCTCAAATCGGGAGACCCGCAACTGCGTGATCAGTTCGTGTAAGTTATATTGGTCCCGTGCGAGCTGTGCGTGCCTCTTACGAGGCCGTTTGGGTGCTGGTTTGGGTCTTTACCCTTCAACGGCTGATTTTTAAGCCTAATTAACATATTTTGAAATTATAGTCATATTGTAAAACTGGGAGACCCGCCACTACGCGGTCACTTAGTACAAGTTACATTGGTCCCGTGTGAGGTGTTCGTGCCTCTTACGGGGCCGTTTGGTGGTTGATTAGGCTTTTCACCCTTCAACGGCTAGTTTTCAAGCCTAATATACATATTTTGAAATTATTATCATATTCTCAAATTAGGAGACCCACGACTAAGCGATTAGTTCGTACATGTTACACGGGTCCCGTGCGAGGTGTTCGTTCCTCTTACGGGGCCGTTCGGGGGCTGGTTTGGGTTTTCACCCTTCAACAGCTTGTTTTCAAGCCTAATATACATATTTTGAAAATAGTGTCATATTCTCAAATCGAGAGACCCGTGACTACAAGGTCAGTTCGTACAAGTTACATTAGTCCCATGCGAGGTGTTCGTGCCTCTTACTGGGCCGTTTGGGGGCTGGTTTGGGTTTTCACCCTTCAACGGGTTATTTTCAAGCCTAATATACATATTTTGAAATTATCATCAAATTTTCAAACCGGGAGGCCCGCGACTACGCGGTCAGTCTGTACAAGTTAAATTGGTCCCGTGCGGGGTGTTCGAACCTCTTACGGGTCCGTTTGGGTTTTCACCCTTCAACGACATGTTTTCAAGCCTAATTTATTAATTTTCAAATTATGATCATATTGTCAAACCGGGAGACCTGCGATAACGCGGTCTATTCGTAAAAGTTACATTGGTCCCGTACAAGGTTTTTGTGCCTCTTACGGGGCCGTTTGGGGGCTGGTTTGGTTTTTCACTCTTTAACGGCTTGTTTTCAAGCCAAATATACATATTTTGAAATTATCATCACATTCTAAAATTGGGAGATCTGCGACTACGATGTTAGTTCGTACAAGTTACATCGGTCCCGTGCGAGGTCTTCTTTGCCTCTTATGGGGACGTTTGGGGGCTGGTTTGGGTTTCAACCCTTCAACGGCTTATTTTGAAGCCTAATAAACATATTTTGAAATTATTAGCATTCCCAAATTGAGAGACCCGCGACTATGCGGTCTGTTCGTACAAGTTACATTGGTCCCGTGCAAGGTTTTCGTGCCTCTTACGGGGCCATTTGGGGGCTGGTTCGAGTTTTCACCCTTCAACGACTTGTTTTCAAGCCTAATATACATATTTTGAAATTATCATTATATTCTCAAATCGAGACACCCACAATTATGCGATCTGTTTGTACAAGTTACAATGGTCCTGTGCGAGGTGTTCGTGCCACTTATGGGGCCGTTTGGGGGCTGGTTTGGGTTTTCACCCTTCAACGACTTGTTTTCAAGCCTAATATACATACTTTGAAAATATCATCATATTCACAAATTGGGAGACCCGCGATTATCCGGTTAGTTCGTACAAGTTACGTTGGTCCCGCGCGAGGTGTTCATGCCTCTTACGAGGCCGTTTGGGGGTTGGTTTGGGTTTTTACCCTTCAACGGCTTGTTTTCATGCCTAATAACCGTATTTTGAAATTATCATCCTATTCTCAAACTGGGAGACCCGCGACTACGCGATCACTTCGTGCAGGTTACATCAGTCCCGTGCGAGGTGTTCGTGCCTCTTACGGGACCGTTTGGTGGTTGATTTGGGTTTTCACCCTGCAACGGCTTGTTTTCAAGCCTAATATACATATTTTTAAATTATTGTCATATTTTCAAACCGAGAGACCCACGACTACGCGGTCAGTTCGTACAAGTTCCATTGGTCCCGTGCGAGGTGTTCGTGTATCTTACAGGGCCATTTGGGGGCTTGTTTGGGTTTTCACCCTTCGGCGGCTTGTTTTCAAGCCTAATAAACATATTTTGAAAATGTCGTCATATTCTCAAACTGAGAGACCCGCGACTACGAGGTCAGTTTGTACAAGTTACATTGGTCCCGTACGAGGTGTTCGTGCCTCTTATCGGGCCGTTTAGGGGATGGTTTGGGTTTTCACTCTTTAACGGCTTGTTTTCAAGCCTATTATACATATTTTGAAATTATCGTCAAATTTTCAAACCCGGAGTCCCGCGACTACGCGGTCATTATTTACAAGTTACATTGGTCTCGTGCGAGGTGTTCATCCTCTTACGGGGCCGTTTGGGTTTTCATCCTTCAATGGATTGTTTTCAAGCCTAATTTACAAATTTTCAAATTATCATAATATTCTCTAACTGGGAGACCCGTGACTACGCGGTGTGTTCGTATAAGTTACATTGGTCCCATGCGATGTTTTCGTGCCTCTTACGAGGCCGTTTGGTGGCTAATTTGGGGTTTCACCCTTTAACGGCTTGTTTTCAAGCCTAATATACATATTTTGAATTTATCATCATATTCTCAAACCAGGAGACCCGCAACTACGTGGTCAATTCGTACAAGTGACATCGGTCCCGTGCGAGGTCTTTGTCCCTCTTACGGGGCTGTTTGGTGGCTGGTTTGGGTTTTCACCCTTCAACGGCTTGTTTTCAATACAAATATATATATTTTGAAATTAGTGTCATATTCTCAAATAGAGAGACCCGCGACTACGCGGTCAGTTCGTAAAAGTTACATTGATCCCGTGCAAGGTGTTCGTGCCTCTTACGGGGACGTTTGGGTTTTGGTTTGGGTTTTCACCCTTTAACGGCTTGTTTTCAAGCCAAATATACGTATTTACAAATTATCGGCATATTCTCAAACCGGGACACTCGCGATTGCGCGGTCTGTTCGTACAAGTTACATTGGTCCCGTGCAAGGTTTTCGTGCCTCTTACCGAGCCGTTTGGGGGCTGGATTTGGTTTTCACCCTTTAACGGCTTGTTTTCAAGCCTAATATACGTATTTTGTAATTATCATCATATTCTCAAATCGGGAGACCCGCACTTGCGCGATCAGTTCGTATAAGTTATATTGGTCCCGTGCGTGGTGTTCGTGCCTCTTATGAGGCCGTTTCGGGGCTGGTTTGTGTCTTTACCCTTCAACGGCTGATTTTTAAGCCTAATTAACATATTTTGAAATTATAGTCATCTTCTAAAATCAGGAGACCCTCGACTACGCGGTCACTTAGTACAAGTTACATTGGTCCTGTGCGAGGTGTTCGTACCTCTTACGGGGCTGTTTTGTGGTTGATTTGGCTTTTCACCATTCAACGGCTTGTTTTCAAGCCTAATATACATATTTTGAAATTATTATCATATTCTCAAATTGGGAGACCCACGACTATGCGATCAGTTCGTACAAGTTACACTGGTCCCGTGCGAGGTTTTCGTGCCTCTTTCGGGGCTATTTGGGGGCTAGTTTGGGTTTCCACCCTTCAACGGCTTGTTTTCAAGCCTAATATACATATTTTGAAATTATCATCAAATTCTCCAACCGAGAGACCTGTGACTATGTGGTAAGTTTGTACAAGTTATGTTGGTCCCGTGTGAGGTGTTCGTCCCACTTACGGGGTTGGTTGGGCGCTGGTTTTGGTTTTCACCCTTCAACGGCTTATTTTCATGCCTAAATATACATATTTTCAAATTATCATCATATTCTCAAATCGAGAGTCCTGCGATTACACGGTTAGTTCGTACAAGTTACATTGGTGCCTTGCGAGGTGTTCGAGCCTCTTACGGGGCCGTTTGGGTTTTCACCCTTCCACGGCTTGTTTACAAGCCCAATTTAAATTTTTTGTAAATTATCGTCATATTCTCAAACCAGGAGACCCGTGACTACGCAGTCTGTTCGTACAAGTTACATTAGTCCCGTGTGAGGTTTTCATGTTTCTTCCGGGACCGTTTGGGGGCTGGTTTGGGTTTTCACCCTTTAACGGCAAGTTTTCAATCCAAATATATATATTTTGAAATTATCGTCATATTCTCAAATTGGGAGACCCGCGACTACGTAGTCAGTTCGTACAAGTTACATCGGTCCCATGTGAAGTCTTCGTGCCTCTTACGGGGCCGTTTGGGGACTGGTTTGGGTTTTCACCCCTCAACGGCTTATTTTCAAGCCAAATATACATATTTTGAAATTATTATCAAATTCTCGAACCGAGAGACCCGCGATTACGTGGTCAGCTCGTACAAGTTACATTAGTCCCGTGCCAGGTGTTCGTACCTCTTACTGGGTCGTTTGGGGGCTGTTTTGGCTTTTCACCCTTTAACGACTAATTTTCAAGCCAAATATAATATTTTCAAATTATAGTCATATTCTCCAACCGAGACACCCGCGAATATGCGGTCTATTCGTATAAGTTACATTGGTCCCGTACGTGTTTTTTGTGCCTATTACGGAGCTGTTTGGGGGCTGGATTTTGTTTTCACCATTTAACGGCTTATTTTCAAGCGTAATCAACATATTTTGAAATTATCGTCATATTCTCAAAACAGGGGACCCTTGACTATGAGGTCAGTTCGTATAAGTTACATCGGTCCCGTGCGAGGTCTTCGTGCCTCTTAAAGGGCCGTTTGGGGCCTGGTTTGGGTTTTCACCCTACAACGACTTATTTTCAAGCCTAATATATATTTTCAAATTATCATCATATTCTCAAACCGGAAGACAAACGACTATGCGGTCAATTCGTACAAGTAACATTAGTTCCGTACGAGGTGTTCGTGCATCTTATAGGGCCGTTTGAGGGCCGCTTTGGGTTTTAACCCTTTAACGGCTTGTTTTCAAGCCTAAAATACGTATTTGAAATTATCATCATGTTCTCAAATCGGGAGACCCACAACTACGCGATCAGTTTGTACAAGTTACATTGGTCCCGTGTGAGGTTTTCGTGCCTCTTATGGGGCCGTTTGGGGGTTGGTTTGGGTTATCACCCCTCAACGGCTTGTTTTCAAGCCTAATATACATATTTTAAAACTATCATCATATTTTCAAATTGAGATACCCATGATTATGTGGTCTGTTCGTAAAAGTTACATCGGTCCCGTGCGAGGTCTCCGTGCCTCTTATGGGGCCGTTTGGGGGCTGGATTGGGTTTTCACCCTTCAATGGCTTGTTTTCAAGCCTAATATACATATTTTGAAATTATCATCATATTCTCAAACTGGGAGACCCGCGACTACGCGGTCAATTTGTACACGTTACATTGGTCCCATGCGAGGTGTTCGTGCCTCTTACGGGGCCGTTTGGGTATTGGTTTGCGTTTTCTCCCTTCAACGACTTATTTTCAAGCCTAATATAGATATTTTGAAATTATCATTATATTCTCAAACCGAGAGACCCAAAACTACGCGATGAGTTCCTACAAGTTACATTGGTCCCGTGCGAGGTGTTCGTGCCTCTTACTGGGCCGTTCGGGGGCTGGTTTGGGTTTTCACCCTTCGACGGCTTGTTTTCAAGCCTAATATACAAATTTTGAAATTCTCACCATATTCTCAAACCGGGAGACCAGCGATTATCCGGTCAGTTCGTACAATTTACATTGGTCCCGTGCGAGGTGTTCGTGCCTCTTACGGGGCCATTTGGGGGCTGGTTTCAGTTTTCACCCTTCAATGGCTTATTGTTAAGCCTAATATACATATTTTGAAATTATCCTCAAATTCTCAAATCGGGAGACCTGCGACTAGGCGGTCAGTTCGTACAAGTAACATTAGTCCCGTGCGAGGTGTTCGTGCCACTTACGGAGCCGTTTGGGGGCTGATTTGTGTTTTCACCCTTTAACGGTTTGTTTTCATGCCTAATATACATATTTTAAAATTATCATCATATTCTCCAACTGGGATTCCCGCGATTACATGGTCTGTTTGTACAAGTTACATTGGCCCCGTGCGAGGTGTTCGTCCCTCTAGCGGGTCGTTTGGGGGCTGGTTTGGGTTTTTACCCTTCAATGACTTGTTGTCAAGCCTAATAACAATAATTTGAAATTATCGTCATATTCTTAAATTCAGAGACCCGTGACTACGCGGTCACTTCGTACAAGTTATATTGGTCCCGTGCGAGGTCTTCGTGCCTCTGACAGGGCCGTTTGGTGGCTGATTTGGGTTTCCACCCATCAACGACTTATTTTCTAGCCTAATATACATATTTTGAAATTATCATCGTATTCTCAAACCGAGAGACTCACGACTACGAGGTCAGTTCGTACAAGTTATATTAGCCCCGTGCGAGGTGTTCGTGCCTCTTATCGGGCTGTTTGGGGGCTGGTTTGGGTTTTCACCCTTCAACGGCTAATTTTATAGCCTAATATACATATTTTGAAATTATTGTCAAATTTTCAAACCGAGAGACCCGTGACTACGGGGTCAGTTTGTACAAGTCACATTGGTCCCGTGCGAGGTGTTCGAGCCTCTTACAGCGCTATTTGGGTTTTCACCTTTCAACGGCTTGTTTTCAAGCCTAATTTTCAAATTTTCAATTTATCGTCATATTCTCAAACCGGGAGACCCAAGACTACGTGGTCAGTTCGTACCAGTTACATCGGTCCCGTGCGAGGTCATCGTTCCTCTTACGGGGTTATTTGGGGGCTGGTTTGGGTTTTCACCCTTCAATGGCTAATTTTTAAACCTAATATACATATTTCGAATTTATTGTCATATTCTTAAACTCAGAGACCCGTGACTATGCAGTCAGTTCGTACAAGTTACATCGGTCCCGTGCGAGGTGTTCGTAACTCTTACCGGGCCGTTTGGGGGATGGTTTTGTTTTCACCCTTCAACGGTTTGTTGTCAAGCCTAAAATACATATTTTGAAATTATCCACAAATTCTCAAATCAGGAGACCTACGACTAGGTGGTTTGTTCGTACAAGTTACATTAGTCCCGTGCGAGGTGTTCGTGCCACTTACGGGGCCGTTTGGGGGCTGATTTGTGTTTTCACCCTTCAATGGCTTGTTTTCATGCCTAATATACATATTTTCAAATTATCGTCATATTCTCAAACTATGATTCCCGCGATTAAATGGTCTATTCGTACAAATTACATTGGTCCCGTGCGAGGTGTTCGTGCCTCTAACGAGGCCGTTTGGGGGCTGGTTTGGGTTTTTACCCTTCAATGACTTGTTTTCAAGCCTAATCAACATATTTTGAAATTATCATCATATTTTGAAATCGAGAGACCCTTGACTACGCGGTCACATTGTACAAGTTACATTGGTCCCGTGCGAGGTGTTCATACCTCTGACATGGACGTTTGGTGGCTGATTTGGGTTTTCACCCATCAACGGCTTTTTTTCAAGCCTAATACACATATTTTGAAATTATCGTCATATTCTCAAACCGAGAGACCCGTGACTACGAGGTCAGTTTGTACAAGTTACATTGATCCCGTGCGAGGTGTTCGTGCCTCTTACTAGGCCGTTTGGGGGCTGGTTTGTGTTTTCACCCTTCAATGGCTTGTTTTCATGCCTAATATACATATTTTCAAATTATCGTCATATTCTCAAACAGGGATTCTCGTAATTACATGATCTGTTCGTACAAGTTACATTGGTCCCGTGCGAGGTGTTCGTGCCTCTAACGAGGCCGTTTGGGGGCTGGTTTGGGTTTTTACCCTTCAAGAACTTGTTTTTAAGCCTAATCAACATATTTTGAAATTATCTTCATATTCTCAAACTGGGAGACCTGTGACGAAGCGGTCTGTTCGTACAAGTTACATTGGTCCCGTGCGAGGTTTTCGTGCCTCTTACGGGGCCGTTTGGGGGCTGGTTTGGGTTTTCACCCTTTAACAGCTTGTTTTGCAGCCAAATATACATATTTTGAAATTATCATCATATTCTCAAACCGAGAGACCCGCGATTATGCAGTCAGTTCGTACAAGTTACATCGGTCCCGTGCGAGGTGTTCGTAACTCTTACGGGGCCGTTTGGGGGATGGTTTTTGTTTTCACCCTTCAACGACTTGTTGTCAAGCCTAATATACATATTTTGAAATTATCCTCAAATTCTCAAATCGAGAGACCTGCGACTAGGCGGTCTGTTCGTATAAGTTACATTAGTCCCGTGCGAGGTGTTCGTGACACTTACGGGGCCGTTTAGGGGCTGATTTGTGTTTTCACCCTTCAATGGCTTATTTTCATGCCTAATATACATATTTTCAAATTATCGTCATATTCTTAAACTGGGATTCCCGCGATTACATGGTCTGTTCATACAAGTTACATTGGTCCCGTGCGAGGTGTTCGTGCCTCCAACGAGACCGTTGAGGGGCTGATTTGGGTTTTCATCCATCAACGGCTTGTTTTCAAGCCTAATATACATATTTTGAAAGTATCATCATATTCTCAAATCGAGAGACCCGCGACTACGAGGTCAGTTCGTACAAGTTACATTGGTCCCGTGTGAGGTGTTCGTGCCTCTTATCGGGCCGTTTGGGGGCTGATTTGGGTTTTCACCCTTCAATAGCTTGTTTTCAAGCCTAATATACATATTTTGAAATCATCATCAAATTTTCAAACTGAGAGACTCGTGACTACGCGGTCAGTTTGTACAATTTACATTGGTCCCGTGCGAGGTGTTCGAGCCTCTTACGGGGCCATTTGGGTTTTCACCCTTTAACGGCTTATTTCCAAGCCTAGTTTACAAATTTTCAATCATCGTCATATTCTCCAACTGGGAGACACCTGACTAAGCGGTCTGTTCGTACAAGTTACATTGGTCTCGTGCGAGGTTTTCGTGCCTCTTAAGGGGTCGTTTGGAGGCTGGTTTGGGTTTTCACCCTTTAACGGCTTGTTTTGAAGCCACATATACATATTTTGATATTATCGTCATATTCTCAAACCGAGAGACCCACGATTACGTGGTCAGTTCATACCAGTTAAATCGGTCCCGTGCTAGGTTTTTGTGCCTCTTACGAAGCCATTTGGGGGCTCGATTAGGTTTTCACCCTTCAACAGCATGTTTTCAAACCTAATATACATATTTTGAAATTATCGTCATATTTTCAAATCGGGAGACCCGCAACTACCCGATCATTCGTACAAGTTACACTGGTCCCGTGCGAGGTTTTCGTGCCTCTTACGGGGCCGGTTGGGGGCTGGTTTGGGTTTTCTCCCTTCAACGGCTTGTTTTGAAGCCTAATATTCATATTTTGAAATTATCATCAAATTCTCCAACCGGGAGACCCGCGACTACGTGGTAAGTTCATATAAGTTACATTGGTCCCGTGTGAGGTGTTCGTCCCTCTTACGGGGTTCTTTGGGGGCTGGTTTTGGTTTTCACCCTTCAACGACTTATTTTCATGCCTAATATACATATTTTCAAATTATCATCATATTCTCAAATCGAGAGTCCTGCGATTATGCGGTCAGTTCATACAAGTTACAATGGTCCCATGCGAGGTATTCGTGCCTCTTACGAGGCCGTTTGAGGGTTGGTTTGGGTCATTACCCTTCAACAGCTTGTTTTCAATCCAAATCAACATATTTTGAAATTATCATCATTTTCTAAAACCGAGATAGCCGTGACTATCCGGTCACTTCGTACAAGTAACAACGGTCCCGTGCGAGGTGTTCGTGCATCTTACGGGGCCGTTTGGTGGTTGATTTGGCTTTTGACCCTTCAACGGCTTGTTTTCAAGCCTAATATAAATATTTTGAATTTATTGTTATATTCTCAAATTGGGAGACCCACGACTACGCGGTCATTTTGTACAAGTTACATTGGTCCCGTCGAGGTGTTCGTGCCTCTTACGGGGCCATTTGGGGCCTGGTTTGGGTTTCCACCCTTCAACACCTTATTTTCAAGGCTAATATACATATTTTTAAATTATAGTCATATTCTCAAACTGAGAGACCAGCGACTACGAGGTCAGTTCGTATAAGTTACATTGACCCCATGCGAGGTGTCCGTGCCACTTATCGGGTCGTTTGGGGGATGGTTTGGGTTTTGACCCTTCAACGGCTTGTTTTCAACCCTAATATACATATTTTGAAATTATCATCAAATTTCTAAATCGGGATACCCGCGACTACGCGATCAGTTTGTACAAGTTACACTGGTCTCGTGCGAGGTGTTCAAGTCTCTTACAGGGCCATTTGGGTTTTCACCCATCAATGACTTATTTTCAACCCTAATTTACAAATTTTCAAATTATTATCATATTCTCAAACCGGGAGACCCACGACTACACGGTCTATTCGTACAAGTTACATTGGTCCCGTGCGAGGTTTTTGTGCCTCTTACGGGGCCGTTTGGGGGATGGTTTGGGTTTTCGCCCTTTAATGGCTAGTTTTGAAGCCAAATATACATATTTTGAAATTATCATCATATTCTCAATTTAGGAGACCTGCGACTACGTGGTCAATTCGAACAAGTTACATCGGTCCTGTTCGAGGTCTTAGTGCCTCTTACGGGGCCGTTTGGGGGCTGGTTTGGATTTTTTCCCTTCAACGGCTTAGTTTCAAACCTAATATACATATTTTGAAATTGTTATCATATTCTCAAACCGTGAGTCCCGTGACTACGCAGTCAGTTCGTACAAGTTACATTGGTCCCGTGCGACGTGTCCGTGCTTCTTACAGGGTCATTTGGGGGCTGGTTTTGGTTTTCACCCTTTAGCGGCTTGTTTTCAAGCCAAATATACATATTTTCAAATTATCATCATATTCTCAAACCAGGAGACCCGCTACTACACGGTCTATTCGTACAAGTTACTTTGGTCCCGTACGAGGTTATTGTGCCTCTTACGGAGCCATTTGGGGGCTGGATTTGGTTTTCACCCTTTAACGGCTTGTTTTAGCCTAATATATATATTTTAAAATTATCATCAAACTCTAAAAATAGGAGACCCGTGACTAAGCAGTTAGTTTGTACAAGTTACATCGGTCCCGTGCAAGGTCTTCGTGCCTCTTATGGGGCCGTTTGGGTGCTGGTTTGGGTTTTCACCCTTCAAAGGCTTGTTTTCAAGCCTAATATACATATTTTGAAATTATCATCATATTCTCAAACTAGGAGACCCGTGACTACGTGATCAATTCGTACAAGTTACATTAGTCCCGTACGAGGTGTCCGTGCCTCTAACGAGGCCGTTTGAGTGCTGGTTTGGATTTTCACCCTTCAACGGCTAGTTTTCAAACCTAATATACATATTTTAAGATTATCATCACATTTTCAAACCGGGAGTCCCGCGACTACACAGTCAGTTTGTACAAGTTACATCGATCCCGTGAGAGGTCTTCGTGCCTCTTACGGGGCCATTTGGGGGCTGGATTGGGTTTTCACCCTTCAACGGCTTGTTTTGAAGCCTAATATATATATTTTAAAATTATCGTCATATTCTCAAATCGGGAGACTCACGAATATTCGGTCAGTTCGTTCAAGTTACATTAGTCCCGTGCGAGGTATTCGTGCCTCTTACCGGACCGTTTTGGGGCTGGTTTTGGGTTTCACCCTTCAACGACTTATTTTGAAGTCTAGTATAAATATTTTGAAATTATCGTCATAGTTTCAAACCAAGAGACCCGCGACTACGCGGTCAGTTCATACAAGGGACATTGGTCTCATGCGAGGTGTTCGTGCCTCTTACGGGGCCGTTTGGGGGCTGGTTTCAGTTTTCACCCTTCAACGTCTTATTGTCAAGCCTATTATACATATTTTGAAATTATCCCCAAATTATCAAATCGGGAGACATGCGACTAGGTGGTCAGTTTGTATAAGTTACATTAGACCCGAGCGAGGTGTTCGTGTCTCTTACGGGGTCGTTTGGGTGCTGATTTGTGTTTTCACCCTTCAACGGCTTGTTTTCATGCCTAATATAAATATTTTCAAATTATCACCATATTCTCAAACTAGGATTCCCGCGATTACGTGGTATGTTCATACAAGTTACAATAGTCCCGTGCGAGGTGTTCGTGCGTCTAACGGGGCCATTTGGGGGCTGGTTTGGGTTTTTACCCTTCAACGACTTATTTTCAAGCCTAATCAACATATTTTGAAATTATCTTCGTATTCTTAAACCAGGAGACCCATGACTACGCGGTCACTTCATTCAAGTTACATTGGTCCCGTTCGAGGTGTTCGTGCCCCTGGCAACGCCTTTTGGTGGCTGATTTGGGTTTCCACTCGTCAACGGCTTCTTTTCAAGCCTAATATACATATTGTGAAATTATTGTCATATTCTCAAACTGAGAGACCCACGACTAGCAGGTCAGTTCGTCCCAGTTACATTGGTCCTATGTGAGGTGTTCGTGCCTCTTATCGGGCCGTTAGTGGGCTGGTTTGGGCTTTCACCCTTCAACGACTAGTTTTCAAGCCTAATATACATATTTTGAAATTATCGTCAAATTTTCAAACCGGGAGACCCGCGACTACACGGTCAGTTTATACAAGTTACATTGGTCCCGTGCGAGGTGTTCGAGCCTCTTACGGGGCCTTTTGGGTTTTCATCCTTCAACAACTTATTTTCAAGCCTAAATTACAAAATTTTAAATTATCATCATATTCTCAAACCGAGAGACCCGTGACTACACGATCTGTTCGTACAAGTTTCATTGGTCCCGTACGAGGTCTTCGTGCCTCTTACGGGGCCGTTTGGGGGCTGGTTTGGGTTTTCACCCTTCAATGGCTTATTTTTAAGCCCAATATACATATTTTGAAATTATCGTCATATTCTCAAACCAAGAGACCCACGACTACAAGATCAATTCATACAAGTTAAATTAGTTCCGTACGAGGTGTTTGTGCCTCTTACGAGGCCGTTTGAGGGCTGGTTTGGGTTTTCACCCTTTAACGGCATATTTTCAAGCCAAATATACATATTTTGAAATTAGCATCATATTCTCAAACCGAGAGACCCGCGACTACCTTGTCAGTTCGTACAAGTTATATCGGTCTCGTACGAGGTCTTCATGCCTCTTACGGGGATGCTTGGGGGTTGGTTTGGGTTTTCACCCTTCAACGACTTATTTTCAAGCCTAATATACATATTTTGAAATTATTGTCATATTCTCAAACTGAGAGACCCGCGACTACGCGGTCAGTTTGTACCAGTTCGTTGGTCCCGTGCGAGGTGTTCGCGCCTCTTACGAGGACGTTTGGGGGCTGGTTTGGGTTTTCACCCTTTAACGGCTTATTTTCAAGCAAAATATACATATTTTTAAATTATGGTCGTATTCTCAAACCGGGAGACCTGCAACTACACGGTCTGTTCATACAATTTACAATGGTCCCGTGCGAGGTTTTCTACTTCTTATAGAGCCAGTTGGGGACTTGATTTGGTTTTCACCCTTTAACGGCTTGCTTTCAAGCCTAATATACATATTTTGAAATTATCGTCACATTTTCAAATCGGGAGACCCGAAACTACTCGATCAGTTCGTACAAGTTACGTTGGTCCCGTGCGAGGTTTTCGTGCCTCTAACGGGGACGTTGGGGGGCTGGTTTCGGTTTTCACCCTTCAACGACTTATTTTCAAGCCTAATATACATATTTTGAAATTATCGTCATCTTCTCAAATAGAGAGAACCACAACTACGCGTTCAGTTCATAAAAGGTACATTGGTCGCGTGCGAGTTTTTTGTGCCTCTTATGGGGCCGTTTGGGGGCTAGTTTGGGTTTTCACCCTTCAACGCCTTGTTGTCAAGCCTAATATACATATTTTGAAATTCTCATCAAATTCTCAAACCGGGAGACCCGTGACTACGCGGTAAGTTCGTATAAGTTACATTAGTCCCGTGCGAGGTGTCCGTGCCTCGAACGGGGTTGTTTGGTGGTTGATTTGGCTTTTCACCCTTCAAGGACTTGTTTTCAAGCATAATATAAATATTTTGAAATTATTTTCATATTCTCAAATTACGAGACCCATGACTATGCGGTCAGTTCTTACAAGTTACATTGGTCCCACACGAAGTGTTCGTGCCTCTTACGGGGTCATTTGGGGCTGGTTTTAGTTTTCATCCTTCAACGGCTTGTTGTCAAGCCTAATATACATATTTTGAAATTATCCTCAAATTCTCAAAAAGGGAGACCTACGACTAGGTAGTCAGTTCGAAAAAGTTGCATTAGTCCCCTACGAGGTTTTCGTGCCTCTTACGGGGCCGTTTGGGGGTTGATTTGTGTTTTTAACCTTCAACGGCTTGTTTTCATACCTAATATATTTTTAAATTATCATCATATTCTCAAACTGGGATTCCCACGATTACGTGGTAGGTTCATACAAGTTACACTGGTCTCGTACGAGGTGTTCGTGCCTCTTACGGGGCCGTTTGACGGTTGGTTTGGGTTTTTACACTTCAACGACTTGTTTTCAAGCCTAATAGACATATTTTGAAATTATCGTCATATTCTCAAATCGGGAGACCCATGACTACGCTGTCACTTTGTACAAGTTACATTGGTCCCATGCGATGTGTTCGTGCCTCTGACATGGCCGTTTGGTGGTTGATTTTGGTTTTCACCCTTCAACAACTTCTTTTCAAGCCTAAATTAGAAAATTTTAAATTATCATCATATTCTCAAATCGAGAGACCCGTGACTACGCGATCTGTTCGTACAAGTTACATTGGTCCCGTGCGAGGTGTTCATGCCTCTTATCGGGCCGTTTAGGGGCTAGTTTGGGCTTTCACCCTTCAACGGCTTATTTTCAAACCTAATATACATATTTTAAAATTATCATCAAATTTTAAAACTGAGAGACCCACGACTACGCGGTCAATTTGTACAAGTTACATTGGTCCCGCGCGCGGTGTTCGAGCCTCTTACGGGGCCGTTTGGGTTTTCACCCTTCAACAGCTTATTTTTAAGGCTACTTTACAAATTTTCAAATTATCATCATATTCTCAAATCGGGAGACCCGTGACTACGTGATCTGTTCATACAAGTTACATTGGTCCCGTGCGAGGTTTTCGTGCCTCTTACGGGGCTGTTTGGGGGTTGGTGTGGGTTTTCACCCTTCAACGCCTTGGGTTCAAGCCTAATATACATATTTTGAAATTATCATCAAATTCTCAAACCGGTAGACCCGCGACTATGTGATAAGTTCGTACAAGTTACATTGGTCCCGTGCGAGGTGTTCGTGCCTCTTACGGGGTTGTTTTGTGGTTGATTTGGCTTTTCACCCTTCTACGGGTTATTTTTGAGACTAATATAAATAATTTGAAATTATTATCATATTGTCAAATTGTGAGACCCACGACTACACGGTCAGTTCGTACAAGTTACATTGGTCCCATGCGAGGAGTTCGAGCCTCTCACGGGGCCGTTTGGGGGCTGGTTTCAGTTTTCACCCTTAACGGCTTGTTGTCAAGACTAATATACATATTTTGAAATTATCCTCAAATTATCAAATTAGGAGACCTGCGACTAGGCGGTCAGTTCATACAAGTTACATTAGTCCCGTGTGAGGCGTTCGTGCCTCTTATGGGGCCGTTTGGGGGCTGATTTGTGTTTTCACCCTTGAACGACTTGTTTTCATGCCTAATATACATATTTTCAAATTATCATCTTATTCTCAAACTGGGATTATCGCAATTACGTGGTCTATTCGTACACGTTACATTTCTCCCGTGCGAGGTGTTCGTGCCTCTTACGGGGCCGTTTAGGGTATAGTTTGGGTTTTTACCCTTCAACGACTTGTTTTCAAGCACAATCAACATATTTTGAAATTATCATCATATTCTCAAACCGGGAGACCAGTGACTATGCGGTCACTGCGTACAAGTTACATTGGTCCCGTGTGAGGTGTTCGTGCCTCTGACAGGGCCGTTTGCTGGCATATTTGGGTTTTCACCCTTCAACGGTTTATTTTCAAGCCTAATATACATATTTTGAAATTATCGTCAAATTTTCAAAACGAGAGACCAGCGACTATGCGATCAGTTTGTATAGGTTACATTGGTTCCATCCGAGGTGTTCGAGCCTCTTACGGGGCTGTTTGGGTTTTCATCCTTCAACGGCTTATTTTCAGGCCAAATTTACAAATTTTCAAATTATCGTCATATTATCAAACGGGGAGACCCGTGACTAAGCGGTATGTTCGTACAAGTTACATTGGTCTCGTGCGAGGTTTTTGTGCCTCTTACAGGGCTGTTTGGGGGTTGGTTTGGGTTTTCACCCTTTAACGTCTTGTTTTCAAGCCAAATATACATATTTTGAAATTATTGTCATATTCTCAAATCGGGAGACTTGCGACTATGTGGTCAGTTCGTACAAGTTACATCGGTCTCGTGCGTGGTCATCATGCCTCTTACGGGGCTGTTAGGGTGCTGGTTTGGGTTTTCACCCTTCAACGTCTTATTTTCAAGCCTAATATACATATTTTGAAATTATTGTCATATTCTCAAATCGAGAGACCCGCGACTACGCGGTCAGTTCGTACAAGTTACATTGGTCCCGTGCGAGGTGTTCGTGCCTCTTACGGGGACGTTTGGGGGCTGGTTTTGGTTTTCACCCTTCAACGGCTTGTTTTCAAGCCAAATATACATATTTTCAAATTATGGTCATAATCTCAAATCGGGAGACCCGCGACTACGCGGTTTGTTCGTACATGTTACGTTGGTTCCATGCGAGGTTTTCGTGCCTCTAACCGAGCCGTTTGGGGGTTGGATTATGTTTTCACCCTTTAATGGTTTGTTTTCAAGCGTAATATACGTATTTTGAAATTATCATCATATTCTCAATTCTGGAGACCCGAAACTACGCGATCAGATCGTACAAGTTACATTGGTCCCGTGCGAGGTTTTCATGCCTCTTACGGGGCCGTTTGGGGGCTAGTTTGGATTTTCACCCTTAAACGCCTTGTTATCAAGCCTAATATACATATTTTGAAATTATCATCAAATTCTCAAACCGGGAGACCCGCGACTACGCGGTAAGTTCGTACAAGTTACATTGGTCCCGTGCGAGGTGTTCGTGCCTCTTATGGGGTTGTTTGGGGGTTGATTTGACTTTTCACCCTTCTACGGGTTATTTTTTAGACTAATATAAATAATTTGAAATTATTGTCATATTTTAAAATTGCGAGACCCACGACTACGCAGTCAGTTCGTACAAGTTACATTGGTCCCATGTGAGGTGTTCGTGCCTCTTACGGGGCCGTTTGGGGGCTAGTTTCACTTCTCACCCTTTAATGGCTTGTTCTCAAGCCTAATATAAAATTTTGAAATTATCCTCAAATTCTTAAATTAGGAGACCTGCGACTAGGAGGACAGTTCGTACAAGTTACGTTAGTCCCGTGTGAGGCGTTCGTGCCTCTTACGGGGCCGTTTAAGGGCTTATTTGTGTTTTCACCCTTGAACGGCTTGTTTTCATGGCTAATGTACATATTTTCAAACTATCATCAGATTCTCAAACTGGGATTCCCGCGATTACGGGGTTTGTTCGTACAATTTACATTTGTCCCGTGCGAGGTGTTCGTGCCTCTTACGGGACCGTTTGGGGGCTGGTTTGGGTTTTTACCCTTCAACGACTTATTTTCAAGCATAATCAACGTATTTTTAAATTATCGTCATATTCTCAAACCGGGAGACCCGTGACTATTCGGTCACTTCGTACAAGTTACATTAGTCCCGTGCGAGGTATTCGTGCCTCTGACAGGGCCGTCTGGTAGCATATTTGGGTTTTCACCCTTCAACGGCTTGTTTTCAAGCCTAATAAACATATTTTGAAATTATCGTTAAATTTTCAAATCGAGAGACCCGTGACTACACGATCAGTTTGAACAAGTTACATTGGTCCCGGTTGAGATGTTCGAGCCTCTAACGGGGCCGTTTGGGTTTCAACCTTCAACGGCTTATTTTCAGGCCAAATTTACAAATTTGCAAATTATCGTCATATTCTCAAACTGGGAGACCCGTGACTAAACGGTATGTTCGTACAAGTTACATTGGTCTCGTGCGAAGTTTTCGTGCCTCTTACGGGGCCGTTTGGGGGTTGGTTTGGGTTTTCACCCTTTAACGGCTTATTTTCAAGCCAAATATACATATTTTAAAATTATTGTCATGATCTCAAACCGGGAGACCTGTGACTACGTGGTCAGTTCGTACAAGTTACATCTGTCTCGTGCGAGGTCATCGTGCCTCTTTACGGGGCTGTTTGGGGGCTGGTTTGGGTTTTCATCCTACAACGGCTTATTTTCAAGCCTAATATACATATTTTCAAATTATTGTCAGATTCTCAAACCGATAGACCCGCGACTACGCAGTCAGTTCGTACGAGTTACATTTGTCCCATGCGAGGTGTTCGTGCCTCTTACGGGGATGTTTGGGGGCTGGTTTAGGTTTTCACCCTTTAACGGCTTGTTTTCAAGCATACATATTTTCAAATTATGGTCATATTCTCAAACCGAGAGACCCGCGACTACGCGAATTGTTCGTACAAGTTACATTGGTCCCGTGCGATGTGTTCGTGCCTCTTACGGGGTTGTTTCGTGGTTGATTTGGCTTTTCACCCTTCAACGGGTTGTTTCTAAGACTAATATAAATATTTTGAAATTATTGTCATATTCTCAAATTATGAGGCCCACGACTACGCGGTCAGTTCGTACAAGTTACATTGGTCCCATGCGAGGTGTTCGTGCCTGTTACGGGGCCGTTTGGGCGCTGGTTTCAGTTTTCACCCTTCAACGGCTTGTTTTCAAGGCTAATATACATATTTTGAAATTATCCTCAAATTCTCCAATTGGGAGACCTGCGACTAGGCGGTGAGTTAATATAAGTTACATTAGTCCCGTGTGAGGCGTTCTTGCCTCTTATGGGGCCGTTTGGGGGCTGATTTTTATTTTCACCCTTGAACGACTTATTTTCATGCCAAATATACATATTTTCAAATTATCATCATATTATCAAACTGGGATTCCCGCGATTACGTGGTCTGTTCGTACAGTTATATTTGTCTCGTGTGAGGTGTTCGTGCCTCTTACGGGGCCGTTTGAGGGCTGGTTTGGGTTTTTACCCTTCAACGACTTGTTTTCAAGCATAATCAACATATTTTGAAATTATCGTCATATTCTCAAATCGGGAGCCCCGTGACTATGCGGTCACTTCGTACAAGTTACATTGGTCCCGTGCGAGGTGTTTGTGCCTCTCACAGGGCCGTTTGGTGGAATATTTGGGTTTTCACCCTTCAACGGCTTGTTTTCAAGCCTAATATACATATTCTGAAATTATCGTCAAGTTTTTAAACCGAGAGACCCGCGAATATGCGGTCAGTTTGTACAAGTTACATTGGTCCCGTGCGAGGTGTTCGAGCCTCTTACGAAGCCGTTTGGGTTTTCACCCTTCAACGACTTATTTTCAGGCCTAATTTACAAACTTTCAAATTATCGTCATATTCTCAAATTGGGAGACCCGTGACTACGCGGTCTATTCGCGCAAGTTACATTGGTCCCGTGCGAGGTTTTCGTGCCTCTAACGGGGCCATTTGGGGGTTGGTTTGGCTTTTCACCATTTAACGGCTTGTTTTCAAGCCAAATATACATATTTTGAAATTATTGTCATATTCTCAAACCGGGAGACCTGTGACTTTGTGGCCAGTTCGTACTAGTTACATCGGCCTCGTGCGAGGTCATCGTGCCTCTTACGGGGCTGTTTGGGAGCTGGTTTGGATTTTCACCCTTCAACGGCTTGTTTTCAAGCCAAATATACATATTTTGAAATTATTGTCATATTCTCAAACTGAGAGACCCGCGACTACGCGGTCAGTTCGTACAAGTTACATTGGTCCCGTGTGAGGTGTTCGTGCCTCTTACAAGGACGTTTGGGAGCTGGTTTAGGTTTTCACCCTTTAAGGGCTTGTTTTCAAGCCAAATATACATATTTTCAAATTATGGTCATATTCTCAAATCGGGAGACCCGCGACTATGCGGTCTGTTCGTACAAGTTACATTGGTTCCGTGCGAGTTTTTCGTGCCTCTTACAGAGCCGTTTGGGGGCCGGATTTGGTTTTCACCCTTTAACAGTTTGTTTTCAAGCCTAATATACGTATTTTAAAATTATCATCATATTCTCAAATCTGGAGACCTGAAACTACGTGATCAGATCGTACAAGTTACATTGGTCCCGTGCGAGGTTTTCGTGCCTCTTACGAGGCCGTTTGGGGGCTAGTTTGGGTTTTCACCCTTCAACAACTTGTTTTCATGCCTAATATACATATTTTGAAATTATCATCATATTCTCAAACTGGGATTCCCGCGATTACGTGGTCTGTTCGTACAAGTTACATTAGTCCCATGCGTGGTGTCCGTGCCTCTTACGGGGCCGTTTGGGGGCTGGTATGGTTTTTTACCCTTCAACGCCTTATCATCAAATTTTCAAATCGGGAGACCCACGACTACGCGGTAAGTTCGTACAAGTTACATTGGTCCCGTGCGAGGTGTTCGTGCCTCTTACGGGGTTGTTGGGTGGTTGATTTGGCTTTTCACCCTTCAACGGGTTATTTTTATGCCTAATATAAATATTTTATATTATTGTCAAATTCTCAAATTGCGAGACCCACGACTACGCGGTCAGTTCGTACAAGTTACATTGGTCCCATGCGAGGTGTTCCTGCCTCTTACGGGGCCGTTCGGGGGCTGGTTTCAGTTTTCACCCTTCAACGGCTTGTTTTCAAGCCTAATATACAAATTTGGAAATTATCCTCAAATTCTCAAATTGGGAGACCTGCGACTAGGCGGTCAGTTCGTACAAGTTACATTAGTCCCGCGTGAGGCGTTCGTGCCTCTTATGGGGCCAGTTAAGGGCTGATTTATATTTTCACCCTTGAACGGCTTGTTTTCATGCCTAATATACATATTTTCAAATTATCATCACATTCTCAAACTGGTATTCCCGCGATTACGAGGTTTCTCCGTACAAGTTATATTTGTCCCGTGCGAGGTGTTCTTGCCTCTTACAGGGCCGTTTGGGGGCTGTTTTGGGTTTTTACCCTTCAACGACTTATTTTCAATCATAATCAACGTATTTTGAAATTATCGTCATATTCTCAAATCGGGAGATCCGTGACTATGCGACCAATTCACACAAGTTACATTAGTCCCGTGCGAGGTGTTCGTGCCTCTGACAGGGCCGTTTGGTGGCATATTTGGGTTATCACCCTTCAACGACTTATTTTCAAGCCTAATATACATATTTTGAAATTATCGTCAAATTTTCAAACCGGGAGACCCGCGACTACGCGATCAGTTTGTACACGTTACATTGGTTTCGTGCGAGGTGTTAGAGCCTCCATCGGGGCCATTTGGGTTTTCACCCTTCAACGGCTTATTTTCAGGCCTAATTTACAAATTTTCAAATTATCGTCATATTCTCAAACTGGGAGACTCTTGACTAAGCGGTCTGCTCGTACAAGTTACATTGGTCCCGTGCGAGGTTTTCGTGCCTCTTACGGGGCTGTTTGGGGGTTGGTTTGGTTTTTCACCCTTTAACGGCTTATTTTCAAGCCAAATATACATATTTTGAAATTATTGTCATATTCTCAAATCGGGAGACCTGCGACTATGTGGTCAGTTCATACAAGTTACATCGGTCTCGTGCGAGGTCATCGTGCCTCTAACGGGGCTGTATGGGGGATGGTTTGGGTTTTCACCCTTCAATGCCTTGCTTTCAAGCCTAATATTCATAATTTGAAATTATTATCATATTCTCAAACCGAGAGACCCTCGACTACGCGGTCAGTTCGTACAAGTTACACTGGTCCCTGCGAGGTGTACATGCCTCTTACGGGGACGTTTGGGGCTGGTTTGGGTTTTCACCTTTTAACGGCTTGTTTTCAAGCCAAATATACATATTTTTAAATTATGGTCAAATTCACAAACCGGGAGACCCACAACTACGCGGTCTATTCATACAAGTTACATAGATCCCGTGCGAGGTTTTCGGGCCTCTTACGGAGCCGTTTGGGGGCTGGATTTGGTTTTCACCCTGTAACGGCTTGTTTTCAAGCCTAATATACATATTTTGAAATTATCATCATATTCTTAAATCTGGAGACCCGAAACTATGCGATCAGTTCGTACAAGTTACATTGGTCTCGTGCGAGGTTTTCGTGCCTCTTACGAGGTTATTTGGGGGTTGATTTGACTTTTCACCCTTCAACAGGTTGTTTTTAAGCCTAATATAAATATTTTATATTATTGTCATATTCTCAAATTGCGAGACCCACGACTACGGGGTCAGTTCGTACAAGTTACATTGGTCCCATGTGAGGTGTTCGTGCCTCTTACGGGGCCGTTTGGGGGCTAGTTTCAGTTTTCACCCTTTAATGGCTTGTTCTCAAGCCTAATATAAAAATTTTGAAAGTATCTTCAAATTCTCAAATTAGGAGACCTGCGACTAGGCGGACAGTTCGTACAAGTTACATTAGTCCCGTGTGAGGCGTTCGTGCCTCTTACGGGGCCGTTTAAGGGCTTATTTATGTTTTCACCCTTGAATGACTTGTTTTCATGCCTAATGTACATATTTTCAAATTATCATATTATTCTCAAACTGGGATTCCCACGATTATGGGGTTTGTTCGTATAATTTACATTTGTCCCGTGCGAGGTGTTCGTGCCTCTTACGGGACCGTTTGGGGGTTGGTTTGGGTTTTTACCCATCAACGACTTATTTTCAAGCATAATCAACATATTTTGAAATTATCATCATATTCTCAAATCGGGAGACCCGTGACTATTCGGTCGCTTCGTACAAGTTACATTAGTCCCGTGCGAGGTGTTCGTGCCTCTGACAGGTCCGTTTGGTAGCATAATTGGGTTTTCACCCTTCAACGGCTTGTTTTCAAGCCTAATATACATATTTTGCAATTATCGTCAAATTTTCAAATCGGGAGACCTGTGACTACGCGGTCAGTTTGAACAAGTTACATTGGTCCCGTCCGAGATGTTCGAGCCTCTAACGGGGCCGTTTGGGTTATTAACCTTCAACGGCTTATTTTCAGGCCAAATTTACAAATTTTCAAATTATCGTCGTATTATCAAACGGGGAGACCCGTGACTAAGCGGTATGTTTGTACGAGTTACATTGGTCTCGTGCGAGGTTTTCGTGCCTCTTACGGGGCTATTTGGGGGTTGGTTTGGTTTTCACCCTTTAACGGCTTATTTTCAAGCAAAATATACATATTTTAAAATTATTGTAATGCTCTCAAACCGGAAGACCTGTGACTACGTGGTCAGTTCGTACAAGTTGCATCTGTCTCGTACGAGGTCATCGCGCCTCTTTACGGGGCTGTTTGGGGGCTGGTTTGGGTTTTCACCCTTCAACGGCTTATTTTCAAGCCTAATATACATATTTTCAAATTATTGTCATTTTCTCAAACCAATGACCCGTGACTACGCGGTCAGTTCGTACAAGTTACATTGGTCCCGTGCAAGGTGTTCGTGCCTCTTACGGGGACGTTTGGGGGCTGGTTTAGGTTTTCACCCTTTAACGGCTTGTTTTCAAGCCAAATATACATATTTTCAAATTATGGTCATATTCTCAAACCGGGAGACCCGCGACTACGCGATCTGTTCATACAAGTTACATTGGTCCCGTGCGATGTGTTCGTGCCACTTACGGGGTTGTTTCGTGGTTGATTTGGCTTTTCACCCTTCAACGGGTTGTTTCTAAGACTAATATAAATATTTTCAAATTATTGTCATATTCTCAAATTATGAGGCCCACGACTACGCGGTCAGTTCATACAAGTTACATTGGTCCCATGCAAAGTGTTCGTGCCTGTTACGGGGCCGTTTAGACGCTGGTTTCAAATTTCACCCTTCAACGGCTTGTTGTCAAGGATAATATACATATTTTGAAATTATCCTCAAATTCTCAAATTGGGAGACTTGCGACTAGGCGGTGTGTTCGTATAAGTTACATTAGTCCCGTGTGAGGCGTTCGTGCCTCTTACGGGGCCGTTTGGCGGCTGATTTGTGTTTTCACCCTTGAACAACTTGTTTTCATGCCTAATATACATAATTTCAAATTATCATCACATTATCAAACAGGGATTCCAGCGATTACGTGGTTTGTTCGTACAAGTTACATTTGTCCCGTGCGAGGTGATCGTGCCTCTTACGGGGCCGTTTGGGGGCTGGTTTGGGTTTTTACCCTTTAACGACTTGTTTTCAAGCATAATCAACACATTTTGAAATTATCGTCATATTCTCAAATCGGGAGCCCCGTGACTATGCGATCACTTCGAACAAGTTACATTGGTCCCGTGCGAGGTGTTTGTGCCTCTCACAGGGCCGTTTGGTGGCATATTTGGGTTTTCACCCTTCAACGGCTTGTTTTCAAGCCTAATATACATATTCTGAAATTATCGTCAAGTTTTCAAACCGGGAGACCCGCGACTATGCGGTCAGTTTGTACAAGTTACATTGGTCCCGTGCGAGGTGTTCGAGCCTCTTACAGGGCAGTTTGGGTTTTCACCTTTCAACGGCTTATTTTCAGGCCTAATTTACAAAATTTTCAAATTATCATCATATTCTCAAATTGGGAGACCCGTGACTACGTGGTCTATTCGTGCAAGTTACATTGGTCCCGTGCGAGGCTTTCGTGCCTCTAACGGGGCCATTTGGGTGTTTGTTTGGGTTTTCACCATTTAACGGCTTGTTTTCAAGCCAAATATACATATTTTGAAATTATTTTCATATTCTCAAACCGGGAGACCTGTGACTTTGTGGTCAGTTCGTACAAGTTACATCGGTCTCATGCGAGGTCATCGTGCCTCTTACGGGGCTGTTTGGGAGCTGGTTTGGGTTTTCACCCATCAACGGCTTGTTTTCAAGCCAAATATACATATTTTGAAATTATTGTCATATTCTCAAACTGAGAGACCCGCGACTACGCGGTCAGTTCGTACAAGTTACATTGGTCCCATGTGAGGTGTTCGTGCCTCTTACGGGGATGTTTGGGGGCTGGTTTAGGTTTTCACCCTTTAAGGGCTTGTTTTCAAGCCAAATATACATATTTTCAAATTATGGTCATATTCTCAAATAGGGAGACACGCGACTATGCGGTCTGTTCGTACAAGTTACATTGGTTCCGTGCGAGTTTTTTGTGCCGCTTACGAAGCCGTTTGGGGGCCGAATTTGGTTTTCACCCTTTAAAGGTTTGTTTTCAAGCCTAATATACATATTTTGAAATTATCATCATATTCTCAAATCTGGAGACCTGAAACTACATGATCAGATCGTACAAGTTACATTGGTCCCGTGCGAGATTTTCGTGCCTCTTACGGGGCCGTTTGGGGGCTAGTTTGGGTTTTCACCCTTCGACGGCCTGTTTTCAAGCCTAATATGCATATTTTGAAATTATCATCATATTCTCAAATCGAGAGAACCGCAACTACACGGTCTGTTCGTACAAGTTACATTGGTCCCGTGCGTGGTGTGCGTGCCTCTTATAGGGCCGTTTGGGGGCTGGTTTGGGTTTTTACCCTTCAATGCCTTGTTGTCAAGCCTAATATACATATTTTGAAATTATCATCAAATTCTCAAACCGGGAGACCCGCGACTACACGGTAAGTTTGTAAAAGTTATATTGGTCCCGTGCGAGGTGTTCGTGCCTCTTACGGGGTTGTTTGGTGGTTGTTTTGGCTTTTCACCCTTCAACGGGTTGTTTTTAAGCCTAATATAAATATTTTATATTATTGTCATATTCTCAAATTACGAGACCCACGACTACGCGGTCAGTTCATACAAGTTACATTGGTCCCATGTGACGTGTTCCGGCCTCTTACGGGACCGTTCGGGGGCTGGTTTCAGTTTTCACCCTTCAACGACTTTTTGTCAAGCCTAATATACAAATTTTGAAATTATCCTCAAATTCTCAAATTGGTAGACCTGCGACTAGGTGGTCAGTTCGTACAAGTTACATTAGTCCCGTGTGAGGCGTTCGTGCCTCTTATGGGGCCGTTTAAGGGGTTATTTATGTTTTCACCCTTGAACGGCTTGTTTTCATGCCTAATATACGTATTTTCAAATTATCATCATATTCTCAACTGGTATTCTCGCGATTACGGGGTCTCTTCGTACTAGTTATATTTGTCACGTGCGAGGTGTTCGTGCCTTTTACGGGGCCGTTTGGGTGTTGGTTTGGGTTTTTACCCTTCAACGACTTATTTTCAAGCATAATCAACCTGTTTTGAAATTATCGTCATATTCTCAAACTGGGAGATCCGTGACTATGCGGTCACTTCGTACAAGTTACATTGGTCCCGTGCGAGGTGTTCGTGCCTCTGACAGGGCCGTTTGGTGGCATATTTGGGTTATCACACTTCAACGACTTGTTTTCAAGCCTAATATACATATTTTGAAATTATCGTCAAATTTTCAAATCGAGAGACCTGCGACTACGCGGTCAATTTGTACACGTTCCATATGTCTCGTACGAGGTGTTCGTGCCTCCAACAGGGCCGTTTGGGTTTTCACCATTTAACGGCTTATTTTCAGGCCTAATTTAAAATTTTTCTAATTATCCTCATATTCTCAAACTGGGAGACTCTTGACTAAGCGGTCTATTCGTACAAGTTACATTGGTCCCGTGCGAGGTTTTCGTGCCTCTTACGGGTCTGTTTTGGGGTTGGTTTGGTTTTTCACCATTTAACGGCTTATTTTCAAGACAAATATACATATTTTGAAATTATTATCATATTCTCAAACCGGGAGACCTGTGACTATGTGGTCAGTTCGTACAGGTTACATCGGTCTCGTGCGAGGTCATCGTGCCTCTTACGGGGCTGTTTGGGGGCTGGTTGGGGTTTTCACCCTTCAACGGCTTGTTTTCAAGCCTAATATTCATAATTTGAAATTATTGTCATATTCTCAAACCGAGAGACCCTCGACTAAGCGGTCAGTTCGTACAAGTTACACTGGTCCCTGCGAGGTGTTCATGCCTCTTACAGGGACGTTTGGGGCTGGTTTGGGTTTTCACCCTTTAACGACTTATTTTCAAGCCAAATATACATATTTTTAAATTATGGTCATATTCTCAAACCGGGAGACCCGCGACTACGCGGTCTATTCATACAAGTTACATTGATCCAGTGCGAGGTTTTCGGGCCTCTTACGGAGCCATTTGGGGGCTGGATTTGGTTTTCACCCTGTAACGGCTTTTTTTCAAGCCTAATATACATATGTTGAAATTATCATCATATTCTTAAATCTGGAGACCCGAAACTACCCGATCAATTCGTGCAAGTTACATTGGTCCCGTGCGAGGTTTCGTGCCTCTCACGGGGCTTGTTTGGGTTTTCACGCTTCGACGGCCTGTTTTCAAGCCTAATATACATATTTTGAAATTATCGTCATGTTCTCAAATTGAGAGAACCGCAACTACGCGATCACTTCGTTCACATTACATTGGTCCCGTGCGAGGTTTTTATGCCTCTAACGGGGCTGTTTGGGGGCTGATTTGAGTTTTCACCCTTTAACGCCTTGTTGTCAAGCCTAATATACATATTTTGAAATTATCATCAAAGTCTCAAATCGGGAGACCCACGACTACGCGATAAGTTCGCACAAGTTACAATGGTCCCATGCGAGGTGTTCGTGCCTCTTACAGGGTTGTTTGGTGGTTAATTTGGCTTTTCACCCTTTAACGGCTTATTTTCAAGCCTAATATTAATATTTTGAAATTATTGTCATATTCTCAAATTGCGAGACCCACGACGACGCGGTCAGTTCGTACAAGTTACACTGGTCCCATGCGAGGTGTTTGTGCCTCTTACGGGGCTATTTGAGGGCTGGTTTCAGTTTTCACCATTCAATGGCTTGTTGTCAAGCCTAACATTCATATATTGAAATTATCCTCAAGTTCTCAAATCGGGAGACCTGCGACTAGGTGATCAGTTCATACAAGTTACCTTAGACCCGTGCGAGGGGTTCGTGCCTCCTACGGGGCCGTTTGGGGGCTGATTTGTGTTTTCACCCTTCAACGACTTGTTTTCATGCCTAATATACATATTTTCAAATTATCGTCATATTCTCAACTGGGATTCCCGTGATTACGTGGTCTGTTCGTACAAGTTACATTGGTCCCGTGCGTGGTGTTCGTGCCTCTTACGGGGCCGTTTGGGGGCTGGTACGGGTTTTTACCCTTCAACGCCTTGTTGTCAAGCCTAATATACATATTTTGAAATTATCATCAAATTCTCAAATCGGGAGACCCACGACTATGCGGTAAGTTCGTACAAGTTACATTGGTCCCGTGCGAGGTATTCGTGCCTCTTACTGGGTTATTAGGTGGTTGATTTGGCTTTTCACCCGTCAACGGGTTATTTTTATGCCTAATACAAATATTTTATATTATTGTCATATTCTCAAATTACGAGACCCATGACTACGCGGTCAGTTCGTACAAGTTACATTGGTCCCATGCGAGGTGTTCCTGCCTCTTATGGGGCCGTTCGGGGGCTGGTTTCAGTTTTCACCCTTCAACGACTTGTTTTCAAGCCTAATATACAAATTTTGAAATTATCCTCAAATTCTCAAATTGGGAGACCTGCGACTAGGCGGTCAGTTCGTACAAGTTACATTAGTCCCGTGTGAGGCGTTCATGCCTCTTACGGGGCCGTTTAAGGGCTGATTTATGTTTTCACCCTTGAACGGCTTGTTTTCATGCCTAATATACATATTTTCAAATTATCATCATATTATCAAACTGGGATTCCCGCGATTACGGGGTCTGTTCGTACAAGTTATATTTGTGTCGTGCGAAGTGTTCGTGCTTCTTACGGGGACGTTTGGGGCTGGTTTGGGTTATTACCCTTCAACGACTTATTTTCAAGCATAATCAATGTATTTTGAAATTATTGTCATATTCTTAAATCGGGAGACCCGTGACTATCCAGTCACTTTATACAAGTTACATTGGTCCCGTACGAGTTGTTCGTGCCTCTGACAGGGCCGTTTCGTGGCATATTTGGGTTTTCACCCTTCAACGACTTGTTTTCAAGCCTAATATACATATTTTGAATTTATCGTCAAATTTTCAAAACGGGAGACTCACGACAACGCGGTCAGTTTGTACAAGTTACATTGGTCCCGTGCGAGGTGTTCGAGCCTCTAACGGTGCCGTTTGGGTTTTCACCCTTCAACGGCTTATTTTCAGGCCTAATTTACAAATTTTCAAATTATTGTTATATTCTCAAACTGGGAGACTCGTGATTAAGCGGTCTGTTTGTACAAGTTACATTGGTCCCGTACGAGGTATCATGCCTCTTAAGGGCCCGTTTGGGGGTTGGTTTGGGTTTTCACCCTTTAACGGCTTAGTTTCAAGCCAAATATACATATTTTGAAATTATTATCATATTTTCAAACCATGAGACCTGTGACTATGTGGTTAGTTCGTACAAGTTACATCCGTCTCATGCGAGGTCATCGTGCCTCTTACGGGTCTGTTTGGGGGCTGGTTTGGGTTTTCACCCTTCAACGGCTTTTTTTCAACCCTTATATATATATTTTGAAATTATTGTCATATGCTCAAACTGAGAGACCCGCGGCTACGCGGTTAGTTCGTACATGCTACTTTGGTCTCGTTTGAGGTGTTCGTGCCTCTTACGGAGACGTTTGGGAGCTGGTTTGGGTTTTCCCCCTTTAACGGCTTATTTTTAAGCCAAATATACATATTTTCAAATTATGGTCATATTCTCAAACCGGGAGACCCGCGACTACGCGGTCTGTTCGTAAAAGTTACATTGATTATGTGCGAGGTTTTCGTGCCTCTTACGGAGCCGTTTGGGGGCTGGATTTGGTTTTCACCCTTTAACGACTTTTTTCAAGCCTAATATACGTATTTTGAAATTATCGTCATATTCTTAAATCTGGAGACCCAAAACTACGCGATCAGTTCGTACAAGTTACATGGATCCCGTGCGAGGTTTTCGTGCCTCTCACGGGGCTGGTTTTGGTTTTCCACCTTCAACAGCCTATTTTCAAGCCTAATATAAATATTTTGAAATTATCATCATGTTCTCAAATCAAGAGAACCGCAACTACGGGGTCAGTTCATACACGTTACATTGGTCCCGTGCGAGGTTTTTGTGCCTTTTACGGGGCCGTTTGGGGGCTGGTTTGAGTTTTCACCCTTCAACACCTTGTTGTCAAGCCTAATATACATATTTTGAAGTTATCATCAAATTCTCAAACCAGGAGACCCAAGACTACGCGGTAAGTTCGTACTAGTTACAATGGTCCCGTGCGAGGTGTTCGTGCCTCTTACGGGGTTGTTTGGTGGTTAATTTGGCTTTTCACCCTTTAACGACTTATTTTCAAGCCTAATATAAACATTTTGAAATTATTGTCATATTCTCAAATTGCGAGACCCACGACTACGCGATCAGTTCGTACAAGTTACATTGGTCCCATGCGAGGTGTTCGTGCCTTATACAACGCCGTTTGGGGGTTGGTTTCAGTTTTCACCATTCAATGGGTTGTTGTCAAGCCTAATATTCATATTTTGAAATTATCCTCAAATTCTCAAATCGGGAGACCTGCGACTAGGTGGTCAGTTCGTACAAGTTACATTACACCCGTGCGAGGTGTTCGTGCCTCCTACGGGGCCATTTGGGGGCTGATTTGTGTTTTCACCCTTCAACGACTTGTTTTCATGCCTAATATACATATTTTCAAATTATCGTCATATTCTCAAATTGGGATTCCTGCGATTACGTGGCCTGTTCGTACAAGTTACATTGGTCCCGTGTGTGGTGTTCGTGCCTCTTACGGGGCCGTTAGGGGGCTGGTTTGGGTTTTTACCCTTTAACGACTTATTTTCATGCCAAATCAACATATTTTTAAATTATCGTCATAATCTCAAACCGGGAGACCCATGACTACGCGATCACTTCGTGAAAGTTACATTCTTCCCGTGCGAGGTGTTCGTGCCTCTGATAGGGTCGTTTGGTGCCTGATTTAGGTTTTCATCCTTCAACGGCTTGTTTTCAAGCCTAATATACATATTTTGAAATTATCGTCAAAGTTTCAAACCGGTAGACCCATGACTACGCGGTCAGGTTGTAAAAGTTACATTGCTCCCATACGAGGTGTTCGAGCGTCTTACGAGGCCATTAGGGTTTTCACCCTTCAACAACTTGTTTTTAAGCCTAATTTACATATTTTCAAATTATCATCATATTCTCAAATCGGGAGACCCGTGACTACGCGATCTATTCTTACAAGTTATATTGGTCCCGTGCGTGGTTTTTGTGCCTCTTACGGGGCCGCTTGGGGGCTGGTTTGGGTTTTCACCCATTAACGGCTTGTTTTCAAGCCAAATGTACGTATTTTGAAATTTGCATCATATTCTCAAACCGGGTGACCCCGACTACGTGGTCAGTTCTTACAAGTTACATCGGTCCCGTGCGAGGTCTTCACGACTCTTACGGGGGTGTTTGGGGGCTGGTTTGGGTTTTCACCCTTTAACGGCTTATTTTCCAGCCTAATATACATATTTTCAAATTATCCTCATATTAACAAACTGGGATTCCCCCGATTATGTGGTCTGTTCGTACAAGTTACAATGGTCCCGTGCGAGATGTTCGTGCCTCTTATGGGGCCGTTTGGGGTCTGGTTTGGGTTTTTACCCTTCAACGACTTATTTTTAAGCCTAATCAACATATTTTGAAATTATCGTTATATTCTCAAACCGGGAGACCCGTGACTATGCGGTCACTTCGTAGAAGTTACATTGGTCCCGTGCGAGGTGTTTGTACCTCTGATAGGTCCGTTTGGTTGCTGATTTGAGTTTGCACCCTTCAACGGCTTGTTTTCAAGCCTAATATACATATTCTGAAATTATTATCAAATTTTCAAACCGAGAGACCCGCGACTATTCGGTCATTTTGTACAAGTTACATTGGTCCCGTGCGAGGTGTTCGAGCCTCTTACGGGGTCGTTTGGCTTTTCACCCATCAACGGCTTGTTTTCAGGCCTAATTTACAAAATTTCAAATTATCCTCATATTCTCAAACTCGGAGACCCATGTCTACGCGGTCTATTCGTACAAGTTACATTGGTCCCGTGCGAGGTTTTCGTGCCTCTTACGGGGCCGTTTGGGGGTTGGTTTGGGTTTTTACCCTTTAATGGCTTGTTTTCAAGCCATATATACATATTTTGAAATTATCGTCAAATTCTCAAATCGGGAGACTCGTGACTAGGTGGTCAGTTCGTACAAGTTGCATCGGTCCTGTGAGAGGTCATCATGCCTCTTACGAGGCTGTTTGGGGCTTCACCCTTCAAAGGCTTATTTTTAAGCCTAATATACATATTTTGAATTTATTGCCATATTCTCAAACCGAGAGACCCGCGACTACGCGGTCTGTTCGTTCAAGTTACATTGGTCCCGTGCGAGGTGTTCATGCCTATTACAAGGACATTTGTGGGCTGGTTTGGGTTTTCACCCTTTAACGGATTGTTTTCATGCCAAATATACATACTTTTAAATTATGGTCATATTCTCAAACTGGGAGACCCGCGACTATGCGGTCTGTTCGTTTAATTTACATTGGTCCCGTGCGAGGTTTTCGTGCCTCTTACGGAGCCGTTTAGAGGTTGGATTTGGTTTTCACCCTTTAACGGCTTATTTTCAAGCCTAATATACATATTTTCAAATTATCATCATATTCTCAAATCGGGAGACCCGAAACTACGCGATCAGTTCGTACAAGTTACATTGGTCCCGTGCGAGGTTTTCGTCCTATTATGCGGTCGTTTCGAGGCAAGTTTGGGTTTTCACCCTTCAACGGCCTGTTTTCAAGCATAATATACATATTTTGAAATTATCATCATATTTTCAAATCAAGAGAACCGTAACTACGTGGTCAATTCATACACGTTACATTGGTCTCGTGTGAGGTTTTCGTGCCTCTTATGGGGCCGTTTGGGGGTTGGTTTTGGTTTTCACCCTTTAACGGCTTATTTTCAAGCCAAATAAACATATTTTGAAATTATTTTCATATTCTCAAACCGGGAGACCTGTAACTACGTGGTCAGTTGGTACAAGTTACATCCATCTCGTGCGAGGTCATCGTGCCTCTGTCGGGGCTGTTTGGGGGCTGGTTTGGATTTTCAACCTTCAACAACTTATTTTCAAGCCTAATATAGATATTTTGAAATTATTGTTATATTCTCAAATCGAGAGACCCGCGACTACGCGGTCAGTTCGTACAAGTTATATTGGTCCCGTGCAAGGTGTTCGTGCCTCTTACGGGGACGTTTGGGGACTGGTTTGGGTTTTCACCCTTTAACGGCTTATTTTCAAGCCAAATATACATATTTTCAAATTATGGTCATATTCTCAAACCGGGAGACCCGCGACTACGCGATAAGTTCGTACAAGTTACATTGGTCTTCTGTGAAGTTTTCGTGCCTCTTACGGAGCCGTTTGGGTCTAGATTTGGTTTTCACCCTTTAACGGCCTTTTTTCAAACCTAATATACATATTTTTAAATTATCGTCATATTCTTAAATCTGGAGACTCGAAACTACGCGATCAGTTCGTACAAGTTACATTGGTCCCGTGCGAGGTGTTCGTTCCTCTTAAGGGGCCGTTTGGGGGCTGGTTTCAGTTTTCACCCTTTCATGACTTGTTGTCAAGCCCAATATTCATATTTTGAAATTATCCTCAAATTCTCAAATCAGGAGACCAGCGACTAGGTGGTCAATTCGTACAAGTTACATTAGACCTGTGCGAGGTGTTCGTGCCTCCTACGGGGCCGTTTGGGGGCTGATTTGTGTTTGCACCCTTCAACGACTTATTTTCATGCCTAATATACATATTTTCAAATTATCGTCATATTCTTAAACTGGGATTCCCGCGATTACGTGGTCTATTCGTACAAGTTACATTGGTCCCGTGCGTGGTGTTCGTGCCTCTTACGGGGCCGTTTGGGGGCTAGTTTGGGTTTTTACCCTTCAACGCCTAGTTGTCAAGCCTAATATACATATTTTGAAATTATCATCAAATTCTCAAATCGGGAGACCCGCGACTACACGGTAAGTTCGTACAAGTTACATTGGTCCCGTGCGAGGTGTTCGTGCCTCTTACGGGGTTGTTTGGTGGTTGATTTGGCTTTTCACCCTTCAACGGGTTATTTTTAAGCCTAATATAAATATTTTATATTATTGTCATATTCTCAAATTACGAGACCGACGACTACGCGGTCAGTTCGTACAAGTTACATTGGTCCCATGCGAGGTGTTCCTACCTCTTACGGGGCCGTTCGTGTGTTGGTTTCAGTTTTCACCCTTCAACGGCTTGTTATCGAGCCTAACATATAAATTTGGAAATTATCCTGAAATTCTCAAATTGGGAGACCTGTGACTAGGCGGTCAGTTCGTACAAGTTACATTAGTCCCGTGTGATGCGTTCGTGCCTCTTACGGGGTAGTTTAAGGGATGATTTATGTTTTCACCCTTGAACGGCTTGGTTTCATGTCTAATATACATATTTTCAAATTATCATCATATTCTCAAACTGGGATTCCCGCGATTATGGGGTCTGTTCGTACAAGTTATATTTGTGTCGTGTGAGGTGTTCGTGCCTCTTACGGGGCCGTTTGGGGGCTGGTTTGGGTTTTTACCCTTCAACGACTTATTTTCAAGCATAATCAACGTATTTTGAAATTATCGTTATATTCTTAAATCGGAAGACCCGTGACTATCCAGTCACTTCGTACAAGTTACATTGGTCCCGTGCGAGTTGTTCGTGCGTCTGATAGGGCCATTTGGTGGCATATTTGGGTTTTTACCTTTCAACGGCTTGTTTTCAAGCCTAATATAAATATTTTGAAATTATTGTCAGATTTTAAAACCGGGAGACCCGAGACTATGCGGTCAGTTTGTACAAGTCACATTGGTCCCGTGCGAGGTGTTCGAGCCTCTAACGGAACCGTTTGGGTTTTCACCCTTCAACGACTTATTTTCAGGCCTAATTTACTAATGTTCAAATTATCGTCATAGTCTCAATCTGGGAGACTCGTGACTAAGCGGTCTATTCGTACAAGTTATATTGGTCCCGTGCGAGGTTTTCGTGCCTCTTACAGGGTTGTTTGGTTGTTGGTTTGGGTTTTCACCCTTTAACGGCTTATTTTGAAGCCAAATATACATATTTTGAAATTATTGTCATATTCTCAAACCGGGAGACCTGTGACTATGTGGTCAGTTCGTACAAGTTACATCGGTCTCGTGCGAGGTCATCATGCCTCTTACGGGGCTGTTTGGGGGCTGGTTTGGGTTTTCACCCTTCAACGGCTTGTTTTCAAGCCTAATACCGAGAGACCAGCGACTATGCGGTCAGTTCGTACAAGTTACATTAGTCCCGTACGAGGTGTTCATGCCTCTTACGGGGGCATTTGGTGGCTGGTTTGGGTTTTCACCCTTTAACGGCTTATTTTCAAGCCAAATATATAAATTTTCAAATTATGGTCATATTCTCAAACCGGGAGTCCTGCGACTACGCGGTATGTTCGTACAAGTTACATTGATCTTGTGCGAGGTTTTCGTGCATCGTACGGAGCCGTTTGGGGGCTGGATTTGGTTTTCACCCTTTAACGGACTTTTTTCAAGCCTAATATACATATTTTGAAATTTTCGTCATATTCTTAAATCTGGAGACCCGAAACTACGCGATTAGTTTGTACAAGTTATATTGATCCCGTGCGAGGTTTCCGTGCCTTTTACGGGGCTGGTTTTGGTTTTCCCCCTTCCACAGCCTATTTTTAAGCCTAATATACATATTTTGAAATTATCGTCAGATTTTCAAACCGGGAGACCCGAGACTATGCGGTCAGTTTGTACAAGTCACATTGGTCCCGTGCGAGGTGTTCGAGCCTCTAACGGAGCCTTTTGGGTTTTCACCCTTCAACGACTTATTTTCAGACCTAATTTACTAATGTTCAAATTATCGTCATAGTCTCAATCTGGGAGACTCGTGACTAAGCGGTCTATTCGTACAAGTTATATTGGTCCCGTGCGAGGTTTTCGTGCCTCTTACAGGGTTGTTTGGTTGTTGGTTTGGGTTTTCACCCTTTAACGGCTTATTTTGAAGCCAAATATACATATTTTGAAATTATTGTCATATTCTCAAACCGGGAGACCTGTGACTATGTGGTCAGTTCGTACAAGTTACATCGGTCTCGTGCGAGGTCATCGTGCCTCTTACGGGGCTGTTTGGGGGCTGGTTTGGGTTTTCACCCTTCAACGGCTTATTTTCAAGCCTAATATACATATTTTGAAATTATTGTCATATTCTCACACCGAGAGACTAGCGACTACGCGGTCAGTTCGTACAAGTTACATTAGTCCCGTACGAGGTGTTCATGCCTCGTACGGGGACGTTTGGGGGCTGGTTTGGGTTTTCACCCTTTAACGGCTTATTTTCAAGCCAAATATATATATTTTCAAATTATGGTCATATTCTCAAACCGAGAGTCCCGCGACTACGGGGTCTGTTCGTACAAGTTACATTGATCTCGTGCGAGGTTTTCGTGCCTCTTACGGATCCGTTTGGGGCTGGATTTGGTTTTCACCCTTTAACGGCCTTTTTTCAAGCCTAATTTACATATTTTGAAATTATCGTCATATTCTTAAATCTGGAGACCCGAAACTACGCGGTCAGTTCGTACAAGTTACATTGATCCCATGCGAGGTGATCGTGCCTCTTACGGGGCCTTTTGGGGGTTGGTTTCAGTTTTCACCCTTCAATGGCTTGTTGTCAAGACTAATATTCATATTTCGAAATTATTCCCAAGTTCTCAAATCGGGAGACCTGCGACTAGGTGGTCAGTTCTTATAAGTAACATTAGACCCGAACGAGGTGTTCGTGCCTCCTACGGGGCCGTTTGGGGGCTGATTTGTGTTTTCACACTTCAATGAGTAGCTTTCAAGCCTACTATACATATTTTCAAATTATCGTCATATTCTCAAATTGGGATTCCCGCGATTACGTGGTCTGTTCATACAAGTTACATTGGTCCCGTGCGTGGTGTTCGTGCCTCTTACAGGGCCGTTTGGGGTCTGGTTTTGGTTTTTACCCTTCAACGACTAGTTTTCATGCCAAATCAACATATTTTGAAAGAATTGTCATAATCTCAAACCGGGAGACCCATGACTACGCGGTCACTTCTTACAAGTTACATTGGTCCCGTGCAAGGTGTTTGTGCCTCTGAGAGGGTCGTTTGGTGGCTGATTTGGGTTTTCACCCCTCAACGGCTTGTTTTCAAGCCTAATATACATATTTTTAAATTATTACCATATTCTCAAACCGAGAGACCTGGGACTACCAGGTCAGTTCGTACAAGTTACATTGGTCCCGTGCGAGGTGTTCGTGCCTCTTATCGGGCCATTTGGGGGCTGGTTTGGGCTTTCACCCTTCAACGGCTTGTTTTCAAGCCTAACATACATATTTTGAAATTATCATCAAAGTTTCAAATCGGGAGACCCATGACTACGCGGTCAGTTTGTATAAGTTACATTGGTCCCGTGCGAGGTGTTCGAGCGTCTTACGAGGACGTTTGGGTTTTCACCCTTCAACAGCTTGTTTTCAAGCCTAATTTACAAGTTTTCAAATTATCATCATATTCTCAAACTGGGAGACCCGTGACTTTGCGATCTGTTCGTAAAAGTTACATTGATCCCGTGCGTGGTTTTTGTGCCTCTTACGGGGTCGTTTGGGGGCTGGTTTGGGATTTCACCCTTTAACGGCTTGTTTCAAGCCAAATATACATATTTTGAAATTTGCATCATATTCTCAAATCAGGTGACCCGCGACTACGTGGTCAGTTCGTATAAGTTACATCGGTCCCGTGCGAGGTCTTCATGGCTCTTACGGGGTTGTTTGGGGGCTGGTTTAGGTTTTCACCCTGAAACGGCTTATTTTCAAGCCTAATATACATATTTTGAAATTATTGTCATATTCTCAAACTGAGAGACCCGCAACTACGCGATCAGTTCGTACAAGTTACAATGGTCCTGTGGGAGGTTTTTGTGCCTCTAAAGGGGCCATTTGGGGGCTAGTTTGGGTTTTCACCCATCAACGGCTTGTTTTCAAGACTAATATACATATTTTGAAATTATCATCATGATCTCAAATCGGGAGAACCGTAACTGCGCGGTCAGTTCATACAAGTTGCATTGGTCCCATGCGAGGTTTTTGTGCCTCTTACTGGGCCGTTTGGGGGTTGGTTTGGGTTTTCACCCTTCAACGCCTTGTTGTCAAGCCTAATATACATATTTTAAAATTATCATCAAATTCTCAAACCGGGAGACCCGCGACTACGCGATAAGTTCGTACAAGTTACATTGGTCCCGTGCGAGGTGTTCGTGCCTCTTCCGGGGTTGTTTGGTGGTTGATTTGGCTTTTCACCCTTCAACGGCTTGTTTTCAAGCCAAATATAAATATTGTGAAATTATTATCACATTCTTAAATTGCGAGACCCACGACTACGCGATCAGTTCGTACAAGTTACATTGGTCCCATGCGAGGTGTTCGTGCCTCTAACGGAGTCGTTTGGGGGATGGTTTCAATTTTCACCCTTCAACGGCTTATTGTCAAGCCTAATATACATATTTTGAAATTATCCTCAAATTCTCAAATCGGGAGACCTGCGACTAGGCGGTCAATTCGTACAAGTTACAATGGCCCCATGCGAGGTGTTCTGCCTCTTACGGGGCCGTTTGGGGGCTGGTTTGGGTTTTTACCCTTGAACGACTTATTTTCAAGCCTAATCAACATATTTTGAAATTATTGTCATATTCTCAAACCGGAAGACCCGTGACAATGCGGTCACTTCGTAAAAGCTACATTGGTCTCGTGCGAGGTGTTTGTGCCTCTGATAGGACCGTTTGGTGGCTGATTTTGGTTTTCACTCTTCAACCGCTTATTTTCAAGCCTAATATACATATTCTGAAATTATCGTTAAGTTTTCAGACCAGGAGACCCGCGACTACGCGGTCAGTTTGTACAAGTTACATTGGTCCCGTGCGAGGTGTTCGAGCCTCTTTGGGGCCGTTTGGGGTTTTACCCTTCAACGGCTTGTTTTCAGGCCTAATTTACAAATTTTCAAATTATCATCATATTCTCAAACTCGGAGACCCGTGACTACGCGGTCTGTTCGTACAAGTTACATTGGTCCTGTGCGAGGTTTTCGTGCCTCTTATGGGGCCGTTTGGGGGGTGGTTTGGGTTTTTACCCTTTAATGGCTTATTTTCAAGCCATATATACATATTTTGAAATTATCTTCAAGTTCTCAAATTGGGAGACTCGTGACTAGGTGGTCAGTTCGTACAAGTTACATCGGTCTTGTGCGAGGTCATCGTGCCTCTTACGGGGCTGTTTGGGGCTTCTCCCTTCAACGGCTTATTTTTAAGCCTAATATACATATTTTAAATTTATTGCCATATTCTCAAACCGAGAGACCCGCGACTACGCGGTCTGTTCGCACAAGTTACATTGGTCCCGTGCGAGGTGTTCGTGCCTATTACAAGGACGTTTGTGAGCTGGTTTGGGTTTTCACCCTTTAACGGATTATTTTCATGCCAAATATACATATTTTTAAAATATGGTCATATTCTCAAACCGGGAGACCCGCGACTATGCGGTCTGTTCGTTTAATTTACATTGGTCCCGTGCGAGGTTTTCGTGCCTCTTACGGAGCCGTTTAGAGGCTGGATTTGGTTTTCACCCTTTAACGGCTTATGTTCAAGCCTAATATACATATTTTCAAATTATCGTCATATTCTCAAATCGGGAGACCCAAAACTACACAATCAGTTCGTACAAGTTACATTGGTCCCGTGCGAGGTTTTCGTCCTATTACGGGGCCGTTTCGCGGCTAGTTTGGGTTTTCACCCTTGAACGGCCTGTTTTCAAGCCTAATATACATATTTTGAAATTATCGTCATATTTTCAAATCAAGAGAACCGTAACTACGTGGTCAGTTCATACACGTTACATTGGTCCCGTGTGAGGTTTTCGTGCCTCTTATGGGGCCATTTGGGGGTTGGTTTGGGTTTTCACCCTTTAACGACTTATTTTCAAGCCAAATATACATATTTTGAAATTATTTTCATATTTTTAAACCGGGAGACCTGTGACTACGTGGTCAGTTCGTACAAGTTACATCCGTCTCGTGCGAGGTCATCGTGCCTCTATCGGGGCTGTTTGGGGGCTGGTTTGGATTTTCAACCTTCAATAGCTTGTTTTCAAGCCTAATATATATATTTTGAAATTATTGTCAAATTATCAAACCGAGAGACCCGCGACTACGCGGTCATTTTGTACCAGTTACATTGGTCCCGTGCAAGGTGTTCGAGCCTCTTACGGGGCCTTTTGGGTTTTCACCCTTCAACGGCTTCTCTTCAGGCCTAATTTACAAATTTTCAAATTATCATCATATTCTCAAACTGGGAGACCCATGACTACGCGGCCTGTTCATACAAGTTACATTGGTCCCGTGCGAGATTTTCATGCCTCTTACACGGCCGCTTGGGGGCTGGTTTGGGTTTTTACCCTTTAACGGCTTGTTTTCAAGGCAAATATACATATTTTGAAATTATCGTCAAATTCTCAAATCGGGAGACCCGTGACTAGGTGGTCAATTCGTACAAGTTACATCGGTCTTGTGCGAGGTCATCGTGCCTCCTAAGGGGCTGTTTGGGGGCAGGTTTGGGGTTTCACCCTTCAACGGCTTATTTTTAAGCCTAATATCATATTTTGAAATTATTGTCATATTCTCAAACTGAGAGACCCGCTACTACGCGGTCAGTTCGTACAAGTTACATTGGTCCCGTGCGAGGTGTTCGTTCCCCTTACGGGGACGTTTGTGGGATGGTTTGGGTTTTTACCCTTTAACGGATTGTTTTCATTCCAAATATACATATTTTCAAATTATGGTCATATTCTCAAACCGGGAGACCCGCGACTACGCGATCTGTTCGTTCAATTGACATTGGTCCCGTGCGAGGTTTTCGTGCCTCTTATGGAGCCGTTTAGAGGCTGGATTTAGTTTTCACCCTTTAATGGCTTGTTTTCAAGCCTAATATACATATTTTGAAATTATAGTCATATTCTCAAATTGGGAGTCCCGAAACTATGTGATCAGTTCGAACAAGTTACATTGGTCCCGTGCGAGGTTTCTGTGCTTATTACGGGGCCGTTTTGGGGCTGGTTTGGGTTTTCACCCTTCAACGGCCTGTTTTCAAGCCTAATATACATATTTTGAAATTATCGTCATATTTTCAAATTAAGAGAACCGTAACTACGTGGTGAGTTCGTACATGTTACATTGGTCTCGTGCAAGGTTTTTGTGCCTCTTACGGGGCCGTTTGGGGGCTAGTTTGGGTTTTCACACTTCAAAGCCTTGTTGTCAAGCCTAATATACATATTTTGAAATTATCATCAAATTGTCCAACCGGGGGACCGGCGACTATGTGGTAAGTTCGTAAAAGTTATATTAGTCCCGTGCGAGGTGTTCTTGCCTCTTACGGGGTTGTTTGGGGGCTGTTTTTGGTTTTCACCCTTGAACGGCTTATTTTCAGGCCTAATATACATATTTTCAAATTATCATCATATTCTCAAATCGGGAGTCCTGCAATTAAGCGGTCAGTTCGTACAAGTTACATTGGTCCCGTGCGAGGTGTTCGTGCCTCTTACGAGGCCGTTTCGGGGCTAGTTTCGGTCTTTACCCTTCAACGACTGATTTTTAAGCCTAATCAACATATTTTGAAATTATCATCATATTTTAAAACTAGGAGACCCGCGACTATGTGGTCACTTCGTACAAGTTACATTGGTCCCGTGCGAGGTGTTCGTGCCTCTAACGGGGCCGTTTGGTGGTTGATTTGGCTTTTCACCCTTTAATAACTTGTTTTCAGGCTTAATATACATATTTTCAAATTATTTTCTTATTATCAAGTTGGGGGACCCACGACTACGCGGTCAATTCGTACCTGTTACATTGGTCCCGTGCAAGGTGTTCGCGCCTCTTACGGGGCCGTTTGGCGGCTGGTTTGGGTTTTCACCCTTCAACGGCTTGTTTTCAACCCTAATATACATATTTTGAAATTATCGTAAAATTTTCAAACCGAGAGACCCGCGACTATGCGACCAGTTTGTACAAGTTACATTGGTCCCGTGCGAGGTGTTCGAGTCTCTTACGGGGCCGTTTGGGTTTTCACCCTTCAACGGCTTGTTTTCAAGCCTAATTTACAAATTTTCAAATTATCATCATGTTCTCAAATTGGGAGACCCACGACTACGCGATCTGTGTGTACAAGTTGCATTGGTCCCGTGTGAGGTCTTCGTGCCTCTTGCAGGGCCGTTTAGGGGCTGGTTTGGGTTTTCACCCTTTAACGGCTTGTTTTCAAGCCAAATATACATATTTTTAAATTATGGTCATATTCTCACACCGAGAGACCCGCGACTACGCAGTCTGTTCGTTCAAGTTACATTAGTCCCGTGCGAGGTTATCGTGCCTCTTACGGAGTCGTTTGGGGGATGGATTTGGTTTTCACCCTTTAACGGCTTATTTTCAAGCCTAATATATATATTTTGAAATTATCATCCTATTCTGCAATCGGGAGACCAGAAACTACGCGATCAGTTCGTACAAGTTACATTAGTCCCGAGCGAGGTTTTCGTGCCTCTTACGGGGCAGTTTGGGGGCTGGCTTGGGGTTTTACCCTTCAACAGCCTATTTTCAAGCCTAATATACATATTTTGAAATTATCATCATATTCTCAAATCGAGAGAATCGCAACTACATGGTCACTTCGTACACGTTACATTGATCCTGTGTGAGGTTTTTGTGCCTCTCACGGGGCCGTTTGGGGGCTGGTTTTGGTTTTCACCCTTCAACGCCTTGTTGTCAAGCCTAATATACATATTTCGAAATTATCATTAAATTCTCCAATCGGGTGACCCACGACTACCCGGTAAGTTCATACAAGTTGCATTGGTCCCGTGCTAGGTGTTCGCGCTTCTTACGGGGTTATTTGGGGCTAGTTTTGGTTTTCACCCTTCAACGGCTTATTTTCAGTCCTAATATACATATTTTCAAATTATCGTCATATTCTCAAATCGGGAGTCTTGCGATTAAGCGGTCAGTTATTACAGGTTACATTGGTCCCGGGCGAGGTGTTCGTGCCTCTTACGAGGTCGTTTTGGGGCTGGTTTCGGTCTTTTCCCTTCAACGGCTTGTTTTCAAGCCTAATCAACATATTTTGAAGTTATCATCATATTCTAAAACTGGGAGAACCACGACTACGCGGTCTGTTCGTACAAAATACATTAGACCCGTGCGAGGTGTTCGAGACTCTTACGGGGCCGTTTGGTAGTTGATTTGGCTTTTCACCGTTCAACAGCTTGTTTTCAAGCCTAATATACATATTTTCAAATTATTTTCATATTCTCAAACTGGGAGACCCACGACTACGCGGTCAGTTCGTACCAGTTACATTGGACTCGTGCGAGGTGTTCGTGCCTCTTACGGGGCCATTTGGGGGCTGGTTTGGGTTTTTACCCTTCAACATCTTGTTTTCAACCCTAATATACATATTTTGAAATTAACATCAAATTTTCAAACTGGGAGACCTGTGACTACGCGGTCACTTAGTACAAGTTACATTAGTTTCGTGCGAGGTGTTCGTGCCTCTTACGGGGCCGTTTGGTGGTTGATTTGGCTTATCACCATTCAACGGCTTATTTTCAAGCCTAATTTACAAATTTTCAAATTATCATCATATTCTCAAATCGGGAGACCCACGACTATGCGGTCTGTTTGTACAAGTTACATTGGTCCCGTGTGAGGTCTTCGTGCCTCTTACGGGGCCGTTTAGGGGGTGGTTTGGATTTTCACCCTTTAACGGCTTATTTTGAAGCCAAATATCCATATTTTTAAATTATGGTAATATTCTCAAATCGAGAGACCCGCGACTACGCGATCTGTGCGTTCAAGTTACATTTGTCCCGTGCAAGGTTACCGTGCCTCTTACTAAGCCGTTTGGGGAATGGATTTGGTTTTCACCCTTCAACGGCTTGTTTTCAAGCCTAATATACATATTTTAATATTATCGTCATATTCTGCAATCGGGAGACCCAAAACTACGCGATCAGTTCGTACAAGTTACATTGGTCCCGTGCGAGGTTTTCATGCCTCTTACGGAGCCGTTTGGGGGCTGGCTTGGGTTTTCACCCTTCAACAGCCTGTTTTTAAGCCTAATATACATATTTTGAAATTATCGTCATATTCTCAAATCTAGAGAATCGCAACTACGTGGTTAGTTCGTACACGTTACATTGGTCCTGTGCGTGGTTTTTGTGCCTCTCACGGGCCGGTTTGGGGGCTGGTTTGGGTTTTCGCCCTTCAACACCTTGTTGTCAAGCCTAATATACATATGTTGAAATTATCGTCAAATTCTCCAATCGGGAGACCCGCGCTTACGCGGTAAGTTCATACAAGTTACATTGGTCCCGTGCGAGGTGTTCGTGCTTCTTACGGGGTTGTTTGGGGGCTAGTTTTGGTTTTCACCCTTCAACGGCTTATTTTCATTCGTAATATACAGATTTTTAAATTATCGTCATATTCTCAAATAGGTAGTCATGCGATTACGCGGTCAATTCGTACAAGTTACATTGGTCACGTGCGAGGTGTTCGTGCGTCTTACGAGGCCGTTTGAGGGCTGGTTTGGGTCTTTACCCTTCAACGATTTATTTTCAAGCCTAATTAACATATTTTGAAATTATCAGCATATTCTAAAACTGGGAGACCCACAACTACATGGTCAGTTTGTACAAGTTACATTAGACCCGTGCGAGGTGTTCGTGCCTCTTACGGGGCCGTTTGGTGGTTGATTTGTCTTTTCACCCTTCAACAGCTTGTTTTCAAGCCTAATATACATATTTTCAAATTATTTTCATATTCTCAAATTGGGAGACCCATGACTACACAGTCAGTTCGTACCAGTTACATTGGTCCCGTGCGAGGTGTTCGTGCCTCTAACGGGGCCATTTGGGGGCTGGTATGGGTTTTCACCCTTCAATAGCTTGTTTTCAAGCCTAATATACATATTTTTAAATTATCATCATATTCTCAAACCGAGAAACCAGCGATAATGAGATCAGTTCGTACAAGTATCATTAGTCCCGTGCGAGGTGTTCGTGCCGCTTACCGGGCCGTTTGGGGCCTGGTTTGGGTTTTCACCCTTCAACGGCTTGTTTTCAACCCTAATATAGATATTTTGAAATTATCATCAAATTTTCAAATCGGGAGACCCGCGACTACGTGGCCAGTTTGAACAAGTTACATTGGTCTCGTGCGAGGTGTTCGAGCCTCTTACGGGTCGTTTGGGTTTTCACCCTTCACCGGCTTGTTTTCAAGCCTAATTTACAAATTTTCAAATTATCGTCATATTTTCAAATTGGGAGAACCACGACTACGCGGTCTGTTCGTACAAGTTACATTGGTCCCGTGCGAAGTTTTCGTGCCTCTTACGGAGCCGTTTGGGTGCTGGATTTGGGTTTCACCCTTTAACGGCTTGTTTTCAAGCCTAATATACATATTTTGAAATTATCATCATATTCTCAAATCGGGAGACCTGAAACTACGCGACCAGTTCAAACAAGTTACATTGGCCCCGTACGAGGTTTTTGTGCCTCTTACGGGGCCGTTTGGTGGCTGGCCTGGGTTTTTACCCTTTACCAGCTTGTTTTCAAGCCTAATATAGATATTTTGAAATTATCATCATATTCTCAAATCGAGAGAACCGCAACTATGTGGTCAGTTTGTACACATTATATTGGTCCCGTGCGAGGTTTTTGTGCCTCTCACGGGGCCGTTTAGGGGCTGGTTTGGGTTTTCACCCTTCAACGCCTTATTGTCAAGCCTAATATACATATTTTGAAATTATCATCAAATTCTCCAACTAAGAGACCCGCGACTACGCGGTAAGTTCGTGCAAGTTACATTGGTCCCGTGCGAGGTGTTTGTGCTTCTTACGGAGTTGTTTGGGGGCTGGTTTTGGTTTTCACCCTTCAACGGCTTATTTTCAGGCCTAATATACATATTTTCAAATTATCATCATATTCTCAAATCGGGAGTCCTGCAATTAAGCGGTCAGTTCGTACAAGTTACATTGGTCCCGTGCGAGGTGTTCGTGCCTCTTACGAGGCCGTTTCGAGGCTAGTTTCGGTCTTTACCCTTCAACGACTGATTTTTAAGCCTAATTAACATATTTTGAAATTATAGTCATATTCTAAAACCGGGAAACCCGCGACTACGCGATCACTTTGTACAAGTTACATTGGTCCCGTGCGAGGTGTTCGTGCCTCTTACGGGGCCGTTTGGTGGTTGATTTAGCTTTTCACCCTTCAACGGCTTGTTTTCAAGCCTAATATACAGATTTTGAAATTATTGTCATATTCTCAAATTGGGAGACCCACGACTACGCGATCAGTTCGTACAAGTTACACTGGTCCCGTGTGAGGTTCTCGTGCCTCTTACGGGGCCGTTTGGGGGCTGGTTTGGGTTTTCACCCTTCAACGGCTTGTTTTCAAGCCTAATATGCATATTTTGAAATTATCGTCATATTCTCAAATCGATAGACCAGCGATCACGAAGTCAGTTCATACAGGTTACATTTGTTCCGTGCGAGGTGTTCGTGCCACTTACCGGGCCGTTTGTGGGCTGGTTTGGGTTTTGACCCTTCTACAGCTTATTTTCAGCCCTAATATACATATATTGTAATTATCATCAAATTTTCAAACTGGGAGACCCGCGACTATGCGACCAATTTGTACAGGTTACATTAGTCCCGTGCGAGGTGTTCGATCTTAGAGGGATGTTTGGATTTTCACCCTTCAACGGCTTATTTTTAAGCCTAATTTACAAATTTTCAAATTACCATCATATTCTCAAACCGAGAGACCCACGACTACACTGTATGTTTGTACAAGTTACATTGGTCCCGTGCGAGGTTTTCCTACCTCTTACGGGGCCGTTTAGGGGCTCGTTTGGGTTTTCACCCTTTAACGGCTACTTTTCAAGCCAAATATACATATTTTGAAATTATCATCATATTCTCAAACCGCAACACCCATGACTACGTGGTCAGTTCGTACAAGTTACATCAGTCCCGTCCGAGGTCTTCATGCCTCTTACGGGGCCGTTTGGGGGCTGGTTTGGATTTTCACCCTTTAACGACTTATTTACAAGCCTAATATAATATTTTGAAATTATTGTCATATTCTCAAATCGAGAGACCTGCGACTACGCGGTCAGTTTGTACTAGTTAAATTGGTCCTGTGCGAGGTGTTCGATGCCTCTTACAGGGCCGTTTGGGGCCTGGTTTTGGTTTTCACCCTTTAGCGGCTTGTTTTCAAGCCAAATATACATATTTTCAAATTATCTTCATATTCTCAAACTAGGAGACCCGCGACAACGCAGTGTATTCGTGCAAGTTACATTGGTCCCGTACGAGGTTTTTGTGCCTCTTACGGAGCCGTTTAGGGGCTGGATTTGGTTTTCACCCTTTAACGGCTTGTTTTCAAGCCTAATATACATATTGTAAAATTATCATCATATTCTCAAAACAGGAGACTCGTGACTACACGGTCAGTTCGTACAAGTTACATCGATACCGTGCAAGGTCTTCGTGCCTCTTACGGGCCATTTGCGGGCTGGTTTGGGTTTTCACCCTTCAGCGGCATATTTTTGAGCCTAACATACATATGTTGAAATTATCATCATATTCTCAAATCGGGAGACCCATGACTACGGGGTCAATTCGTACAAGTTACATTAGTCCCGTGCGAGGTGTTCGAGCCTCTTACGGAGCCGTTTTGAGGGTTGATTTGGGTTTTCACCCTTCAACGACTTGTTTTCAAGCCTAATATACATATTTTGAAATTATCTCCATATTCTCAAATCGGGAGACCTGCAACTACACGTTCAGTTCGTACAAGTTATATTGATCCCGTGCGAGGTTTTCATATCTCTTATGGGGCCGTTTGGGCGCTGGTTTGGGTTTTCACCATTCAACGGCTTGTTTTCAAGCCTAGTATACATATTTTTAAATTATCATCTCAAACCGGGAGACTTGTGACTATGCGGTATGTTCGTTCAAGTTACATCAGTCCCGTACGTGGTCTTGGTGCCTCTTACGGGGCCGTTTGGCGGCTGGATTGGGTTTTCACCCTTCAACGGCTTATTTTCAAGCCTAATATACATATTTTAAAATTATTGTCATATTCTCAAACTGGGAGACCCGCGACTACGCCGTCAGTTCGTACAAGTCACATTTTCCCGTGCAAGGTGTTCGTGCCTCTTACGGGACCGTTTGGGGGATGGTTTTGGTTTTCACCCTTCAACGGCTTGTTTTCAAGCCTAATATACATATTTCGAAATTATTGTCATATTCTCAAACTAGGAGACCCACAATTATCTGGTCAGTTAGTACAAGTTACATGGGTTCCGTGCGAGGTGTTCGTGCCTCTTACGGGACCGTTTTGGCGTTGGTTTGGGTTTTCACCCTTCAACGACTTATTTTCAAGCCTATTTTACATATTTTGAAATTATCATCATACTCTCAAACCGGGAGACCCGCGACTACGCGGTCAGTTCATACAAGTTACATTGGTCCCATGCGAGGTGTTCGTGCCTCTTACGGGGCCGTTTGGGGGTTGGTTTTAGTTTTCACCCTTCAACGGCTTGTTGTCAAGCCAAATATGCATATTTTGAAATTATCCTCAAATTCTCAAATTAGGAGACCTGCGACTAGGCGGTCAGTTCGTACAGGTTATATTAGTCCCGTGCGAGGTGTTCGTACCTCTTACGGGGCCGTTTGAGGGCTGATTTTGGTTTTCACCATTCAACGGCTTATTTTCATGCCTAGTATACATATTTTCAAATTATCATCATATTCTCAAACTGGGATACCCTCGATTACGTGGTCTCTTCGTACAAGTTACATTGGTCCCATGCGAGGTTTTTGTGCCTCTTACGGGGCCGTTTGGGGGTTGGTTTGGGTTTTTACCCTTCAACGACTTATTTTCAAGCCTAATCAACATATTTTGAAATTTTCGTCATATTCTCAAATCGGGAGACCCGTAACTATGCGGTCGCTTCGTACAAGTTACATTTGCCCCGTGCGAGGTGTTCGTGCCTCTGATAGGGCCGTTTGGTGACTGATTTTGGTTTTCACCCTTCAACGGCTTGTTTTCAAGCCTAATATACATATTTTGAAATTATCGTCATATTCTCAAATCGGGAGACCCACAACTACGCGGTCAGTTCGTACAAGTTACATTGGTCCCGTGCGAGGTGTTCGTGCCTCTTATGGGACCGTTTGGGGGCTGGTTTGGGTTTTCACCCTTCAAGAGCTTGTTTTCAAGCCTAATATACATATTTTGAAATTATCATCATATTCTCAAACCGGGAGACCCGCGACTACGCGGTCAGTTCATACAAGTTACATTGGTCTCGTGGGAGGTGTTCGTGCCTCTTACGGGGCCGTTTGGCGACTGGTTTGGCTTTTCACCCTTCAACAACTTGTTTTCAAGCCTAATATATATATTTTGAAATTATTATCATATTCTCAAATCGGGAGACCCACGGCTACACGGTCAGTTCATACAAGTTACATTTGTCTCGTGCGAGGTGTTCGTGCCTCTTACGGGGCCGGTTGGGGGTTGGCTTGGGTTTTCACCCTTTAACTGCTTGCTTTTAAGCCAAATTTATATATTTTCAAATTATCATTGTATTCTCAAACGGGGAGACCCGTGACTACGCGGTCACTTCCTACAAGTTCATTGGTCCCGTGCGAGGTGTTCGTGCCTCTTACGGGGCCATTTGGGGGCTGATTTGGATTGTCACCATGTTAACCATTTGTTTTTAAGCTTAATCTTGATGTTTTCAAATTATCGTCATATTCTCAAAGAGGGGGAAAACTGCATGAAACACTGAGTATAATAGCATTGATATGGCAAAAGCAAAAGGGCATAGAATAATGTAGTAGTAGTAGTAGTAGTAGTAGTAGTAGTAGTAGTAGTAGTAGTAGTAGTAGTAGTAGTAGTAGTAGTAGTAGTAGTAGTAGTAGTAGTAGTAGTAGTAGTAGGAGGAGGAGGAGGAGGGGGAGTAATAGTAGTAGTAGTAGTAGTAGTAGTAGTAGTAGTAGTAGTAGTAGTAGTAGTAGTAGTAGTAGTAGTAGTAGTAGTAGTAGTAGTAGTAGTAGTAGTAGTACCTTGTTTAAGAATTAAAATTTGTTCTTGAAAATGGAGTCGAAATAGTTGTCCATGCAAACACGATCAGAAAGAATCTTCTTATGGTGATAGAGAAAGGAAAAGTTGCAGAAATAGTTGGTGAAATTCACCCCTTTTTCCACGGTTCCATTGCTATAGCACACCAATCATCTATCTATTTCCGATGTAAGTATGGAATTATATTAGTAAGACCACAAATATTGTCGCACTCGGGAAACAAATATATCAACTAGACAATCATAAAAATCAAAACCCATTTACAAAACTAAAGTGCTCACCTAGATTCATCAGTTCAAATGTGATTAAAATATTTCCAGTCATCAATCCCTGTAATCGTCAACGCTTTATCAAGAAAACCCCTCTGATGCGCTTGTTCAGCCAAATTTCTTAAACACCCACAAAATCATACATACATACAAATTCAATAGCATTTCAGAAGTTAGTTTTTAAAATTATATCAAATTGACGAATCCAAACCATATCCCAGTCTAAAATTTGATTGTGCCCAACGTACCAATTAGAGAAGCCTTCGCATAATCCCTGTTTAGCCAAAACTCTAAGTGTAGCAAACATCTTTCTCTTATGCTTTCTCAATATCCCCTGTTTGTCCAAACCCTATCAAATTCAAAAGTTAAAAATCAATTCAAGTGTGAAATAAAACAGTATTTATTAACCACCACCAAGTGGCTAGTGATATGAACAAAACAAAATAAAACCAAAGGCTACCACAATCAACCATTAAGTGATCCCGATTGTAAGGCATCTCCCATCTGTGGTACATGACATAAACAAAAAACCTTAATAATAATAATAATAATAATAATAATAATAATAATAATAATAATAATAATAATAATAATAATAATAATAATAATAATAATAATAATAATAATAAAACAAACCAAAGACAAAATAACACATATATTGATGAGAACCACTTCCACATACACGACGATACTATCTTTTACTTAATAGATACTCCATTTGTTCCAATAGGAGTCCCCATGATAGGAGGTCTATAGAACCTTGAACCGAATTCTTTCGTGTTGGAGAATATTGTGTCTAGTTGGAACACATCTTAAACTCTTGGAACCATTTTTAAACACAATAGATGTGCAAAAACACATCTTGATACAGGGCTTTATGGCTTAAAATATGAGAAAACCATAAAAACACATCATGATATAAAGGCTTCGATACCTTGAGTATTTGCAATTGATGGACATTTTTTTATTCAATATACAAAATTTTGATACATCATTTTCCAATAACTAAACGGAGTTGATTTATAGCATCTTACATAGAGATACAAATGAATGTAAGAACAGTATTGACACATAGATACTTGTAACTATTTCAACGATAGAGCCAACTTCATCACGAAGAATAAATAATGCCTTTGAAATAGATGACTACTTCAGCACAACTGATTTTCCTAATCCGATTCTAACATCAAAAGACTCTTCACATGGTCACCCCTTATTTCCATCACTTTTGAGCATCTTGAAAGTTAAAAAAATATTATAAAATCAAATAAATACATACATAGATGATACATAAATTTAGACTGCCATTCTTTTTTAAATTAAAACATATAAGATGTACAAAACATACCTTTTTTCATAAAAAATAATTGAACAATTTAAATTCTGAGAATAATGATCTCAAAACTTCGAAATTTTAGAAGCAATATCACTAGATTCAATTAAACACCCCTTCCCAACATCATTGATTAAGATGACCAAATTGGGAGGTGTAATTTTTAACTCAATTGAAAATCACAATAAAATTAAAATTATATCACAGTAAAATAATGCACATCATATGCGGTTGATCACTCACGGGTATATGGGTTTCTTCGAGGGTTTGAGGCTAATGCCATGGAAGCTGATGCTTCAACCGTTACAACTCTTTACAACCGTTCACGAATTCGAGTTTCCTTACAAGTCCAAAGTATGAAATCTATCAACAACTAGAGAAAAAATAAAACTGTGACCTCTAATGTTTTAGACTACATCAAAATGAAAGCCAAAGATTAAAAAAATAATTTGCGACAGAAGCTCCAAGCTTGTTTCACATTTTTCAATATTGCAGCATACCATATATGATCATTTCAATATCTATTACAGTATACACACACAGACGCATGTATAATCCAACATATTAAATAAAAAAATACAATAATTCATAAAACTCTTCTATACTGCTTCTAGCTTATCAGTGCTTATTTTACACACGAATTTGAAAAGAAAAATGGGCCATTGAAATGGAAGGGCTTATTATTACCTTAACCTCATTCTTGGACAAAATTGGCCCAGCCTTAACATTGTGTTCCTCTTCAATAGAATCCCTTATCTCACCTTATTCCATGTTCATTTATTTCTCTACCTCCCCCTCCCCCTTCTCCTCCTCTTCCACTTCATTTCCATTTTTTCTTCCCTCTTCACCATCATCATCGTCGTCGTCATCATCATCACTACTACAACCTATAACGAACAAAAATTTCTCCCCCTGTACCTAGGCAGAAGCGTACCACTTCGAGGTCGGGGTCGAATCACCATTGACGGTGGACAGAGGTGAGGATGTAGAGAGGTAATACGACGTAAGCTTGTGGTTGTGGGTGGTTGGTATCAGGAAGAATCGGGCTGAGAAAAACTAGGGGGATTTCTTGAACATGAGAGAGAGAGAGAGAGAGAGAGACTAATATTCAGAGGAGAGAGAGAGGGAGACCAAAAATAATTGAGGGGACTAATTTTTTTTACGATATTTATATTTTAGCAAAGTGTTCTCAATTTTGGCACACTTTTAAACAGTGCCAAAATTTGGCACTGCTTAAAAGTGTGCCAGATTATCATTAAATCGTGCCAAAATTTGGCACAGTTTTAAACTGTGCCAGATTTTAACATCAAGGTGTGCCAAATTGGTGTTTTTGGTGTAGTGTATTTGTCATATCAATAATCCCCCAAGTCGTAGTGCCAAAAGATAACAATTGGAGTTGCGACTGAACTGTTAAGTCCTCTCTTCTCAAGATGCCACGGCAATCCAAATGCGACGCTTCATCTTCCTGTGGCCTTTTATATAAATGGAAACTGTATGTGGCCTTCATTACTTTTCCAAAATTTTGAGAGCAAATCGAAAGCCAACCTCTGTCCATTCCTTCTCTTGATTTTTTTGGCGACCTTTCAAGGCAGTGTATGGTGGCTCTGAGGTGGTTTAAAGCTAAGAAACTGGTTTTCACCCATTTCTAGGTAATTTTTTCAATTAAAAACCTCTTTAATGGCTTATAATTGAATTCTTCAAACTATTCGTGATCTCGAGTCGTAAATGGCCCATTCAAACTCTTAACTTTGCAAAATAACTACTGTGATTGAATGATCCGTCATTATAATTCGTATCTTGCTAATTTCACCACAAATTTGACTAATTTGAATTTGATTGCTTGATAACTAATCTTGCATTTGAATCAATCCTCAATTGATAAAATAGGTTGTTAACACCTATGTTAAAATAATAAATGAGGTATGTTGGCTTGGATTAGTCTCTTAATCTTCCATTATTAACTCAATAAATTAATATGGTTAGAGAATATCAAACATACCCATGAAATGTACTTGTGTTGGATTGTATTTGTTGGTTTTAGAGTGGTATAAGCATTATAAACATACCACTGTTCTTCATGTTATTGAACAAACCTTTCACGTTCTAGGGCTTCAATCTTCAAGCTGGAAAAGATAACCTATTTGAGTATATGGCTGCAGCATAGGGAATGCCAGGTTGCGTCGTAATAAACCCCTTTTGCAATTTGGGGTCTTAGGTCAATGTCTGTAACCCTTAAATATTGTCTAGTTTAAGAAATTGACTATGGCATGTACATATCTAGCTACGACATGTCAAAATACTTGTATAATAAATATTCCCTTACCTTTTTCTTTGATTGGTGTCCGCAACATTTTGTCAGTAGTCCAATGACTACTACATGTAATAATACAACTGACACCTCCTTCCCCAAAATAATATGCCACGACAGAAGTAAACTTCTAGGACTTTAGATCCCAACACTTGCTGTGGTTAGCTAAATTTTCTAACATATCTACTTTAGCCTTTAAACTTTATATATCGGTGTTCCTGTCACGGCCTCTAAGAGTCCTGTATGACCATATTGGTGGTGGCACCTAACTTCGGACCCTTTCTGCATTTAAGGTATTGCTGCAGTCATATGAGTTTTTATCCTGACGAATTTCTCAAGGAATTTCAGAACAAACATTTTAGTATCTTTCCCCCTGAATTTCCTTCTGTGCACCCATTAAAGACAATAGGGCCTTACCAACTCAAAGATTACCCAAATTGTGTAGTTTTAAATTCTGACTCCGCGAACTCCACCAATTGTAGGGACTCTTGTGAGGCTACATTAATGGAGGATACAAATTCTAGCACCCACCCTCCTGAAGTTAGGGTTGTAACTTTTAGGAACTCTGTGGCTAGAGATGAGCTAGTTGGTCCATCAAATAATGCTGGAAGGGCTCCTGCATCCTCAAATGTTCGTAGTATTTTGACAAAAGAATGGGTAAATTAGGTGGCCGCGACATTCGAATTTCCAGATGGGTTTATTTGTTCAGCTCCATCTGTGGAGCAGAGACCGTATTTCGTAGTCTCAAACAATGGAATTTACTTTCCTTTGCATGCCTTCATCTATGGGCTATGGCTAACTAAGCCAGTTCCTATCAGGAGAATCTTTTGTGCTATGAACTTGGCACCAGCCCAACTCGACCGAAATGGCTGGAGGGATATACTTGCCTCATTGATACTTTGGCAGGAAAAGTTCAGGAGAGCTATAACTCCCACAGAGTTCTTCCACTTTTATAGACCAAAGGAGAACTCCGTCAAGTTTGCTTGGTATTACTACTTTGCTCTTTGTAAAAATGAAGAGTATTTGTACACTGAGAGACCCACCGGTGTGAAAAATTAGAAAGGCAAATATTTTTACATCTCTAGAGGGGAATGGAAAATCCATCCAGAGGAGTCTAAGAGAGAAAGATCATACAGGATACCGCGATAATGGGGGCGGCCTTTATTATCAGGTAGTTTCTCTGGCTGCGACTTGCTCCGTATTTCGTACATGTACTTATTTTTTTGCATTATTCTCATACTTTGCCAATCTTATAATTTTTACGCTGTGATATGTAATGATACCTATCTTGTGCTGCAGCCCTTGATAATCTGAAACTCAACAGCAGAGGAAAAAAAGAGAGTTGAGGACGTGGCCAACATTAGTAATGATTCAAAGAGGCTTTCCATCTTAGCCGCCTCAGTAAATTTCCACCGCTTTGGGTATTTCCCTAAGAAGAACATTTCCATGGCCGTGGAAGGTAACTATAACCACTCTTTTTTAATGTATGTGTCTATTTTGACCCCTATTGAACTCTCTTTCTCAGGTGAAGAGATTGATTGGGAACTCTTGGCTACCTGACTTGCTGAAATGGATGAGGACGCTGCCCTCCTTAACATTGCTGAAAAGATAGGGAGAAAAAGAAAAAGGTCCAAAGCCAAGAATGTTGCGAAAGAAGGTCCTAATGTTGGCATTCCTGAGCCAAATATTACTTATGGGGGTGCCGCAGCCAATCCATCACAGGAGGATACAGTAAGAGATGATAATATTGGTGACATCGCGACCAATATTGATGACCACACAGAAAAGTCTTTGATGATGACATTGCCCCTCAACTAGCTGTAGCAAATCTACTTCCCACAGAGATAGCCCATCTGGGTGAGCATAGTACTATTCAAGTTTCTCATTCATTTCCTCCTCTACAGAGAGTCATGGCTGTTAATACCAATCTGTCGCCTCCACAAAGCTGACCGAGTGTGGGCCATGATGGCCATCCACGGTCTTAGCTGGGGGTCCCAAATCGTCAATCCTCATGGGATACGAGTTCCAGAGTGGTCCATAAGATGAATAAAGTCGTATAAATAATTGATCTAGACAGTCTTATAGAGGAAAGCCATTAGCAATTGCAGGAGTATGGTCTCCACAGCCTGCTGAGGGTAATCTCTTAATTGAACTTAAATTCTGGTTATATTTCTTCGTACTAATGACATTTACATATATTTTATGCTATAGAGGTTATCATGTCACAAACTGCAAAATATGAATCCCTCTACAAGCTCAAACAGGCTGCGGAGTCTGTTCACAAAATTGACCTTGAAACAGCCATGAGTTCTTCATTTGCAACTGGTAAGAAATAAAGTGCCGCGACCTTAGAGGTGTATAAGATGACTACCGACACCCAAATTAATACTGGTACGGAAGCTCAAAAGACTGCAGAGAATAACCATACAAAGGCTGCGGAGGACTTAAAAAATGCCAAGGCACAGGCTGCTAAAGTTGCTCAGGTTACAAAACATTCAAATAGCAAAGTTTAACTTCTTCAAAAGAAGCTCATGGAATTGGAGGCTAAAGTTGCAAGTGATGCTTTGGCCCATACCACGTCTATAAAGAAATTAGAGGAATATAATGTTGCAACCATTATAAAGATAAATGTTGACCATGCCGAGGCTATCAAATTGGCTATTGACCACGCTATGGAATCCTTCAAAAGCTTCAAGGATTTATTTATTATCAATAATAAAGCCTACCTCTGTGGCTACCGAGAGTTTGGCACAGAGTTATAAATTTTTTTCCTAAATCTAAAGAAACAGTTCTTACCTAGGGCCTTGGTGATGTTGAACATTTGCAATGCGTGGCTGAGATGAAGGTTGTAGCTGAAGAGAGGGCAAGGCTAAGGGCTGAGGCAGAGGCTGTGGTAGCTGAGGAGGAGGCTGTGACTGATGCGAACGGAGAAGAAGGTGAAGAAGATGATGACACTACCTCTTAGAATTCTAATTCTCTAAACATGGGGCTACGTCCTTTTCTGAACCTCAATTTCTTTTCGTTCTGATATATATAAGGCTGCGGACTTTTGTTTGTATAACAAAAACAACCTTTTGCCAGATTTTTAGCTTTTTATCTTTGACATATAGGGCTGTTGCCCTTTTAAACTTCTGTGAACCTTATTATTCGGGCTGCACCCTCTTCTAGAAAACTATTTTCTACACTTTACTTGCATGGTTTATTTCTCCAATGGTTCAACACTCGCATAGATGTTTTTATATTCTTCTGTTTGAATGTATAACTATTGTCTGCTTTGATACTTGCTTACTTGATTGGATGAGATTGCAAGATTACTTCACCAACTGCAATGGACATAAGGCTGCGAAAACACTATGTGAGTGGTTTCTCCAAATAGGCATCCACTGTGTTTAGAGGCTATGACATATTAAATATTCAGTTGGTGAATGAACTTAAATAGTCTATTTTCTCTGCCGCATCTTAATGAGGGAACTCCTTAGTAGCTGCAGCCATACTAGCTCAGAGGATGCGGCACCTTTCTTGCCCATAACTTCTGAGAATGGGCCTTGGTAGACATACATGATACTATTAAGCCTTCCCGAGCTGGGTATGTTATTAAGCCACCCACAACTAATATAACGGGCATTGGTCACCCCCGTGGCTAATGTAACGATCATTAGTCATCGACGTGGCTAATGTAACAGGCATTGGTCGCCCCCGTGGCTAATGTACGATCATGGTTCACCCCTATCGATAATGTAACAAGCATTGGTCGCCCTCATGGCTAATGTAATGGGCATTGGTCACCCCCATGGCTAATTTACGGGCATGGTTCACCCCCATCGATAATGTAACGAGCATTGGTCGCCCCTGTGGCTAATATAATGATCATTGTAAGACCTCGTGGCTAATGATGCTAATAAGTATATCGAGATATAGTTGGCCTTGCCCGTGCTATGAGCGACGTTGTAAGCCAATTTTGAGAGCTGCTCCCGATAGTTGCTTTTGCCATTTGTAATTATCGTATGCCATCATATATCTTGGCGAATATTTTGTGCCCATCCAATATAATCATTCTCGATACAGTAAGATGTCTCCATATGGGATATGGGTAAGACAAAAGGTCTTTTATAAGATGACATTTCATGGAATCGAGAAATCAAAATATGGCACTATAAAATGAACTTAATTTCATATATCCGCTCATATATTCAAGACTTTGCTAGTTCAGTATAAAGTTAAAATGGAACTACTTAGAAAGAGGTTTCACTAAGAATAGAAATAGATGAAATATAAATATGGGCATAAGAAGAGGAATGTGGCCTGTCAGACTAGGCTGCATCCTTAAGGAACCGCTGCAGCATTCCCTGTCTTGTGAGCCTCTCAATCTCACATTTTAGGGCATATCACTTCTCAGTGTTGTGGTCGTGGTCCTAGTGGAATTTCCACCACTTGGCTTTGTCCCTCTTGTGGGGTGGAGCCCTCAGCTTCTCTGGCCATTTCAACAACTTATCTTCTTTAATGAACTCGAATATGTCCTCAATCTAGAATCCCAATGGGGTGTAGGACTCAAAGACCCTTTTTGCCTTCTCCACTTTCCTTTTCTGGCTCTTGTATGCTGCTTATGTAGATGGAGCTTCTGAGGTCATGATAGTGATTGTTACAGCAGTAATCCTAGGTGCCGCACCCATATTTGGGGAGGCTGTGGCCTCTAGCATGAGAACTCTCTGGTCCAAAAATTTGACCTGGGTTTGAAGTGAGGAATGCTTGTCGTAGAGACGATTGAGGTGATTATACAACTGCACGATCTCATTCTTCATTTATGTGCTTTGGCTGGACTTTCCCTCAATTTTCTACTTTGTTGGTCTTTAAAAACTATATAATTTGAGACAAAACTAGTAGAAGTGAGTAATCACAGAATATAGGATGAACCAAATATGAAGTTCGGATGCAGCGTTTGCATCACTGCACGACTTTAGTGATGAGGTCACGGCCAGTAAGGCATATATGTGCACTACCGCTTACTTTGAGTGGAATTCACCAAGGTTGAACTTGTGACCACTTGAGTCCATTCCTCGATGATTTGCAGCTACTATAAACCAACTGCACTTGTAGGTGTTGTGCAAAAAGGGCAGTTAAACTACTAGACCGTATCCTTTCTTGGGTGGACCGGAGAAATACCAGAATTAGAACCCAGGAACTAAGTTTTTCACACGAAACAAGCGAAGAACATACCTACTATGGTCTTTCCCAAGCACAACAACCTCGAGGTGCACAATTAGGAACAATCATGGCAAAAAATCCTAGATCATAGGCTGAGAACATAACAAAAGAGCAAGTAAATCTCATCCCTAGCTGCCCACCTTTGCGAGGTTATTGCCTTTTACACTTTTTAGGGTTATCTTGGTGAGGTAACATCATCGGGGTATGTTTTAAATAGATTTAAGGTCATAAAAAGGAGACCCATAAACAGATCCGAATATGTGCGATACCCATTTGAGGGTGTGTATACAAATACGAGTTCAACAATCGAAATCCACCTATGGGATAATGATCCAAAGGATCCCCACGAATAAAATAAGGTGTTTAAGAATGCAAAATATAGAGAAATAAGATTGAAATACCTCGCTTCCCACAGACGGTGCCAAATTGATGATACGAGAAATCGTCTACTTGTCGTTAACATACCAGCAAGTCAAGTATAAAGTGCATGATAAGAAAATAGAGCAAGTAAAGAGAGATAAAAGACAAGAAATATAGTGGTTCGGCTATTAAAATGAGCCTACGTCCACTTTGGTGCCTCATTCTCATTATATGCATTATTTGGTACATAATAATTAGGCCTAAAGAGGCGTACAAGCATGAGAATAGAAAAGTGTACTGAATATGATGACTTCAGGGATGTCAGGACAATAACTGTGATGCTGTAGAGTATCCCCTAAGCTATGACAAGCATTGTAGAGAGAATAATCAGCTCTGAGCTAAGTGTTGGTGTAAGAAATAAACCCGGAGCCTCAGGAATAATGAAAACTCGACCCTTTATCTCGGGGTGTGGACCTATATTTATTGGTGTAGATGTTGTATTGCTGCTGTGGGTGAAAGGGGTTGTGACCAGTTAATATGATCAGACTGGACCCGCACCGTAGAAAGTAGGAGCCACGATAGTAGAAAATAGGAGCCGCGACAGTAGCAAGTAGGAGCCGCGCCTTATAGCAAGTAGGGGCCGCGGCAATAAACTTGTGAGGTATATAAAAGGTTAGTCCGTAGCCTGTAGGTGATAATATTTGGTGGCTAAGCTTCGACATACCCATTGCACCACTTTCGCGGCAGGGTGCTATATTTGTCATATCAGGTATGGAATGTGGTTTTGGGGATAAATGATTTTAATATCGTATTGTATGAGCGATATGGGTTAGTCCTTTGAGATTTATTTAGAAGTATAAGTCTATGACCTAGTTGGGAACATTATAGGTAATTAGGGTAGGATAGACGTACGTTAAGCGTGCACAATAGTGGAGAGGTGAGAATCTCATGTGAGAGTTCAAAACTAACATGCACATAATACTTGCGTTATTGCAGTTTCAAATACTTGCTAAAACAAATATTTTTACAACTAGGGCTTGGACCCGTTTCTTGATATTCTCCTCTCTTTTACTATATATATATATATTATTAATTAGGTGCCCAGACATAGGGTTACCAGGTGTAGACGCGTGGATCATTTAGCGAGCTGCAACGGTCATGGGAGTTGCAAGTCCTTGCATTAGACGCCTCAATCATGTCCTTCACTTCCACTCATACATTTCTCTTAGGGCATGTTTCACCCATTCTCAGTCGTTTTAATTGAGATTTACTCAGTTTACTTTAGTAGTTTATTTCTGTTGCACTTCCATTTTTTATGGTTTATTGGTTTGAGACTTTGAACTGGAATATTTTATCTAGTCTGATTTATTTCAGTGGTTGATTCATGTCCAGTATTTATCATATTTGTGTGGAATGTAAATAGCTTATATCTTAAAGAATGGAAATTTATTAATGGATTATTTGAGTATAATTAAAATTAAATGTTTTGACACTTAGCTTCATTGTTTATTAGGTGATAAATAAAGAAAAATTAGTTTTGAAAGTGATACGAAGAATGAATCCACCGAACATTATGTTTTAAATATAATAAAGGACTGATCACCCAGTATTTAATTAGGCAGGGTGTTACAAGTGGTATTAGAGCATCAGGTTCTAGAGTCCTTTAGGATATGTATAGGTTATTATGCTTTTAACTTAGCGTTCTTTGATATAGAGTCATATCTTTAGGAATGTTGTACTCTTATTTCTGTGATTATGTCTTCATGAAAAAGTTGAAACCCCGGAATTTGCGTATCTCAAATAAAATATAATTTCCTTTTTTAAATAAATGCGGAAGCGTAAAGATGGTTCACAAAATAAACAAAAACAAATTTAAATTTCTTTAAACGAATTAAAATTAAACCGAGTGAAGTCAAATAATTAATCAATTAATATATTCACTTAAACCGATTAATTAATCCAAGTCCTAGAATTTGCCTAAGTCATAATTAACAATTATCCAAAGTTAGGCGAAACCAATTTTAGCAAAGGACTTGAATAAACCAAATATACCCAATATTTAATTTAGCACCAAATTAATTGAGTGTGATGAATTAAACCAAATTTTATCTTGAATTATGCTAAACATGCGTTCTACGTTATTTATGCAAGATAAAATAAATCAATCACACTACGCCGCGATGTACGAGGAAAAACCCAAGAGGGGAAACAACCTCGGACGGCCCTAGCCACAAATCCACTAGATACGGAATTACAATTACAAGACAGATAGACTTACAACGACTGACTCGGTCCCTCTCAAGCCTCGATGCTTCTTCTTGTAGACACCTCTTCCTAGCGGATAACCTCGGAACACCACCGCGGTCTCGAAATCCACCGATAGGGCTTTCTATGGTCACCGTCACCCAAGCAAGGAGCCTTTCTCCAAGTGGGTAGAATCACAACAAAATGTCTTCTTCTTTGATGGATGTAGAATCAAACCAAAACTTCTCTTCTTCAATTCGGTAGAGACAAACCGGTGCCAAAACTCCAAACAATTTGATATGTAAATAAGAACTTGGACTAAACACAATTGGGTGTAAACTAGAGTGTGAAGGATTTTCTCTTTGAAAAATAACACTCAAAACATGAACATTTTCCTAAACCATTTTTGCTCTCAAACACTCTCTAAGAGATGGAAATATTTTGGAAAAGTTATGGAAATGTTAAGTTGGAAAATGTCATTCCCGCACCTATTAAAGTCTGTAAAAGTTGGTTAAAAACCAAGTGGGGAAGTGGGTGCAAAACTGCCAAAAAATTACCAATAACGGTTCCCGCCTGACAGCTCGTTCGAATGACATTTCGTTCGAACGAAATCTCGTTCGAACGAGTCTTCTAACGATGCTCCAGTATGGATTCGTTAGAAGCTCGTTGGAAATCTCGTTAGAACGACAATCTCGTTCGAACGACATTTCTAACGACGGACCAGTATGCCTTAGTGGGAACTCGTTGGCAAAACTCGTTCGAACGACATCTGGTTCAAACGAAAAAACTCGTTCGAACGACATATCTAACGAACGACCAGAAAGTTTGAAAAATTCATTTTTAGCCCAGAAAACTTTATAACATTTATTTAAAGCTTTAATAAATCCTTTCTTAAAACCAAACGCAGTTTTTATAAACCTAACACCCAATAAACTTGTTCCAAGCTCCTATATATATATAATTGCATTCATACCTTGGGAGCATGGAACTATGGTTGATGACGTAGAAACGAGGCACGCAAACCGACACATTTGATGAATCTTTATACTCTTTGCCGCTACGTCTTCAACAAACACTTCATAGGCTTGAGAATATTACAATTTAAATACTATCCTATGAATAAATAATTTTGTCCGGAATTGAGCCAAAACTATATATGGACTCAATTGGAAATTTGTGTCCTTACAAATCTCCCCCTTTGGCTATTTCGGGACAAAAACCAAAAAAAAAATCCTAAAGGGACGTCAAGCTCTACTAGACTCAAAACATAACCCACGCAAACTTAACTCAACCCAAGGATCAAACGCTTTGCCATTAAACAATGCCGCTTTAGAAGAAATCCTGCACACTTAAGCAAACTCATCAAATGCATAGGGAATATCAAAATATTAAATGCAATTTTAATTACTCCCCCTAAATTAATTCTCCCCTTTATCAAACACATGACCTACTTAGAAAGACGTCTCCCCCTAAGATAAATCTCCCCAAACTAAGATACCCCTTTTTGTTCAGGAATAGGCGAAGGATAAAGAACTAATAAACATAAAAGAATGTTGATACTTAAAGTGAGAAGACATGAAAGCATATGGACAATAAAAGTAAGGCAAAGACAAAACAAAATATCATATATATGTACTATAAATATACCAATAAGTACTTGTATATATATATAGATATAAACACACACAAATTAGAATAGGAGTCTTTCACACTCGTATGGCAAAAATGTGTCATATGGAAACGGAAGTGTAGGGGTGTGAACTAGAAACAATTAAATTTGGACCTAAACACTTAATAAACGTTCACGGAGTTCTCATTTGATTGCAAACTTTATCACATTTAAATATAACCTCATGTGACAATATGAAGATTGAACTCAATGAACAAACATACACAATGCATACAAGCCTAGCATGATGATGATTCTACAAACCAAATAGAGTCATGACATTAGACACAACTAGGATAAACGGACATTGTGCAAACCGTTGATATACCATCCAATTCTCCCTCAATAAGCATATATATTCTTTTGCTTTTGAATGAATATATCAAACAAACATAGGCCTTGGCAATTGTTTTTCTTTTAATGCCATATTTTCTGTTATTTAGGCCTTTGGACCACGTATTTCTTTTAGGTCCAATAAACGATGGCTTACTATGGCAAAGGATTTAATTCATCCTTTCGAAGCCTTTCCCCGTGCATATTTATTTATCATGTTTTCATTTTCACACAAATCTCACATGCAACGGATTTTGACATGCACTAGTCCTCCTAGGTCATAGATATGTAGATGACTAGATTGGTAGGAGAACACCTCAAAAAGCTCAAATATAACATGTGACATTAAGATTTCAAAAGAGTTCATGCATGTGTGGAAAGAGGCATATAAAAATAGAATCCATTTAAACAACACAAAATCCAACTACTCCATAAAATATGGTAAAGAACATTTTAAGGATGGACAATCTAAACCAAAAGTTCTAGCCACATGGGAGCATAAAAGATGGGATTCAAACACAAGTATATGCCACTTAAAGTGTGTCAAACCAAAATACACACAAAAAAAAATCTTTTTTGAGTTTTTAACATTGTTAATCAAAAATAAATATATATACTCAAAAGAATAAACAAAAATCATTTGTATTTTTCATTAAGCTTAAATGAAATAAATAAAACACAAATGATAAACAAAAATCTTTTTATATTTTTTCAAGTAATTCAAACACAAGGAATATAATACAAAAAGATAAACAAGTCATATTTTCTAGCATGTGATATGAAATAAGGCAATGACTAGAAAATGAGTAAAACAAGCATACATTTAGCATGGGAATATAGCATGAAGTACAAACGCTAAAGTATGCAAACACTAACACATTCATCCTTTAGATTTAGCAAGGGAGGAAGCATGTGAAAGTAAATGAGAATCAAAAACCCTATTTTGCAAGGCAACCAAGTCGAATTTCCTAACCCAAATTAATGAAGAATGACTATCTTGGGGTGTTGGAACGGTAACTACCGTGGTTACTTTACTATGGGATTTTCTAGGAATTCTTTTAAGATCAAAACAAAATTTCCTAAGATGACCTTTTCGACCACACTGTGTACAAGCAAAAACATGTCGAAAAGATTTACTTAAGGAGTGATCTTTAAATGCATTCCTAGTAGATTCTCCTAAAACATTGGTCTTGGCTATATGAGTAGATTCATTACAAGTGTTGAAGCCTAAACCACAAGTGTCATTTTTAATTTGGATCGTTCTTAACATTTTATCTAGTTTTTCCGAACGACACTCCAAATAAAATTTGACATTACTAGAGTCTTTTAATTTATTTTGCAATTCAAAAATGTTAGACTCTATTAAAACATTTCTCTCTTCAAAAGCAAGAAGCTCCTTTTTCAAGGATTCCATTAAACCCCTAAGGCTATCTCTCTCGCCTTCTACATATTCAAGGTTCTCTTGAAGAGTCCTCTCATGTGTCCAAAGGTCTTCTATTAAAGCACTTTCATCAATGACCTTGACACTCTCTCTTAAACTAGCTTCTAACTTCAAATTAGCTCTTTTCAATTTAATTGATTCTTTATAAAGCTCTTGAAAAGCATTTTGAAGTTCACTCACATTAACCTCTTCTTCATTTTCACTCTCTGTTTCTTCTCCACTCTCACTACCATCAAAAACAAGAGAATCATGTACAATGACCATGGAAGTGGCATGTGCTATCGTTTCATCAATCGATGAGTTCTCACTATCGCTCACATGACTAGCCATAAAAGCCACAAAATTTTTCTTAGTGGGGGAATCGGGCTTTTCTTCCTTATCACTATCACTAAGGGTTGCATTATATGAAATGGGTCTCTTACCTTCTTTCCTTAGTTTAGTGGGGCACTCATAAGCCCAATGGCCATAACCTTCACAACCAAAACACTTATTGGACTCGTCCCTATCTAAATTTTCATTACTAGGTTTAGGGATCTTCTAGGCTTTAGAAATCTTCTCGCTTTTATCATGTTTAGAAGTATCAAATTTCTTAAAATCATTTTTAAATTTATCTTTGTTAATTTTAAGAAATTTTCTAAATTTACGAGCAAACAAAGCCATGTCTTCCGAGTCACTATCACTCTCGCTCTCTACTACTTGTTTGACCTCTTTTCGTGCTTTTAAAGCAACGCCCTTTTTGATTTTCTTTTCAGTTTTAGAGGGAAACATATCTAGTTCATAGGTTTGTAAATCACCTACAAGCTCTTATAATTTCGTAGAGGCTAAAGTTGGTAAAGAATTTAACACGGTCACCTTTGGAATAAATCTATCGGGTAGGGACCTTAAAATTTTCTTTACAACACGGTCGTCAGGTATTTTCTCTCCCAAGTTAAAAGATGAATTAACAATATCTGAAAGTCTAGCATAAAATTCATCAAACGTTTCTTTTTCATTCATTTTGATAGTTTCAAATTAAGTGGTGAGGTTTTGGAGTTTTGAAGATTTAACGACACTAGTTCCTTCATGAGTTAATTCTAAAATATCCCAAGCTTCTTTAGCGGTTTCACACATCATAATACGTCGGAATTCATCCGGTGTGACAGCGCTAAATAAGGCATTTAAACCACGGGAATTGAAATTAGCAAGTTTAAACTCATTTTCAATCCATCTATTGGCGGGTTTGATAACACGTTCATTTTCAACTAAATAAGTTGGTGGGGACCACCCGTTAATAGAAGATATCCAAACTCTCTCGTCGATAGATTTTAGTGCCGATCTCATACGCGATTTCCAATACGGGTAGTTTGAACCATCGAAAATAGGAAATTTTGAAAATGGGGAAAAATCCATTTTAGCCAAAAATTATTTAAAAGATCGTTAACGAAATAATTTATCGCTTTGGCTCTGATACCAATTTTAAAAAGTTGAAACCCCGGAATTTGCGTATCTCAAATAAAATATAATTTCCTTTTTTAAATAAATGCGGAAGCGTAAAGATGGTTCACAAAATAAACAAAAACAAATTTAAATTTCTTTAAACGACTTAATATTAAACCGAGTGAAGTCAAATAATTAATCAATTAATATATTCACTTAAACCGATTAATTAATCCAAGTCCTAGAATTTGCCTAAGTCATAATTAACAATTATCCAAAGTTAGGCGAAACCAATTTTAGCAAAGGACTTGAATAAACCAAATATACCCAATATTTAATTTAGCACCTAATTAATTGAGTGTGATGAATTAAACCAAATTTTATCTTGAATTAAGCTAAACATGCGTTCTACGTTATTTATGCAAGATAAAATAAATCAATCACACTACGCCGCGATGTACGAGGAAAAACCCAAGACGGGAAACAACCTCGGACGGCCCTAGCCACAAATCCACTAGATACGAAATTACAATTACAAGACAGATAGACTTACAACGACTGACTCGATCCCTCTCAAGCCTCGATGCTTCTTCTTATAGACACCTCTTCCTAGCGGATAACCTCGGAACACCACCGCGGTCTCGGAATCCACCGATAGGGCTTTCTATGGTCACCGTCACCCAAGCAAGGAGCCTTTCTCCAAGTGGGTAGAATCACAACAAAATGTCTTCTTCTTTGATGGATGTAGAAGCAAACCAAAACTTCTCTTCTTCAATTCGGTAGAGACAAACCGGTGCCAAAACTCCAAACAATTTGATATGTAAATAAGAACTTGGACTAAACACAATTGGGTGTAAACTAGAGTGTGAAGGATTTTCTCTTTGAAAACTAACACTCAAAACATGAACATTTTCCTAAACCATTTTTGCTCTCAAACACTCTCTAAGAGATGGAAATATTTTGGAAAAGTTATGGAAATGTTAAGTTGGAAAATGTCATTCCCGCACCTATTAAAGTCTATAAAAGTTGGTTAAAAACCAAGTGGGGAAGTGGGTGCAAAACTGCCAAAAAACTGCCAATAACTGTTCCCGCCTGACAGCTCGTTCGAACGACATTTTGTTCGAACGAAATCTCGTTCGAACGAGTCTTCTAACGACGCTCCAGTATGGATTCGTTAGAAGCTCGTTGGAAATCTCGTTAGAACGACAATCTCGTTCGAACGACATTTCTAACGACGGACCAGTATGCCTTAGTGGGAACTCGTTGGCAAAACTCGTTCGAACGACATCTGGTTCGAACGAAAAAACTCGTTCGAACGACATATCTAACGAACGACCAGAAAGTTTGAAAAATTCATTTTTAGCCCAGAAAACTTTATAAACATTTATTTAAAATTTTAATAAATCCTTTCTTAAAACCAAACGCAGTTTTTATAAACCTAACACCCAATAAACTTGTTCCAAGCTCCTATATATATATAATTGCATTCATACCTTGGGAGCATGGAACTATGGTTGATGACGTAGAAACGAGGCATGCAAACCGGCACATTTGATGAAGCTTTATACTCTTTGCCGCTACGTCTTCAACAAACACTTCATAGGCTTGAGAATATTACAATTTAAATACTATCCTATGAATAAATGTTTTTTTTCGGAATTGAGCCAAAACTATATATGGACTCAATTGGAAATTTGTGTCCTTACACTTAAGATATTTGAGATTTAATAAGAACTGTGGACTAATTAAATTCTTCCTTGTCTCAGATGCCTCCTCGACGTGCACCATGAGACAGACAGGCCCAATCAGGGCAACCAGCAGCTCGGGCTAAGGGAACAATGAACGAAGCTGAGGTCCCTGCCATAGTTGCTTAAGCAGTGAATGCAACTTTAACGGTGGTACAGCAGGCCCCATCTCAGGTTTAGGCTATGGCGCCAGTTCCAGCTCAGTTTCTCACTGCATGGGAGAGAGTTAGGGATGCTTTTCAGAGGGCACATCCCCTAGATTTTTTGGGCAGTTATGATATTGTCATCGCGACCCAATGAAAGAAAGAGATACAGAGGCATCTTCGCATGTACGAGTGCATTCAAGCTAGTAGGGGCCGCTTTATAGTTATGGGAGTCCACTAGCACTTTGGAAGAGAGGGACAGTATAACGATTTAGAGTTTTTGGGTGCAGCTTGACCGTTAATATTTTCCTTCTATCGTGAAGACTGAGATAAGGCGGAGACTGTTGAATCTCAAGAAGGAAATTATGACTATTACGGAGAATGAAGAGGAGTTCACGGGATTGATTACTATAGTTCCACATGAGGTACCTACCGAAGAAAAGAAGATTTGAATGTCCATGGATGGCTTGACCTGGAGGATTCACCAGCACCTCTTAGATAATCTGTCGCTAAGTACTTATACTGATGTACTTAACGGCGCCCTATTGCATTTCTAGGACCACCGCTTCCATCAGCAGGGGAGCAAATAAGTGGGGGAGTCCTGCTAGTAGGGCCGTACAGGAGGTAGTAGTGCCAGTGGGGCACCAGCAGCTCAGGGGGAGGTCCATCAAGGTGAGAAGAGTTCCCATCAGGGGGACCCTGCTAAGCGATTCTGATCTGGTGAATCTGGGCAAGACATGGGGGCAATAGATAGGCCAGCAGGGCTAGTCTAGTTAGCAAGACCAGCAGGGCCAGCATCATTACCAGAAGGGCTACAGCAGGGCCAACAATAATATCAACAGGGCCAGTGGAGGGGTGGTAACAACAATCAGGTCCGAGGACAGCAGGGGCAGAGGGGGGTAACTTTAGCGGAAGGTGTTTTTCTTATGGCAAGACTAGCCATAGGAAATAGGATTGCCCCGACAAGTGCAAGTTTCCCCAGTAGCAGGGTACCCAGCAGGAGCCTTAGAGACCAATTTTCCCCACCGCCCTACTAGTGGTATCCCTAGTTCCAGCTTTTCCCTCACTCCCGATCCAGAAAGGACAATTACAGTATGGATGTGTTTATAACGTCCACCAGGAAGCAACACCACAGGCACCACCTGCCATTGAGGGTACATTTTCTATCCATGGTACTATGAGAAGCATTTTATTTGACACTGGGGCATCACACTGCTTCTTAACCACTAGTTTTGCATGGGCCACGGGGTATTAGACATGGTAGAGAGTACAGTGAGATGTGTCGACTCATCGATGGGTAATGGGTCATTGATTTTCTTTGTATGCTGGGGAATAAGTATAAAGATTAGGAGTCTAATTTTTCCTGCAGATATGATAGTCTTAGATATCCATAAGCATGGTGCCATTATTGGCATGGATTGGCTTGCTGCTTATTGAGCCATGATAAACTGTTTTAGTAAGAGTATTATTTTTGCTATTTCGGGCTAGGAGATATTTCTGGTGGTGATGCCTCATCCTAAGGGAGGATCGTCCACCCATTTATATTATATAGATGAGGAGAACTCTAAGGATATAGTGATTCCCATTGATTCGATTCATGTAGTTCGTGAGTTTGTCGATGTGTTACAGGAGATACCGGGGTTAATTCTTAGCCGAGAGATATATTTCATTATATATTTGATACCAGGCACTCGGTCGATAGCCCATACACCATATTGTATGGCTCCAGCTGAGATGAGGGAGTTATGGGATCAGATTGAGCAGATGTTGGGACTGGGCTTCATCCGTAGGAGTACCTCAACTTGGGGTACCCCCGTGCTGTTTATAAAGAAGAAGGATGGGTCATTGATGTTGAGTGTCGACTATCGCGAGTTGAACAATGTCACAATACAGAATAAGTATCCGTTGCCATGAATTGATGACTTGTTCAACCAGTTGAGAGGAGGTACCTTATTTTCAAAAATAAATTTGAGATTGGGATATCATCAGCTACAGATTAGGGAGAAGGACGTGTCAAAGACTGATTTCTTGATAAGGTATGGGTCCTACGAGTTCCGGGTCATACTGTTTGGGCTAAAAAAATGCTCTAGTCGTATTCATTGACTTGATGAACTGGGTGTTCAGAGAGTTATTAGATCAGTTTGTCATTGTCTTCATAAATGACATCTTGGTCTATTCCCAGACTTAGGAGGATCATGCTGAGCATTTGAGATGGGTTTTTCAGACTCTACGAGAGCATCAACTGTATGCCAAGTATGAGAAGTGCGGATTCTGGTTATGAGAGGTACAATTTTTGGGGCACATTATGTCAAAGATGAGGATATCAATGGATCCAGGCAAAGTGTCAGCGGTGAGGGAGTGGGGACATCCCACGACACTGACGGAGGTGCGAAGCTTCTTAGGGTTAACCGGGTACTATAGGCGGTTCATCCGAGGGTTCTCAAAGATTACGGGTCCATTGACAAATTTGACTCACAAAGGGGTTCCATTCATCTGGGGTGATGCTTATCATTTATCTTTCGATGAGCTAAAGGATAACTTGACTTCGGGGCTAATTCTTGCTTTAGCCAGGCCAGGGGTGGAGTACCTGGTATATACCGACGCTTCTCTATAGGGACTTAGTGGAGTACTCCAGGAGGAGGAGGAGGTTATAGCTTATGCCTCTCGAAAGCTTAAGCCTCATGAGAGGAATTAACCCACCCATGACTTGGAGCTAGGAACAGTCATGTTTGCCCTACGAATTTGGAGACACTACTTATTGAGGGAGAAATTTTGCCTGTTCACAGACCAAAAGTCACTATAATACTTGTTCACTCAACAGGAGTTGAACATGCGTCAGCACAGGTGGCTGGAGTTTGTGGAAGATTACCAATTCGAGATACTGTACCACCAGAGGAAGGCTAACGTAGTTACCGATGCATTGAGCCATAGGCCAGTAGGTGAGGTGGAGAAAGTGTGGAAGGTGAAATGGAAAGAGTTGGGGCATCAGGATGCAGTGGTTCGATCCTTTATGTACATCATGACAGTCACACTAGAGATTTTTACGAGGGTGATCCAGGCCCAAGCTGCTGATATGTTTTTCCAGGACCAGATTATATGACTTCTAGCTGAGGGCACATAGTCCTACTCAGTGAGTTCAGATGGGGGTCTGGGATTTAATGGGATATTAGTGGTCCCGTAAGGGGAGGACTTACATCATGCAGTGATGACAGAGTCTCATGTGTCTCGATTTGTGGTACATCCCATAGGGGATAAGATGTACCAGGATATGAGGCGATAATACTGGTGGAGTGGGATGTATAAGGACATTACGGAGTTCATGTGTAAGTGTGTCACCTGTCAGCTGGTAAAGGTGGACCATCAGAGACCACCAGGGTTACTTCAGCCACTATAGGTCCCTATATGGAAATGGGAGAGCATTTACATGGATTTCATCACTGGTTTTCCTACCTCATAGAGGGGTCACGTATCTATATGGGTAGTGGTGGATCGATTGACCAAGGTAGCTCATTTTCTGTCGGTGCAGACATACTAAACTACGGGAAAGTATGCCTAGTTATTTATTACTGAGATAGTGAGGTTGCATGGGGTGGCCCTGAATATCGTGTCCCATAGACACAAGATTTTTGTGTCATGTTTCTAAAAGAGATTTTAGGAGGCTATTGGTACCGAGCTGCGGTTGAGTAGGACTTATCACCCATAGGAAGACTGAGCGTACTAATCAGATGTTGGAGTATATGTTGTGTATGTGTGTCCTTAATTTTGGAGGGGATTGGGAGCCGTACCTTCCACTGGTGGAGTTCTCTTATAATAACTCCTATCAGTTTACGATCGGCCTGGCCCCATTTGAGGTGTTGTACGGAAGACCTTGTCGTTCTCCCACTTGTTTGCTAGAGGTGGGGAACAACAAGTTACTTGAACCAGAGGAGATTTAGGACACGTTATCCAGGATTTAATTGATCAAGAGCCGTATTTGGGTAGCCCAGGATAGGCAAAAAAGCTACGCCGATGCAAAGAGGTCCTTCAAGGAGTTTAAAGTGGGGGACCGGGTATTACTACAAGTGTCTCCTATAAAAGGAGTGATGAGGTTCGAGAAGAAGGGGAAATTGGCTCCGAGATACGAGGACCATTTCCCATTATTGAGAGGATCAGATAGGTGGCATACATACTTGGGTTGCTAGAGCACTTGCACTATGTTCATGATGTGTTCCATATTCCATCGTTGAGACAATATCTTTGAGATGAGTTGACCCACACTCACATTATGATTGAGGAGATTGACTTGTAGCCCGACAGTTCTTATAAGGAGAGACATGTGACTATCCTAGACCGCAATGAGAGGAAATTGAGGTCAAAGGTAGTTCCATTTGTGCGGGTTCAGTGGGAGCATCATAATGTAGAGGAATCTACTTGGGAGCGAGAGGAGGAAATGTGCGAGAAGTATCGAGACTTATTTTTACGAGGTATGCTTTACTTTTCGAATTTTGGGGAAAAATTTCGTTATTAGGGGGGAAGTATGTAACACCCCATATTTTTATTGTATTAAATAATTGGGATTAATTATTATTGTTGGATTAATTAAATTGATAAGGTGAGGAATTTATTTGTTAATTAATTCGGATTAAAATAAATATTAACTAGCGTGCCAAGGGTTAATACTTATTGTTGAGATTTTTTTAAAATTACCGTGTGAATATGTAATATAGAATTATGAAATTTTATAAATTGTCGGAATGTGAAAAATGACAGTTTGGCATTTCAAGTAGGGACGCGCGCGTGTGAATCGTATCGGGACTAATTAAATGGAATATAAAGATAATTAATTTTGAGTAATTCGTATGGTAATTTTGAGTGGACCATTGAGTTCAAAAGGGTCGGGATAGTCAAAAAAACTCTACTCGAGTATTTTATTTGGATTACAGAATATTATTAGGCCTAACCGACACCATGTAGGGGTATTTTTCTCATTTGGATTTTTAAGGAAATAAAATGAATGAAAATTAGGAAAATAAAATAAAGTGTACATGGGTAAGAGGGGAGTCTGTCAATTCCAAAGCTACGAGAGAGAACCATAGAGAAGAGAGGTGAGAACTCATAAGCATGCTTGGTGAAAAATCCATCATCTTCCTCTACCGTAACCATCTTTGGGTAGATCGGTAGACGAGGAGAAAGCCCATACCAATTTCATCAATGGATTAGAACAACAATTTGAGGCATGTTTTTATTACTTGCTTTCCTTAGAAATAATTGTGTTCATGTTAGACTAGGAGATTTCTCTTTGTTATAAAGATTAAATTTGGTTAAAAATTTAGGAGAATTAGTCATAAATTGGGTCTAATTTGAATAAAGTTTGATTCCCTTTTGTAGATAGGTTTATGCCCTTGAATTTATGATAATTTTCGGATTGAATCTGGGTCTAATTTAGAGTTTTGCATGTAAATTTTATATCTAGGGTTCTTCACATTTAGATTTGGGTATTTCGAATTTCGATGGTGATTTGTTATGATTTAATGATGATATATTGTTAAAAATCATATATAGATGTTAGGTAGTTGATTGGAAATGAATGATTGGTGTTTGGGTTGATCATTTTAGGGGTTTTAGGCTTAAAAATGGTGGAAAACAAAACTATTAAGGGTGTAGAAAATAACAGGTCTGGTAGGGGAAGAAAACTGCCCAATCTTGTTCAAACGAGAAAGGATCTCGTGAGATGACATTCAAACGACATCTGACCTGGTTCGAACGGCACGTCCAAAACTTGGAAACTTGCAATTTTTTCCTAATTAGGTTTACGCAGTTGTTTTGAGATAGGGAGCTGTCTTTTGGTGATTGTACCATACTGTAGAATTACGAGGAAATATTCGTAGAGTAATACCTTAAAAATTTGGAATGGCGAATTAATCTTGGAAATTTTCAGAGAGGGAATAAAGAAAATAACTATATTATAAATAGTAAAGAGATAATAATACATATGGAAAATACATGTAAGGGTTAGGTGAATACCTTGAATTTTAATGGGATGTGGGAATGCCTATTATATGATTATATTTGTTGTGTGTATAGCATACATACGCTGTTTGCTATCGGGAGGAGGTTTTCGCTCAGTGGACAATCTTATCTTGGGTGACCCAATGGGGGGGGGGGGTATGTGACTTGTACCTAGAGCATATGAACTTGGTTACGTGCTATCTGAGAAGTAGGATAGTTTCAACGGCTAAATGGGAGACCCATTTGGCTAGGGAATATACTCGCCTCCAATATTTGTGATCTAAATTTTTTGTCCATGAGAGATTGAACCTATTGTCCTTTATGCAGTGATTGATGCACCGGGACATGATAATAGAGTCTATATATATATGTGTGTGTGTGTGTGTGTGTGTGTGTGTGTGTGTGTGTGTGTGTGTGTGTGTGTGTGTGTGAGTGTGTGTATATATAGGGATGTTATGACTATGTATATATATTTATATGTACTTGTGGATAAATTATTATATGTGAAATTACTAGATATAGTAATGTTGATAAATAAATAAAATCTGGTGAGTAAAAGATTAACTATTAGAACAATGGGTATAGAATGTGGTTTTGGGGATAAATGATTTTAATAGCGTATTGTATGGGCGATACGAGTTACTCCTTTGAGATATATTTAGAAGTATAAGTCTATGACCTAGTTGGGAATATTATAGGTAATTAGGGTAGGATAGACGTACGTTAGGCACGCCCAATAGTGGAGAAGTGAGAATCTCATGTAAGAGTTCGAAACTAACATGCACATAATACTTGCATTATTTCAGTTTTAATTACTTGCTAAAACAAATATTTTTACAACTCGGGCTTTGACTCTTTCGCTATATATATATATATATATATATATATTATCAGGTACCCAGCCCGAGGGTTACCAGGTGTAGAAGCGCGGATCATTTAGCGAACTGCAATGGTTGCGGGAGTCACAGGTCCTTGCATTGGATGCATCTATCATTTCCTTAAGTTCCACTCAGACATTTCTCTTAGGTAATGTTTCACCTATTCTCAGTCGTTTTATTAGAGATTGTACTCAGTTTATTTTAGTAGTTTATTTTTGTTGCACTTGCGAATTTTATGGTTTATTGGTTTGAGACTTTGACCTGGAATGTTTTATCCAATCTGATTTATTTCAGTAGTTGATTCATGTCCAGTATTTATCATATTTATGTGGAATGTAAATATATTATATCTTAAAGAATGGAAATTTATTAATGGATTATTTGAGCATAATTAAAATTAAATGTTTTGACACTTAGTTGAATTATTTATTAGGTTATAAATAAAGAAAAATTAGTTTCGACAATGATGCTAAGAATGAATCCACTGAACATTATGTTTTAAATTTAATAAGGGGCTGATCACCCAGTATTTAATTAGGCGGGGTGTCACAGTAAGTTGTGATGGGATCCATTCAACTGGGTGCCTTTTCTATGTGGAGGACTTGCTCTGCGATTGTTTGGTTGACGCAGTAATTCTCTCTGAATGGTTCTTGTAAGGACACAACTTTCCAATTGAGTCCTTTGTAGTTTTGGCACAATTTCGGACAAAAATGTTTGAGTCATATGATACATTTAATTGATCCTATTTCAAGCCTATGACGAGTTTTTTGAAGACGTAGCGGCCAAGTGTATAAAGCTTCATCAAAATTCCGAGTTTAAGTGCCTCGTTTCTACGTCATCAACAGTGGTTCCATGCTCCTAAGGTATGAATGCATTATATATATATATATATAGGAGCTTGGAACAGTATAATGGGTGAACATTTATTTAAAACTGTTATTTATTTTTAGAAATATTTAATTAAAACATTAAATAAAGTTTATGGGCTAAAAATGAAAATTTCCAACTTTCTGGAAGTTCATTCGATATGTCGTTTGAACGAGTTTTTCATTCAAACCAAATGTCGTTCGAACGAGTTTGCCAACGAGTTCCCAGTTTGGCCTCTGTAACTTCGTTCCAAATGTCGTTCGAACGAGATGGATGTTCGAACGATATTTCTAATGAGTTTATTTTTTAAAGACACTGGAACTTCGTTAGAATGCCGTTAGAAGGCCGTTTTAATGACACTTCGTTCGAACGATAAATCTTGTTCGAACGAGATTTGGTGGGAACAGTTAAATGGTAGTTTTCGACAGTTTTCACCCACTTTCCCATTATCTTTCCCCACTAACTTTTGACTTTTGACTGAATATCTAAGTACGAGAACCAACTTTGGAAAGTTAACTTTTTCAAACACATCTATCTCCAAGAGAGAGTTTGATAGCAAAAGAGAAAGGAAAAGTTCATGCTTTAAAGTGTCTATTTTTCAAAGAAAAATTCATTTACACTTTAGGTTATACCCATATCGTTTATCCAAGTTTTCATATATATATATATACATTGCTTGGAGTTTTGGCACCGATTTTTCATCTCTACCATTTGAAGAGATGTTTGGGTTTGCTTCTAAATCCCACAAAGCAGAAGAGGTTTGCAGTTGATTTACCCACTTGGAGAAAGGCTCCTTGTTCGGGTGACTGTGACCATATAAAGTCCGATCGGTGGATTCCGAGACCGCGATGGAGCTCCGTGGTTACTCGCTAGGCATAAGTTGATACAAGAATACGCGTCGGGACTTGAGAGGGATCGAGTCGAGTGTTGTAAGTCATCTTGCTTGTATTTGTAAATTCCGTACTTAGTGGATTTAAGGCTAGCGTCGTCCGGGATTTTTTTCCCGTTGTGGGTTTTTCCTCGTACATCATGGCGCAGTGATTTATTGTTTATATTATCTTGCTATACTCACCTAGAACGCATGATTAGGTAATTCAAGATAAAATTTGGTTTTAATCACCACATGTTTAATTTGGTGCTACATTAAATATTGGGTAATGTGTAGTTAATTCAAGTCTTCAATTTAATGTGTTAAAATTGGTTTGGCCTAATTTGCTAAATTTGAGAAATATGACTTAGGCAAATTTGTAGGACTTGGTTTAATTAATTGTGTTTAAGTGAAATTCAAATAAGTATATGTACTTAATCTAATTTCACTTGGTGTAAATTTAATCTGACAAAAAATAAATTTTATTAAGTTGTTTTAATTTGAACCATCATCCTACGCTTCCGCATCTAAAAAGGAAATTATCTTTTTGAAGAATAAAAGAATTTTATTTGTTATTTAAAAATTGGGGGCCTTCTACTGCTTTTTAAATTGGTATCAGAGCCGAACCGCTAATTTATCGTGTCAAAGATCCGTTTTTTGGCTTTTATAATTTTTATGCTCCTTGTATTTTTAGGTGGTTCAATATTTACTCACTCTCGTTTTTTTTGTATCTCTCGATGGGACGTCTTAATGATAATTTTTCCATTTCTAATTGTTGATGTAAAAAATTAGATCACTCTAATAATTCAATCACAGATAAATAAATGAGACAAAAGATTTTTAAAGTGGTTCAACCTTATAAGAATGGCGTACGTCAACTGTTGTGTTATTGCTGAGTGTTTAGGAATTCTCGATTACAAGTTCTCTCAAGAAATTCCTCTCTCGATTCCAGGGTTTGGATTCGGGATCCCTTCTAATGAGGATTGTACAATGTATTTATAGCCCTGAGGTTGTAATGTGAATGGGTAATACATTAAATGATATACATATGAAAGGGTAATACATTTAATGCCCTTTTTGCGTGTGCGTCTGAATGATAAGCATTTAATGAGCAGTTAAACTGTTGGTATCCTGCTTCGAGGTGCAGCTCGGACCGCCTAAGTTGCTCGGACCGCTTGAGCTTCTCGGTGCTAAAGAGTTCCTCGGAGAGGTCTTTTCCTCGGAGCGTATGAGTTCCTCGGAGTAACATGGTTCCTCGGAGCGTGTGATTATCTCGAAAGTGATTGTTGTTGCCATGTAGATAGCCACGTGTCTTCATATGATTGGTCCATGTCAGCAGATTAAATTTGGTATGAACAGAAGCCCCCAATGTTTCATAGTTCGAAATTTAAGGAGTATGGAACATTCTTTATCGGAATATGGTAGCTTTAAATAGTCTTCCTGATTTTTAGGAGCGTTTCCCTTGTATTTATTTCTCCTTCCCAATTCGTAGAATCATGATTTTTTGGACTTTTCTGCGTGCTTCGATTCCCGCGTTACTTTTCATCTTTTTAGCCGCTGTTGCCCGCTCTGATTCCCGCGCCACTTTTCATCTTTTTAGCCGCCGGTAACGTAATCATCCTTTTTTGTAATCATTACTTCACCATTTCCAAAGGCAAGGTATTTAAACTTCACAGATACTCCCATCGTCTTCTACTTTTCAAATTTGTATCTTTGAGTTTTTTATTGTCTTCTACTCTCTTGTGCGTTCATCTCTTCCATCGTTCGTTGTCAACAGCTCTACTCTTTTTCATTAAGATCTTCTTCTTTCTTCTTCATTTCTTTTATTCATCATCATGGTTTACCCTGTTGAGTCTCTTGAAAAGTTTCGCTCTGATTTTTCCATTCCCTCCTGGGTTGTTTTGGAAGAGCTTTATGAGCCTTCTGATTACTTCCGTTTGGCTGAGGGACATTGGTTCCCCAGTCTCTGTATGGCTGAGTGTGGATTTTCTTTCCCACCCAATCCCTTGTGTCTGGAATTCTGTCATTACTTTGACGTTGTTCCTGCAAGAATAGCCCCCAACACATGGAGAATAGTCAATGGGGTGCATAAATTAAATCAAGTCCATGGAACTCGCATAGGGATTCCAGAAATCATGTACTGCTATAGATGGGCAGTTAATGATAATATTTTTTATTTAAAAACTAGATTTTTAAATAGAGCCTTAGTAGTCAATCTCCCTGATTCCAATAGGGATTATTTTGAACACGGGGTTGTCATAAAAAATTGGCAACACCCTCCATTAACTGGAGATGAGGTTTACCAGGGTCCCAAATGCCCTCCTTATGGCAATGGGATAGGTTATTTTTATTTCATTTTATTTATTTTGAAATCATGTTTCTTTTATGTTTGATAAAATGTGCCACTGATATCTCAATGTTTGTTTATTTGTAGTTGATAACAAAAGAAAGTGCCCAAAAGAAGCAGATGTCAATATAAGGCATTTGAAACTTATCTGGAGTCTACCTCAAAGTGTTGCTGACGAGCACATTAGATCAGCTTCATATCTACTGCAGTACAAGAGCTACACCACTTCTTTCACTGATCGCCCAGTGATAAGTGAATCAGAGCCAGTACCAGCTTCCACCAGCTCATCGCCTGAATCCCATATTCCTTTAAGTGAAAGGATGAAGAAGAGAAGATCTCCTACCCTGTTTGAGAAAACTGCCTCTGGCTCTGGGGAGGCAAAAAGGAGTAGGATTGATGTCCCAAGGGAGGGGACGAAGAAGACTGATGCAGCTCCTCCAGCTGCTCCTTCTAAAGTTGCCGAGATGCCCGCAGTGGCTCCGAGCAGCTCTGCTGCTCCTGGAGAGGTGATTGTAATATCACCGACCAAGGGTTCTTCCTTGGTTCAATCCGTTTTTGTTCCCCCGAGGAGGCTGAAGAAAAGCTCCTCGGTCAATTTGGCTGATACCATCACTCAGCCCCCAGTTGTTGGAACTGGCGTTCCAACTTTTGTTCCCCCGAGCTCTGCCATGAGCTCGGTAAAATCCTGGATCATTCCCGAGGTCCAAGGTACTAAAGAAAACCTTACTTGGGATATGGTCACCTCGCTAGCTGCTCGTCACCTTGCTTCTGTAAGTCTCTTTACTTTGAATTTTTCATATTTCCTTTGTCATTTCCGTTTCTAACTTGCTTTCTTTTTCTGTTCACAGTTGACGAGCTGCTTCAACATAATCCTGAAAAAGGATGAAGCAATTAAAGCTTCATGCTCTTCATTTAGTGTGGAGGGAGCTATGGAAGAGGCTATCAAGTCTTTGGAAGACTCTCGCCAGAAGTATGCCACTGATAAGGCTATTTGGGAGAAGAAGCTTTCCTCCAACGAGCAGAAGAAAGCTCGAGCTATTGATGCCTCCAAGGAGTTAGAGAAGATAATAAATGCCTTGGAGAAGGCAAATAAGGAGCTTGAAGAGAAGCTCAAAACTGCAGGAGAGTTTGAAGATAAACTCAAGGCTGCCGAGGAGGAGTTGGCTCAACTTCGGAAAGTAGGTCGACAGAAGGAGGAAGCAGAAAATAAATTGAAGGCTGCTGAGAACCTGCTATCTGAGAAGCTCTCCTCAGAGAAATTGAAGAGGAAGATGGTTGTGAAGAATTCCTTCAGTGTTGGCTGGGACAAGGGGTGGAACAAGGGGTTGGCTGCCATGGTATCGCAAGTGGACTATGGCAGCCTAAAGTACTTTAGGAATGGTTGGGTTGCTGCTCTCCAGGAAATGAAAGTTGATGAATCTTCTGAGCTCTTCCAGCAACACACTCCTGGTCCCCCTCCAACCCCAGAAGATCTTAAAGAGGACGAAGCTACCTCAGAAGAGTCTTCTATGGTGATGGGAGATCATACCCCAACCATTCAGCCTGCTGCCGAAGAACTTCAGCAGATCGTCAGTTCCTTTGAGCAATTGCCTACTCTCCCCGAGAAATTATCCCTTCCCTCCGAGCAACCTACCTCTTCATCCTAGCCTCCCGAGAAGGTTTTGGGAGATAAGGAAAAGGTGTAGTGTTGTTCGGGTTTCTCTTTGTTTCTTTTTATCAAATGTAACCCATAATATTTAACTCTGAATTATGATCTAATAAAACTTGAGTTCTTTTTGCATACTGTTGTCTATTTTCTATTCATACTCTGCTTGTAACTCTTATTGATGATTTCTCTTCTTTCTATGCTAGTTTCTGGCCAGGATGGAACTGCTATCTACCCATGATACTGTGCTCATAAGGCAATGCAATGATTACTTTAAGGCTGGTCACACAAACTTGAGTGCAGCATAAATTGTCGACATCCTCGGCCAGGATGCTTCAGAATAGGCAGTGGAAGCATATCAAAATCTGAAGTGTCTACTTGATCGAGCGGTGGCCAATAATGTGGCCTATTATGACATGATCGAGGATCTCCAAGGCACCCTCGAAGACCTTCAGCTTCAATACAAAGAATCCACTGCCCTTTTGCATGAGGGGTATGAGAAGAAGTACAAGTTGATCATTGCCGATAAGGGCTACGAGAAGATTTTTGCTGTGAAGGAGAGAACCCTGAAAGGTGAGGTCGAGGAATGCAGAAAGATTGCCGAGTTGCTGGAGCGAGAGAACAACAACTTGCAGAAAGATCTATCAGAGTTGAAGTCTGAAGCCTCTTCTTCTAAAGCCTTAATCCCAGTGACCGATAAGGGATTTTCGTTCCTAGAGGTTGAGAACGCCAACTTGAGGGATGAGTTGGAAACCTTAAAGAGAGATGGCGCCTCTACATCAACTCATGGATGAGCAAGAGCTCCTCGGGGATGAGCAATAGCAGCTCAGATTCCCATCGAGGAACAGAGGACTAAGTCTGCCTTAGAGAACCAGGCCTTCCAACTAATGGCGAAGAACCAGGCTTTAGCTGAAATGTCAAAGAAAATCAGAGACTTGGAAGAGCAGCTCTCTACGCAGAAATCTACCTTGGTGAATAAAGAGCTCTTCGTCAAAAATCTCCACGAGCAGCTGGACAGGCTAACATAACAGTTCCACAAACAGCCCAGGGAGTTCTGGATGGCTGGATACAATGAAGCTCTCTTTCACTTGGACAATCGTATCCAGAATGCCAATAATGAGGGCTACAAGCAAGGCTGGTTGAATGCCTTAGGTGTGTTGCAGCTCAAATAGGGTCATTACATGTGGGACTGCCATGATCCCGGGCTTCTCGACTTACCCGTGCCACCATTTAAACTGGATATGAGTTAGATCCCTGCTCGGGCCATTCCTCGGAGCTTTATTTCTAAATATCTCGGCGACTACAATCTTCATTCAATTGTTGAAGTATCTCGTCCTGAGCATCTTCTAGATCGACCATCCGTGATGAATGTCAGGATGTTAAGGGATCTCAACTTCATAAATTCTCCTCTGGCTTTAAATGATCCGCCTGCTGGCGAGGAACCTGTGTCAAAAGTAGAGGGGAAAAACCAGTAGAATAGGAATTTTTGATGTAATAGTTAGTATATATTTCAATACCAATGTAACTTTCATTTTATTATCAAATGTAATTTATTTTGAATTCAATGAAAGACTTTCATTTTTATTCTCTATTGTCTTATAACATTTTATATTTGTGCATGCATATCTGATAAAAAGATAACAATATTGTGTAGTTTGAACTTGTGATAGTCATTTGGCAAAAACAACATTTTGTTTCTCGACCAACTTAGTAATAAAGCAATAAGTATAAAAATGTTTCTAATCAACCAAGGTTGTTAAATTCTTCATGTCGACCAACTATAGTTAGTGGATTTTTAAATAATTTTGCCCATAAAATGTTTTCGACCAACCAAGGTCGGTAAATTTTCCTTGTCGACCAACTACAGTTGGTGGGTTTTTATCCCCAACCAACCATAGTTAGTAGATTTTGGCGCTTTCTGGAAAAATTTTACCTTTCGACCAATATAAGTTGGCATTTTCGAGAATATATTTACCTCCCGACCAACATAAGTTGGCATTTTCGAGAATATACTTACCTCCCGACCAACATAAGTTGGCATTTTCGAGAATATACTTACCTCTCGACCAACATAAGTTGGCATTTTCGAGAATATTTTGTTTCCTAGCCAAACAGGTTGGCATTTTTAGGAATATTTTGTTTCCTAGCCAAACAGGTTGGCATTTTTAGGAATATTTTGTTTCCTAACCAACCGAGGTTGGCATTTTTAGGAATATTTTGTTTCCTAACCAACCGAGGTTGGCATTTTTAGGAATATTTTGTTTCCTAATCAATCGAGGTTGGCATTTTTAGGAATATTTTGTTGAGTAGTCTAATCTTTGCCGAGTAGTGTGTAACACTAGTATTCCCCGAAAAATTCTCAATAAAAGGAAGAACTTTGGCAGAATATCTTCATTTTATTCATAATGATGGAACTGCTTTACATGGGGATATACATCACTGATAATACTTGTGTAGGTGCTCTGCGTTCCATGCATTCTTAAACTCCTCTCCCTCTAGAGTTACTATTCGGTAAGTTCCTGGTCGAACAACTTCTGTAACTCGGTATGGTCCTTGCCAATTTGCCTCTAGTTTATTGTGCTTTTGAATTACTTTCTTCAGCACGTAGTCTCCTTCTTTCAGGTCGCATTTCTTCACCCTCTTGTTGTAAAACAAAGTTGTTCGCTGCTGGTATGCAGCATTTCTGATTGTTGCTTCTTCTCTAACCTCCTCGAGCATGTCTAAATCCAGTCTTCTCATTAAGTCGCTGACAAGGGAATTAAAATTCAGTACCCTGTGTGTTGGGAGGCCCAACTCGGTAGGTATAACATCTTCACTTCCAAACGCCAGCATATATGGTGATTCTCCTATTGCTACTCGGGGAGTAGTTCGGTAAGCCCAAAGTGCTGATTGTAGCTCGTTGATCCTATTTGCTTTCGCATCATCCAGTCTTTTCTTCAAACCATTCAGCAGCGTTTTGTTTGTTACTTCAGTTTTTCCATTGCTTTGAGGTGGCCTGGTGCTGAGTGGACCTTCAAAATGTTTGATTGATGGCAATAGGCAGCGAACTCCTCGTTATCAAATTGTGTTCCATGGTCTGTGATGAAAGCATGAGGAAGACCATATCGACAAATGATGCTCTTCCAAATAAATTGGTACACTTTCTCATACGTCATATCAATGAGTGGCTCAGCTTCTACCCACTTAGTAAAATAATCTACTGCGACAACGAGGTATTTGAATCTTCCTCGAGTCGTTGGCAGTGGCCCAACGAAATCAATTCCCCACATGGCAAATGGCCAAGGGTAAGTTATGGGTGTCAACAATGCTTGTGGAGTTCTTCGGATGGAGGAAAAGCGCTGGCATTTGTCACACTTCTTGGCATAGGCTACACAATCGGCCCTCATCGTCGGCCAGTAGTATCCCTGCATCATCACCCTTTGTAAAAGCGTCCGACCTGCTACATGTGCTCCACAGGACCCTTCATGGATCTCTTCAATCAATTCGTTTACCTCGGAGGGATGTACACATCTCTACAAACCTTCCATAATTCCTTGTATATATAAAACACCATTAGTTAATACATACCGAGCGGCTTTAAACTTCAATTTCTTGACTGCGATCTTGTCAATTGGTAATTCTCCCTCATCAATATATTCCCTGATGGGATCCATCCAAGATGGTCCTAAATCAAGGGTAATAAAGTTCATCGTCAGATCTTCATCTATACTCCGACCAGATAGCACTTCAATTGGGATTGTTCGTCGTAGCTCGGTGCGAGTAGCTGATGCTAGTGGGGCTAGGGCATCTGCTCTCGCATTCTCCATTCTTGGTATTCTGACCAGCTGAATAGCGACAAATTCTGACACCAGCTCCTTTGCATTTGCATGATATCTGATCATTAATTCTCCTCTAACTGCATATACTCCCAACATTTGATTTACGATCAATTGAGAATCACTGAAGACAATAATCTGCTGCACCTCCATAATTTTTGCCAAACTAAGTCCTGCAATCATGGCCTCATACTCACCCTCATTGTTGGAAGCTTTGAATTGGAAACGCAGGGTGTATTCCATGTCGACCTCGTCCGGAGTGCTCAAAACTATCCCCGCGCCACATCCTATAGTGCAAGATGAGCCATCTACATATAGCCTCCATATAGGTAACTCGTCTTTAAATTTCTGATCAGTTAGAGTTCCTCGGTGAAATATTTGTTGCTTCCTTTCGTCCTCCCCGGATATTTCTCGCTCTTCATAGATCATTTTTTCTTGCCCTTTTACCAACCGGAGTTGGTCTGAGCTTGAATTTAATGATTCTGTAACATCCACTTGCCCTTTTACCAACCGGAGTTGGTCTGAGCTAGTGTTTGTTGATCCTGTAACATCCACAGGTTGATCAGCGAGCAACTTTTGCTCCTCGTCCGGAGTGCTCACAACTATCCCTGCGCCACATCCTGTAACATCCACACCCCCTTTTACCAATCGGAATTGGTCTGAGCTTGTGTTTGTTGATCCTGTAACATCCACAGGTTGATCAGCGAGCAACTTTTGCTCCTCGGGGATATCAGGATAGGTGAACTCTGCTATAAAATCTGCCACAGCTTGCCCTTTTAGCGATGATCTCGGTTTGTAGACTGTATCATATTCACCGAGCTCTATTGCATAGTATATCAATCTCCCTGATTTTTTTGGCTTGTGAACGGCTTGCCTCAATAGCATATCGGTATACACTACTATGGTATGAGCCTAGAAGTATGGCCTCATTCTCCTACTTGCTTCAATAAGCGCCAGTGCTAACTTTTCCAGCCTTGGATATCTGATCTCTGCTCCTCGGAAGGCCTTACTTGTGTAGTAAATTGGTTTTTGCACTCCATTCTCCACTCTGATCAACGTTGAGCTAACTGCATTCTCGGACACTGCGAGATACAAGTAAAATTTTTCTCCCATTACTGGCCTGGATAACAGTGGAGGTGCTCCCGAGTATTTTTTCAAGTCTTGCAAAGCCTTCTCGCATTCATCATTCCACTCAAAAGTCTTTCTGAGTGTTTTGAAGAATGGGAGACATCTATCAGTTGCTCGTGACACAAATCTATTGAGTGCTGCTACTCGTCCTGTGAGACTCTGTACTTCCTTCTTCGTCGTTGGAGATCGCAACCCTAATAGAGCTTTGATCTTTTACGAATTTGCTTCAATGCCTCGCCGATTAATAATGTATCCGAGAAACATGCCTTCTCGTACTCCAAATATGCACTTCATCGGGTTCAGCTTCATTTGATATTTATCTAGTTGATCAAAAGTCTGACTTAAATCAACTAGATGATCGGCAGCTTTCTTGCTTTTTGTCAGCATATCGTCAACATAGACTTCCATATTGCAACTGATTTGTTCAGCAAAGACTTTGTTCATCAGCCGCTGATATGTCACACCTGCATTTTTCAAACCAAAAGGCATAACATTATAACAATAAGTTCCCCGAGGGGTAATGAAAGAAGTACTCTCCCTGTCTTCAGGTTTCATTTTAATTTGATTGTAGCCAGAATAAGCATCCATGAAGCTTAGCAACTTGTGTCCCGAGGTAGCATCCACCAGTTGATCAATTCGGGGCAGTGGAAAGTGATCCTTTGGGCATGCTTTGTTGAGGTCGGTGAAGTCTACACACATCCTCCACTTGTTGTTTTTCTTCTTTACCATCACTACATTGGCTAACCAGTCTGGATATTTAACATCTTCAATGAAACAAGCCTTCTGGAGCTTCTCAACTTCCTCCTGTATAGCTTAATTCTTCTCGGGACTAAATACTCTTCTTCTCTGCTTCACAGGCTTGATCTCCTTATTCACATTGAGTTCGTGACATAAGAAGTTTGGGTCTATCCCTGGCATATCTTCATGACTCCATGCAAAAGTTTGTTTTCTGATTTTAAGAAAATTTATTAATTCTTGTTTTAATGAGGCTTCCAACGACGAACCTATTTGAGTAGTTCGCTCAGGGTGCTCGTCGTCCAGAATGATGTTTTCAGTAGCTTCCACCGCTTGACCCTTCACGAGTTGCGATTCATCTCGAGGATCCAATGTTTCAATCTCTGCCCCTTCATCGACTTGATAGGGAGTAGTCTTTTTCTTTGATTCCTCCAATTCTTCTTGCTCAACGGATGAATAATAGCATTCCCGAGATACTTTCTGATCACCTTTCACAACTCCTACTCCAAAGTTTGTTGGAAATTTTAGGCATTGATGCACTGTAGATGGTACAGCCTCGAACTTCTTCAATCCTACTCTTCCCATGATGATATTGTACGATGATTGGACATTCTTATCCATCACGAAAAATGTATTCTTTCTGTCCGACAAGCAGGCCACGTACCAATGAATATATCCAACTTGATCGTCCCAAGTGGAAATACTTTCTCACTAGTAAAATCGATGAGGGGTCTGTGGTAAGGCTCCAGTTGAGATAGCTTTAGATTTAGACTATCGAAGCACGAGTAGAACATGATGTCTGCCAAGCTACCATTATCGACCAGCACTCTTGAAATCATAACCTCCTTCATCCTCATTTTGATCACCAGTGGATCATCGTGAGGATATAGGACACCTGCGAGGTCATTTTTTGAGGACCCAATGACCAACTTCTCTTTGTTCACCTTTCTCGGGCGATCCTCCTCAGCTAGATTTATTCGCTGAATGTACGAGCAAGCTTGAGCCTTATCGAGGTAAGCTTTTCTCTCTGTAGTAAGGTCTCCTCCTCCTGCATCTCCACCTGTTATAACATTACAGTCAAATGACCCAAAGCGTATTGAAAATACCTCTCGTTCTGGCTGTCTTGGTCTCTTGAGAAGATCGGGGTCATTATCAGGATCAACTTCATGATTTCTTTTCTTGTTCTCCTCTCCTCGACGAGGAGATCTAGACCTTTCTCTTGATCGGTCGTTGTTTCTTCTTTCGTTTCCCCGTTCAACATACTTTGACGGCTTTCCTCGTCTGATGAGTGTTTCAATCTCATTTTGAAGAGCTATGCAATTCTTGGTCAAATGGCCATGATCTTTGTGAAACTTGCAATATTTTTCTCTATTCCTCGTGTCAGGGTCTGCCTTTATTTTCTTTGGACAGTTTAACTCCTCGCTGTTCTTAATTTCTTCCAGGACGTGGTTGATATCTACCTTCAAAGGAGTGTAATTATCAAATTTCTTCAATACCTCCCATGACGACCTATTTTTGGATTATTTGTCACCACCATTGTTCTTATGTTCATTCTTCTTGGTGTTGTCGACTTCCACCTTGGTTTCTTTATCCATATTCTTCTTTGCAGCCATAGCCTCCTCGGCATTCATGATTTTGGCCGCTTTTGCCATCAATTCTGACATAGTTGTGGGTGGATATTTGGCCAAAGTGTAATACAACTTGTTAGGCGACAGCCCACTCATCAAGGCAGTGATCGTTGTCTTTTCCTCATAATCAATGACTTCAAGTTTCTCGTTATTAAAACGAGTTATATAATCTCTGGTACTTTCACCAACTTTTTCTCCAACACTTAACAGATGTGCTACTCGTTTAACTGGCTTTGCCCCAAAGCAGAAATTTCCAATGAATAACTCGGCCAGTTGAAAGAAAGTTGAGATCTTACCCCGAGGAAGATTATTATACCATATTTGAGTAGATCCGATAAGACTTCCCGAGAATGCCCTGCATCTTATCTCGTCTGGAACAGCATAGATGTCGGCAGCAGCTTGATATTGTTCTATATGAAGAACATGATCAGTCTTTCCATCATATTTGGGGGTCACAACAGGTGCTTTGAACTTTGATGGTGTTGGAAAATCTACAATGGCCTGGACAAAAGGTGTTCCTCGAACAAAGGTTCGTTGTAAAGGGTTCTTGGTTTTAACCATTTCCCCTAATATATCCTCCAGCCTTTGAATAGAACCTTTCCATGCATCATTTCTTTCCTCGGGCCTGTTGGTTTGAGCAGCTGATCGTGTTGAGGTGGCTTCCTGGGATCTCTCTTGATGAGCAGCTGGTCGCGACTGGGTAGATCCTTCCCTTAATGCTGTTGATCGTCGAAAGCTCCTCGACGCTGCATTTAGAGGACTTTTGTTCCTCCTAGGGCCTAATCGATCGAAAGGAGAAACCCTACTTAATCTTTCCAATGCGTTGGTCCTTTCTGGAGAGAGAATGACACGTTGTTCAGTATCTGTGGCTCTCACCGACGAAGTTCGCCCAGGTTGATAAGAGAAATCATCAGATTCCTCATTGCGATGTGAATCGGTACGCCTAGTACGTGAGGATGGTGCATGGGTGTTTCTTTGAATACTCCGTGGTCCTGAATGGGCTGACGCACCGCCATGGAGAGTTTGGATGAGTTATCGCATTGTTTCTTGCATGACGGTCTGGCCCTGAGCCAGATTTGTCATTATTCCAGCCAGATCTGGAATATTTGACGGAGCAGATGGATTTGGAGGGGTTCCAGCGTTTCGATTGCTGGATTCCAGGATATCAGCCATTTGTGATGGATTGTTTTTGGTGAGAAAATAATATTACCGGTCGTTTCCCACAGACGGCGCCAATCTGTTGATGTAAAAAATTAGATCACGCTATTAATTCAATCACAGATAAATAAATGAGACAAAAGATTTTTAAAGTGGTTCATCCTTATAAGAATGGCCTACGTCCACTGTTGTGTTATTGCTGAGTGTTTAGGAATTCTCGATTACAAATTCTCTCAAGAAATTCCTCTCTCGATTCCAGGGTTTGGATTCGGGATCCCTTCTAATGAGGATTGTACAATGTATTTATAGCCCTGAGGTATGTGAAAGGGTAATACATTAATTGACATACATATGAAAGGGTAATACATTTAATGCCCTTTTTGCTTGTGCGTCTGAATGATAAGCATTTAATGAGCAGTTAAACTGTTGGTATCCTGCTTCGAGGTGTAGCTCGGACCGCCTGAGTTGCTCGGACCACTTGAGCTTCTCGGTGCTAAAGAGTTCCTCGAAGAGGTCTGTTCCTCGGAGTGTATGAGTTCCTCGGAGTAACATGGTTCCTCGGAGCCTGTGATTATCTCGGAAGTGATTGTTGTTGCCATGTAGATAGCCACGTGTCTTCATATGATTGGCCCATGTCAGCAGATTAAATTTGGCATCAACACTAATGATAATGAAATTTTTTCTATTCGATAGGAATTTAATGGGCTTAATAAGTGTAATGAAAAATTAAGAGATTTAAATTTGAAATTTGCAAAAAGAATTAAATTTCTTGAAAATGAAAATTCTTGTTTTAAAGCTAAAGTTGAATTTTTGCAAACCTCGCTATCTCAAAAAGATATTTTTCGTGAAAAGCTCATGGACATAAATTACAATTATAATATTTTAGAAATGTCCAAGAAAGAGAGTGATAGTCGAGAAAAGACTCTTAGGGACAAGTTTGCTCACATTGAGGGTGAGCGTGATAACCTTCTAGGTGTAATTGAAAATTTAAAGAAGGAGTCCCATAAAATTGAGGAGTCTAATTTATTACTTGAGCCCAAAATTTTAAAAATGCAAAATGATTTACAAGACTCGAGTAGTTGTGATAATGGTTCTAGCTCATCTAGTTCAAATACTTCCGTTGCTAAAGCTAAAACTAATGTTTGTTTTAGAGGGTCAACTTTATCCAAGGACTTTCGAAAAGGTCACACCATAGTTATCATTCCTCGTGTTTTCACATGCTTGCATTGTGGTAGGAAAGGTCACCTTAGGTCATTTTTTTTTATCTTAAAAGAAGTCCTAGGAAGTCTATGTCTAGCATTTCATTAATTTCCAAATCCCATCATTTTCAATATACATTTATATGGGTTCGGAAATCATTTTTAGACGCGCTAGATATTAGATTTGTTGATTCTCATTTGCTTTCACATGAAACCTCCCTTGCTAAATTTAAAGGTTGAATGTGTTAGTTTTGTCTGCATACTCTAGATTTTTGTGCTTCATATTATATATCATTGCTAGGTGTATGCATGTTTAGTCATTTTCTAGTCTTTACTTTATTTCATATCTCATGCTACAAATCATGACTTTTTTATCATTTAGGTTTTTATCTCTTGGTAATTTAACCTTAATGAAAAACTTCGAATGATTTTTGTTTGTCTTTTGAGTATATATTTTTATTTTTGGTTAAAAAAATTCAAAAACTCAAAAAGATTTTTTTTGTGTGTATTTTAGTTTGACACACTTTATGTGGCATATACTTTTGTTTGAATCCCATCTTTTACGCTCCCATGTGGCTAGAACTTTTAGTTTAGATTGTCAATCCTTATTATGTTCTTTACTATGCTTACATGGAGTAATTGGATATTGTGTTGCTTAAATGGATTCTATTTTTATATGCCTCTACTCACACATGCATGAGCTCTTTTAAAATTTTAACTTCATATGTATATTTGATTTTTGTGAGGTGTTCTCCTACCAATCTTCTCATCTACATATTTGTGACCTAGGAGGACTAGTGCATGTCAAAATCCGTTGCATGTGAGATTTGGGTGAAAAATAAAAAATGATATATATAAATGTGCATGGGGAAGGGCTCCGAAAGGATTTATTGTCCTTTGCAAATAGTAAGTCACCGTTTGTTTGGACCTAAAAGAAATATGTGGTCCAAAGGCCTAAAAGAAAATATGGCATTAAAAAGATAAATATTTTCCAAGGCCTATGTTTGATTGATATATTCATTCAAAATTAATATAAATACTTATTGAGGGATATTGGATGGTATATCAATGGTTTGCACAATGTCTTTTTATCCTAGTTGAGCTTTCAATGTCATGACTCTATTGGTTTGTAGAATCATTAACATGCTAGGCTTGTATGCATTGTGTATGTTTGTTCATTGAATTCAATCTATATTGTCACATGAGGTTATATTCAAATATGATGAAGTTTGCAATCAATTGAGAACTCTGTGAACATGTTTTAAGTGATTAGGTCTAAATTTAATTGTTGCTAGTTCACACCCCAACACTTTCGTTTCCATATGACATATTTTTGCTATATGATTGTGAAAAGCTTATCGTATTTTGTGTCATTTGTGTGTTTATATCTATATGTGTGTACTTATGCTTAGTTTGTATCTCTTGTGTATACATATATATGATATTTTGTTTATGTCTTTGCCATGTTTAACTAGTTCATTTATGCGCCAATTCATAATTGGTACCTTGTTTGTTGCATAGTTTGTTTGATATAACATTCTTAGAATTTTATTTGTCACATTGGTATCATTTGTTGTCGCATCATAGTTGGTATTCATTTTTATGTATTAGTTATGTTTTTGTTGCCCATATGCTTTAAAAAACTTATCACTTTATGCGTCATGCTTAAATTAGTTTTATCCTTTGTCTATTCCTGAACAAAAAGGGGGAGAGAAATGATAGGGTGAGAAATGGTATCTAAACCTATTGTTATCGTATCTTAGTTGAGGGGAGATTTATCTTAGGAGGAGACGTCTTTCTAAGTAGGTCATTTGTTTTGATAAAGGGGAGAATTAATTAAGGGGGTATTTATTTATTTGCATTTAATATTTTGATATTCCCTATGCGTTTAATGTGTTTGCTTAAGTGTGCAGGAATTATTTTCTAAGTGGCAACTTTCACCGGCAAAGATTTTGATCCTTTGGGTTGTTTGAGTCCAGCATTGTATTTTTATTTTGGGTCGGACGTTTTTGTCAGCCTAGTAGAGCTTGACGGCCCTTTAGGATTTTTGTTTAGTTTTTGTCCCAGAATAGCCAAAGGGGGAGATTTGTAAGGACACAAATTTCTAATTGAGTCAAGCCTATGACGAGTTTGTTGAAGACGTAGAGGCCAAGTGTATAAAGCTTCATCAAAATGTCGAGTTTAAGTGCCTCGTTTCTACGTCATCAATGGTGGTTCCATGCACCCAAGGTATGAATGCATTACACATATATATAGGAGCTTGGAACAGTATAATGGGTGAACATTTATTTAAAACTGTTATTTATTTTCAGAAATATTTAATTAAAACTTTCAATAAAGTTTATAAAGTTTCTGGGCTAAAAATGAAAATTTCCAACTTTCTGGAAATTCGTTCGATATGTCGTTCGAACGAGTTTTTCGTTCGAACCAAATGTCGTTCGAACGAGTTTGCCAACGAGTTCCCAGTTTGGCCTCTGTAACTTCATTCAAAATGTCGTTCGAACGACATGGATGTTCGAACAAGATTTCCAACGAGATTTGGCGGGAACAGTCAAATGGCAGTTTTTGATTGTTTTCACCCACTTCCCATTATGTTTCACCACTAACTTTTGACTGAATATCTAAGTGCGGGAACCAACTTGGGAAAGTTAACTTTTTCATACACATCTATCTCCAAGAGAGAGTTTGAGAGCAAAAGTGAAAAAGGAAAAGTTCATGTTTTAAAGTGTCTATTTTTCAAAGAAAAATTCATTTACACTTTGGGTTACACCTATATTGTTTATTCAAGCTTCCACATATATATACATTGCTTGGAGTTTTGGCACTGGTTTTTCATCTCTACCGTTTGAAGAGACGTTTGGGTTTGCTTCTAAATCCCACAAAGAAGAAGTGGTTTGCGTTGATTTACCCACCTGGAGAAAGGCTCCTTGTTCGGGTGACGGTGACCATATAAAGTCCGATCGGTGGATTCCGAGACTGCGGTGGAGCTCCGTGGTTATTCTCTAGGTAGAGGTTGATACAAGAAAATGCGTCGGGGCTTGAGAGAGGTTGAGTCGAGTGTTGTAAGTCATCTTGCTTGTATTTGTAAATTTCATACTTAGTGGATTTGAGGCTAGGGTCGTCCGAGGTTTTTTCCCGTTGTGAGTTTTTTCTCGTACATCGCGGCGTAGTGATTTATTAATTCAAGATAAAATTTGGTTTTAATCACTACATGTTTAATTTTCTGCTAAATTAAATATTGTGTAATCTGTAGTTAATTCAAGTCTTCAATTTAATGTGTTAAAATTGGTTTGGCCTAATTTGGTAAAATTGGGAAATATGACTTCGGCAAATTTCTAGGACTTGGTTAATTAATTGTTTTTAACTGAAATTCAAATAAGTGTGTGTAATTAATCTAATTTCACTTGGTGTAAATTTAATTTGAGAAAAATTAAATTTTGTTAAGTTGTTTTAATTTGAACCATCATCCTACGCTTTCGCATCTGAAAAGGAAATTATCTTTTTGAAGAATAAAAGAATTTTATTTGTTATTTAAAAATTGGGGGCCTTCTACTGCTTTTCAGTTCTCCTTAAGTCGAAGTCAATAGTTCTCTTTAGAGATTACAACAACGAGGTAAGCTGCCATCCTCTCATCCTTGGCACTGAAGTCTCCACTTATCTTCTTGGACACTAGCTTTGAATCACCAAATACTCGAAGGAATTTGTCCCCTTGTAATTGTGCTTTGCGCATGCTAGCGATTAGCGCTTCATATTTCGCTTTGTTGTTGGAGGCTTCAAATCCTAGCTTGATCCCTTGTTCGAGCACAGTCTTCTTTGGGGTAACCAACACAATGCCTACTCCTGCCCCCTGGAGTTGGAGGCTCCGTCAATATAAAGGGTCCAGTCGAAGGTTTTTTCTTCTTCTTCTAGTGGTGGTTCAATTTATGACTGGGCAGTAGGCAGATTGCCCACGAACTCAGCGATAAAATCTGCTAGAATTTGTCCCTTAATTGTTGTTCCTGGTTGAAAGTGGATATCGAATCTTCCAAGCTCTACCTACCACTTTGAAAGTTGGTCGAAGACGTCAGCTTTCCTTAGAATAACTTTGAGGGGGTGCAAGGTTATCATGATGATGGAATGAACCTCAAAGTAATGCTTCAGCTTCCTCGAGGCTATTACTAAGGCATAGGTGAGCTTCTCTAGGGGCAAATAACGTTGCTCGGCATCCACGAGCGTCTTGCTTATGTATAAACTGGGTGTTGGCTTCCTTCCTTGTCGCATACCAAGGCGTACCTCATAACGTGGCCTGATACGACAAAATAGAGATATAAGGTTCCGCCTTAACTTAGGATCACCACCCTTATATCTCTAGCTTGGTGAGGTAAGACTTGAGCTCTTCTAGGGATTTGGAGCAGTCATCGTTCCATACCATGCCCTTATCTTTCTTCAACCGTTGGAATAATGGTCGATAGCGCTCCAAAGACTTAGAGATTAAGCGATTGAGTGCGGCGAGCATATTAGTAAGCTTCTGGACATCTCTAATTATCTGAGGGGGATGTACTTTTCTAATGGCATCGATCTGATCAGGGTTTGTTTCAATCCCTCTTTTGCTGACAAGGTATCCTAGGAACTTTCCTGACTGGACACCAAACGAACACTTGCTAGCATTAAGTTTCATCCTATATTTCCTGAGGATATCAAAGGTTCCTACTAGGTCTGAGAGATGGTCGCCCTTGAGTTTACTTTTGATGAGCAAGTCATTGATGTATACCTCCATTGTTTCTCCCATTCATTTATTAAACATCCTTGTGACCAATCGCTGATAAGTCGCTCCTGTATTTTTGAGGCCGAACGACATGACTTTATAACAATATAACCCAATTGGCATTATGAAGAAGGTCTTATCTTAGTCTGACTCATAAAGTGGGATTTGGTGGTATCTGAAATAAGCATATAGAAAGCTTATTCTTTCATGTATTGCAGTGGAATCGACTAGCTGGTCTATCTTTGGGAGAGGAAAAATGTCTTTTGGGCAAGCCCTGTTGAGGTCGATAAGTCAATACAAACTCTCCATCTCTCATTACTTTTGGGTACTATGACTGGGTTGGATAGCCATTTGGGGAATTTAACTTCTCGAATGGAACTTGCATCCAGTAACTTTCCTAGCTCTTTCTCTATTGCCTTCACCTTTTCTGGGGCTGTTCAGCGAACCTTCTAATTTACTAGTTTGAAAGATGGTTCGACGTGCATCCGGTGGCGTGCAATTGAGTGTTCTATCCCAGGCAGCTCGTAAGGTTCCCAAGAAAAATCATCCAGATTGCTCCGGAGGAACGTGGTGACATCCTTCTTTTCTTGGCCAAGGAGGGAGGCTGCGATCATAATTATCCTTTCAGGAAAGTTTACTCCGGCTGTAACCTATTCCTGGTCTTTTGACGAACCTATTTATGGGGTGGATCCTTGTTTCCTCCACCCCTGGTCGGTCGTATCGTAATTACTATTTTGAAGGCGACACGCCTTCTTAGGCTTTCTCCTGGACTTTTTTCTCATCTTTTTTCTTCTTGTGCTTGGGGCGAATAGCTGCGATGAAGCATTTTCTTGCTAAAGCTTGGTCGTTACTAATCTCAACTACCCCTCGATCTGTTCTGCACTTGAGTTTCTGATGATATGAGGATGAAATATTCTTCATGGCATGGAGCCAGACCTTGCCCAGAATGGCGTGATAGGGGGATTCGATATCTACCACCAAAACTCTATCATCTTTAAAATACTTCCTGCCTTGACTGGCAGGACTATCTTTCCCAGTGGCATGGTTATCTTCCTGTAAAGTCGACCAACAGAACAGTGGACTCTTTGAGGTCGATAATATTCAGCTTCAATTTATGGAACAAGTCTTGGTACATAACTTCGAAAGAGCTACCTTGGTTAACGAGCAACCTATCGATGTCCCAATTAGCTATCCTAAGTGTGATGACCAATGTGTTATGGTGAGGGGTTCTCACCCCAACTAAATAATCTTCGGTAAACATAATGTGTTTGCTGTAGTCGACATCTTCTGGTTGATGACACTTCCCAGATTGAGTCTTGGCGGGGTCTAGTTAAAAATCTTGCATAACGATAGTAAGCTTCTTAACTTCCATTCAAAGAGCATTTCTTTGTACCGGTTTGAGGTCTGATGCCCCATGAATTACTGTGAACACATGGCCTATCTCGTCATCGAGGACGTTGTCTGGTTTTTGGTCGCCATTGGTTGCGACTTTGTCTGCCTTTTTATCTATGAACTTGTTAAGATGACCAGTCTGGGACAGCTCCTCGAGATGAGATTTGAGCGCTTTGTAGTGTTCAGTCCTGTGAACGCCCTCTTTATGGAATGCACACCTCAGTGCGTTTTTATGCTTTTTTGGATCTCCTCCCTTCTTCTTGGGCCACTTGACAAATGACTCTTCCTTTATCTTCATTAGGATTTTGTATATCGGTTCCTTAAAGACTTTGTTAACAACTAGGAACGCTTTCGAGGGGTCATTCTTGTTTTCATTTTTGGTTCCATTCCGGCCCCCATTCTTATTTCCTTTCTTTTAGGAATCATTCTTCTCCGTCCCTTTGTTCATCTTCGCTCGACCATTATCCCCTGCATTAAGATGGATTACATCTTCGACTTTGGCGTATTTTTCAATATGAACCATTAGGTCGTTGATGGAATTATCCTCCTTCTTAGTTAGGGATTAGTGTAGAAAGGAAGTGCTTGGCAGACCGATCTTGAAGGATTCTATGACAACCTGCTCCGAGCAGTCCTCAATCTCAATAAAAATCTCATAGTACCTTGAGGTTATCCTGTGGCTTTTTCTTCAATATGAGCAGTGCATTCATCTGCTTGGAGTGGGAGCTTCTGATTATGAAGCGAGTTATGAATAATTCAACCAGAGCCTTGAAGCTCATGATAGATCTATATGAAAGCCTCTCGAACCATTTATGGGCCCTGTGGTGTAGGCTAGAAGGGAAGATGTGACACATTATGCGTCGTTGTGGCTCCACGGGGTCATGGCCTGCTTGTATCACCGGACATGATCGATAGTGTGGGTTTTCCCATCATAGATCTTGAATCTAGGGATTGCAAAATTCTTGGGGGCTATTACTTTTCTATTGCCCTTGAAAAAGGGGACTTCATCTGGGTGTTAATATATCTTCTAGCTAGATTTTGTGTGGATATGACCCCTTGGTGTGCTGGGTGCTGATCCATCTCCCTATGGACCAAACTCCTTATTTCATCATTCTGTCGACTAGGACTCCCACGACGTTGAGCTGGTTGTAGTCGCTCTGATCGACCATCCTCTCACCCATTCCTCTCAAATCTCCCTTGGTCATGCTTGGGACTTCTTCCTCGGCTGTGAGACTCACTCACCTGAGGACTAGGAGTCTGATCATAGCATCGTCTTATATTTCTGTGGAGATCCCTTTCCATTATTTCTAGTTGTCTTTTTAGGAGAGCATTCTCCTCTTCTTGGCAACGAATGGATTCTTCTTGTTCTCTAAGTCTTGGCTCATAGACGTCAACCATCCTGGAAATCTGTGTGGACCTTGTTGGTCCGTGACTTTCTTCAGAAGGATGCCTTTACTGGCGAAGCCTTGGATTTGTCTCACGAACTTAAGGCCTTACCCTGGGAAGGGCAGGTTCTTCCTGAACATCTTCGTCTTAAGGGATGTTACTATTGTAGTGAGACATCGAGGGCTTTCAATTAGTGAGTGTTCTCGTAGGACTAAGAGTCGTTCCCACACACGGTGCCAATTTTGGTATCAAAAATATCACAATAGAGGTTTTACGAGGAACAATCACAATTAATAAGGAAAGGAGAAAATCACACACACAACACAACTATATGCGTGGTTCGGTAACTTTCCTATGTCCACGGAGAGTCTACTATTTTGTTAAGTATCTCTCAATATTATTGGTTACATGCCCCTATAACCGAGGCCGGGTGTAAAATTTATAGATGTAGAATCCTCATTCTTCAAGTAACTCCACGATTCCCATGTTGATCCATGAATCCCTTGAATATCTCCACGAGATTATAGGGGATTGACTTGGTTTTGGGGTAGTGCGGACTGCGCATGCATGTAGTTTCTTTTCATAATGTGAGGTCGGGCAGCTCTCTAAATCTGTTGGGCCAGGTTGGCCGTTGTTGTGGGATAAGAACAAAATCTGGTCCCCACAAACTTTGTAAAATAAAGTTAAATATTACTATTCAAAGAAAGTTGACAAAACACTTTTTAAAATGGGTCAAGTTAAAAATGACAAGTGCGGTTTAGGATTTGGCAATTTTGATCCTTCTTCTCAATATAACACTACTTTTATGAAAATTGTTCCTGTAACACCTAATTCTATTAAATTAATAAAGTGGCGTGAGTTTTGAACACTCGTAATTCGTAAATTATATGGCATTGGATTTTTGAAGGAATTAATCAAATAAATTTTAAAGGTTTATATCTAATGCAATAAAGGCAGAAATGGGGAAAAAGAGGAAATTAAAAATAAGAATTTAAAATTGGAATTTCGGATCGATCTGAAACGACTCCAAATTGATTTGGATGGCTTGTCATCATCAAATTTTATTTTTATATTTTAGCTGTCGAGGTGTGTAAGTTTATAGTGTTATTGTGATGATTTCCCACCAGTATGGACCACATTTCTCTCAGACTTTTACATCTTTATGCCCGCGCGCAGGGAGGGGGGAATACCCCAAATGTTAGGGAACATTTAAGGTGTATTTTAGGTTCTTTAAGAGGAAGTAGGGAGGGGATACCCACCCAATCTCCTCCATTTATGGAGAGAGATATTCTACATTAAGACCAATTCGAATTTTCTATTCTCTCCACCATTTATACATAGATAGGAACTTTATTATCCTTTCTATATTTCATACAAACTAGATTAAATTCCAACCTTTCATTTTCAAGTGTTTCCAAGTGTTTTAGAAGAGCGTTCTTGGGTGTAGAAGTGGGTTTTGGGAAGATCACATTTTCAAAATGTTTGGAGATTGTTGGGAGCTTATTTAACATTTTATTCAAAGTTTATTATTTTCTTAAGAGGTAGAGGTTCTACAGTATTTTCAAGTTTGATTCAAAGCATGGTATATATGTGTGTGTGTGTGTATATGTGTGTGTGATTCACATGATTAGTAGTGATTATTATCACCATATGTATATATGTTAACGAGTATGTAATTAAAAAAATGGATAAAAGTTAAAGCTTGTAAGAAAGATAAATTTTAGAGTGTTTAAGCAATTATTTCTTATCCAAATCGTGTTAAACTTGTTGATTTCATGATTAATGTTATATTGAACTTGTTGAAGAAATATTAGGATGCATATATGAGTTTTATTGGCATAAAACTCCACTGTCATAAACATAATCTCATGTAGTTGGGATAAATGGGTTTAATATATTGAAAGGTATTAAAATGATCTTTTCAAAATGAAATGTTAAACTTGAGAATTTCAAAATGTTAGTCATCTGAAATGATACAATTAATGTGAAGAAAGTCCTTATAGAATATGAAATAAGAGGCTAAAAGTGAAAATAGTAAAGTTTTTAGGGGTAAAATCTTTAATAGTGTAATGTGAACATATAAAATGATAAGAAAATAAGGTAAAAAGTGCAAGTAACACAAGTTGAATTAAAATTCTTGAAATGACAAAAGTAATATTTTAGTACAAAAATGACATTTTATATGAAAGCTAGACTTAATAATAACTTCACTAAATAAAGAGGACTCTAATTAAAGAGTTAGAGATATTTTGTAAAGTGAAGGTGAAAAGAAGAATTTTGCTAAAATGAGTAAAATGCAAGTTTTACTCGTGTGCCTGAAAAGTGAAAAAGCAAATGAAAATGTATGAAATGGGTATTTGAAATCAAAAGATTAGGTTTCACAAGAAATGGTAAATAAGGTTGTTTTCAAAAGGTGAAATACCAAGATTGCGGTAAAATTAAAATGGAATTTTGTGATCCTTGAAAATAAAGTGTGTTGGGACTAGTCTTGTCTCGGGTATTTGGTCTCATCGGCCAGTAAATAAAATAAAGGGAAAGGCTTAAAAGAGGAAAAGAAAGAAAGGAAAAAGAGTTACAAAGATGTAATAAGTAAAAGGCACTCAGAGGTAATCGAAAAACTTCAGGAGGGCTCAAAGCCCTAGGGTGAATTTTAGGCTTAAAGCTAAGACTACCCCTCAAGTGCATATTGTGTCATTGTGGAAGTCGGTGCAAGTCCATAAACATACATAGGATTGGTACCTCGATTAAGCAAGTGAAAAGACAACTTTCAGGAAAACTCTTGTTAACGTAAAGAATAATTAATGTGAAAACTTAGAAAACATAATAGTACATTAATGGTTCAATTAGCAGGATGCATGTAATATTAAAAAAAATATTAAGTGTGAATGGGCTCATCGCCCGGGTTCCATAGTCATAATGTCAATTTTCATAGTTACGATTCAACTTTCATGAGAACACTTAATCAAATGAATGATGATTTCATAGTTGCTAAAATACGTTTTATAGGTATATATCTCTCTTTGTACAATATATACACTAGTAGTATTTCTTCTACTCAGTGCACTCTCATACCCCGCCATTTTTCCACCCCCAGGTACTTCAGGTAGAGGCAATAATAAGGATACTGGGTAACAAAATGAGAGTTATCCATGACAGTAGAGCACTGATTTAGATTTGCTTAATTATGTAATTTAAATTTGAACATTGGTTTTTGTTATTTTAACTTTAAGTCAAGTACTTTAAGTTTGATTCTAATAATAAAGGGGAATGCAGATTTACTCTAAACTAGTATTTATCCAATGAAATTGCAAAACTCTTTTATTATAAATCTTTCAACAAACTCACAACTTAATAAGCAGTCACCATTTTATAATTTAAAACTAAATATATATATATATTTTGGGACAAAAATAAATAAATCAAGTGTATATTTTAAAGGCGATTTTAATAAATCAAATTAAAGTTAAAGGTTTTTCTCTTGATTCCTCAACACAAATGCAGGTAGATCTTCGGGTGAAACCAAACTCGGATTAGGGCACATAATTCTGACATGTGAACCAATAACAATTATCTAATCCTTTTCAAATGTGAATTTGAAAAATCAAGATTTGAGGAAATATATGTTTGTTTCCCTAAGGGTTTTGAATAAAAAGGGAAATGACCAAAATGTTTTCAAGGGTCGTTATTTTGAAAAAGGTCAAAAAAGTTTGAAAAGACCTTCTCAACCATAAACTTGCACATTTTGACACAAAAAGGGTCATTTGAAATTTTTTTGCTATAGTTTGTTTAATAATCAACCAAATCCAAGATTTGTTCCTAAAAATCATCCTAAGGTGGTTCAACGTGAACCCTACATGAGTACTCATTGTCATAAAATTGAATACCTTAGATACTTTTGTTTCATAACTAGGAATGATCACATTGGTTTGTATTAAAATGACCATTGATGAGGGGTATTTAGACCGAGTTACGTTCGAACAGGATCATCGTGGGAATTTGTAGACCGCTTTGCTTATTCTTATATTAATATCTAGGTGATATCTTGACCAAATGAATAGCCTAACACTTCCTTTTAGCATCATAAGGATGATTGATCATTTGAAACAAAAGAACTTAGTTTGCAAGCCATTATTGCCCACAGTCTTCACGTTCTCTGTAAGCAGAGTGTATATTTCAAAGGCGATTTTCTTAATTGAAATCGTTGTTTCCCATGACCGAACCACATAAATTAAAAGGGAAATTTTATTGAACAATTATTATGCGATAAGCGGATAACTAATAAATTAAAAGAAAAATTTTATCGAAAAGTTGTTAGACTAACGACCCTATATAGAGCGGAGTGTTGGGCGTTAAAGAAAAAACATGAATAAAGTCTCCATGTTAGTGAGATGAGGATGCTTCGATGGTTGATAGTAATTACTAGAAAGGACAAAATTAAAAGCCAATACGTGAGAGAAAAGTTAGGATTAGCTCCCATTAGCAATAAATTAAGAGAAAGTAGACTTAGGTGGTACGGACATGTGCTACGTGGACTAGTAGATGAACCTATAACAAGAGGAAGATTATTGAAAATAAAGGGTAAAAGAGAAAGGGGCCGGCCCAAGCTATCGTGAGAGGAAATTATTAGGAGAGATCTTAAGAAATTAAACTTAAATGATAATATTGCACAAAAAAGATTGGAATGGAAAATGATAATATTGCATACAAAAAAATCATCAAGCAGTTCCAGAAGAAAAATCAGATAAAATTCGTAGACTGAATGCTCTCAAAGAATTTTTGAGACAACGACCTCCTTCATTTCTTGGAAAGCCAGGTGCTAGTGAAGCTGAGAAATGGATGTGTCATATTGTTAAAATTCTGAATGGTGTAGGAATAGCTACCAATCTTCGAGTAATTTTAGCTACTTATATGTTTGAAGGTGAAGTTGATTTTTTGTGGCAAGCTGTATCAGATAGTCAAAGTGTTACTACAATGACCTGGGAACAATTTGAAGCAATATTCTTGAAAAAGTATTTTCCTAAAGCTGAACGAGATCAACGAACTATGGATTTCTTAAGATTACAACAAGAAAATTTATTCATAGCTTAGTATGAAGCCAATTTCACCGAGTTGTCTCGTTACGCTATTGAGTATATGGATACCGAGGTAAAGAAATACAAGCAGTTTGAAAAAGGATTAAATCAAAGTATTGAGACTTATATTTCCCCTGTGCAAATCCGAGATTACTCTCAACTTATCAACATTGCCACTATTGTGGAACAAAATTCTTCGAGTGTTGTATGATATCCTCATCTTTTCATTAGAAATAATCATGTTGTTAGGACATTACCTCAATCTCGATCTCAATCTTATCCAACTCCAAATGGAATAAATTATTCCTAAATTCCTCACAACACTATCTACATGAAATTCCTATGATGTGTTAGAAGGTACAATACTTTTTCATAATCTTCTTGCACATAGTTTATATGATTTCGGTTCAACACATTCATTTATTAGTCTTAAAATAGTTAATTTTTACCATTATTACCTATATATTTAATTATTCCATAAAAATAGAATTACCTATGGGTGGAATCAATAGACCTCCTCAAGGGTATGAGAATTGTAAAATATACATAGGTTTAGGTACACACTTGGAAAATTTGCTAATTTTGAATATTTGTGATTTCGATATTATTATCGAAATGGATGCCTTGTCAAATTATCATGCCTATATCGATTTCCATGCAAAGAAAATTTATTTTAGAAACCAAGATAATTATTCCTTTGTATTTCAAGGATAAGGTCTCTCTGAACCATCAACTTGCCAAATTCAAAATTCCTCTTCCTCCTTTTTAAAATTTTGGAACAATTTTCTGATGTTTTTCCCAAAGAATTACTAGGAATACCCCCATCTCAAGAGATAGAATTTAGCTTAAATATTTATCCTAATACTCTTCCTATTTCGATACCTCCATATTAATCGATCCTTTAAAACTTAGAGAACTATATACTCAACTTGATGATCTTCTTAAAAAAAGGTTTTATTCGCCTTAGTTCATCTCCCTAGGGAGATCCTGTATTATTTGTTACGAAACAGGATAGAAGCTTTTGGTTATGCATAGATTATCATAAGCTAAACTCAGTGATATCAAGAACAAGTATTATCTACCCCGAATTGGAGATTTATTTGACTAACTTTGAGGAGATAAGGTCTTTTCTAAAATAGACTCAGGTTCTTTTTACCATTAATTGCGAGTAAGAGAATAAGACACTCCAAAAATTTGTTTTCGAACTTGTTATGGACATTTTGAATTTTCTATCATGTCTTTTGGTTACCAATGAACCGGCAAATTTTATGGACCTTATGCACATCATCTTTAGACCCTTTTTAACCAATTTTTTATCATATTCATTGACTATATTCTTGTTTATTCTAAAAATCCAGTAGAGCATTCCCAACATTTAGAGATAGTATTAGGTATTTTATGAAACCACCGGTTATATGCAAAAAGAAGCAAGTGTGATTTTTCAATGAAAGAAGTCAAGTTTCTAGGACAAGTGATTTCTGGGAATGGAATCCAAGTCAATCCTGCCAAAATTTCAGCTATTTTAGAATGGAAAAATCCTACTAATATCACACAGGTAAAATGTTTTCTAGGATTAATAGGTATTATCATCGTTTTGTGGAATGATTTTCAAGCATTGATCTTCCCCGTTTAAAGATAACTCGGAAGGAAGTACCATTTATATGGACTAATGAATATGATCAAGCATTCCAAAATTTTAAGGGCATACTAACTACTACTTCTGTCCTAACTATTCCTTCTAGTGATGTAAGCTATAATGTATATACTGACACCTTATTGTAAGGTTTAGGATGTGTCTTAATGGAAAAGGGGAAAGTAGTAGAATATGGATCATCACAACTAAAAACCCATGAATATAACTACCCTATCCATGATCTTGTATTAGATGTTGTACTTTTTTCTTTAAAGATCTGGCGTTCTTATCTTTACGGTGAAGAATATCATGCCCTTTCCGATCATAAGAGCTTAAAATATCTTTAGTAAAAAAATTCAAATTTAAGATAACGATGTTGATGGAATTTTTGGAAGATTACCAATTTAAATCATAATATCACCCCGGTTAGGGTAATGTAGTAGATGATGCTTTACGTCGCAATCCCGTGGAAAGACTCCAAACATTGATTTCTTATGACATTGTTGATACCATAGAATAATATGTTCTTCAATTAATACCTCTTTTCTTAAAATTTCCCAATATAATTGCATATTCGAATTTGAGAAAGAAAATCATAACTCAACAATCACAAGTTCCCTTTTCCCAACGTGTTCAGTTTGAAAACCCTAATTTCTCCTATGATGAGGAAATAGTCTTACAATTTAGAAATATATTGTATGTGTCTGATAATTCCTCTATTCGAGAAGAGGTATTACAGGAAGTCCATTGTTCTAACTTTTTGATTTATCCCGGAAGCTCCAAAATGTACCTGAAAAGCGTTCACTAAGTCTTTAACTAAAAGTTAAATATTAAGTAAACTCTAAAATAAATTCATTGGATGAAACTCCTTTTTGAATCTCTACACAAGAATTGTAAAAATAGATTTGACTTGGATGTTAGATTTGGTAGATAGATTATGTTAAGTTTTATACTAATTCTTTGATTAGAAACCATACCATATAAGCAGTAAGAAAAAGAATAGTAAGTTTGACACGATATTTTTTAATGTGGTAAAATCTAAAATTAGGAAAAACATCCACGGTGACCTCTACGCCATAAACCATCCACTATAAACAAGTATACAAGATTTCCAAGCACTTAATCATGCACATAAGATCCTAAGCTAACAGAATAAATATATAAATATATGAACATAAAATATCCTCCATGGTAATTTTGTTCTAACTTTGATCTCCCTGGTAGTTCCTTTGCATTAATCCTTGCTCCTTGTTTCTAGTGGCTCAATCAACATAAAATCTTTCAACAGTAACAACACTTCTTACTAAGTGGTCATGTGTATGAATGTCAAGTGTCTAAAATGAAAATATGCAACTCACTTCGCTCTCAGAAATTATACAAACAATCCTATGAATTTACAATAATTTTGTATGACATGCAACTATTAGAGATCTATAGAAAATGAAGTTTTGAGATCTATCGTTTTAAATCTTTCTACAAAATAGATTTTAGTACCAAGAACTTATTTATATACAAAATATGTTTCACAAACTGTAAAACTCTATAACTTCAGATCTTAAAAATTAGACATTTTAAAAGTCTCTTTTTCAAGAAATTTAAATAAGATAAAGTGGATCTAAACTGATATACAAAATAATAAAAGGTCAAAAATAGAACAAGAACAAAAACACTAAATATATACGTGAAAATGTTTCTCAAGTGAGTTTCTCACACTTTCTAGGAAGACGTGTGAAAAAATATTAGAGAATGTGTTCCTAAGAGAAATAATGTTTGAAGAGTTTCTTCAAGACAATCAAACCCCCAAAATCCTCAAGAAAACCTAAAACTCTAATCACTCAAGTATAGTGGTTTTCTAGTTTTGGTTTATACGAATGAATAAGTGTTTGGTTTAAGAAAAACCTAAGAGATTCTCTCTAACGGCTTCTATTTTTTTCTCTCTCTCTTTTTTTTCTCCTTTGTCTCTCTACTCTCCCTTCTCTCTATTTTTCTCTCAAATGGACTAAATACCAAAAGTCTTCTAAAGCCTCAACTATGGTTGGTATTTATACAGGCTGTGGAAGGATCTATAAGATCGAAGTCAAATGGATGGCTGAGATTAATCTAACATTTTGAATTTAAATCTAAGGGTCATAAAGAGACCACACAATCTCTCACTCTGATTATCTCTAATGGATCTCACTTGGATTGACTTATAACACATGAAGTATGTGGATTAGATCTGATCCCAAGCTAAGATAACGTCTAACACTTGTGAGACAAAGAAAACACAAATAGGGCCAGTCAGGGATAAACATGTGTAGGGTTGATATTGAATACAAAACGCATGTTTTTGAATTTTTAAAAATCCCATTTTCTCCCCCCATAATTCTCTGCCGATTTTAGATTCTACCATGAGAAGTTTTATACGAATAAAAGTATTTCAAGTTTTGCCCACAACATTTTAAAACCATTATTTTAAATGTTTAAAAAATCATTTTACATGTTTTAAATGTTTAAAAAATTCCTAAAAGTATTTAAACACATGTACACACACTCACACTCAATTATGCATGATTTGTGTCCTATAGTATGTTCAATGCAATATTTTACTTCGCTTTTTGGTAGAGAGGATTTCTTAGACATGATCAATGTCGATGAAGTTTTGCAAACCATAAAGAAGATTGCTCAAAACAAATCTAACCTATTTTGTCACCATATCCAAACTAGTTGAACTCCTATATGGTACAAACTCAAGTAAGTCAACCATATAGTGTGTTCTAAATCTTCCCCTTTAGATTTTGGAGAAAAAATTCCCTTGAGTAACCTATACTCGTGGGTAAGAAATAAAAACCCTAAATTTCCTATACAAAAGAACTATCTACCCGTTCTCGTCCTAAAGTTGAAAATCAGAGATAAAAGTACATAACTTAACAATCATACAGACCATTTCCCTAAATAAAAAAAGAAGTATAATATGATCTGAAATGCCTGAAATAAAACCACTCAATGGGCATATTAATTGAGTCAAGAAGTGTAAAGATAAAGCCGAATACTCAAGTACTTCTCCCCCAATTTTTCTCAAATATACAATGGGGTAAAAGAGATATATAAAATAGGGATATATAAAGATTTTATTCTACAAAAATTAAGTCATAAACAAGGGAATATTCAAGGGTCACCTACAATAAACAGATTAAGGAAGCGTCTTTAGTCATATTTAAAACGTCCATGCCCTAAATCCTTATAAACCAATTATTAACATTAAAATGCTGAGGTTATGACAATTATGCATAACTAATTAAGTGAGCACTATCATCCCTATGGATTGTCTAAGGGATTCAGACCTAATATTGTCCAAATGTTTTTTGAATAGAACAACTAATTTCTTTTTAGTGTTCAAATACTAAATATCAAGTTCTTTGGATTTTATAAGCTCAAGAATCAAATGATGCCTGGATTTTGAGATATATTTATCGCACTCTGGTTATCACAATATATAGTTAGTTCTCTTCAATAATATCATAATCACTAAGCATTTGTTTAATCCATAAACGTTGGGCACAACAACTACCCATAGCTATGTATTTAGCTTCAACGGTTAAAAGGGATATACAGACTTGTTTTTTACTACTCCGCCCTACTAGATTATTTCCTACATAATAACAGGCACCAGACATGCTTTTACTATCGTATGAACATCCTAACCAGTCGGCATCAGTGTACCCAACTATGGAACTAGTGGTGTCCTTTATGTACCTAATATTGAAATTTAAAGTGCCTTTAATGTATTTAATTATTTGTGTAACACATAGCATATGAGCTTCTTTAGGTGCGCATTGGTATCGTGCACAGACACACACAACAAAGTATATATTCGATCTAGAGGCAGTAAGTTATAATAGACTCCCTATCATACTTCTATATAAAGTCGGGTCAGTGTTCTTCCAATTTTCTTCCTTATATAGTTTCGTGGACATGCTCATAGGTGTACTTGATGTTTTTGAATGTTAAAGCCCAAACATTTTAACAAGATCAAATTCATATTTTGATTGTGAGACAAATAGGCCATCACTAAACAGTTTAACTTGTAATCCTAAGAAATACTGTAATTACCCAATTAAGGACATCTAGAATTTAGCATGCATAATATCTGAAAAGTCCTTGACTTGATTAATGGAATCCAATCGATTATGATATCGTCGATGTAAACTTATGCAATTAAGACATCATGTTCTATTTTCCTAACAAATAATATCTGGTCATTGCCACCTTTCTCAAACCCTTTATTGACTAAAAAGGTCAAGTGGCACTCATACCAGGCTTTAGGATCTTTCTTTAAGCCATATAAAGCTTTCTTATGTCCAAAGACAGGGTTAGGGAATGAGGGATCTACAAAGCCCTTAGGCTGTTCTAAGTATACCTCCTCTATCAAAATATTATTCAAAAAGGTGGACTGCATATATAATTGAAAATTTTGAATTATAAATGACAAGATATTGTAGGGAGTAGACGAATAGACTCAAGTATTGAGACAGGGGAAAAAGTCTCGTCAAATTCTATTCCCTCTATGTGAGAATATCCTTTCCTTACTAACCTAGATTTATTTCTAATTACCTCCCCATTCTCATCAGTTTTACTTTTAAAAATCCAACGGGATCCTATAACATTCTTGTCTTGAGGTCGCGGGATGAGATACCAAACATCATGACTTTGAAACTAGAAAAGCTCTTCTTGCATCTCATTAATCCAGAATGAGTCAGATAGAACATCATTTACAGTCTTGGTAACTACTAGAGAAACAAAACATGCAAAATCAGTCAAGTGTTGAAGTTGGGATCTCATTCCCACGGGCTCAGACGGGTTACCGATAACCTTTTTGGAGAGGGTGGTCTCTAGAAACCCAATTCGATATCGTAGGGACCTCAGGTGGTAGTGAATCAACTATCTCAGGAGAGTCAACGATAATAACTGAAAGAGTTGGCGCTTGCGTTCAATTAAGAAATAATATAATAAACACCAATTTGAAAACGTCGTATGCGACTGTGTGATACCGATTAAAAAATAACTCGCAAGTTTTCAAGTAACCCTTATTTAATTAGAGTCTACTTTTAAATCAAATATATTCAGCCCATAAACATCCATCAACGATGCGTGTGTCAACCCATAAACAAATAAAGTATGCGAAACAAGTTTAAGGAAAAATCCCCGCAGGGAAAAACCTTTTATTTCACTATAATAAGTAAATCGCAACTTACACGGATTACAATGAAATACAGTGACACACGAATACCCGCAGGCGTCGGTCGGTGTCGTCAGTAATGAATCCACACGCAGCGAACCCACATGAACATCAGTCCAATCAAGAAAGGAAGAACCGCAGCACTCCTCAATGACACGCAGCCATAAAACTTTGTAGAGACTCCCTCAGCAATGACACGCAACCCTCGGTTGCAAAGATCTGTCCACAAAGGTTTGAACAAACACAAGGTTGTGTTCTTGGGTTACCAAACTTGATTCACATAGATATGGAAGATGTGTGAATCTAAAAACCTAGAATCATAGGACTCAATAGGTGAAGACTTTAGGGTTGATATGCTCTGAAAAACGTGGCAAAGTCTTATAGAAACCAACTACTGATCGTGGTTTAAATAAGGAGTCAAAACCCTAAAAAATCTGCTACACGATCTGGAAGAGTTTATCCAGGGCGGATCGGTCCGGGCCTCAGGCGGATCGGTCCGATGGCGGATCGGTTCTTTTAATTTGAAGCCGATTCGGTTCGCAATCGGTTCGGTGCTCTCTGGACTCATTTTTCAAGGCGGTCCGGTCCGGTCCTGGGCGGATCGGTCCGCAGTCGGATCGGTTCTTTTTATTTTGGGGCGGACCGATCCGGCTGACTGTTTCCAGATTCCTTCTTCTTTTGATCTTCGGATTTCGGATTTCGTTGATGACGATGTGATCTTTTCAACCATCAATCTTGTAACGGCGTATGACATAACATATACATAAAGATGGACAAATTGTCCTTACAAATCTCCCCCTATGTCTATGCCGGAACAAACATAAAAAAATCCGAATTATCAAGTATGAACAATGCCTATACAAATCTACCCTTCCATGAACCCAAAACTTAAAGAGGTACATATGACTAAGGCTGCATCGTTTGTTCTTCAATTCTTCAGGAATCTTCACGCTTTTCTCATCAGGGTGTGTATCATGGGATTATCAAGGATGTACCTACACACATGAGATAAAGCAAATACCACGTGACATATCGAGTTTGAAATGAGATAAACATGGATATCAATATATGATAAAAACATAAGCTATATCTCAAAAACTCCCCGATGTACCTACACACATGAGATAAAGCAAATACCACGTGACATATCGAGTTTGAAATGAGATAAACATGGATATCAATATATGATAAAAACATAAGCTATATCTCAAAAACTCCCCCAAAATTCAAACTCCCCCATAATATGATAATTCTTTCTCCCCCTTTTTATGATGTCCCCAAATAGACAAATGAGAAGAATGAATCTAATAAGCAAAATAGGAGTGTCATGATATACAAAAAAATACACAAACTATTTTTTATTTTTCAAATTTTTCATACAAAGATAGGATACCAATTTGAACAAATATGATACAAAAATCACACCATGGATTTAGACTCAAACAACCAAGTCATGGAAATGGAATGAATGGGTGTGAACACATTCGATAGGTAAATCAACTCAATCAATCATATGTGCACGATGCATATGTGTACCCCTAACGAATGAACATCAAAAGTATCCTTAGGTGAAAATATTGTTGAATATAGATGACATCGTCTTATGCAAATCAACAAATCAAAGTCAAATGATTTCCACACCAATAACGTCCAAAACTATATAGCGCATTTTCAAGAATTTCAAGGACGTGCAAACCCGTTTTAATTCTCCAACCAAACTCCCTCATATATATTTTCTTTTAGAGGTAATCTAAATTCTCAAACTTTGGAGAATTGGTGCAAAAGCCTAAATGGCCCATAATTGGCATGAATTTCTTTTTATTGCCTTTAAATTTTTTCGGGCTCTTTTAACCTCTTTGGACCTCGGATAATAAAATTCCTCAATTTTTTAGGTCCTTTTTAACGGTGGCTTTTGCGCAAAGGATAGATAATTACCTTTCGCAGCCCCTCCCCGTTATCAAACAAAGCACACAAACTCACAAAACGGTTTTTATATGCACAATTTCCTTATAAAAATTTATCGCGCTTGGTTCGTTTTAAGGACAGGATTGAAGTGAAAACACCCAACCAACATGTGATAAGACAAGCACAATAATCAAACAAATCCGTGCATGTGTGCAATAAAGGAAACATGAGTCAAACATGTAGGAAGTAACACTAAATTACATCTTAATGACTCCAAACATTATAAAGCACATGGATGAATTGACCTATTGTCTCAAAACACTATCAAATAGTCACATGAAAATAATGGAATGAAGTTGTGACTCGGTCCTCCAAAGTGTTCATCCATAAATGGTGCAAACAAAATACAAAAATCTTTTTGGATTTTTCCAATTTTTTGAACAAAATATACTAAAATGATACATACTAGCAATAGGCAAACAGTGACATCATGAAAATCACCCTATGCTAGTAAACAAGTCAAACCTCAATCATTAGGTGCGGAGGGGTTTTCCAAAGGTGGTGACAACTTATGAAAAACCTCCATCAATTCTTGTGAAGTTTTGACTAAAAACTTAACTTGCTCACCTAAATGTGCAAACTCTCTCATGTAGTCTCCGGGAGCATGTAAAGTATCATGTGTGGGTGCATGTGTACCAGAAACACGTGTAGAAGCAAAACGTGACACATACCCCAACTTAAAGCAAAATTCCCTAAGGTGTCCTCTCCTCTTGCAATGGGAACAAACATAAATAGGCCTAGGAAAACCTCTCTCAAAAACTCTAGGACACACTTTCCTAAAAGGAATGGGACGCCTAGGTGGGTTAGGGTGAGACACATGTGAAACTGTCACTAAAGTGGGAACCGGCTCGGGTGCTAATTGGGAAGAAGAAGCACCGTCATGACTTATTCCTAACTTCTCACCTTTACCCTTAAGAACCACCTTTTCAACCTTCTTAGGTGCGTTCTCAAACTTGACTTTGACCACCCTGGCATGTTCGAGATCACTCTCGAGTTGGGATACACGTGTCGTCAGACTAGACAACGTGTCGGCCAAATCACACTTCTCCTTTCTCAAAACCTCCTTCTCTTTCTCCAAATCTAAAACCCGATGACCTAAATCACTATTATACTTCTTTGTTTTCAAGGTCTCGGTGTATAAATCTCTAAAAGCTTTTTGGAGCTCACTTTCATCTCCACTTTCACTCTCACTTTCTCCCTCACTTGAAGCGCTCAAACCATCACTATCACATTCGTGTGCACTATTGTGGGACAAGGTGGGTGTACTCACACGACTAGAAAAAACAACAAACTTCTCACCACTAGTCTCATCACCCTCACTATCACTAAGTGTGGAAGGCATGGCTACTTTCTTTCCTTGCTTTCTAAGCCACGTAGGACACTCAAATGACTTATGTCCCTTACCCCCACATTCAAAACAAGTGACGTTCTCAAAATCTTCCTCACACTCCTCATCAGAGTCATTCTCTTTTTCCCTCTCACCACTTTCTTTGGCCTTTCCTTTCCTTTTATTTTTCTCAAAAAAATTCTTTTTATTGGAAGAATTATTTTTGTTCATGTTGAGAAATTTTTTAAAATTTTTCGCAAACAAGGCCATATCATTGAAATCAAAATCTCCCTCAGAATCAGACTCACAAAATTTTTCTTTCTTTTTCTTAAAATGAGTCTTTAAAGCAACGCCATTATCCTTAGCCTTAATGGATTTGGGAAACATGTCAATCTCATAGGTTTGAAGATCTCCTACAAGTTCTTCCAACTTAAGTGATTTCAAATTTCCCAAAGAGTTCAAAACAGTTACTTTAGGAATAAAGCATTTTGGGAGAGATCTCGAAATCTTTTTAACGACACGCGTGTTATCAATCACCTCACCCAAATTAAAACATGTGTTAACGATGTCCGACAAACGTGCATAAAAATCATCAAAGCATTCGGACTCAGACATGGTGATAGTCTCAAATTGGGTGGCCAAATTTTGTAATTTTGACTCTTTAACAGCGTTCGTACCCTCATGTGTCAATTTCAAAACATCCCAAGCCTCTTTAGACGTGGTGCACGTCATAATACGGCGAAACTCATCAGGAGAGACAGCTCCAGAAATAGCACTCAGACCACGAGAATTAAAATTGGACAATTTATAGTCATCTTCAGTCCAGGCTGACACGGGTTTTAAAGTGGTGATGTTATTAACAGTGACCGTGGGAGGAGTCCAATCATTTTCACAAAGCAACCAAACACGCTCGTCAATAGATTTTAAAATCGATTTCATACGAGCTTTCCAGTAGGCATAATTAGACCCGTCAAAAATAGGCATCTGATTATATAAGTGCTCCATAGGAAAAAATGCGAATTTTCACAAAACTTATTTTTTTTTTTTTAAAAAAAAATCAATATCACACGATTTTGCGGAAAATAGGAATACGCGATAAATTAGCGCAACCCGCTCTGATACCAATTTGAGAACGTGAGAAGTCAAATTGTATCAAAAAAATAAATCCTTGAAAAATCAAGATCACGCGATAAATTTGCGCAACCTGCTCTGATACCAATTTGAAAGAGTTGGCGCTTGCGTTCAATTAAGAAATAATATAATAAACACCAATTTGAAAACGTCGTATGCGACTGTGTGATACCGATTAAAAAATAACTCACAAGTTTTCAAGTAACCCTTATTTAATTAGAGTCTACTTTTAAATCAAATAAATTCAGCCCCTAAACATCCATCAACGGTTCGTGTGTCAACCCATATACAAATAAAGTATGCGAAACAAGTTTAAGGAAAAATCCCCGCAGGGCAAAACCTTTTATTTCACTATAATAAGTAAATCGCAACTTACACGGATTACAATGAAATACAGTGACACACGAATACCCGCAGGCGTCGGTCGGTGTCGTCAGCAATGAATCCACACGCAGCGAACCTACATGAACCTCAGTCCAATCAACAAAGGAAGAACCGCAGCACTCCTCAATGACACGCAGCCATAAAACTTTGTAGAGACTCCCTCAGCAATGACACGCAGCCCTCGGTTGCAAAGATCTGTCCACAAAGGTTTGAACAAACACAAGGTTGTGTTCTTGGGTTACCAAACTTGATTCACATAGATATGGAAGATGTGTGAATCTAAAAACCTAGAATCATAGGACTCAATAGGTGAAGACTTTAGGGTTGATATGCTCTGAAAAACGTGGCAAAGTCTTATAGAAACCAACTACTGATCGTGGTTTAAATAAGGAGTCAAAACCCTAAAAAATCTGCTACACGATCTGGAAGAGTTTATCCAGGGCGGATCGGTTCGGGCCTCAGGCGGATCGGTCTGATGGCGGATCGGTTCTTTTAATTTGAAGCCGATTCGGTTCGCAATCGATTCGGTGCTCTCTGGACTCATTTTTCAAGGCGGTCCGGTCCGGTCCTGGGCGGATCGGTCCACAGTCGGATCGGTTCTTTTTATTTTGGGGCGGATCGATCCGGCTGACTGTTTCCAGATTCCTTCTTCTTTTGATCTTCGGATTTCGGATTTCGTTGATGACGATGTGATCTTTTCAACCATCAATCTTGTAACGGCGTATGACATAACATATACATAAAGATGGACAAATTGTCCTTACAAATAACATTTTTAGACTCATCCAGTACCACTGTTTAACTGTCAAGACTCTTTGTACTAGTGTCATTTAGAATTACATTAATAAAATCTATGAAGACCTTAGTACGAAGGTTATATACACGATAAACCAGACTTGTTTGGGAAAAACCCTAAAAAATAGCTTTACCACCCCGGGTATCAAATTTTGAAAGTTATTCTCTGTCTTTGCAGACATAACAAACACTCCCGAAGGTTTGAAAATATTTTAAATTAGGTTTTTGATTGTAACATAGTTCATATAACGTCATTTTGGTATTTTCCCTGAGGTATACATGATTAATAATGTGATACACAGTCTGTACAGCCTCAACCCAAAAGTATTATGGCAGACTTTTTGTGCGAAACATCACCTTACCCATCTCTTGTATGGTTCTATTTTTATGTTCAGCAATGACATTCTATTGAGGTGTCTTAGGTGTATTAAAATCATGTTTATAACCATTACCTACACAATATTCTGTAACACCTGAGTCTTTGAACTCTCCACCTCTATCACTTCTAATTTGACATAACTAGGTATCCTTCTCATTCCCAAATTTTAAAAGAATTTTTAAAAACTCACGAAAGGTGTCAGACTTATTTTTCGTAAAAGCGACCCAGGTAAATCGTGTGTAGTCATCCACCATAACTAAAATATAACTATTACCACATAGCCTGACAGTTCTAGAGGGGCCCATAAGGTCCATGCTAAAAAGTTCTATTGGCTTTGAGGATAAAATATATTTATCTTTCTTATGAGCAGATTACTCTTCTTGCCCACTTAACAAGGACCACAAATAGAGTTAGAATTATTTTTTATTTTAGGTAAATCTCTAACTATATTTGGGAGATTAACTTACGAAGGTTATCAAAAGTTATGTGTCACAATCTATTATGCCATACATCATAATCCTCTAATCTGGCAATCTTACAAGATTCAGTCTTTGGAATCAATGTGTAGTAGTTATCCGCAGTCCCGTTTCCTTATTAAATACAATTACCCTCTTCATTCAAAATTTTACAGTTGGTTTTTTAAAAGGTAAAGGTATGATTAGTTTCACAATGAGGGGAATAAGGGTTTATCCCGTGCTCTCTCTATTCAAAATTTTAAAGTCAAGGATGCCCCTTTGGTTCGACAATGTCGCAGGCCATGTTGAATGTACTCAACTGAGAAGACTGGTTCCATTCCCATGGACTATACCATTATTAATGATTATAATGATGACCCTGAGAAAGAGAAATCCAAAGCAACACATATTAATGAAGACTTTTTTTTCTCAATATACTGATAGTGTTGATTCTCATTCCTCGTCCCCTCATCGTGAAGGTGATATGCCCCTTATCTTAGAGCACAGTCCCTCTTTGGCCATTGTTTCTCAGGCCAAACAAATGGTTAAAGTTGCATCCACAACCTCCGTTGGTCCTATAACTATGGTTAGTATGTATTGATTTCTTGCACTTTGTGTATTTTATTCATGTGTACATTTTACTTACACTTTTGCAATTGCTTTCGCAGGCTGCCCCTATTGAAGAGGTTGATCCCAACCCTTGAAGGGATATTATGATTGTTCCCCCTATAGTCAATATTAATGAATAAATGTTGGTGGGACTTTTTGGGCCCTATATACTAGAGGTAAAAATATCCACTCTTGAAGAAAGGCAAGCTAGAGCAGAAGAGAAGTCTTTGGAACGGGAAGTTTTTGCTCCATCTGAGATTTCTCATGAGCCTTTGGTTATTCAGTAGGTATTCATACTCCCCCTTTCGTTGGTCAAATCATCTTTCATTTGTGTGAATAATATATGGGTTTTTGTAAGCATCACGTAGTTCACCTAGTCGAGCTACCCCATGGGTCCTTTAGGTAAACTGAGGCTTGAAGATGACCAGTCTTACTTACTTGAGAAACTATAAGGGTGCTTTAAGTAAAACTGGGACTTTTAAAGCGACAACAATTTACCTAGTCGAGCAACCATATAGGTGCTTTAGGCAAACTGAGGCTTAAGATTCCCAGTCTTACCTAGTCGAGCAACAGTAAAGGTGCTTTAAGTAAAACTAGGACTTTTAAAGTGATAAAAATTTAACTAGTAGAGCAACCATAAAAGGTACTTTAGGCAAATTTCAACTTAAGTATACCTGTTGTGTCCGTACTCTATTTTTCTTCCTTTAATTTATTCTTCATTCTCTCAAGTGGAAGATTACCATCCCATGACTTTGGAGGGTGTTGTTGCCGCTATTGAGCAAGTACCTCCCGAGAATGTTCCTCCAGAGTCTATTGGGAATTCTACTGGGCCCATCACGATTCCTAAGATTTACCAAAATGTGGAGGGAGGGAAATAAGACACAAGTCCCATTCTGTAAGAAGATGACAGGGCTTCAAACTCTGTATTTCCCTCTACTAGTGACAGTGCCTTTAGTGTCCATCCTCTATACTTAACTCTTGTTGATGTTGTGAGGCGTTCTTTGAAGGAATTTGCTTATATCATAACTCCACCTTATATCAACCTGATCGAGCGAGTGGTGGAACGCCATCCATCCACTTTTTCACCTCGTTGTATTCAATCCATCCCTGTTATGATGGCTTGCAGATTGTTGGGGTTTGCCACTGTGTTGTATGATGTGCTGCATGCCCCTATGCCTTCTTTGAGTCCCAAGAAGATTAAGGAAATGATGGGGAAAATAAATATTCATATGGTCGAGGGTTTTGCTCTGAAATGGTTGATTGACTTGCTCAAGTCCTTCAAGAAAGTTGACTTACCTTCTTATTTTGCAAAATTACAGGCCATTACTCGTTCGCAGAGTGCATTAGCTGTAAGGATGGCCACTGTAAATATTGAACTTGCCAAAGCTAAGGAATAAGTTGTTATTTCCAAGGAGTTTTTGGCTAAGGCTAAGGCGAAGGTTGATAAGCTTCAGCAGGAGATGGATCGTTAGCAGCAGAAGATGGCAGACTTGTCCAATGAGGAGATTTGTTTAGCCTCTCTATTACCAGAGCATCACCACTAAATTTTGTACTCTTCTACTTGGTGGTTTGTTGCAGACAACCCCAGTGATTATTAAGGGGATTGGTGGGTTTATGCTAGTTATAACACAATGTATTGCCCTATATTATTTTTTCATGTATCTTAAGGCACTAGACCCTCTTTTATGTCTTACTCAAAAGTTTGGATTTTTTAATACATAAGATTGAATTGCCTTTTACTTTCATACCAATTGTCGAAAAAAAGAAACAACTTGTGGTTGTGTAAACATGAACCCCATACTTTCTATATAATTTGTAAAAAAAAGTAAGACTTCATCTAAAGTAGGGAGACCCTCTTCACACAGTGTTCCCTCACCCATGATCTGAGATGAAGTGCCATCTCCAAAGAGGACGCTACGTCCATGGAAATATATCTTGTTTTTTAATTTTGTTTCATCTCCGATCATATAGTTGGAACACCCGGAATCCAAGTACCAACCAGCTGAGGTGTATTGGGACTTAAAAGTTATTATCACCACATTGCACTTGAGTTAGGGTAACAAGTGATCTTTTTTCATCCAAATGGACCTGGTTCTAAATTTTTATTACCCTTGGATTTAGAAAAGGTCTGAGGGGTCTTGCTAAATGATTTCTTCTTAGTCTTAGTTCCCCCTTTCTTCTTTTTGTAGTTAAAGTTATGCGTGGTTTACTTTGTGAGAACGTACATATTTCTACTCTTTCTTGATTAATTAAAGTTTTCATAAGTAGGTGTATACAGTTTCTTTTGAAAACACTCGATAATGTTGTGTTCGTAGACATCGAAATAAGAGCAATGCTGATGCGAAGTACACTTGACTTTATCACTAAGGCCTTTAAAAATAGGTTTGGTCTTGTAAGACACAGTAGTGCAATTACCATAAGTCTTAGTGTTTTGTTCGATGTCTCTTGCAGGTGGACATACATACTCAGCTTTCCCATTAGGTTTTGGATGTTGATTACACTGATTTTTCATTGACTTAGAGACATTGACATTGTAAATTCCTTTATGAGATTTTTGAATATTCTAGCCTTCTTTTACAAAATTGACATTTTCAGGAGACACGGTTGTTTTGTTAGTCAGAACATTTTCTCCAAAACCTAAGCCAAATTTATCTTCGGAATCCATGTCACTTCCTAAAACTATCTCTACATAGGTTTTAGTTTGAGTTTCAAAATATAGGCATTTTTAAAAATATTTGAAACCTTATTTTTGGATTCTTCCAATTCAACTAAGGAAGACTTAGATCTTTCCTCTAAAATAACTTTTTTCTCAGATAAGTCTTTCAATTTTAACAAAAATTCTTTTGTCTTTGTCTCATGAGAAACACACTCTGTAGTGTAATATTTTGTATTCTTCCTAATAGTTTCACTAAGATGTTCAACACGTTCAGTCAATAGCTCAACCATTTGAACAAATTTGGCACTCCTTTTTAAGAGCTTTGGTGTACAATTCCTGAATATCAGGGAGGTCATCATCGGACTCGATAAGTGCATTGTGTGAAGTGTCCCCTATCGATTCATTTTGTGTAGTGATACTTACACACACATTCAATTCATCAACAATATTTGCACTTTAAGTCACTCGTAAGCTAGGAATATCTACGCCATTATTAACAATAGTTGGTACATCAATATCACTCGAAGGTCTGACATCAATATCAATAGGTACATTAGTTTCATTAATAGGTAGGCATGCATTACCATCAAAAAATATAATCTTGGCATAAAAGGACATGAATGACTCATCAAACTCGGTTGACTCAACTTCATCTTCATCGAAATCACTTGAGTCGTCCCAAGTCTTACATATATTAGCCCTAGCATTGTTATTGTTAAGTTTGACTCTGCACTTATTTGCATAATGTCCCATTTTACAACATCGATGAAATTTGACATTTCGAATATCAGTTTTGGGTCTATTATTGTCATTAATCTGTTTATCATCCTTTCTTTCATGAGGTCTGTGATTTTGATGGCTTTGAAAACCAGGTTTTCCATGTTTAGAAGCCACTGAATTTCTAAACTTGATGATTTTCTTAAAATTTTTGCTCATAAAATCTATCAGGTTATATCACTAAAGTCAAGGTTAAAGTCCAGTGGGTTCATTTTAGGGACAGTCACTTGGGAAGAAAATGCATCATTAGATCAAGAGGATCTTTAATTTTGGGTAGTCAATTGTTTTTTTATATTCTAACTCCATCTCTACAGTTATTAATTTATTACTTAGTAACTTAGGAGTCAGTTTTGGGTCATCCATCTCTTTTATGGCAAACCGTTTACTATCAAATTTAGCAAGCAGAGATCTAAGGATTTTCAAAATAATTTCCTTTCTATCATAAGTTATTCCATTTGCATGCAGTTTTGTTGCAATGTCTGTTGAATTTATAAAAAACTCATCAAATGACTCATTTTTATCCCCTTGTATTTTTGGACTAACATTTGGGTTTTTCCATCCTTAACACGTTCATCACCCTCATAGGCGATGACTAGTGTGTCCCAGGTTTCCTTGGAAGTACTGCAGATAGATATGCGTTTAAATCCATGCTCATTAATGGACATAAAAATGCAATTCTTTTCCTTATCATTGTCTAAAGACATCTTTTTTTCTTCTTTGGTAAACTCACGAAGGTTTTTCTTAACTCTTGTAGGGTTGGTTTCAGACAAAGGCTTTAAGTCGCAATCCTGTGGGAAGACTCCAAGCTTTGATTTCTTTTGACATTGTTGCTACCATAGAGTAATATGATCTTCAATTAATCCTTCTCCATCAAAATTTTCCAACTTAATTGCAAGTTTAGATTTGAGAAAGAAAATCATAACTCAACAATCAAAGATCCTTTTTCCCAACATGTTCAGTCTGAAAACCCTAATTTCTCCTATGATAAGGAAACAGTCTTACAATTTAGAAATATATTATATCTGCCTAATTATTCCTCTCTTAGAGAAGAAGTATTACAGGAAGTCCATTGTTCTAACTTTATGATTTATCCTGGATGTTCCAAAATGTACCTGAAAAGCGTTCATTAAATCTTTACCTAAAAGTTAAATATTAAGTTAACTCCAAAATAAATTCCTTAGATGAAACTCCTTTTTGAATATCTACACAAGATTTGTAAAAACATATTAGACCTCGATGTTAGATTTAATAGATAGATTACCTTAAGTTTTTAAAATAAAACCCGATACTAATTCTTTTATTAGAATACACACCATATAAGCAGTAAGAGCAATAATAGTAAGTTTAACATGGTATTTTTTTAACGTGGTAAAATCCCAAATTAGGGAAAACATCCACGACGACCTATACGTCACAAACCAAAAATTCCACTATAAACAAGTATACAAGATTTACAGGAACTTAAACATGAACATAAGATCCTAAGCTAAAAGAATATAAATATACCTATATGAGTATAAATCTCCTCAATGGTAATTTTGTTACGATCTTTTATCTCCTCGATAGTTCCTTTGCATAAATCCTTGCTCCTTGTTTCCAGCGGCTCAGTCAACCTAAAATCTTGGAACAGGAACAACACTTTTTACTAAGTGTTCATATGAAAGTGTATGTGATTGTGAAGTGTCTAAAATGTAAATATGCAACTCAATTCTCTCTTAGACATTATACAAATAGTCTTACAAATTTATAACAATTCTATCTTACGTGCAACTGTTTGGATTCTCAAGAAAATTAGACTTCGAATATAGAAAATGAAGTTTTGAGATCTGAAGTTCTAAATCTTTCTAAAAACTATATTTAAGTATCAAGAACTTATTTATATACAAAATATGTTTCACAAAATGTAAAACACTATTTTATGGGCTTAAACTTCAGATCTTAAAAATCAAACGTTTTAAAAATGTCTTTTTCAAGAAATCTAAACAAGATAAAATGGATCTAAATTGATATACAAAATAATATTATATCCAATATAGAACAGGAATATAAATAATAAATATAAACGTGAAAATGTTTCTCAAGTGAGTTTCTCACACTTTCTAAGAAGAAATGTGAAAAACTCTAAGTAACGTGTTCTTAAGAGAGATATTGTTTGAAGAGTTTCTTCAAGACAGCTAAACCCCCAAAATCTTCAAGAAAACCTAAAATTCTAATCACTCAAGTATGATGGTTTTCTGGTGTTGGTTTATACGAATGAACAGATGTTTGGTTTGACAAAAACCTAAGACATTCTTTTTAATGGCTTCTGGTTTCTCTCTCTCTCTCTCTCTCTCTCTCTCTCTCTCTCTCTTTCTCTCTCTCTACTCTCTCTTCTCTCTATTTTTCTCTTAAATGGACGAAATACCAAAAGTTTTCTAAAGCCTCAACTATGGTTGGTATTTATACAGTCTATGAAAAGGTTTGGATAATCGAAGTCAAATGGATGGATGAGATTAATTTAATGTTTAGAATTCAAATCTAAGGGTCACAAAGAGACCACACAATCTCTCCCTTTGATTGCATCTAATGGATTGCACTTGGATTGACTTATAACACATGTCGTATCTTGATTAGATTTGACCCAAGGGCTGAGATAACATCTAACATATGCGAGACAAAGGAAACACAAATGGGGTCAGTCAGGGACAAATATGTTTTGGGATGATATTGAATATAAAACGTGTGTTTTTGAATTTTTAAAAGTCCCATTTTCTACCCCCACAATTCTCTGCCGGTTTGAGATTCCACCCAGAGAAGTTTTGTAGGAATAAAAGTATTTTAAATTTAGCCCATAACATTTTAAAACTTTTATTTTAAATATTTATAAAATTACTAAAAATATTTAAACACATGTACACACACTCACACTCAATTATAAATGATTTGTGTCTTATAATGTGTTCAGTGAAATATTTTTCTTCCCTTTTTGGTAGATAGGATGTCTTGAAAAAGATCAATGTTGTTGAAGCTTTGAAAACCATGGAGAAAACTGCTTAAAAGAAATCTAACCTATTTTGTCACCATATCCAAACTAGTTGGAAATCCTATATGGTATAGACTCAAGTAAGTCAACCATATAGTGTGTTCGCAGTACCATATCTTGAAGAAACAATATTGGTGGACAAATATGAGGAATAATATTTTGAAGTTTGTAAGAAAATGTCTTACTTGTCAACAAGTAAAGATAGAACACCAACATCTCAGTGGACTTCTCCAACCATTACCAATTTCAGAGTGGAAATGGGATGATATCATAAAGAATTGTCCATGTAGCCTACCAGTTAGAATTACCAGTGGAACTACCCAATATTCACAATGTATTTCAGGTGTCTCAGTTACAACAGTATATTTTTTATCCCTCCATGTCATTACATGGCAAGAAATTTATGTTCAACCTAATCACGAATTTAAAGCCATCCCTATCCATATTTTGGATCACCAAGTAAAATTTCTCAAAAATAAATAAATCCCATCAGTCAAGATACTATATGGAAATATTGAAATCAGTAAGTAGCTACATGGGAACCAGAACAACCCATGAAAGGTCAATATCTTGATCTTTTCAGAGGTAAATTCGAGGATGAATTTTTTTCTGGATAGGGAGAATGTAACAACCGAAGTTTGAAACAAGTTACCGATAACCCTAATCACCTATATTTTTTTATTCCAACCCTAAGAAAGTATTCAAAATCAAATATATCCTCATAAGGATGGAACTACTCTACATAACCTATAACTTTGCTAAATTAAACCAGTACCCTTGAAGTTTTAATATTTTTAAAAAAGACCCTGAAGTTTTCAATTTAGTATAACTTGGCCAATACCTAACCCCTAGATCCAAACTTTATATCAAATTAAATCTCAAGACTTCAGCTAACTATAAATTACATTTTTAGCCCCTACATTTTCCTAAAATTATAAAAATGCCCCAAACTTTACCAAAATAACACTTTTTGTACTATATAAGTATATATCTTATCAACCAAGGACTAAAAACCAAATAATTGATATTTTCACATATCCACCTATCCACATCAGACTCCACACCAGTAAAATAGTCCAAAAACACATGCCATTTCCATGAAAATATGTGAGGAACAAAATTTCACAAACTATTATTTTTAAATAATGGAAGAATCAACCTCCAAATCAAACCAATAACATCTCCTAATCCAAACTCACCATTTCAGCCTATTCAAAAATCCAAAATTTTCTCTCCAAATGGGTATCCTATGATTTTATGCAGTATACTTCATTTTTTCAATTTCAATTGTTTTTTGCACCGATATTATACTCATATCAATCAAAAGATGTGAGTTTTTACGTTCCAAATAACCTCTGTTCGAAGAAAACCAGAAAAACCTCCATTAAAGCTTGAGCTTTAATGGTGGAATTCGATTCCTTGACTTTAAACCGGTTTTAAAGTGAGGAAATGGTTAGTTATGAACTCAGGAGTTCTAATGCAATGGTCGTTTTCAAACAATCATAAGTTTTGGCCTCCAATTTGTCAAAAGTGTTTTCTATTTTAGTAAATCAAAAACCTTAATTCTCCGTAATCCAACCACCTCAATCTTTCAAACCAAAGTCAAACTTTTCCTCATGATAGCAAAAACAAAACCATATCCATAAAACTCTTTTCCATATTCAGTAAAGCTTCGAATGTTCTGTCAAAAAAATTTAAAAACATAAAGTTTTGTAACTTGATCGATATAGAACCTCAATCCATAAAACATATATTTTTGGATTCCTTGTGAAAAATTAGGTTGGGTTGGTTTAGGAATCATCTCAAATGGTTTTGAATATCAGAATTTATTTCAGGTCAAAGTTTTTCAAATCCTAGGTCAACTATCAAGAGGTTGAAGATGAACTTTTCAACCAGAACCATTAACCAAGCGTGTGAGAGTACATATCCAATCCAAAAATTTAGATTTTTTTCCAATATTGTTATTTTATTTTTCAGGTCAAAATGGTATGAGGTAAGACCGTGTTTGGTTAAACCTAGCCAAAGTTATGAAAAATTAGGGTTTTAGGTTGAAAATATTTTCCTTAAATTTTAAATTGACCCCTCCTAACTTTTTCAAGTTATGAATTTTTACCCCAACTATTTTATACAAGTACTTTGATCACTTTTGAGTCCAAAAATCTTCTGCATCAAGTTTAAAATTTGATTCTAACCCTATGATTTTAAAGTCCCAAATTATTTACAATTTAGACCCTCAAACTTTCATATACACAACTTTTAGTATAAAATGATCAAGACATATACTATTTATCAACTATTATTACTCACACCAATATAATATATAGATAATCAAGTACCATATCCTCCTGACATCCTCTTTGGTCCTAATTAAGACGCTCAAAATTCGTACAAGTAGGTCTATTACCTCTTTAGTAGTAAATTGTTTCGTATTTGTGTAACTTTATACTGATATCATTTAATGATATCCCAATTTGATTCTAAGTATGTGTATAATTACCATGCTTATATGTTATTACCTCACGAATTGAGTTATTTATGATCATTGTAATCAATTTAAACCTTTCTCACCTAATAATTGATATAATAAAAGATTGTTGTAATGATTGATTTAGTTCACCCTTTCAACTTTGTTCAAAATTATTTTTGTAAAAGAATTAGTATTAACTAGGGAGTAGACTGTTGTGTTATCCCATGGAATTCTTCTACCTATCTTATGGTCTTAGATGATTGAGAGCCTGCATTTTAGCTACATACATATGAGTGTCACTTTAATTGTGTGCCTACACGATTATCGTTCTCTAAAAGTTTTGGATTAATTATTATTTGGTTATACTAATGGATTACTTCATTCTATTCCACTTTGAAAATCTGGTAAGTATTGGATTATCAGGTGAAATTTCGTTGATTGTCTTATTATATTACATTGAATTGTCAGGCATTTGAAATTCCATACATGATCAAACTTTCATTAATATAGATAATTGTTATAAAATTGGTAGAACCTGCTTAACATATTTGTGCTAATTCCTTTTTCCTCCAAATGGCCTAGGAAAAAGGGGATAGTCTCCCTTCTCCTTTTGTGACACACACGGATCACATGTTTGCGCATATAACTATATGTATGGAGACTAAACCAGATGGGAGCAAGGGGTGACATTTTTCGATTACTTTCTTTATATTTCATATTGGTAATAAGATGTAATTAACCCCTGTGGTGGTAGTACGTTATATTTACCGTTTTAATGAATAAAGTTTTGTTTTCCATCCTAATTACACACACACACACACACACACACACACACACACACACATATATATATATATATATATAACTTTTCTTCTCTTATTTATATATATTGATAAGAATAACTCACATATATCGTTTGGGCGCATTGATCATACTTTTTCTGACTTGTTTTGCCTTTAGTATTTATAAGTGTGGACGAACTCGAGTTTTCTGGACATGGGTTCTATAAGTGTTTATCCATCTTACTAATCTTATGGAATCAAATTACTTGTCAACACTGGTTGCTTTCGTCAAATCCAAAGTTCAAAGGTGATTATCCTTACATTGCATTATGGTCGGATCTGTGTCTCCCATAAACCAGGGAATCCCTTTACTTTGGTGGAGCACTTCTTGTTCGTGATTTGTCAAAGGACGAGATCGTATGTAAAGTTTTACTTCTTTTTCGTGACTTGTTTGGTAAACGAAGTCATACAAGAAGTTCGACCTCTTGTTCTTGACTTATTTGTTCAACAAAGTTATATATGAGGTTTATGTTGGTACCTCTTGCTCGCAATCTATCTTGCAACGAGATTGTATATGAGGTTTAATGTTTGGTGGTAAATATTGATATGTAAATTTTCCGTGCCCGCAAAAATAAAAACAACAAGAATGATGGAAGAACCGAAAATTAAATTCATAGGAAATAGGAAGTACATTATGCATAACGAGTAAAAAGGGATAAAACTTTTGCCATTTCATTACTGATAATATTTTCTCAAATGGTCGGCATTCCATGAATTCTTAAATTTCTTGTCTTCTAAAGTTTCGATTCGGTTGGTTCCTGTCCTAACAACACTGGAGATGAGGAATGGGCTGTGCTAGTTGGGTTTCAGCTTGTTTCCTTTTTGGATAACCTTTTTCAATGGATAATCACCATCTTTAAGGCTGATCGACCTCACTCTTCGATTACAGAATCGGGTTGTTCTTTCCTGGTAAAAAATTACCCTTAATGCGACATTTTCCCTTACTTCGTCCACCAGATCAAGGTCTAACCTTCTCATCAGGTCACTTTGTGGTGAATTTAAATTAAGAACGCGATGGCTAAGAAGGATTTTCTCGATTAGAAATATTCCTTCTGTGCCAAAGGATAACATGTAGGACTTTTTGGTGGCTATTCTAGGTTTGTCTTATAGGCCCATAGTACACTCTACAACTCGTTGATCTAATTTTCTTTAGCGTTATCCAATCTTTCCTTGATTCCATCAAACACGATTATATTGGTAACCTCAAGGTTTTTCATTGCACTGGGGATGTTCTAGAGCAGAATGCAGCTTCCGAATCTTAGAGTGGATGCAATAGTCATCAAACTCTTAGTTAGCGAACTGGGTATCGTGATTTATAATGAAGGCATAGGACATACCGTAATGAAGGATGATGCTCTTCCAGATGAATTGGAAGACTATTTCATACAGCATCTCTACCAGGGGATCTGTCTTTACACATTTGGTAAAAGATCCATAATAACCACCAAATACTTGAACCTTACTCTCGTCTTAAGCAAAGGTCCAACCAGATTTATTCCCCAGATTACAAAAGGACAAGAGTATAGGATCAGTGTTAGATAGGCTCCTGGAGTGTGATGGATCTTTGCGTACTTCTGACATTGGTCACATTTTCTAGCGTAGTCTGCATAGTTCGCCTTTTTGGTGGGCTAGTAATAGTCATGTGTAGCCACACATTTTACTAGTGATGTCTTCGCCATATTATTTGCAATACCCTTCATTCACTTCCTTCATCAAAATGTTCACTTTGATAAATGAATGCATCGTAACAGTCAAGTAATATATCCTCACTGTATAAGATTCCTGGATTTAGCACATAGCTAGATGCTTTGTAGCGGAGCTTACTTACTTCTTTTGGGTCGAATGGAACATCATCGATTTCAGTATAATCACGTATCGAGTCCATCCATGATGGACCAAGTTCTACTTCCATAATGATGAATGCTTCCTCATCTTTCCTGCGCTGTGTAAGTATTTCCAATGGGACTGTTCTACGTAATTCTATGTAACTAGTTGATGCTAAACGATCCAGTGCGTCTTCTCGTGCATTTTCTAATCTGAGGATTCTCAACATCTTAACCCCTAGAAATTTTGTCAACCACAATTTCATTTTCGCTAAGTACTTGAGCATGGATTCCTCCTTGGCTTCATATACTCTGAACAATTGATTGACCACTAATTAAGAGTCCTGTGCACTAAAATCTGCTCGACACCCAATGATGAGGCCTACCCAAATCTTACTATGAGTTCTTCGTATTAGGGTTCATTGTTAAAGGCCTAAAATTGAAATCATAGTGCATACTCCATATATATTTATCTGGCGTAGTGATGATAAGACCCAGTCTGCTGCCTACGGTGCAAGATAAATCATCCATAAATAGTTTTCAAACGGGGATATCTTGCCTAAATTCCCTATGGTTAACTCTCCATGTTTGAATAATTTCATTACTTGCTCCTAGTCGTGAGCAAAATCTTCTCGTCTAGTTGACGATTTTGGAACATCTTTCTTTTAGCTTAACATCAACAGGGTTGATCTCTCTTTCGGAGGGATCTAATCTCCTCTCTTGATAGGTGAGATCTCTTTTGAATAAGTCTGCTCATTTTTATTATCGGTTGATCTCTCTTTAATAGAAGTTAACTTTTCTACGAGTGAGGATCTCTCTCCCAAAGGAGTCTGCTCAGAAGGTTTCTCTTCGTAAGTGAATTCAGTAATGAAGCCTATCACATCTTCTCCTTTAATAGGTGTCCTGGGATCATTTTGGATGTTATATTCCTATGGTTGGTAATTTTGGAAATAAAATGATAACAGGACACGAAATGAAATGAAATTAACACAAAATTGACACGGTCTTTTATGTCCGGGTCATGTTCGGGTCTGGATTTTTGGAATCTCTATCGTGTCGTGTTGTGTTCATGTCCAATTTTTTCCATGAAATTAACCTGATAAGGACACATCAGTGGCATGATAGTGACCCAATTAAAGACATGATGTAAACCTTATGTCATTCCACTATCCATCCTATTTAAACCCATAACTTTTGTAATTCCTCACTAATTGGTCTAGCTATGTCCAATCGTGTTGGGTCGTTATGGTCTAATCATGTCCAATCGAACCATATTTGGTTATATTGTTATCATGTCTTGTAGTGTTTGGGCTACGAAAAAAATATGATGTAATACCCCGTATTTTTGGCTATATTTATTTTTGGGATTAATTAATTAAATGCGTATTAATTGGAAATTAATCCGGGTTAAAAATACTAACGGGATGCGAGTTGGTATTTGATTATGTGCATACATGTTTTTATATGAATATTGAATTATGAAAAATTTGTCGTGAGATTGATATACGGCATTTTGGAAATTTTGTTGAGACGCGTGTGACCGCCGCGTCACGGTGTAATATTTTGATTATAAAAGTGAATTTAAATTCTTTAAACTGTATGGTCATTTTGAGTGCGCCAACGCGTCTGGAAGGGTCGAGATAGTCAGAAAACACTAGCCGGGGGTGTAGTTTGGGTCCCGGGGTATTTTTAGGCCATACCGGCAATATAAAGGGTATTTTAGTAATTTCGTATTTTTAGGTATTAAAAATGACGAAAATTAGAGAAGTAAATCTGATTGGGAATAGACCCACTAAACCCACTAACCAACCCTTAATGACCCAATAAGCTACGGAGGTTATCAAATTAGGTTTCCAACTTTCCCAAAGAAAACCCTAGCCACCATAGCCACCTTTGGAGAAGAAAGCTTGGAGAGGGAGAGAAAGAGAAGGATTTCTGCAGAAATCTTTACAAAAATCAACACCAAATTCAGAGACAATCAAGGCAAGTGATTTAATTACATTTAAATTCAGAGAATGTTCTTCCCATGTTAGAAAATTGAAGAATTCCAATTGTTCTTGGAAGATGAATGAAAACCAATGTTAATTGGATTTAGAACTTGAATATTGAGGACAAATTGCATGTAGAACCATATAGAAATGATTATTCTGGTATTAGTATACGTGGGTTGTAACAAAAACGGTCTAGAATGGACTAATTGATGATTACAAATTCTAGGGTTTATGTTCTTGAATAATTGGGGAAAAAGTGTAGAGATTTGTATATTGATTGATGTTAGGGTGATTTAATCCTTTAAAACGTGTTAGGAGGTGACTATAATATGTTTAGGATTGATTAGAGACCTTAAAACAATCATTGGGACTAATTTTAGAGGAGATTTGAGGAGTAAAATTGATGAAAAACGAAGAAGGAAAAATCTGGGCTCGAACTGGTCGTTCGTTAGAAGAGCCTCCCCAGGTCGTTCGAACGAGCCTCGTTCGAACGAGCTTCTAACGAGTTGATCAGTCGCTTCTAATGAAAAGGAATTTCGTTCGATACTTCGTTCGAATGAGATCTCGTTAGAAGGTACAGTTCGTTCGAACGAACTGGATCTCGTTCAAACAGTCTTGTTCGAACGAGACTTCTAACGAGCTGACAGTTTGATCTCGTTCGAATAGCCTCGTTCGAACGAGACTTCTAACGAGCTGGCAGTTTGGGCCTTTTTGGCCTGTTTTGATTCTTGGATTCCCGTGAACTTGTTCGAGAATATAGATAACCTTCCCTTGATTATGTATTGATAGGTTTGGGACGTTTGTGTTATTTTGAGGAGTAAATTATATACGAGTGATCTACATAATGGTTGATATGGGATTGAGACGTGAGTGTCTACTACGACGTGAGAATAGATTATGGCGCGTATGATTATAAACCGGAATCGTATAAAGTGTGTAAATTATAGATTGGTACGAGAATTAGAATAGTACTTCAATTAAACTACGGGATTACTAAGACGTGTGTTTACTTAGTATTGGTATATAAATTGTGTGTATGACATACCTACCATACTTGCTATCACGGGAGGTTTGCGTTCGCTTAGGGCCCTCTAATCCTTGTGTTGCCCGGATTTAGACTGGTTACCTTGATGAACATAGGTCATAGAAAGACTTATTAGGATATTAATAAGTCCGCTGATCGTGGGAGCGTAGGTATGTGCTTGACCCATGTGATGTGACTGTGTTCGCCTCCATTATTTGTGATGTTGTTATTTGTGAACTATTCCTGAGAGATTCGGAATATGTAATCTTTATGTACGTGATGTACCGGGATGGATAGCAGAGTATGTGTGCACCGCAGCTTAGTTCTCGGGGTGCTTGTATTGTATATTTATGATGTGAATAATATACACTTAATTAATGGGAACCTTCATGTTAATGTTGTGAAAATAATTACGGTATTGTTTCGAGAGACATAACGGGTTAGCTGATAGTGAAATATATTGCATATTGAACATCTGAGTTCACGTTAAACCCCTATTTAATTACGAGCGTTATAATGTTAATCGAACCGAGTAATAAGGGTAGGACCTATGGCAGTCTAGCTAGATATGATGTCACTTAGCTAGTGGTTTGTGTCGTTGTAGATGGGTACTTACGTTAGGAGTGCACAGTTAGACGAGAGGTGAGAATATCATGTGAGTGCACGTCCTAACATGTACTTTGCATTTAATGTTTTAAATAATTTTAAAGCACTTGCAGGTTTTTAAAATATCTCCACATTCGGGCTCTGACCCGTTTGCTTTCAAATCTATTTTCCTTGTAAAACCATTTTAGGTGCCCAGCCACAAGGACACCATGCATAGGATACTCATTATGGTGACGAGCTGTAGCTGTTTGTGGAAGCTATAGGAATTGCTTGTAGACACTTCTATCACTTGGATTCCAGATTCATTATCTATCAGTTGTAGGGCATGTTGCCCATTTCTATTAGAGACATCTTTCCATTACAGTTTTTTTCAGACTTTGGCATGTATTGTTTTAGTATTCGGTTTACTTATTTCAGTTGTGGGATTGTAGTGAGGAGTTTTTCCTCCAGACTTTATTTACATTATGTGATGGTTATTCTATTTACTTCATTATGGTGAATGGTGTTATTATTCTTTATTACACTTGTTGCATGTTAATCAGACTTTAAATAAAATTTGGCACTTACTTTTTAAATACTAGGTGGTTAGTAATATTAAAAATGTTTTCGACAGTGATGCTATTAACTGAGCCAACTTGGCATTTTGAATTAATTTAATAAAGGAGTAGCTACACGGTATTTAATTAGTCGGGATGTCACAGGTGGTATCAGAGCATCAGGTTCTAGTGTCCTTTAGGATCTGTACGGCTATTATGTTTCCGCTAAGTTTCTTTGATAAAGAGCCCTATATATTAGGACTGTTGTACTCTTTTTGTGTATGCTTCGTTCTTCAGCTATTTTAAGTTTATAAACAGTGAACTTATAAACTTTGTTCTTATTTCAGATGCCTCCACGACGTTCACGACGAGTTCCCAGGGATGCAACGCCCGAACCCCAACCCGCTCCAGTTCAGGGCATGATGAATGCCGCTGAGGTTGCAGCTATAGTAGCCCAAGCGGTAAATGCCGCAATTTCTGTTGTTCAGCAGGCACCACCTCAGGCGCCGGTTGCCGCGCCAGTACAGGCAAATGCATTCCCGTCTGCTTGGGAACGTGTACGTGACGCTTTTCAGAAAGCGCATCTGCCAGAGTTTGCAGGTAGCTCAGATGTGGTAGTCTCGAGCCAGTGGAGGAAGGATATGCAGAGGCACTTAAGGATGTATGAGTGCACGGACGTCCAGAAGCAGGTGCTAGCTACTTTCAAGCTAGTTGGATCTGCGCTACAGTGGTGGGAGTCTATTACCACCGTGGAGGAGAGGGATACTCTCACTATTCAGGACTTCTGGTGCGGTTTGACCGCAAGTACTTTCCATCGGTTGTTCACACGGAAATGAGGAGGAAACTGATGAATCTGAGGCAAGAGGGTAAGACCGTGGCCGAGTATGAGGCCGAGTTCACGAATCTGTTGAATATCGTTCCAGATGAGATACCAACAGAGAAGAAGAAGATTGAGAAGTTCACGGATGGATTGACATGGAGGATCCGTCAGCATGTGTTAGGGAACCTTTCGTTGGCCACGTATTCTGATGTGGTTAACGCTGCTTTGTTACACTGCCAGGACCACCGCTTTCACATGGCTGAGGGCAAGAGGTTGGGAGAGTCTAGCCATCAGGGCAGGACTGGAGGACATGGTGCCGGTGGGGCACAATCTGTTCAGGGGCAGAGACAGGATGAGCAGGGTACCCAGCAGGGGGATCAGAAGAGGTTCCGATCAGGGAACTACAGACAGGGACAGGGAGGTTTCCGTCAGGGCCATCAAGGTCCAAACGGCCAACAAGGGCAGAATGGGCAGCAGTTTCACCAGGGCCAAGGGAGGAACGGTAACGGCCACCAGGGCCGAAGACCGCAGGGGCAGAGAGGAGGGAACTTCCCAGGGAAGTGTTTTGTTTATGGCAAGACTGGCCATAAGCGACAGGATTGTCCTGATAGGGGCAGGGCCCCACAGCAGCAGCAGCAGGGTGCTCGCCAGGAGCCACAGAGGCCTATGTTTCCCGCCACTCTCCCCGCACCGCCACAGATGGCAGCATTGCCACCCATTCCAGCAGTGCCAGTTCAGCAGGGGCAGCTACAGTATGGACGTGTCTATAACGTTCACCAGGCTGCAGTTCCTCAGGCACCGCCCGCGATTGAGGGTACGTTTCCTATCCATGGCACTATGGGTCGGGTATTATTTGATACGGGGGCTACACATTGTTTTATAGCTACACACTTCGCGAAAGCTTTAGGATTGTTAGCTACGGCAGAGAGCACAGTGACGTGTGTCGACTCACCATTGGGGAGTGGGTCACTTATTTTCTTTATATGCCGGGGAGTGGGGGTAGAGATTGGTGGTTTGGTATTACCTGCAAACATGTTGGCATTAGATATGCATGTTCACGATGTGATTATCGGTATGGATTGGCTCGTAGCTTATAGGGCCATGATTGATTGCTTCAGCGGGAGCATTGTTTTTGCCATTCCGGGGCAAGAGATGTTTGTAGTGGCGATGCCTCACCCAGAGGGAGGATCGACCGCTCATCTGTATTACATTGAGGAGGATACCTCTAAGGAGGTAGTGATTCCTTTAGATTCTATCCCAGTAGTCAGGGAGTATTCGGATGTGTTTCAGGAGATACCAGGCCTACCCCTCAGTCGAGAGATAGACTTTGTTATAGACCTATTGCCAGATACGAGGCCTATAGCACGCGCACCGTATCGTATGGCTCCAGCAGAGATGCGAGAGCTACGAGATCAGATAGAGCAGCTGTTAGGTCAGGGCTTTATTCGCAGGAGTACCTCACCTTGGGGCGCTCCAATTTTTTTTGTGAAGAAGAGGGACGGTTCACTGAGATTGTGTGTGGACTACCGAGAGTTGAATAAGGTCACGATACGGAATAAGTATCCGTTACCTCGAATCGATGATTTATTCGACCAGTTGAGAGGAGCTTCTTTCTTCTCGAAGATTGATTTGAGATCGGGATACCATCAGTTGCGTATCAGGGAGGAGGATGTCTCGAAGACTGCATTTCTGTTAAGATATGGTTCTTACGAGTTTCGGGTTATGCCTTTCGGTTTGACCAACGCTCCAGCAGTGTTTATGGACTTGATGAACAGAGTGTTCAAGGATTTCCTAGATCAGTTTGTCATTGTCTTCATTGATGATATACTGGTTTACTCCCAGACAGAGGAGGAGCACGCCGAGCATTTGAGGCAGGTTTTGCAGACGCTGCGTCAAAACGAGCTGTATGCGAAATATGAGAAATACGGGTTTTGGCTGAAGGAGGTCCAGTTTTTGGGACACATTATTTCCGACCGGGGAATATCTGTTGATCCAGGGAAGGTATCCGCGGTGAGGGAGTGGGGACAGCCCACGACACCGATGGAGATTCGTAGTTTCTTGGGTCTAGCAGGATACTACAGGAGGTTTATTCGGGGTTTCTCCAAGATAGCAGGTCCTTTGACACATCTGACTCGTAAGGGTGTGCCATTCATCTGGAGTGATGCCTGTCAGTTGGCATTCGATGAATTGAAGGACAAATTGACCTCAGCACCTGTGTTAGCATTGCCGAGACCGGAAGTAGAGTATTTGGTTTACACTGATGCGTCTCTGCAAGGGCTTGGAGGTGTATTACAGCAGGAGAGACAGGCCATAGCTTATGCTTCCCGTAAGCTTAAGCCTCATGAGAAGAATTACCCCACGCATGATTTGGAGTTGGCGGCAGTGGTATTTGCCCTACGAATTTGGAGGCACTATCTTTTGGGGGAGAAGTTCCAATTGTTCACGGACCACAAGTCCCTACAGTACCTGTTCACGCAGAAGGAGTTGAATATGCGGCAGCGTAGGTGGCTTGAGTTTGTGAAAGACTACCAGTTCGACATCCAGTATCACCTGGGAAAGGCTAACGTGGTAGCAGACGCGTTGAGCCGTAGGCCAGTAGATGAAGTGGCAGAGGTGTGGAAGGCAAAGTGGAAGGAATTGGGACACCAGGATGCAGTGGCACGATCTTTCATGTCTGTGATGACTGTTACACCGTAGATTGTCACGAAAGTAGTACGGGCACAGGCTAATGACTCGTTCTGTCAGGAACAGATAGTTCGATTACTAGCAGAGGGAGCCGAGTCCTATACCGTTAGCTTAGACGGGGGATTACGCTTCAATGGGAGATTGGTAGTTCCGGAAGGGGAGAAACTGCGACACGAGGTGATGGCAGAGTCGCACGGCTCACGGTTCGCGGTGCATCCCGGAGGGGACAAAATGTACCAAGACATGAGACGCCAGTATTGGTGGAGCGGTATGAAGAGAGATATCGCTGAATTTGTTTCGAAATGCACCACTTGTCAGCTTGTAAAAGTAGATCATCAGAGACCGGCAAGACTGTTACAGCCGTTGGAGGTCCCAGTGTGGATGTGGGAGAGCATATCCATAGACTTTATCACGGGGTTGCCAACGTCGCAGAGGGGTCACGACTCCGTTTGGGTAATTATGGATAGGTTGTCCAAAGTCGCTCACTTTTTACCCGTAAGGACTGACTACACTACGGGACTGTATGCCCAGCTCTTCATTTCAGAGGTTGTGAGACTTCACGGTGTGCCCCTAAATATCGTGTCTGACAGAGACAAGATATTTGTTTCGAGGTTTTAGGAGAGTTTCCAGGAGGCCATGGGCACGGAATTGTGGTTGAGTACGGCTTATCATCCGCAGACCGATGGGCAGACCGAGCGCACAAATCATATGTTGGAGGACATGCTGCGCATGTGCATTATTGACTTTGGGGGTGGATGGGAGCAGTACCTTCCACTGGTGGAGTTTGCTTACAACAACTCCTATCAGTTCACTATTGGCATGGCTCCGTTTGAGGCATTGTACGGTAGGCCTTGTCGTTCCCCAGCATGTTGGTTAGAGGTGGGGGACAACAAACTACTTGGGCCGGAAGTGATTCAGGATACTTCGGCAAGGATTGAGTTGATTCGGAGTCGCATTCGGGTAGCTCAAGACAGGCAAAAGAGTTATGCTGATGCGAAGAGATTTTTCAGGAAGTTCCAAGTGGGGGACCAGGTTTTGCTTAGAGTATCTCCTATGAAGGGGATTATGCGATTCGGGAAGAAGGGGAAGTTGGCACCAAGGTATGTGGGGCCGTTTCCTATTATTGAGCGGATCGGACCGATTGCGTATAGACTTGGGTTATTGGAGCATTTGCATCGGATTCACGATGTGTTCCATATTTCCTCGCTGAGGAAATACCTTAGAGATAATTTGGCTCATTCTCACATTGCTGTGGAGGACATCGATCTCCAGCCGGATAGCTCCTACGAGGAGGGGCCGATTGCTATTTTGGACCGAAGCGAGAGGAAACTGCGGTCAAAGATTGTTCCGTTAGTGCGTGTTCAGTGGCGACATCACAATGTCGAGGAGTCCACATGGGAGCGCGAGGATGAGATGCGCGAACGTTATCCAGAGTTGTTTTTAGCAGGTACTTTCTAGTTTCGAATTTCGGGACAAAATTCAGTTATTAGGGGGGAAGTATGTAATACCCCGTATTTTTGGCTATATTTATTTTTGGGATTAATTAATTAAATGCGTATTAATTGGAAATTAATCCGGGTTAAAAATACTAACGGGATGCGAGTTGGTATTTGATTATGTGCATACATGTTTTTATATGAATATTGAATTATGAAAAATTTGTCGTGAGATTGATATACGGCATTTTGGAAATTTTGTTGAGACGCGTGTGACCGCCGCGTCACGGTGTAATATTTTGATTATAAAAGTGAATTTAAATTCTTTAAACCGTATGGTCGTTTTGAGTGCGCCAACACGTCCGGAAGGGTCGAGATAGTCAGAAAACACTAGCCGGGGGTGTAGTTTGGGTCCCGGGGTATTTTTAGGCCATACCGGCAATATAAAGGGTATTTTAGTAATTTCGTATTTTTAGGAATTAAAAATGACGAAAATTAGAGAAGTAAATCTGATTGGGAATAGACCCACTAAACCCACTAACCAACCCTTAATGACCCAATAAGCTACGGAGGTTATCAAATTAGGTTTCCAACTTTCCCAAAGAAAACCCTAGCCACCATAGCCACCTTTGGAGAAGAAAGCTTGGAGAGGGAGAGAAAGAGAAGGAATTCTGCAGAAATCTTTACAAAAATCAACACCAAATTCAGAGACAATCAAGGCAAGTGATTTAATTACATTTAAATTCAGAGAATGTTCTTCCCATGTTAGAAAATTGAAGAATTCCAATTGTTCTTGGAAGATGAATGAAAACCCATGTTAATTGGATTTAGAACTTGAATATTGAGGACAAATTGCATATAGAACCATATAGAAATGATTATTCTGGTATTAGTATACGTGGGTTGTAACAAAAACGGATCTAGAATGGACTAATTGATGATTACAAATTCTAGGGTTTATGTTCTTGAATAATTGGGGAAAAAGTGTAGAGATTTGTATATTGATTGATGTTAGGGTGATTTAATCCTTTAAAACGTGTTAGGAGGTGACTATAATATGTTTAGGATTGATTAGAGACCTTAAAACAATCATTGGGACTAATTTTAGAGGAGATTTGAGGAGTAAAATTGATGAAAAACGAAGAAGGAAAAATCTGGGATCGAACTGGTCGTTCGTTAGAAGAGCCTCCCCAGGTCGTTCGAACGAGCCTCGCTCGAACGAGCTTCTAACGAGTTGACCAGTCGCTTCTAATGAAAAGGAATTTCGTTCAATACTTCGTTCGAACGAGATCTCGTTGGAAGGTACAGTTCGTTCGAACGAACTGGATCTCGTTCAAACAGTCTCGTTCGAACGAGACTTCTAACGAGCTGACAGTTTGATCTCGTTCGAACAGCCTCGTTCGAACGAGACTTCTAACGAGCTGGCAGTTTGGGCCTTTTTGGCCTGTTTTGATTCTTGGAGTCCCGTGAACTTGTTCGAGAATATAGATAACCTTCCCTTGATTATGTATTGATAGGTTTGGGACGCTTGTGTTATTTTGAGGAGTAAATTATATACGAGTGATCTACATAATGGTTGATATGGGATTGAGACGTGAGTGTCTACTACGACGTGAGAATAGATTATGGCGCGTATGATTATAAACCGGAATCGTATAAAGTGTGTAAATTATAGATTGGTATGAGAATGAGAATAGTACTTCAATTAAACTACGGGATTACTAAGACGTGTGTTTACTTAGTATTGGTATATAAATTGTGTGTATGACAAACCTACCATACTTGCTATCATGGGAGGTTTGCGTTCGCTTAGGGCCCTCTAATCCTTGTGTTGCCCGGATTTAGACTGGTTACCTTGATGAACATATGTCATAGAAAGACTTATTAGGATATTAATAAGTCCGCTGATCGTGGGAGCGTAGGTATGTGCGTGACCCATGTGATGTGACTGTGTTCGCCTCCATTATTTGTGATGTTGTTATTTGTGAACTATTCCTGAGAGATTCGGAATATGTAATCTTTATGTACGTGATGTACCGGGATGGATAGCAGAGTATGTGTGCACCGCAGCTTAGTTCTCGGGGTGCTTGTATTTTATATTTATGATGTGAATAATATACACTTAATTAATGGGAACCTTCATGTTAATGTTGTGAAAATAATTACGGTATTGTTTCGAGAGACATAACGGGTTAGCTGATAGTGAAATATATTGCATATTGAACATCTGAGTTCACGTTAAACCCCTATTTAATTACGAGCGTTATAATGTTAATCGAACCGAGTAATAAGGGTAGGACCTATAGCAGTCTAGCTAGATATGATGTCACTTAGCTAGTGGTTTGTGTCGTTGTAGATGGGTACTTACGTTAGGAGTGCACAGTTAGACGAGAGGTGAGAATATCATGTGAGTGCACGTCCTAACATGTACTTTGCATTTAATGTTTTAAATGATTTTAAAGCACTTGCAGGTTTTTAAAATATCTCCACATTCGGGCTCTGACCCGTTTGCTTTCAAATCTATTTTCCTTGTAAAACCATTTTAGGTGCCCAGCCACAAGGACACCATGCATAGGATACTCATTCTGGTGACAAGCTGTAGCTGTTTGTGGAAGCTACAGGAATTGCTTGTAGACGCTTCTATCACTTGGATTCCAGATTCGTTATCTATCAGTTGTAAGGCATGTTGCCCATTTCTATTAGAGACATCTTTCCATTACAGTTTTTTTCAGACTTTGGCATGTATTGTTTTAGTATTCGGTTTACTTATTTCAGTTGTGGGATTGTAGTGAGGAGTTTTTCCTCCAGACTTTATTTACATTATGTGATGGTTATTCTATTTACTTCATTATGGTGAATGGTGTTATTATTCTTTATTACACTTGTTGCATGTTAATCAGACTTTAAATAAAATTTGGCACTTACTTTTTAAATACTAGGTGGTTAGTAATATTAAAAATGTTTTCGACAGTGATGCTATTAACTGAGCCAACTTGGCATTTTGAATTAATTTAATAAAGGAGTAGCTACCCGGTATTTAATTAGTCGGGGTGTCACACATGCTATCGTATCATGTTCGGGTCCGTTAGATTCTTATCCTGTCGTGTGAAAACACGACCCGTTTTTTCACCCCTACATATTCCCCAAGTTCTACCTCCTAAAACACAACATCATGAATTGTGTGTGTTACCTAATTAAGGCAATATATTCAAAGGCTTGGGCATATGGTGGAGTGTGGTTAACTAGAACTGAAAATTTGGGGTAAAATTTTTCTTGACTTATCGAAGAAAAGTTATAATAGTGGGATTCAACAACCACCACCCACGAATGAGGGTATGTTCTCTATCTAAGGAATTATAAGGCGTATATTGATTTTTGTAGCGATTAATATTATATGGGAAAATGGGTTGCTAAACTTTGACAATAGCACTGTTATTTACGTAGACTCACCGACAGGTGTAGGATACCTATATTTTCATGTCATCACGTGGGTTTGATTTTTATCGCGGAATTACTTACTTTGGGCATGTCCGAGCATGATATGACTATCGGCATGCATTGACTTATGGTATAGGAGAGCGTATGTACTACTACTATAGCTAGAATCTTGTCTTTTATAAGAGAGTAAATGAGTAGACTTTATTTGAATTAATAAAACCTGTAGAGAGGTTATAAACTATTGACTAAAGACCTGAGGAGTTTCGATGACCGACTACTTTAGGTAGTAGTGTATTGGGGGGTTCCTTGTTTGGATTTCGCTTGCGAGACACCCCACGCATGAAACTAATAACCGTTGGGAGTCGAAATAAGATAGGACTTTAGGATATGAGTTTATAACCTTTGCTATTATAATGAAAGTTGTACGATAGGGTGTATGGGCGCCCTGGATGATTGGATTGTAGTAGTTTTCAAAATTGTGAAAAAGTAAGTAGTTGTGACTTCAGGATTTATTTGTTTAATAAGTGAGGATCATTTTTCCCAAACTTTGTCACGAGGACGGTATAGGGAAGATTGGATATAATTTAAATTTAATTCAGTTGGAACTATATGGTGAGACTTAGTGTAACATCGATGGGGATTTTCGTTAATGTACTGTATGGGCGGTACTACTTATATTTCTTGCGATGTGAGATTTGTACTCGGAGTTGACCTTATCAGTATGGTTCATTTTTCTAAATTTCGGGACGAAATTCTGTTATAAGGGGGGAAGTATGTAATACCCCGTAATTTTAATGACTTTTAAAATGGGTTATATTTTAAATTAATGGATTAATTGGATCTTATTATAAATTAATTCATTTGGGTTTTATCCGAATTGTGGATATTAAAATGGATGATTCTGAATATTACTTACAGATATTTAGGTAATATATGAATGTGATGTCATTGATATGACGGTATGATATAAATTCGGTAATTTGAATTTTTAGTCAGACGCGGTATGGGACGTGTCGGGACTAATTTATTAAATTAAAAAGGAAATTTATTTTCTATCGACCTTATAGTCATTTCGACTGCGTCGTTGCGTCCGGAAGGTTCGAAATAGTCAGAAAAGTCTATTTGGATGTTAATTTTGAGTCTCGGGTCATTTGGAAATGAAAAGACAACCCAAAAGGGCATTTTGGTTATTTTTACAAGGGGGATGAATAGTGATTTCGGGTTTTGTCTTATTATAAGTATTTGGAGATTAGTGTATGTAGGTTCATTTCATCTCTTCTACACAAAATTGAAAAGTCATCTTCTTAGAGAGGGTGAAAGGTTGCTTGGAAAGAAAAAGAAGTTTGCTTGGGAAGGAGGAGAACCAAAGGTCAAAGGTCACCACCACCATCACCACCTGTGTTATTCAACTCCAAAGGGTCAGATCTTCATTAGAGGCAAGTGTTTGATATTTGCAATTTAAGTTCGTATATTGTCCATGTTAGGATAGTTATAAAAAGAGATGATTTTCATTCTTGGAAGATGAAAGGATATAGTTGTTAATGGATTTTTGGAATCTAAAAATATATAGGAATTAAACTCATGTTGTAGGTAGTTAGTAATCCAATAAATATTCATCAATCTGTGGAAGAAATTCTGAAAATAATTTAGTGTTCTTGAAGATAATATGTTGATAATTTTCTGGAAAAAGAGGCAAAAACGAGTGGAATGAGAAGAGCCAATTTGGAATGTTTAGATCTTCTTTTTGAGTGCATTTGGATGAGATTTAAGAAAAACTCAAAACACATACCTGACTCAATTTTTCGTGTAGAATCCAAATCTGAAGTCGGATTGATGATTTGAATAATTTTTGGATCTGATTTTTCTGAGTATTTAAAATATGAGAATTCATGATGTTGTTTCTTTTTAATGTTGGTTCTTATCCCAAAACTTTTGTTGATCTTCGGTGATTATTAATTGGATATTATGGGACTTAGAGAAGATCAGTAAGCCCTAGTTAAGATTTGAATTAACTTGATTGGGATTTAATTGATTAGAATTATGATAATTAAAGTTAAAGAGATTTCGGTTGCTAGATTCATGTGTTGGATTCTAATCTGTTTGTATGAGGATTAAGGATAGTTCAAGTAGGGGAGATTTAATATAACACCTGGGTAGACTTAGGGTTACAATTTAAACATCAAGGACTGAGTTTAAGCTCATTATTGATTTCGCAAGGGCTGAGTGTAGTACAAGAGCGTAGTGGTATGGCTTCTGGATAGAGATGGGAGTTTAGAACACATTTGGTTGAAAGAAGGTATGAGGTTATCCCGATAGCATAGTTGAAGTTGTCGGACCTCCTCGATCGACAAAGTTAAGTAGTAGTGTATTGGAGGGGTTCTTTGTTTGGATTTCGCTTTGCGAGACGCTCCGTGCATGAACCTTAACGACGTCGGGAGTGGAGAGATGTTATAGGATGCGAGGATAATTAAATTATGAAGTAAAGATATGACATTTTAATACGTGGGATTTAAATAGATATAATGCTACGTAAGGGAATAATCTAAGGTTAATGTGAGTACCTTGTTGTTAGTATACTATAGGTATGATAATACCTATTTGATTGATTAATGATTATGTGTATGACATACCTAGCTTACTTGCTATCGGTGGGAGGTTTGCGCGTGAGGGCAGTCATATCCTGATGGATCTTTGATTTGTCGCTCGAGAACATAGGTCTATGAAAGACTTATCGGGGAGTTGATAAGTCCGCTGACTATGGGTACGTAGGTATGTGCGTGACCCATGGGTATGAGAACTATGTTCGCCTCCAATGATTGTGTTGTTGTTAATGGTTCGAGGTATCCTCACCGAATCTTTTGTCCCCTTTTCGGCGACTAGCGATATTGGGACATGATAGCAGAGTAATACATTGCACCGCAGCTGTGACTCGGGGTGCCATATTATATATGAATATATATATATATATATATATATATATATATATATATATATATATATATATATATATATATATATATATATATATATATATATATATATATATATATATATATATAATGGATTAAATGAATGAATGGATATTTATTATGGTTAAATCTATCTACGGTGATAATTGTAGATAACGGTGAATAGAGAAAGATAATTGAATTAAGTTAATGAATGTTTATTGAAAAACTTAATTCATAATAATGAGAAATGATTCTTGTTAATGAGAAATGATGAGAAATGTAAATGAATAATAATCTGACGTATGGTATGGGACATATGGGGATTATGATATTGGGATGGAATTATAATATGGAGACTAAAAAAGAGGAACCATTAACTAGGAAGTTAATAGGAAACGTTAAGTGTGCACTCTAGTTGAGAGGTGAGAATGGCAAGTGAGAGTTGGGTCTAACATGTACATAATAAAAGATTTATTGCACTTGTTAAATACTTGCTGTTTTAAAAATCATTTTCACAATCGGGCTCTGACCCGTTTCCTTGCATATTTTCTTTTCTATTGTATCTTCTATATCAGGTGTCCAGCAACAGGGACGCCAACCTTAGCGGATTATGACATGCTATGGATTTATGGAGTTTTGCTTAGACGCCTATCATCATTTGATTCACAGTATTCTCTTAGTAGGGCATGTCGCCCAAAGGATTCAGTTATCTTCTTCTATCGGGGTCAAATACTATGGTATTCGTGTCATTTTAATACATTTGATATTGTTGGGATTACTGTAATGGATTAATATTATTTGGGAATGTTTATTCCAATTGCATTCAAATTATTTTGTGTTATCTAATTGGTTATCACTGTTGTAGAATAAAATGTGTTGTGTTATTCTTAAACTGGAAATGGATTTTGTTAAATTAAAATTTGAAAAGTTTTTAACACCAGCTTAATTGAGTATTGGGTGAGTTGTAAATATTTTTGACAGTGATGCTAAGAATGAGCCAACTGTATATTCTATTTTAATTTGGTATGGGACTGGCCACCCGGTATTTAATTAGGCGGGGTGTTACACATAGCAGAACTAACCACAAATTTTGATACAGCTAGATAAAGGTAGATGTTCTCCCCAAACATTGGTCTTTATAAGAGAGGTGTCGACCCAAATATCTTTTCAATTCTAGGAATAAAGTTTCACACTCTTTATTCCATTCAAAAAAAATTCTCAAGACTTTAAAGAACATAAGGAATTTGTCAGTAACTCTAGAGATGAACTTGTTGAGAGTGATAATGCATCCTGCCAATCCTTACACTTCCTTCTATGTTATCGGTGACTGCATGTTATTCAAGGCTTAGTTCTTCTTGGTATTGGCCTCGATCCCTCTTTGATTGACAATGAAGCCTAATAACATTCCCTTCTTCACATCGAACACGCACTTGGTTGGATTAATCTTCATCTAATGGATTTCCAACCAGTCAAAGGTTTTTTCAAGTCCTTCACGTGATCGACCTCCCTTATGCTCTTGGTGAGCATGTTATCGACATATACTTCCATATTTTCCCTAATTTAATCTTTAAGGACCTTGTTTACCAACCTTTGGTAGGTGTACCTAGCATTTTTAAGACCGAAGCGCATGGCATTGTAGCAATAAGTGCCTCTGCTGGTTATTAATGACCATTTTTCTCAATCTTTCACCTTCATTTTGATATAATTGTACCCAAAATAGGCATCCATGAAACTGATCAGCTCGTGACCTAAAGTGGCATCAACCAACTGATCGATCCTGGGTAGTGGTCTTTGGGGTGATCTTTATTTATGTTTATAATATCCACACACATCCACCACTTGTTATTTTTCTTATGCACCATTACCTCGTTAGAGAGCCACTCAGGATATTTGTCATCCTTTATAAAATTAGCCTTTTGTAGCTTCTGAACTTCTTCTTGGACTTCCACATTCTTCTCAACATAAAAAAATCTTTGTTTCTATTTGACTGGTTTAGCATCTTTTACTATGCTCAGTTCATGACATATGAAATCTAGGTCGATCCCGGGCATGTCTTCATAGCTACAGGCAAACATGTTCTCTCCCTATCTGAGGAAGTTGACCAAGTTTTTCTTGAGTTCTCCCTTTAGGGATGAGATAATCTGGACAGTCTTATCTGAATGTTCATTATTTATTATGAAATATTTGATCTCTTTGACTACTTGTTCCTTGACCACCTTCTCATAATCCCTAGGATCTATCATTTCAATTTGGTAGGTCGTAGTCAGCTTCTTCTATTCCTCCTAGTCGGTCGAAGTATAGTAGAACTCTTGGGACTCTACCTAGTTCCCCTTGACCACACCTACTACGTAGTGGTTTGGGAATTTCAAACATTGATGAACTATAGATGGTACGACTTCAAATTTTTTTAACCTAACTCTGCCCAAAATAATGTTATGTACCGAAAGAACATTTTTATCCAGGATGAAGAAGCGCACATTTTTTATTCGACATGTCGGCCAGGTGCCTACTAGAACCCCCCAATTCAACTGTTCCCAAAGGGTACACTTTTGTTACCCGAGAAGCTGATCAAAGGTCGATGATAGGGTGTTATCTTATTATCGCAAAGTTCCAACCTTCTGAAGTAATTATAGAACATAACATCTGTATAATTTCCATTATCGATGAGGATTCTGGACACTTTTCTTTCATGGACCATCATGGTGATTACTAGAGGGTTATCATGAGGGTATAATATTCCTAACAAATCATCCTTAGAAAATCTAATGATGAGGCAATATTTGTTCATCTTTCTTGGTCGAGAATTTACGTAGCTTGTTGGGTTGATCCGCCTGATATGATCACAAGCCTTTGCCTCGTTCGAGAAACATGTCTCCTCATTTGGTAACTCCACCAGGGATGAGAAATGGATTCAAAGAAGATCGTCTTCACCTCATGGACTTCACCATTAGTTTCTTTGAAAGATTCGTATCATCATCCGAGTCTTCGTTTCGCCCCTTTCTCCTCTCATTTGCCTTTGGATAAGGGGATTTTGATCGTCCTCTACCCTTATGCTCATCCGAATCTTCTTGAACATCCTTATCCATATACATGGATATCTTACCTCTTCTGATTAAACCCTCAATTTATTTATTGAGAGTGATGCAGCTATATGTATTATGGTTGTGGTCCTTATGAAATTCACAGTGTTTTCTCTTATCAGGTCGGTTAGTGAGAAATTTGAGCTTTTGAGGCCACCCGATGTCCTTGATTTCTCTAATCTCCTCAAGGATGTGGTAGATTCCAATGGTTAAGGGGTGTACTTATCATAGTTTTTTGGCTTCTCGACTTTTTTATCTTTCTGATATTTCTTCTCATTGCTCTTGCTAGAGGAAGCCTTGGGATGATATGATTCCTTGGCCACCATGGACTCCTCGGCATTCATGATTTTGCATGCCTTGGCCAAGAGTTATATCATTATTTTTGGTGGCTCCTTAGCTAGCATCCAAAATAGCTTTCCCGACCGTAGCCTCCTCATTAAGGCGATTATGGCAGTTTTCTCGTTATAATCTACTAACATAAGCGTCTCAGTATTGAAACGAGTAATGAAATCACGCATGGTCTCGATGGATTTTTTTTGGCCATTGAGAGAATGGGCAAATCTCTTACCAGGCTTGGACCTAAAATAGAAATTGCTGATAAAAAGATCGATCAATTATTAGAAACTAGAGATCTACAGTTGTAGCAAGTTGTTATACCAGATTTGAGATGAACTAGTAATCATACTAGAGATTGATCGGTAATGCATTTCATTCGAAAATATATCAAAAGCAACTTACTTCTTCTCTACATGTATAATGGAATAGATTTTTCCATCGTATCTTGGCATAATGACAGGTGGTTTAAATTTTATTGGTATCTAATAATAGACTATCGCTGGGACAAAGGGGGATCCCTTCATAAAGTCCCTAATGGGGGGTTCTTAAATCTGATAATTTCTTTTAAATGTTTTTCCACTCGATAGATGGATCCATTTCATTGTTGATCCTCCCTCTCAACCTTTATTATGACTATTTTGACATTCGACCTTGGATTTCAAACTCACACTCTTACTAGGAAGTATGCTCGGATTGGGCCGATCTTCTCGTGCTCGTTCTGGATTTGGCTGAGCATTGTGATCCACTGGTGACGGATCAAGTTGATTCTTACTGATGCGTGTTTTATTTTTTAGGAGATATATGTGTTGACCCCTTGTTCGACACATGTCTAAATGATCAAAAGCAACTCCTTTGCTAAGCCTCTCCAGCACACCAGACCTTTCCTCAGAGAAGGATTTCTAATTATCGGATCCGATTGACGTAAAGGGAGGAAGTGACTCCATGGCAGTAGGACCTATATTTTCATAATCTAGAGTATCTGGATGCCCTCATGCCATTATATGACCCCAGGTTTAGTCTCTTTGGTTCTTCAGGGCTTGCATCCTATGCTCGTGCCTCCAATCTTTATAGGGATAAAAACAATATCTCTCCTCTTCCTTCGAAAGTTCCCCTTAGGGTTAGAGTGGAAGGATCCATGACGGGCCTGTTATATCCAGCCTGGAGTGTCTGTATGAGTTTTTTATCACTTTCTTTCATTTCCTCATGTCCCTTTGTTAGGATCATAAAAATTCCTTATGTCTCCCATTCCCACCGGAGTGGAGGGTGGAAGTGTTTCTACTACGCGACTACTTTCTAAGTTTTTTACCATTCCCAAAAATTCATGGATTATGAAAAAAGGAAAAGAAAATTTAGGAACGAGTAGGAAACAGCAATGTCTTGTCGAATTTCCATATACGGCGCCAATATGCTATTGTCTAAAATTGGTTTATAGATTTTATGCCTTAGCTAGAGTATTTCTAATAATAAACAATAACAAATAAAGGATTTGATTCTGAGAATGCTAAATTGAAAGATAGATGACTCGATTGTGAGGATGCTAAATTTGAATAAAGCATCCCCAAAAGATGATTACCCATTGGCTAACATCGACATAATCAGGAACAACACAATCAGTTATGCCCCAAGTCGTTTGTCAATGGATTCACCGGATATAACCAGCTCAAGATGCACCTCAACTAAAGGAGAAAACTTCCTTCATCACCCCATGAGGAATCTTTTGCTATACTGTCATGCCATTCAGACTTAAGAATGCCAGGGCTACCAACCAAATGGCCTCCACAACCATCATTCACAACCTTATTCACAAGGAGGTTGAAGTCTACGTAAATGATATGATCATTAAGTCTAATACTCAAGTAGGTCATATTCTTATCCCCCGGAAATTCTTCGAGTGGCTGCGGCGATATCACATGCGGCTAAATCCACAAAAATGTGTTTTTGGCATCACGAAAGGAAAACTCTTGGGATTCATGGTTAGTGAGAAGGGAATCGAAGAAGAACCTACCATGATGAATGCCATACTTGAGATTGCACCACTACAAACGGAGAAAGAAGTTCAAGGGTTCCTGGGTAAACTATAGTACATCAATTGATTCATCAGCCAACTGACCTCTATCTATGAACCCATCTTTAAACTTCTCCAACAAGACGCAACTAAAGTTTGGAATGAAGCCCGCTAAGAAGCCTTTGACCGAAGCAAGCAATACCTCACCCGATTTTTGGTGCTTATGCCTCCGCAGTCAGGTATCCCCCTTCTCTTATACTTTACCATAACAGATACTGCGATAGGGGTTTTGCTAGCCCATTACATTAAAGAATCCCACAAGGAAAGAGCCAATTATTATGTCTGTCAAAAATTGGCCGAATATAAAGTCAACTACACTTTTTTGGAGAAAGCAAGTGTCACCCTGGTCTGGGTTGCATAAAAGTTGCAACACTACATGTTGGCCTTCCTTATTAGAGTAGTATCCCATATGGATCCCATCAAATACCTGCTAGAAAATCCTGCTCTGTCCAGCCAAATTTCTCATTGGTTGATGTTCCTATCTGAGTTTGATATTGTGTAAGTCACGCAGAAAGCTATGAAAAGGAGAGCCATCTCTAACTACCTTGTAGATTACCCCATGGAAGAGACCAATCTTTGGGACTTTGAATTCCTAGATAAAGATATTCTCTGCACCTCTCAAGAGGACCTTAGATGGAAAATGTTCTTTGACGGAGCTACCAATAAGAATGGATATGGCATTAGGATACTCTTGATCACCCCTGATGACTCTCACACTCCCATTTACAACAACTTATACTTCCCTTGCACTAACAACATGAGTGAGTATGATGTATGCACTGTTGGCCTTAAGATCGCCTTTAAAAAATTAATCCACACCTGGAAATCTATGGAGATTCTGCCATCATCATCGGCTAAATCCTTAGAAAATGGAAAGTCAAATACGAGAAGATCCTACCTTTCTATGCCCACCTAGAAGAGCTAGCCTTCTAGTTCAAATATTTCAACTTACACTTCCTGCCTCAGGCAAAAAATAGCCTAGCTGACACCCTTGTTACTCTGGCCTCCATGGTCAACATGCCTGAGGGAATAACAATGGCCCCTTTCATGGTTAAAAATAAGTTATGCCCACCCACTGCTACCACATTGAACTCATCACCGAGGAAGATTCTGGTATAGCCGGGTTATAGTACAATGATATTTGGTGCCTCCTCAAACATGATAGGTATCCCCAAGACGCTGATAAGACAGACCGTGCAATCCTTTGCAAACTAGATGCCCAATACATCGTCTGTGATAAAGCCCTATTCAAGAGAAAGTTTAATGGACCCATTTGCACAACATAGTAGGGGCTAATTTTGAATAAATGACACAAAAGATCCATAGTGGGGAATGTGGGCCCCAAATGATTAGTCATATTCTTTCTAAAAAGATCATCCGTCAAGGACTATTGGACCACCATGGTTCAAGATTGTACTACCTATGTTAGGAGATGCCTCAAATGCCAGTAGTTTGCCAATCTCCAACACTTGCCTCCTCGATAACTATACAACACGACCTCTCCCTAGCCTTTCTCTACTTAGGTCATTGACATCATACCGAAGGTTACTCCCAAATCTTCAAATGATCACAAATTTATCCTGGACATCATTGATCAGTTCACCAAATGGGTCGAAGCGGGGCTATACGCAACATTGAATGTCAAGAAAATGGCCAAGTTTATCAGAAAGAATATCATTTGTCGATACGGAGTTCCCCATGAGCCATAAATATTCTCCCTATTGATCCAAAATAATGGTGCTATCGAAGCCATCAATAAAATCTTCAAAACCATAATCACAAAGATGATTGAGAGTTGTAGAGATTAGGCCAACCGAATCCCATATGCCCTTTGTGGATGACGCACTTCAATCAAAATGCCTATTAGGGCTACCTCATATTCTCTAATGTACGCATGGAGGTAGTCCAATTCATTGAGATAGAAATACATTCCCTGCGCGTCATGCTCGAGAGAAAAGTTAGCGAAGAAGACTAGCACCAGAGCCTCTTTGACGAAAAGAGGCTGAAGTCTCTATATCATATGCAGGGGTACCATCACCGGATAGTAAAATCATTCAATCAAAAAGTCAAGGACCATAGTGCCTATGAAGGAGGCTTTGACCTTAAAGAAGTCATAAAACCCTTCTAGGAACCCATAAGGAAATTCAAGCCGAAGTCGATAAGCCCCTACAATGTGAAGAGAGTTCTCTCAAAAGGCACCGCTATGGTCACAGATATCCACAGGGAAGTTATGGCGCATCTAGTCAACCTGGATTATATGAAGAAAATTTACCCTCATTCTGAAATCTCATCACACTACGACTTATCTTATCCCCCTTCCATTCTTAAAAAAAATCTTCATTTTCCCTACCCAGAACTACGTGGGACCTGATCCTTTCAAAAACATTTTCTTTTCAAAATAAAACTCCTGAAAATTTTTAGAATCCTCAAAGGTACGTAGGCATGCCATGCGCCATACATTGGCTTGGTCCTCTTCTTTTTGATAAAATGTTATTCTTTTCTAACCTCTGAGAATGGCGGTCCATCTTATTATTTACATGAGCAAAATGATTATGTATTCCGTAGTGATTGGTATAGATAATTAAAATGAAAAACTCATCAAGAGGAACAACAAAATATGATCAAAATCATTTTTATTATTACTAAGGAATACCGTGATGTTACATAAAATATCAACGGAGCGAGTTAAGCAAACCACCCCCTTCCACTGACTAAATCCTTCTTAAACAAACCTAACCATTACCAAGAGACACAATTTTTTTTCCAAACCCCCCAAATACAAAATACTAAAATTACTCGTGCTTCGCAAAAAATCACCCAAGCTTCACAAACATTGCCTTCAACTACCCGACGACCCAGCCTCATCATCATTCCCAACCCCATGGGTTCCCCTTGTCTCCCACTCCTGGTTAAAACTCCGTATACGCTCCATGGTGCGGTAGACCCTGAAGAGCCTGGACGAAACCAAAACACCTTCCTCCATGGTGTCGAAGGACACAAATTACCTTTGACAAGTCTCCTCCTCCATGATTTTCTTTACTACCCATTTCTACAACCACTTCAGGTAGTCCTCAGACACATGTTAGGCCCCTCCTACAAATTGTGATGGAAGGGTAGACGATCAGAAACACATCCAAAAGGTTCCCAATGTCATTCTCAATGATTTAATCAGGTCCTCCACCTTGAAGAAGTTCATTATGCGAGGAGCCACAATTTGTTCCCACCAGACATGGCGCAGAAGCCTCTATGGGAAATAAAAGGAAATCTGTCAAAGGTAAACCAACTACACATATCGGTACTCTTCGAGCTGTAAAATAGGTTGCAAGTCTCCCCACCACGACACTAACCAAAGAAGACACCGGGCTTTGTGTTCCACAAACCAGTTGAACCATTTCCCTACAAATGGGCCGAAACTGAAGAAAGGTTGGATAAAGAAATTAGGCAGGGCCGCCAAGGGATACTTAGGAAGGGATGCCAGACAAAATCTCCCTGTAAGTCACATGTATAGCATTATTAGTCTCCCTCAAAGAAAGTCATAACAACCCTCCTTCCAAGAATCAATACCATTTAGGGTCTCATCTAGTACCACCACGGCATGATTATGGAAGTAGGGCATTCATGCCGTTATTGCAACCACTTGGGGATCCACCATCAAGTTCCATATCACGAATAAAAGCCTCGCAGCAAGGCCCAAGGCAACAGCTCCAGCAAAGCCAGTATCCTCAAAGGCCCCAGGCACACGGAATACATAACCATATGAAGATAAATACTACCTCCAGTAACCAACAGTTGAGCCACCGAAGGACAAATATGGAGCAACTCCACCAGGAATACTCAGGGAGAGCGGGAAAAATTGGGCATAGCCGTCTCCACACTAGGGTTAACCCCCAACACGGCCGAGAATTCTTCATAGGTTGGATAGGCCTCATACAGGACAAAAAGGAAGACATGATCCTCAGGGTACATAATTATACCGCCACTACTAGCAAGTTCCAGTCTAGGGCTCGATTACGCCACAGAGAAACCCATCACAGGTTGAAAGCATCATAGTCCATATTGTATAGGCACATGGTAAGAGGATAATTCTTCACACATAGGAAGAGCCATATGGGAATAAAAAATAAGAAGCAAGAAGAGAAATGTGGGTATTGGTGGAGAAAGAACATCCCATACACCTCTTTTTATACTCAAAATCATTGGCAAAAAACAAAATCTCCGGAATTTCATTTAACTCCTTACCCTACTAAATACACTGGTATGCAAGAAAATTCAATCAAAGCCTAGGGTTGATTTCACTTGATCCCCATGCTGATAAAGGAGTATGCTGATTGGTAACCCCTCTTTTTAGAAAAAAAAATCCATTTTCTCCTTTTGCCCAAAAATCAAAATCCAAAAAAAATACATTTCTCCTACCTTTTTTCTAAAATAAGTCTGTTAAAAGGGAAAACAAACTTTTCAAGATGAGCCACTATGATGCATGACTCAACAGCAAATTAAAGTACATATATAATAAGCCACTAAATCAAGATAATCAAACAAAAAAGACGCATGTCTCTTTGCCTTTTTGAGCCTCTTATCTGGTATAAATCCTCTAAATCAAGCATACAATGTGGTGAATTCCAAGCTCCTTCAGTCATAACAATGGATTTGTGAGAAAATCTTTAAATTGATGTCACCTCATCCATAACCCCATCAACCCAAAGACCACCGCATATGCTAGCAACCTCCTTATCTACACCTGCATACCTATAGACCCTTCGGCCGCCGAAGGAAGACTCCAAGAATATAAGGTCACCCACATTACTAAAAAAGTTCAGTAACTACCCAAAGGATTCCCCCCCCCCCCCCCCTCCCCATGGCCTACCTATTGACAATCCCTTAAGATTTTTTACAAAAAGTTCTAGAAATTGCCTGAAAAAATTCCTAAAAATCCCTGAAAAATATGGAACATCGTTTTCCACAAGAAAGACATTTTTGGGACATTAGAACAAAATCCCTAATAGGATTAAACTTACACTCTAATCCTTAGCATACTACACCACAGAACCAATGATGTGCCCGCATCGAAGTCTACTACATTCCTAACCAGAAGCTCAAAACTAAGACATCCCCTAGTAGAGTCTCAAAATAACAATCCTCACTGGAACCACAAGTACACCCGCACCCCAAAAATAATCTAAATTTCCCCATGAAAGCTATTCTTTGCACTACAGCTTTATATCCTCAGATTGACCTCAAGCCTCAGAATTGGTCGTAACAACTTAAGGTTTTTAGAATTAATCTCGACCCTCAAATTTGGTCGTCACAACTTTAGGTCCTCATAATTGACATCGGCCCTCATAAATGGTCGTTACAACTAAAGATCCTCAGAATTGACCTAGGTCCTCGGAATTGGTCGCTACAACTTTATGTCCTCAGAATTGACCTCGGCCCTCAGAATTTGTCGCCATAACTTAAGGTCCTCAGAATTGACCTCTGCCCTCAGAACTGGTCCTTAGAATTGACCTCGGCCCTCATAATTGGTTGTAACAACTTTAGGTCCTCAGAATTTATGGCCCTCAGAATTGGTCATCATAACTTAAGGTCCTCAGAATTGACCTTGGCACTTAGAATTGGTCGTTGCAATTTAAGGTCCTCAAAATTAACCTCATCCCTAAAAAATGGTCATCACAACTTAAGGTCCTGAGAATTAACCTCGACCCTAAAAAATGGTCGTCATAACTTAAGGTCCGCAAATTGGTCTCGGCCCTCAGAATTGGTCATCACAACTTTGGGTCCTCAGAATTGAACCTGGCCCTCAAAATTAGTTGTCATAACTAGAGGTCCTCAGAATTGACCCCGGCCTCAAAATTGATCGTTATAACTTAAGGTCCTCGGAATTGACCTCAAACCTAAGAATTGGACATCTTAACTTAAGGTCCTCAAAATTAACCTTGGTCCACAAAATTGATCGTCACAACTTTAGGTCTTTCGAATTGACCTCGGTCCTCAGAATTGGTTATCACAACTTCAGGTCCTTCAAATAGACCTTGTCCCTCAAAATTGGTCGTCACAAGTTTAGATCCTCGTAATTGACCTCAGCACTTGGAATTATTCACTAAAACCTTAAGTCCTCATAATTGACCACGACCCTCAGAATTGGTCGCTACAACTCTAGGTCCTTAGAATTGACCTCGGCCCTCAAAATTGGTTGCTATAACTCCCTGTCCTCAGAATTGACCTCGGCCCATAGAATTGGTCCTCGCAATATAGGTCCTCAGAATTGACTTTGGCTCTGAAAATTTTTCACTACAACTTGAAGTCCTCTGAATTGACCTCAGCCATCAGAATCGGTCACCCTAGACATCACTTTAGGTCCACAAAATCGATCTCGACCCGCTGAATAGATCATGCTTAGGTCATCAAAATTCACCTCGGCCTTCTAAATCAGTCATCATTTTCTCCTTAGGTCCTCAGAATTTACCTCAAACCGTTGAATCGGTCATCTTCATCTCCTGAAGGCATCAAAACTGACCTCGACCCGCTGAATCGGTCAACCTCATACTATAGGTCAATAGAATTTACTAAAAATCCTCTTCCACAACATCGATGTTGTAAACGTGAGTTGAAAATACTCAATGCTCTGATACCAATTTGTAGCCCCCAAATTTTAATAAAAATTATTTCTTTTAAAAATAAATATGAATTTCCTAAAAGTGCGGAATAGGATGGTTCAACACAACACATACAACCTTTAAATTTTAATTACTTTCAAATTAAAATTAAACTCAACTAAAGTGAAATAAAATTAACCAAATATAAATTTTCATTTAAACAAATTTAATTTAATCCCGAGTCCTAAAATTTACCTAACATGATTAATTCATTTTTCTATATAGGCCAAACCAAATTTTATCAAATTAAATTATTTAGACTTAACTTGAATTAAATTAAGTTAAAAATTACCCAAATTAAGTTTAGAACTAAATCAAACATGAGTAGTGGTTTAAACTATATTTTATCTTTTAGTCCTAAGGATGCATCTAGGTGATATAGCAAGATAAAATAATTCACAAACCACTACGCGCCGATGTACGAGGAAAACCCAAATGGGAAAAACCTCGGATGGCCCTAGCCTTAAGTCCACTAAGTATGGATTTATTATTATAATAAAAATGACTTACTTCACATGACTTGATTCCGTCCAAGTCTTGAGGCGTCTTCTTGTAGCTACCTCCGCCTAGTCGATAATCCCGGACTCCGCTGTGACACCCCGCCTAATTAAATACCGGGCGATCACTCCTTTATTAAATTAAAAATCAAGGTGAACAGTTGGATCATTCTTAGCATCACTGTCGTAAAAATAACTTTTCGAAATTTAACACCCTATTTAATTAAGCTAAGTGTCAAAACCATTTTTTTTTAAACATTACTTTCCAAATTTTATTTTGAAAATAAAGATTTAATTATCTACAACAATTCAATATTTAAAGAATCACACCACAATAATCCTGGAACATATAATCCAATTAATTTAAACATTCAACAACTAAATCCCAGCATTTAAAACTTAAAGTAAAACATACATGCTGAATAAATCCCAAAGTAACAGTACTAGAAATAACTGAAATACAAATGTCCCAATAAAACAGATAAATAGTGGAAAGGGCGACACATGCCCAATAAGGAGAATGATAGAAGTGGAATCAAGTAAATGAAATCGTCTAGGCAAGTGGCCTGCAACCCCCACCTAAGGTGCAACACGTTCCTTCCAAGGGATCCTAAACAAGACGCCCCTGTGGTTGGGCACCTATAATATATACATATATATACAAGAGAGAAAGAGGAATAGAAACGGGTCAAATCCCGATAGTGTATATGATTTAAAAATTCGTTTAGCAAGTATTTAAATTGATACAGGCCAATGCAACAACATATTAGTGCGACACTCTCTTGAGAAATTCTCACCTCTCTTCTAATGTGCACTCTTATCGCACTAACCTTCCTAATGGTTTATCTCATCATATATCACACTATCTTTCCCCAAGGATTTAACTTATCTTAGGTGACTCTCAAGATTTAAGATTTAACAACATCATGGTTTAAGAGGATAATTTCATTTAGTACAAAACGCTCATTTTAACTTTATTGATTCATAAAGTTTTTCAATATCATATTATACTTTTCAAAACAAGTGTTTTCAATTTGAGTCATTATACATGTCTTGCTTACCATAACACAGTAGGCAGTTTCCTAAATGTCAGAAGTTCATATATATATTAAATGCTCATATAATATATATATTCTAAACGCACCCCACATAAAAATTATGGTGTGGGCATACTCTGCTATCCAATTCCTGTATCAATCGTACTAAAGGGAATACAAGTTAGGAATCACTCTCGATTTGTATAAATACGTACACAAACAATATTGAGGTGAAGCATAGTTTCCAAGTCCAAGAGGTCAGTACATACCCTCACGTCTCTTAGGACCGTGACTACCGATTCGATAGCCTGTACCTAGGATTTCTATCTTCTAGGGTACGAGTCAATATCCCCCATGAAGGCCCATTCGAGATATGACCGTCCCAGCGCGGTAACCTCAGGGATAGCAAGTAACGCGGGCATGATTTTCACAAGTATATAATATATATGCATACACAATCATATAAATATACTACTTTTATCATATCAATTTAGGTTTATCCCATAACCCATATTCACAACATTTATCCTTATTTTCCCATTATTAGTTATCACATATAATGGTTCGTTTCTCACTTTAATTCGAAGGGTTTCTCCAACTTACTACGTAGCCCTCATGGACTCTATCCTTCCAAAGGTACAATTCAATAGGTATTCATTTATGTTCCAATGTAACCCTCTTACGTGTCTCTCCCCTTTAATATATACTTACATTGTCCCTTATGTAAAATATCCCAAAAATATAGATTTTGCCTTACATTAAAGGTCTCTTATTCATTAATGAATCCTACTAGTCATCATTAACTCCCAAATTATTTTAGCAAGGATGTCTAAGGAATTTTCTTCATTTCGAATCAATTCAAAAATTTAAAAAGGGGAACTTAAGTCTTCCAGGAGGGGTCGATCGATCGAGGTTAGGGGCTCGATCGATCGAGCCTTCGATCGATCGAAGCTCAAGGCTTGATCGATCGATCAAGCAGGTATGGCGAATCCTGCAGTTTTGTAGTTACGGGTTTTCTCACAAAACTTCATCCAAATCCTAACTTTCCATACCCAAACATCCATAAAATTATACTACTAATTATATAAATCCATTCCATACAACTTTTACGTAAAGCATGCAAATTTCCATTAATAAGCATGGATTAACAAGCCCAAATTCATATAAAACCTCAAGAACCCTAGAATTTCATTAACATAGTCCTAATCCATCTTTTCCAGAATTTTATTCATCTACAACATCATAAATTCGTGATTTATTCCTCTACATGACAAAAGGTTTCCAGAATTTTCATTTAAGCCATACCTACATGAAATTTCCTAACTCAAATAGGGTTTTTCATCCATATGAATCATCCTAATCATCCCTAAACCAATATGAAAGATGCATCAACGAAATAAGCAAGATAAACACTTGCTTGGGATTTTCAGAAGTCTGGTTTGCTGCCGAAATTGATGTGGTTGCGTTCCCCGTCTCGCGATCTACGCGTTGGCGGTGGCGGCGGTGCAAACGGGTGAGTTTTGAGCCTTGGAATGACTTGAGAGCTCTCTCCTCTATTCTCCAATGGCCGTTCTATAGTTTTGAGTTTTCTAACCCTAGATGATAACCTAGACACCAGATATAACCCCTTCAATTTTCGTGGGTTTAATTACCCAAAAATGTGAAATTTCCAAAATGCCCTCCCGGGGTACTAATTAGGCCTAAAAATGCCCCGAGACCCAAACTAAACCCCTAGGTACACTTTTCTGACTATCTCGGCCCTTTCGGACGCGTTGGCGCACTCAAAATGACCATACGAACAACTTATAAAATATTTACTTTTATTAATCAACATTTATTCCCGACGCGACACAGGCGCGTCCCGACTTAAATTTCCATAATTGTCATTTTATTCACCCGTGACAATACTATAAAAATAAATCTCATATATTTATATACTCATCCAGTAACATTCAACAAATAACAAATTTCCAATAATTACTAACTCTCGTCACGCTAGTAAATATTTAAAACAACATTCCGGATTAAAATTAATTTAATTATCTCAATTAAATTTAATTAATCCCTAAATTTAAAAGCCATGAAAATACGGGGTATTACATACTTCCCCCCTAATAACGGAATTTCGTCCCGAAATTCGAAAAATACGGTCTATCAGGTAGCACAGATCTGGATATCCTTTTCCGTACACAAACTATTTACATCGTAAGGCGCTCAATCACTATAGTCCTTTTCTCATAGCAACCCTGTTTTACATTCTCATTGGAGACACTTCACATAGTGCCCCTAATTGACAACATTCACATAGGTCATGCCTATACGTTATAAATATCCATTATCTCCTATCATTAGTAGTATTCCCACTCGGAGAAGACCATACTAACATTTGACTACTCTTGTTTGCCTAAAACAGTCGTGGAATTTTACCATTGTTATCGGATATTTTCTCGACCGATCCAAAAATTTTGATTATTTACTCTCCTCTAAACATACGGAAGAAGAATAGTCGAGGTTCTTCCATAACAAAACCTTAATAAGCACCTTGTACGCGACAAATAGGTACGAGTGCTTCTACCGAGCATTCCTGAAATCATCGTACCAATATTCCAAAATCTCCTTCACGTGGCTCCACAAATATTTAATCACCGTGCGCCCATTCCCTGGCTACGGGTGATACATCCTAATCGAAAAGAAGCCTTATCTCCGCTGGTTTCTGAAATCCCATATCAAAGGTGGGATTCACCAATCTCATCCTGATTTAGAAATTTATACTGCGCCGGATCATGCACTGGCGCGATCCTTCCTTTCAAAGGAAGTCTGGGGCATACTAGTTAATATTGTAAGTCAGCCCAAAGGAGTATCAATCACCTCCTTCTCGGCGACTTTATTCACATGTTCGAGATGAACCTTTGATCTTGTTTTGAGGATGGCAACCCATCCAAGAACTGTACCGACTTTACCGACCTCTTCCAATTTCAGGAATTGTAGCTAAACACAAAATTCTTTGGTTGATTCTCCTCTTTCAACCCAACCTTACCGATGGGCGGTGCATGTAGAGACTATCACTACGTCCCGCTAAACACCTATTCTTCCTTGAAATGTCTCACATTAAGTGACACGTAATACTCCTCTTCCTTCCTTGTAGTATGCCGAAAGCTCCACCCGTGCTCTTCTCTCCACGAAGCGCACTTCTGGATCTCTTATACCATACCAACATCATCACCCTTTGTATGTGCAAGTCACTCTCATACTTGCCTACTAACAACTCCACTCCTAGTGTTCTTCATAATCATTTAATTCTGCCGCCCTAGAAGAGCGAACGGCGTGCTACCCATCCGTAGAACGAACTAAATTCAACGAAATAGAAGGAATAGGGAATTCAAATTCCATGACGATAAAAGAGGAATAATAATTCTCAACCTTCTTCAAATAAGTATAACAATTTTCCCAAATAGGTACAACAACCAAAATAAATCAGTAACGCTCTATTCATCAAAATAATTTCAAGTCATCTCTTTTGTATAATAAAGTTCTTTCCAGATAATCCATGCTAAAAATCATTCCAACTCTTTATTCGCCTCGTGTTTTGAACGCGGTTACGACATTTGGGTACTCTCAATCACCCTAGAAATCAAAATTCTTAAATTCTCCTTATCATCGTTCCACCCCTCAACTCGTGGGGTAACTTTCAATGCTTTCTTACCACAAGATCCGGCTTCCAATAGCTTTAAAACAAAATTCAACTTCCAACTTACATACATAATTACTTGATCCCATTTCGACCAGGGTACCGAACTCATGGAATAGTGACCAAACGTCTCCCTATTTCCAACCTTACGCTAAGTTTCATGCTTGGGATGTCTCGCAAAGCGAAATCCAAACAAGGAACCCCCCGATACACTACTACCTAGCACTGTCGGTTATCGAAAACCGTTAGGTCCTCCGTCCATAGCATATACCCCTTAATTCCGTCCCTTGACAGAAAAGTTACAATTTCTCCCGTAATTATGCTTAACAAAGAACGTTTCACTAATTGCACTATTGTTCAGTATAGGTTGGTGGTAATAGCATTCCATAAACCTCGAATACATACACTCGGAATTTTCAAAATTCCTTTCCCTAATAATAGGGGTATAAATATTAACTCCCACATCTCTAAAGGATAAATATAACAATGCACTTTTCCTATCACTACGTCCGGAGTGCTAAACATGATACTGAGTCAAATATTTTTGCTCAACGGTAAATCCCGATACATACGAAATTATAATGACAAAATCTATACATACTCTGGCATCGAATATCTCGAGCCCACTATCTCCTCCGAAGTCTCTGGGATAGATAATATAAGGGAGAGTCCAACCTTCTTACAGGTAAAGCCTCGCCAAAACAAACATAAAACATGATGTGCTAGTGAAATCACTCCGATAGCCTTGCAATAAATGCTCATTATCGTACTAACCATTTCTATAACGTTTTATCAAAGATAATACCATACTCGTATATCGCATCACTACGACGAGTAACCTCAATAAGATACTTAACACTGTTAATATATACTCATTCGTCCTCCGCGGATAGCACTAAAGAGAAATGAAAATCCCACTACACTGGGGAAAATTATTCATATAATAATAAGGTTTATAATTTTATGCATTAAACTCGTCGCACGTGAAAATCTAACAGTGAGAAAAATATAGTGACTCGTTCGTGTCACATAAACACGCCTCATCCTCTGAGAATACAACTTATACTTCCAACTTATACTGAATTTAATTAACACCTGAATTGCATTCAGAAACTCACGAACGACTGGAATCGAATCCAGGAGGATCACAATCTCCTTATAGGTATCCTACTTTATATAAAAATATAGGCGAAAGATCCCCCTTCTGGGCGAGGCATCGCCACTTAAACATTTCTTGCCCCGGAATGGTAAGGACAATACTCTCACCAAAGCAATCTATCATGGCTCTATAAGCTGCGAGCCAATCCATACCGATAATAATGTCGTGCTCATGCATATCTAAGACTAACATGTCTGCTGGTAATACAAGCTACCAATCTCCAACCCCACACTCCGGCATATAAAAATATAAGTGAACCATTTCCCAGTGATGAGTCTACATATGTCACAGTGCTCTCTGCTATGGCTAATAGCCCTAAGGCCTTTGCAAAATGGGTAGCTATAAAATAGTGCGTTGCCCCAGTATCAAACAAAACTCGACTCATAGTATCATGGATAGAAAATATACCCTCAATTGCGGGTGGTGCCTGCGGAGCTGCTGCCTGGGGGACGTTATAGACACGTCCGCACTATAGCTGTCTCTGTTGAACTGAGGTTGTTGGAAAGGGTGGTGGAGATGGCTTCTGTGGTTTATTACTAGCACATTCCTGTCGTGGGGCCCTATTCTTCTCTGGGCAATCCTGACGCCTATGGCCATTTCTGCCACATAGGAAGCACCTCCCTCGAAACTGCTTCACTTCATTACGTTGTTGACTAGTCTCGCTTTTTCCCTGGTCTTGCTGGCCTTGATGGGAAATTTGTGGAAAAACTTTGTCAGGGTGAGGGCAATCCCTCCACATGTGACCCGGCTGTACACATTTATAGCAGAGTCCTGAAAGTTCTCTCTGGTTGGGTTGAAGTTCCTTTCCAGACTGATCCGGGAAAGTTCGACGTTCATGACCGTCCATTCCGCATTTAAAACACCTCTTCGTGACTTCACTCGGCCCCCAGCTTTGTTGACCCTGACGCTTTTGGGTTTCTCTACACTTTTTATTACCTTTGTGGCTTTTACGGCCTTGAAGAGATTGTTGTTGTGATTTTTGCATCTTCACACACTTGTTATTTCCAGTCATAACAGACTGACTATACTCTGTAGATTTTTTGCCCCCCATAAGCTGCGTGTTGCGTTCTTGATACTGTAAGACTGCAGTGGTAACTGCATGTGCCACAATACCTGCTAACTCGGCGGTTGATATTCTCTCAGGAGATACCTAAGGTGTAAGTCGATCTTGCTCGTTAACTCCCCCAACCCTCTTAGTTAGTTCTTCTTGATGGTCCATCTAAAAATTTAAATAAATTTGGATGAGTTCATCATTCGCAAAAACAAATCACAGAAGCACGAATTCCCAATGTATAGAGATGAACACAACATTCCTAGTATTAGGGTTCTATATCAAAAATGCTAAGATGAAAGCGAAATAAGTCGTACAGATCCTAAGGACACTAGAACCTGATGCTCTGATACCACCTGTGACACCCCGCCTAATTAAATACCGGGCGATCACTCCTTTATTAAATTAAAAATCAAGGTGAACAGTTGGATCATTCTTAGTATCACTGTCGTAAAAATAACTTTTCCAAATTTAACACCCTATTTAATTAAGCTAAGTGTCAAAACCATTTTTTTTAAACATTACTTTCCAAATTTTATTTTGAAAATAAAGATTTAATTATCTACAACAATTCAATATTTAAAGAATCACACCACAATAATCCTGGAACATATAATCCAATTAATTTAAACATTCAACAACTAAATCCCAGCATTTAAAACTTAAAGTAAAACATACATGCTGAATAAATCCCAAAGTAACAGTACTAGAAATAACTTAAATACAAATATCCCAATAAAACAGATAAATAGTGGAAAGGGCGACACATGCCCAATAAGGAGAATGATAGAAGTGGAATCAAGTAAATGAAATCGTCTAGGCAAGTGGCCTGCAACCCCCACCTAAGGTGCAGCACGTTCCTTCCAAGGGATCCTAAACAAGACGCCCCTGTGGCTGGGCACCTATAATATATACATATATATACAAGAGAGAAAGAGGAATAGAAACGGGTCAGATCCCGATAGTGTATATGATTTAAAAATTCGTTTAGCAAGTATTTAAATTGATACAGGCCAATGCAACAACATATTAGTGCGACACTCTCTTGAGAAATTCTCAACTCTCTTCTAATGTGCACTCTTATCGCACTAACCTTACCAATGGTTTATCTCATCATATATCACACTATCTTTCCCCAAGGATTTAACTTATCTTAGGTGACTCTCAAGATTTAAGATTTAACAACATCATGGCTTAAGAGGATAATTTCATTTAGTACAAAACGCTCATTTTAACTTTATTGATTCATAAAGTTTTTCAATATCATATTATACTTTTCAAAACAAGTATTTCCAATTTGAGTCATTATACATGTCTTGCTTACCATAACACAGTAGGCAGTTTCCCAAATGTCAGAATTTCATATATATATTAAATACTCGTATAATATATATATTCTAAACGCACCCCACATAAAAATTATGGTGCGGGCATACTCTGCTATCCAATCCCCGTATCAATCGTACTAAAGGGAATACAAGTTCGGAATCACTCTCGATTTGTATAAATACGTACACAAATAATATTGAGGCGAAGCATAGTTTCCAAGTCCAAGAGGTCAGTACATACCCTCACGTCTCTTAGGACCGTGACTACCGATTCGATAGCCTGTACCTAGGATTTCTATCTTCTAGGGTACGAGTCAATATCCCCCATGAAGGCCCATTTGAGATATGACCGTCCCAGCGCGGTAACCTCAGGGATAGCAAGTAGCGCGGGCATGATTTTCGAAAGTATATAATATATGCATACACAATCATATAAATATACTACTTTTATCATATCAATTTAGGTTTATCCCATAACCCATATTCACAACATTTATCCTTATTTTCCCATTATTAGTTATCACATATAATGGTTCGTTTCTCACTTTAATTCGAAGGGTTTCTCCAACTTACTACGTAGCCCTCATGGACTCTATCCTTCCAAAGGTACAATTCAATAGGTATTCATTTATGTTCCAACGTAACCCTCTTACATGTCTCTCCCCTTTAATATATACTTACATTGTCCCTTATGTAAAATATCCCAAAAATATAGATTTCGCCTTACATTAAAGGTCTCTTATTCATTAATGAATCCTACTGGTCATCATTAACTCCCAAATTATTTTAGCAAGGATGTCTAAGGAATTTTCTTCATTTCGAATCAATTCAATAATTTAAAAAGGGGAACTTAAGTCTTCCAGGAGGGGTCGATCGATCGAGGTTAGGGGCTCGATCGATCGAGCCTTCGATCGATCGAAGCTCAAGGCTCGATCGATCGATCAAGCAGGTATGGCGAATCCTGCATGTTTGCAGTTACGGGTTTTCTCACAAAACTTCATCCAAATCCTAACTTTCCATACCCAAACATCCAAAAAATTATACAACTAATTATATAAATCCATTCCATACAACTTTTACGTAAAGCATGCAAATTTCCATTAATAAGCATGGATTAACAAGCCCCAAATTCATATAAAACCTCAAGAACCCTAGAATTTCATTAACATAGTCCTAATCCATCTTTTCCAGAATTTTATTCATCTACAGCATCATAAATTCGTGATTTATTCCTCTACATGACAAAAGGTTTCCAAAATTTTCATTTAAGCCATAACTACATGAAATTTCCTAACTCAAATCGGGTTTTTCATCCATGTGAATCATCCTAATCATTCCTAAACTAAATGAAAGATGCATCAATGAAATAAGCAAGATAAACACTTTTCTGGGATTTTTAGAAGTCTGATTTGGTGCCGAAATTGGTGTGGTTGCGTTCCCCGTCTCGCGATCTACGCGTTGGCGGTGGCGGCGGTGCAAACGGGTGAGTTTTGAGCCTTGGTATGCCTTGAGAGCTCTCTCCTCTCTTCTCCAATGGCCGTTCTAGAGTTTTGATTTTTCTAACCCTAGATGATAACCTAGACACCTGATATAACCCCTTTAATTTTCGTGGGTTTAATTACCCAAAAATGTGAAATCTCCAAAATGCCCTCCCGGGGTACTAATTAGGCCTAAAAATGCCCCGAGACCCAAACTAAACCCCCGGGTTCACTTTTTTGACTATCTCGACCCTTCCGGACGCGTTGGCGCACTCAAAACGACCATAGGAACAACTTATAAAATATTTACTTTTATTAATCAACATTTATTCCCGACGCGACACAGGCGTGTCCCGACTTAAATTTCCATAATTGTCATTTTATTCACCCGTGACAATACTATAAAAATAAATCTCATATACTTCTATACTCATCCAGTAACATTCAACAAATAACAAATTTCCAATAATTACTAACTCTCGTCACGCTAGTAAATATTTAAAACAACATTCCGGATTAAAATTAATTTAATTATCTCAATTAAATTTAATTAATCCCTAAATTTAAAAGCCATGAAAATATGGGGTATTACATCCGCCGGAACCTTGGAATCCACCAATGAGTCTATTAATATCCGTCAACCCGCACCCGAAGCCTTTCTTCAAGTGGGAACACCGCAACACGCAAACAAACTCCTTTTGAGTGGAGAAGAACCCAAACTCTCTTTTTTAATGGGGTAGAGATGAACCAAAGGTGCCAAACCAAACTCCAATGACTTTTCCAGGTCATTCGAATGAGATTTTAGAAGAAATGAAGGATAAATTCTCGTTGGAAAAACTCGTTCGAACGATTTTTTAGAATGAAACATCAAACGAAAAAACAGAAAACAATTGGCGCATCTCATTGGCAAACTCGTTCGAACGACAATCTCGTTCGAAAAACAGACTTTCCAGAATTTCTATTTTAAGTCCAAAAACTTTTATCCAAAGTTCTAAAAAAACTTGGAAAGTATAAGCCATTTTAAATTAAAATTACACCCATAAAATATTCCAAGTCTCCTACATATATAAAAATGCATTCATACCTTTGGAGAGTACGGAATCCAATTGTTGTTGACGTAGAAACGAGGCACTAACAACTCAACGATGATGAAGCTTTACAAATCTGATCGCTACGTCTTCAACAAACTCATCACAGGCTTGGATGGATACACTTTACACTATATCCTATGATGCAAATTATTTTGTCCGGAATTGAGCCAACACCACGTAAGACTCAAAACCAAACCAAAAATCCTAAATGGTCATCAAGCACATCTAAACTCAAACATCCCAACCAAGAAATAAAAATGTAGACGCTGACTCGACCCAAGAATGAATATCTTTGCCGATATAAATGTAATACCCCGTACTTTTAAAGATATTTAAATTACAAAGGTGGGCGTAATTTGGTAAAATGAGGAATTATTGTGAATAATAATTATGGAATTTATGAGTGAAATTGAATAAATTCAGAATATAAAGTAAATAGTAAATATTAGTTTGTAAGTGCCAGATTAATATTCACATGGATTATTTTTAATTACATGTCGCAAGTTGGGTAAAGCGACAAAGAAAATATTTTAAATTGGAAAATACGCATATTGAACATGTTGGGGCAAAATTAATGAATTTTAGTTAAGTGCCTCAGATGGAGATTTTGACTGCGCCATTAGGTTCAGAATGGCCGAGATAGTCAAAATAGACTACCCGGGGGTAGTATTTGGGTTCCGGACATTTTTGGACTAGTAGGGGCTCGTAAATGGGTACACGAGTCATTTAACAATTGGGCCTTTACCCAATTTCGGGTTTAAAGACTTAAGCAGCCCCCTTTCCCTTTCATTTCTTCCCTAAGAGAGAGAAGAGAGTAGAGAGAAGGAAGAGAAGAAGAAGAAGAAAGAAAAGAAGAAGAAGAGAAGGAAAATCCGGCCAAATTCGCGGGATTCGACTCGAGAACGTCGGATTTATTCCACAAGGCAAGTGTTTAACTTGCATATTGATTTAGTGTGTTAATTTCTCATATTGTAGTTGGTATAAAACTAAAGATTTTTGGGTTGAAATTTCGTGGATCAAAGGGGTTTTCGAAAGATTAAAACGGATATAACTCGATTAATACCCAATTTGAGAAACTTGAAATTAATTGAAATTAATTGTTGGATCTGGGTTCTAGGATGATTGGAACCCTTTGAATGTGTGTATTTATGGTTATTTGAGGTTGAATGACGATGAGAGAGGAGATAAAAAGCTTAGATGTGTTTTAATGGAGGTTTGGATTTTTTGAGAAGAAGGTGAATAGTGACCAGCCCACTTTCGGGCTGTTTCGGATAGGAAGACAACAGATTCAGCTCTCGGTCAAAACATGAAAGTTGTAGATAATTTCATTACAGTTGCGTGGGCGCCAACCGCGTATTTTTCTGAGTTTTTTTCGAATTGTTATGATTTTTACAAGATGGAAGTTCTGGGGTGAGATCACCAACTGGGAAATGCACTCGGAAATTGGAAAAATAAAGGCTAGAATTATTTGGAGATAAATATTTGGGGTTCCTAAAAATAGTGTGGGGACTTCTAAATATTTTTTTTTAGTAGGCGTGTACCTTGGGTTAGTTGAAAGTAAAATCCAAGATTTACCCAAATAGGGGTGTTCGTGAGGAAAAATACTTAAAGGGGTATTTAAGTGTGATTTGAATGTTAAATAAGGGAACATGTATTGGGGTAGTGTTTTAATTGTGTGACGGCTTGTATTATTGTGAATGAGAATATTCAAGGTTATTGGCTATCGTTACGAGAGTTTGGAGATTATAGCCATAAAAGATTGAGAATAGATATATAATATATATCGGTGTCGTTGGTATTGTCATCGTGCGGTGAGAAAATATCGGAAATGATGTATTGAGGATTAGTTAAAATTGATTAATGCGTAGGATATTCGAGAGATAAATATACTACGTGGGAAATTTATTATACGGGTTGTGCGTATGCTCGAATGTTATTATATACATGGGTTAAATAATTACCTATGGGGAATTATGTATAGGTGAGAGAAATACCTATAATTATAATATGGTTGTGTGAATATCAAATTGATGATATATGTATATAGGTGGAATGTGTACCTATATGATTTTTTATTATGTGTATGACATACCTACCATACTTGCTATCACGGGAGGTTGACGTTCGGAAGAGGACAATCTTATCCTGTGTTGCCTTCGGGGGGATTTTAGATTTGGTACCTCAAGAACATAGGGCTGTGAAAGGCTTATTTGTGAGTTGATAAGTCCGCTGCTTATGGGAGCGTAGGTATGTGCGTGACCCGTAGGTACGTGAACTATGTTCGCCTCCAATACGTGTGATTTGTATTGTTACAGTTCCTGAGTGATGTGGAACGGGTAATCCTTTTTGTACGAGATGTACTTGGATTGGATAGCAGAGTATGAGTGCACCGCAGCTGAGGCTAGGGGTGCTATATATCTATATATGTATTGCGATTAACATATATGTGTACTTGAGATAATTCACGGATGCTTAGTAAATGAGAATGACTAAGCCACTTATATTATAGTTCGGTGGATGATTAATATACTTGTTGCGTATAGTATACTGTTGATATATATGAGATGAGATATCATATAACCTAACCTTGTATAAAGTGAAAAGAATGAATAAAGTGTGATATTACTTCCGGTAGATTTATATCCGGATTTATATGAATGCGAATAATAGGTTCTAATGAGAACTATTAATAAATACGAGATGGTATAAAAATGTTATGTACTGAAGGCCTAATGGATCCCGGTGATCAACATTGTCACGTAGTAGTGTATCGGGGGGGGGGGGGGGGTTCCTTGTTTGGATTTCGCTTCGCGAGACACCCCACGCACGAACGTAACGTAATGTTGGGAATGGGGAGAAGTTTAGTCCTTAGTAACCGAATCGATGAGGTTTATTAGAAGATGAATAATTACATTAGTTAGGCAGGGTAGCTTAACTAGGTTGTCTAAAATGGTATGCGTTAGTTGTGCACTGTTAGAAGAGGGGTGAGGTGTATCTCATGTGAGAGCGATACCAGTTTAAAATATGAGAAATAACATATTTTAAAATATGGATTTTATGCACTTGCTAAAATAGTTTCAACAATCGGGCTCTGACCCATTTTCTCTACTTTTCCCCTCTCTTGCTATATATATATATATATATATATATATATATATATATATATATAGGTGTTCAGACACAGGGACGCCTGGATAATAATTCATTCGAGTCAGACGTTTGCTGCAGCAGCTGTGGATGCAAGCAGGTTTATTGTAGACGCTTCCATCATTGAGATCTAGATAGGAGGTATTGTAGTCATATTCGGGCTAATGGCCCAACTGTACTCATTTATTCATTTACCGCCTTTTGTGCGGAATTCGATTTGGTTGTATTATTTGGACCGAGTGTTCGGTTATTTTACTTTATTTTATTTCAGTTGTTGCATATAAACTGTTGTCCTTATTGTATTTGGATGGTTTGGTTAAAAAGATTAGTTAATTTAAAATTTTGACGTGGGCCTAATAGGATATTAGTAATTATTTGGTTTTCGACAGTGATGTTAAGAATGAACCACATGAGACTCCTGTTTTAATTTGATATAGGAGTGATCGCCCGGTATTTTATTAGGCGGGGTGTCACAGGTGGTATCAGAGCATCAGGTTCTAGTGTCCTTAGGAATCTGTGCGGACGTACTATGCTTTCAGCGTTGCTTTTGATTTGATATAGAGCCTTATGATTAGAATTGTTTATATCCTCTTGTGAGATTTCGTTCTCCTGCCATTATGTAAGATTATAGTAAATCTTTTGCGCGCTCATTCGGGATTCGTGCGCTGATTGACGAAGGGCGACCATGGAAGTCCATTGTGAGGGCAGGAGGAGACGGGCTTAGTTAGAGCTATAAGTTGATGTTGGAAATGAGGATCGCGGTAAAGGTTATTTTCCTTGCGGCATTATCATTGATTGCTGCAATGACTACTATAGGATAGTAGTTATAATTATCTATGCACCGCTATAGTAGAGAATGGTGCTAAAATTGAATTTCCCAGTGAAGTTAGATGGGGAAAAAGCTTAAGAGGTCTTTGATGAGGATCGTGCATTGAAGTTGAGCTAGGAGAAAATAGTGTAACTTCACTTCTAGGAAGTTGAAGGATCGAAAGCTTGGGCCTAGAGTTGGGTATGGAAATACCCATATGTGAAAATTTGAGGAAAAAATTTTCACTCGTTGGAGCAATATGAAATAGTGGGAATGATGGTCATCATATATAGAGGAGCATAATATTTTGCTCATAAATTAATCTTACAGACGGTTTTAAAATGAAAATTCCCGTGATTTAGAATGAAGTGAATGAAGTTTCTAGGTTATTCACATAAGAATCGGTCAGAGACCAACGGTGAATAAAGAGTGACATGGATAAGTGAAGTTAGTACCGGAGTAAGGTAGGTACAAGGGAGGAAGAGGCTTCTCCAGTGGAATGATAGACTCACTAGTAATTGGACTTATGTAGAGTGAGTTATATTTATTTTAGTGCAAGGTGTGAAATATGCAAAAAAAAAAAAAATTAAAGTTGTGAGACTTTGTGATTTTAAGAGTCAAATGGGATAAAGACTCTTGGGATTCGAATTGAAATTTTGGATATAATTGGGATACGAGCTAGTTGTGATAAGCTTAATATTTATTTATGTTATAAGTAAGTGAATACTTATAGGATAAAAATCGAATATGTTTATTCGGGAAATACGGGCTAATGTTACGAGAGATATACACGATTAGCCGATTATATTGTATATATACACGATTAGCCGATTATATTGTATATATACACGATTAGCCGATTATATTGTATATATACACGAGCATATTGAGACGTATATGTGATATGTTTAAATATATATGTATGTGATTGGTATATTTATATGAAACATACCCCTCTAGTGCTATCATGGGAAGTTATGCATTTTGGGTGAGGCCCCTGGCTTGAGGAGCAGGGAGTGTATAGTCCCCGGGTCATAATGTCCATTTTATATTGTGTGATTTTTATCAGGAATGAGACGTGGTGGGTATGCTTCGTTCTCATTTCCTCGGAGGAACTATGATTGCTTCCCATTCATTGTGATTTGGTTTTTACCAAGTCGGTACGATAGTCCGATCGTTGGTACCCAGGATGATGTGTGAGTAATTCCCTGGAAGATGATAGCATTGAGAGACTGCATCCATTGAGTTATAGCTCTGACGGATGGTTATTTATACTTATATAGTGTGTGATATATAAGTATGGATATACTTAATGTGTATAGTATAATGTATATATATTTATTTAAGATGTGAAACATATATATACGAACATAATAACGCATGGAATGCGAGATAAATGCTGGATGAGCTCGCCTTGATTACTTGTTTAGATGAAAATTTGATGAGGAGATGTTTCATTACCATGATTTGAATGCATGGGGACCTTATAGATACAATTTAAGGTATGCAGGCTTTATTATTGAGCTGTGAGTTTAAGCTCATTGTTGTTTGGGCTAAGGACTTAGTGTTAGTACAAGCGCTTGGTGGTGTGGCTCCTGGAAAGAATTAAGAGTTTTGACCACATTTTGTCGATAGGAGAGATGGGATTATCCGAGTGGCATATTTGAACTAGCGAACCTCCACGACCGACAAAGTTAAGTAATAGTGTATAGGAGGGGTTCCTTGTTTGGATTTCGCTTGCGAGACGCTCCACGCATGAACATTAATGACGTCGGGAGTGGAGAGATGTTATATAATGCAAGGATGCTAGTTTTGACGATAATTCACCTAGTGTAGAGTAAACACTATCGAGTGAGATCCGTTTGATGACGGTATAATCATATAGAGTTATAAGTGCTACGGAGAAGCACTGAAAATTATTCTCTCATCGCAAGTATGTGGGTGAGTTCAGGTGAAGGAAATCGATTTGAGACGTTTATTCAGGCCTTGAATAGAAAGCAAATTCAGAGGAAATACATTTTGGGTATAATGTTCATAGCGCTTTTGCAGAGAGTAGGTGCCCAATTAGTTAGATTTTGCATTTCACTAAGATGGAAGGATATAGTGGTAGAAGTACGCTGGTAGGTTAACGAGGTAAAATTTAGAACATCCCGTTGGTGTCCCTTGGACCTTTATATCTTGATGACCGACGATGCGAGGGAGTAGTGTAACGGGAGGGTTCCTTGTTTGGATTTCGCTTTGCGAGACGTCCCACGCATGAAACCGAGCAAATGTCGAAAGTTGAGAGAGGTCTTGAGCACTAGGGAAATATTTAGAATAGTACTCATATTACGTGTGTTAGAGACACCTTAATCTTAAGACTACCACGAAGTAAGGGCAATAAGGCACTGATATACGAAGACTATTGTAAGATAACCACAAGACGATCGATGGGATAATCTTAAGAAGGATTGAATTTCCAAGTATCGGGTGAATTAAATTTCGAATTATTCAGGTTAAGGGATACCCATGTGTTAGTACCAGGCCAATGAAATGAGGCCCATTATTTAGAGTGAGTGTGATGTATCAAAACGTTTGCAATGGTGGTGCATATATGCACGGATGATAGGGGGTATGGGTACCCTGATTAGTAAATCCCAAAAATGTCCGAGATTGAAAGATGTGAAAATATATATGTATAATATATGCCTGAAGGGCGGCTATAAACAAGGTCAAACGGTATAGCGTATTGAATGTCGTGCGAGAATGATGATAATGCAAACATTTATGTGCAACGAGAGCTAACACACCTGAGATGGGATTGAAAGGCTGTGGAAAGTCATTTAAAAAAAAAGTACCTCTTAATGAAAAGGTTACCCAATTTATTGGGAGAAAGTGGAGCGGGGTCTTACTCAAGCGAGTATTGAAGAGTGGCTTGTGCGTGACTGTATGGTTAGCATACTCCAAGTAAAGAAGGAGTGTATGTAGTACCAAATTCCGGAAAAGTATATGATAGTTAATACTTTAATTATTCGGCATAGGGAATATACCTTGTAGATTACAAGAGAGATAGTAATCTGAATATTTATATAATACGTAGCGATGAGAATAAAACACATATGAGAAGTGTACAATTAGGATGGGAATATGCCTATGAATCTTAAAAGGATGTGTGTATGCCTATTATGTGATATTATTATTAAGAGCATTAATGGGTGATAACCCCGGGGGTGCAAGAACATTATTGATTAAGTGCGCTAATGGGTGTTAACCCGGGGTGCAGGATTAATATATATATGTATAGGGATGATGTGACTATATGTGTATATATATGGATTTACGAATATTTCTACTTTGTGAGACTAGTAGATATGGTATTGATAATAAATACTTTACGCTAAGTGGTCTTAACAAAAAGAGTGCAAGATTAGAGATGATGAGACTATATATATGAGCATATGCCTTGAGATGGGTGGAATACAGTGAGAGACCATTGTGTTAGGCTATATCTAAATTTGGTTAAGCTAGGACGTAATGTATATACCGATCCTAGAGTAGTGGTACAGGCTATATCTGAATTTCGAGGACGAAATTCTGTTGTAAGGGGGGAAGTATGTAATACCCCGTACTTTTAAAGATATTTAAATTACAAAGGTGGGCGTAATTTGGTAAAATGAGGAATTACTGTGAATAGTAATTATGGAATTTATGAGTGAAATTGAATAAATTCAGAATATAAAGTAAATAGTAAATATTAGTTTGTAAGTGCCAGATTAATATTTACATGGATTATTTTAATTACATGTCGCAAGTTGGGTAAAGCGACAAAGAAAATATTTTAAATTGGAAAATACGCATATTGAACACGTTGGGGCAAAATTAATGAATTTTAGTTAAGTACCTCGGATGGAGATTTCGACTGCGCCATTAGGTTCGGAATGGCCGAGATAGTCAAAATAGACTACCCGGGGGTAGTATTTGGGTTTCGGACATTTTTGGACTAGTAGGGGCTCGTAAACGGGTACACGAGTCATTTAACAATTGGGCCTTTACCCAATTTCGGGTTTAAAGACTTAAGCAGCCCCCTTTCCCTTTCATTTCTGCCCTAAGAGAGAGAAGAGAGTAGAGAGAAGGAAGAGAAGAAGAAGAAGAAGAAAGAAAAGAAGAAGAAGAGAAGGAAAATCCGGCCAAATTCGCGGGATTCGACTCGAGAACGTCGGATTTATTCCACAAGGCAAGTGTTTAACTTGCATATTGATTTAGTGTGTTAATTTCTCATATTGTAATTGGTATAAAACTAAAGATTTTTGGGTTGAAATTTCGTGGATCAAAGGGGTTTTCGAAAGATTAAAACGGATATAACTCGATTAATACCCAATTTGAGAAACTTGAAATTAATTGAAATTAACTGTTGGATCTGGGTTCTAGGATGATTGGAATCCTTTGAATGTGTGTATTTATGGTTATTTGAGGTTGAATGACGATGAGAGAGGAGATAAAAAGCTTAGATGTGTTTTAATGGAGGTTTGGATTTTTGGAGAAGAAGGTGAATAGTGACCAGCCCACTTCCAGGCTATTTCGGGCAGGAAGACAACCTATTCAGCTCTCGGTCAAAACATAAAAGTTGTAGATAATTTTGATATGGTCGCGTGGTCACTGACCGTATTTTTCTGATTTTTCTTCGAATTGTTATGATTTTTACAAGATGGAAGTTCCGGGGTGAGATCACCAACTCGGAAATGCACTCGGAAATTGGAAAAATAAAGGCTAGAATTATTTGGAGATAAATATTTGGGGTTCCTAAAAATAGTGTGGGGACTTCTAAATATTTTTTTTTAGTAAGGCGTGTACCTTGGGTTAGTTGAAAGTAAAATCCAAGATTTACCCAAATAGGGGTGTTCGTGAGGAAAAATACTTAAAGGGGTATTTAAGTGTGATTTGAATGTTAAATAAGGAAACATGTATTGGGGTAGTGTTTTAATTGTGTGACGGCTTGTATTATTGTGAATGAGAATATTCAAGGTTATTGGCTATCGTTACGAGAGTTTGGAGATTATAGCCATAAAAGATTGAGAATAGATAAATAATATATATCGGTGTCGTTGGTATTGTCATCGTGCGGTGAGAAAATATCGGAAATGATGTATTGAGGATTAGTTAAAATTGATTAATGCGTAGGATATTCGAGAGATAAATATACTACGTGGGAAATTTATTATACGGGTTGTGCGTATGCTCGAATGTTATTATATACATGGGTTAAATAATTACCTATGGGGAATTATGTATAGGTGAGAGAAATACCTATAATTATAATATGGTTGTGTGAATATCAAATTGATGATATATGTATATAGGTGGAATGTGTACCTATATGATTTTTTATTATGTGTATGACATACCTACCATACTTGCTATCACGGGAAGTTGACATTCGGAAGAGGACAATCTTATCCTGTGTTGCCTTCGGGGGGATTTTAGATTTGGTACCTCAAGAACATAGGGCTGTGAAAGGCTTATTTGTGAGTTGATAAGTCCGCTGCTTATGGGAGCGTAGGTATGTGCGTGACCCGTAGGTACGTGAACTATGTTCGCCTCCAATACGTGTGATTTGTATTGTTACAGTTCCTGAGTGATGTGGAACGGGTAATCCTTTTTGTACGAGATGTACTTGGATTGGATAGCAGAGTATGAGTGCACCGCAGCTGAGGCTAGGGGTGCTATATATCTATATATGTATTGCGATTAACATATATGTGTACTTGAGATAATTCACGGATGCTTAGTAAATGAGAATGACTAAGCCACTTATATTATAGTTCGGTGGATGATTAATATACTTGTTGCGTATAGTATACTGTTGATATATATGAGATGAGATATCATATAACCTAACCTTGTATAAAGTGAAAAGAATGAATAAAGTGTGATATTACTTCCGGTAGATTTATATCCGGATTTATATGAATGCGAATAATAGGTTCTAATGAGAACTATTAATAAATACGAGATGGTATAAAAATGTTATGTACTGAAGGCCTAATGGATCCCGGTGATCAACATTGTCACGTAGTAGTGTATCGGGGGGGGGGGGGGGGGGGGGGGGGGGGGTTCCTTGTTTGGATTTCGCTTCGCGAGACACCCCACGCACGAACGTAACGTAATGTTGGGAATGGGGAGAAGTTTAGTCCTTAGTAACCGAATCGATGAGGTTTATTAGAAGATGAATAATTACATTAGTTAGGCAGGGTAGCTTAACTAGGTTGTCTAAAATGGTATGCGTTAGTTGTGCACTGTTAGAAGAGGGGTGAGGTGTATCTCATGTGAGAGCGATACCAGTTTAAAATATGAGAAATAACATATTTTAAAATATGGATTTTATGCACTTGCTAAAATAGTTTCAACAATCGGGCTCTGACCCATTTTCTCTACTTTTCCCCTCTCTTGCTATATATATATATATATATATATATATAGGTGTCCAGACACAGGGACGCCTGGATAATAATTCATTCGAGTCAGACGTTTGCTGCAGCAGCTGTGGATGCAAGCAGGTTTTATTGTAGACGCTTCCATCATTGAGATCTAGATAGGAGGTATTGTAGTCATATTCGGGCTAATGGCCCAACTGTACTCATTTATTCATTTACCGCCTTTTTGTGCGGAATTCGATTTGGTTGTATTATTTGGACCGAGTGTTCGGTTATTTTACTTTATTTTATTTCAGTTGTTGCATATAAACTGTTGTCCTTATTGTATTTGGATGGTTTGGTTAAAAAGATTAGTTAATTTAAAATTTTGACGTCGGCCTAATAGGATATTAGTAATTATTTGGTTTTCGACAGTGATGTTAAGAATGAACCACATGAGACTCCTGTTTTAATTTTGATATAGGAGTGATCGCCCGGTATTTTATTAGGCGGGGTGTCACAATAAAGATGTTGCTAGAATAAATTCCTGCACACATAAGCAAACCATTAAATGAATAGGGAATATCCAAATATTAAATGCAATTAAACTAAATACTCCATCTAAGTTAATTCACCCCTTTATCAAATATATTATCGACCTAAGAAGGTCGCGACTCCCCCTAAGTTGAATCTCCTAAACTAAAGGTTTAGATACCATCATCCCCCCCCCCCCCCCCCCCCCTTTTTGTTCAGGAATAAGAAAAGGATAAAGAATTAAAACATTACATATTTCACCCTCTAATTAAAACAATACCATTTCCCCCCCCTCAAATCGAAATAAGGGATACAAAATATGGAAAAACAAGTAAAGACATGATGGTGCATAAAGTGATAAGAAAATAAATCATATGGGCGACAACGAGAAAAAGAAACTAATCCACAACTAGGGTAATTAGATACTAACTTATGATGCGATAAAATAATGATACCAACCAAAATGTATTTAACAGAAGCATGGGATATCAATCAAAATTCGCAACAAGATAGATACCGATTATGAATTAAAAGCATAAATGGATCAGCTAACGTGGGAAAGACTCAAAAACAAACAAAATATCATATATATGTATACACAATAGATACAAACTAAGCATAAGTACACACATATAGATATAAGCACACAAATGACACAAAGTAAAATAACATGAGTTTTCCACACTCTTATAGAATAAATGTGTCATATGGAAATGGAAGTGAAGGGGGGTGAACAAGATACCAATGAATTAAAACCCAATCACTTAAACATGTTCACGGAGTTCTCATTTGATTGCAAAACTGTATCAACTAAGATTTAGCCTTATGTGACAAGATAATTGAACTCTATGAACAAAGAAGCACAGTGTATACAAGCCTAGCATATTGACGATTCTACAAACCAATAGAGTCATGACAAGATAGCGCAACTAGGATACAAAGTTATGGTGCAAAACCGTTGATATACCATCCAAACTCCCTCAAAATATGCATACAATATTTTTGAATGAATATACCAAACTAAACAAAATAGGCCTTGGCAAATATTTTTCTTTTAATACCATATTTTTCTTTTAGGCCTTTGGACCATGTATTTATTTTAGGTCCATTCTAAACGGTGGCTTACTCGCAAAGGATAATATTGTCCGAGATGACCAAGCTATAAATGTAAATCATCAAACATTTGATGTTATTTCATTTAAATCCATTCCACATTTAACTTTACAAATAAAAAAGACATAAAATAAAGAAATTAATAATAAATCAAAGTTATCTCTTATAAGGAACCCAGATCATACAATGTAATTTAAAATATCCTCGCTATTTTTTTAGCTCCTCTCATTTGCTGAAGTAGACACCATTTGAAGAGTGAAAGGAAAAACAAAAAGAAAATGAGAGAAAAAGAATAAACTGATTAGTATCAAAAGATGTAGAACCAAATAAGATTTAAGAATAGAAACCAAAAAGGAAATAATACTTAGTTGCATGGGATTGATATGGGAATATACCAGCGCTGGATATCTGAAGAATTCAAAAAATTATGTAAAACATATACACAAATACACACGTAACGCTATGTCTGTTTTTTTTTTTCAAAATGTAAAGGATTGTGAAGTAGAAGTTTATAGTAGAAAAGAAAGTAATCCGGGTGAGAAATATAAAAATTAGGATCTTGAATCTATATCAGTAAATTAGCAAAACTAACAATATCTCACTATAAAAAATAACGACACGCATATAAACCCCAATACAATGTCAAAAAAAATCCATTTAATTATATTTGGTAAAAAAAAAAAGCACGACACTCATGTAACCATTATTCTAAAAAACCCGCCTAGGCTTCGCCTAGGATTGTGGCTTGGCAGAAACACCTCGCCTTACGCTTTTTACGCCTTATTCTTGGTAAAACCCTTAAGGCGCACTTTTTTCTAAAAACAACAATGCTTTAGTGTAACGGTATCGCCTTTTAAAGATTTGTTTTACAAATCGGACCATTATCTCATCCAAAATAATCAAATAGTATTTGAATTTGCATATATTCAGACATATTTTTATGATATGTACAATTTTAGTATTTTAATAGCCCTTATGGTTAAAAAAATATTAAAATATATTAAGAAGGACTAAATGCCTTTTCACGCCTTTTTACGCCCAAGGTCCGCCTAGGCTTCTAAGGCTTAAGGATTGACCTCCACGCCTCGATCACACCTCGCATTTTTTAGAACCTTGCATATAACCCACAATAAGGTGGATGTAATTTTTTTTTTACTTATTAAAAATCCGTTTAATTATATTTTGTCAAAAAAAATATAATGTCTAGGATTTTGAATAATATTTTGTCAAAAAAAACTAACCCCAATACAATTTCTAGGTTTTATTGACATAAAATAAAATTTGTTCATAGTTACCCACATAAACACACATATGCATAAATCTATGCAGACACACACATATAAACATAAATCTATACATATGCTCACACAGAGATACACACATTCACACACACTTATACACACACATATACACACAAATAGAAATCTATACATACACATATGCATAAATAGAAATATATACATACACACACACACACAGAGCTACCACAAATCAACAAATCGAAATGCACACACACATATACGATCATACCTTTCAAAAATCTTAGAGCTAAAATCGTGAAAACCCTAGGTCGAAATCGAATCGTAAAAATTGCCCCAAACCCCCATAAACGAAATATCAAATGCCCAAATAGAGAAATGGGACTGAGATAAGCCTGTTTTTTAATGGCCAAATCTGGTCACGACCTAGAGCTGTGACCCACCATCGCGACCCATTACTTCTCCACCTGCTGCTGATTGATAAAGGGTCACGGCTTAGATCCGTGACCCCCACCTGCGACCGCCATAAGGGATAACATGCGTGACCTGCATATGTTCAAATGAGGAATGGTCACAGCCCATAGCCGTGGCCCACGCCAAGAAATGGTCACGGCCTCCACATGTTACCCTCAGTGTGTGTGTTTTGTGCTTCATCATGCCGATAGTCACAGCCCAAGTCCGTGACCCATCCGTGACCAAGCCTTGAGGGAATTTTGGAGTGATTTTGGAACCAAGATGGTCACGGCCCAAGTCTGTGACCCACGGTGGTCAGGGATTTGGGTCGTGACCACTTCCAGAGCATCCATAACTCAGTGTGGTAATGAATATGGTCACTGCCCAAGTCATGACCAGTTGGTCGCAGACTTGGGCCATAACCAACTGGGCATGACCATTCGCAGGATTTGGTGTAGTGGCCTAGGGAAAATCACCTCTTTCATTGAAATCACCTATTTACTCACACCAAATTTACCTTAATAATTTCCTTGGAAATCACCCTTCAATACACGCACATACCGTGTTAGTAAATACTTATTTTTTGTCAAAACCTTTCATAAACACACTCACGTGTTAATTATGGGTTAAGCCTCCTTAGATTACTTAATTACCCAATTGATCACTTTACCAGTCCTTTGATTTCATGGACACTAGTCAATTTTCACTTTACTTGTCCACGTTATCTTTTAACTGAATTTTTTATTACTTTAAATAAAGTTAGGTTTTATTTTCTTATATTCACCACACAACCCATTTCTTGACATGTTTCGCTTTCATTATCTTTTCCTAGAATCTTCCAAATATCCGCATACTTTAACGGCCTCTAGACCTCCGGCTATGATACCATATGCTTTGGCCAGTGATTTTGGATCTTTCACCCTAGGCCTCCAGACCATTCTAAATTATTCTCGATGTCATGCGAGTCCATATTAACATGTTTTAATATTTATCAAATATCCACATTACTCCACATTTATCGGTCGAAACCAAAACATGGGGATTTCACCCCCACCTTGTGTTACACTTTGAAAATTATCATTTCCTGTCCGTTACACATTTGAGTTGGTTTTATCCCAAAAGTCACATATATTTAGGACCATTTAGTGTAACACCTTTTCCAATATATTTATTCTCATGAAAATGTTTCACTTTACCTAAAATTACCATTTTACCCATTTGTTTCCAAACTTGCATTTTTCTCCATTTTCTTAACTGTTATTTTCCCAAAAATATTACTAGGTTATACATACCAACTTCTCAAACGTTTTTACTTATTAACACTCAATTCACACTTTGGAGTTAACACCACTTTCACGTTGGAAATCCATTTATTTCATTACGTTTTTTACTAAAGCCCTTTTGGCATTTTGGAGAATACTTTACAAGAAAACATCATTTTTCTTCATTTTCCCATGCAGTCTTGAAATACCCACTTACCATATTTTCTAAACTTTTTAACACACTTTAAGGACTGAAATTTCCATTTCCTTTATTTTATGTTAAAACCCAATAAAGCCTTCATTAAACTTGTTTATATGCACATCATCAAAATACTACAAATTTATATATACGAGGAGATGAATTTGAAGTCTAAAAATCCTATTAAATGGGTCTAACACATGGTTCATTCTAGAAATTTCATAATATTTTCCTAAACACGCTTTTCACACTCAATGAGATTTTTGTTTCTTCAAAACTTGGGTAAATGTCTACTTATATAAAAATCTCCATTTTCACAAGAAAACGTTGAGACATTTGTTCATAAAATATTTTCAACAAGAGAAATATCATTTCAAAGATTTTATTCAATAAAATGTTCAGATATCAAGATTTCTTGAAATACATCATTTTTCTCAAAAATCTTGGAATATTTTATAAACTATTTTTCACAAAACCATAAGAAATTACCTTCTTAAATCATATTTTAATTCTACTCTAACAAACTCTAGCTACAAGACCAATGATATGCCAAAATACCATTTTTAATCTAAGAGTAGATTTTTCCACCTCAAAGGAAGCTTCAACAATGGTGGATAAAGTGTAGAAGAATATAGAAACCTACCACCTCATACGGTAGACTTAAAGAGGTTTCCTAGATCCACAAAACCTCATCCTTTAGCTCTCCTTGAAAGACCCCCTTCAAACTCCATAACTTCTTCAACTTTCTTCTCCGAAAATCCCCACCAACATCTCCATAAAAACCCATCCTTCTTTAACATGTGGTGTTTTTAGGTTTTATGAGTTTAAATGTGGAAGAAGATGGTTAATCTTTGTTGGTTTTAGGTGGAGGGGTGTTGGTTCTAGGGTAGTATGTGGTTGGTGGAGGAAGAGCTCCAAGAGCTAGAGAGAGAGGCTAAATATGATGGAAAATGCCCTAAATGAGCTAAACCCTCATTTAAATAATCAAAAACCCTAAGGGTTAGATTATCCAAATGCCCCTACACTCAACATTTTATCCAATGGTCTTTCAAGTCTTTATACCACATTTTGATCTGAGCCACTAAGAGCTCAACATGTCACTCAATCTGACAATCCACATCGTGATATCCCATTAAAATGTGCATAATTTTCAAAATTTCGTCCGATCTTTCGAACAACATTCCTCCTCATTCAAATGTGATCCATTCTCATTAAAATGAGACTTATGATGAGGAAAAATATAAGGTCAAATGGCATGTGATATCTTCCTCATTCGAACGGGAAGTACCCCTTCATTCGAATGTGGTTTTCCAATGAGAATCGATAGAGAGAGGGAAATCGACCATTTTCTCAGTCGTTAGATCCTTGTCCAATGACTCGTTCGAGTGATAAATTCTCCTCATTCAAGCGACATTAAATTTTTTATGTAACTTTCAGCCATTTAAACTCCAATTCGACATGCACCAGGGCGACTAAGTTACCCAAATTTGACTTATGATCAACCTTACCATGTCTAGAGCCCAAATGGGTCTTACAAAGTCACCTGATATACGAGCATGGTTAAAAATGTAGGGAGGGTATTACCTTCTTCCCTCCTTAAGGAATTTCATCCTCAAAATTTTTAATTCATCATTTCCTCAAATTCCTTGGGTTATAAATTCCTTTTCTAAGTTGTGGGGATTATTCAAGGTTGGATTATCGAAATCCCAAATCACTAGGACCTCATCTCACCTTATTTTACTAGAGCAGTCACCAAAGAACTTTACATGCAATATATTCTAGTTCTCACTATCAGGGTATCCATTAAGGTCACATAAAAGTCCTTAAGTCTCTAGTTACCCGGTGATCAAACTCAATCAAGTCCTAAGGTTTCTCTGCTAATACCAAGGTCTGTCAGTATATCTATTGAAGTAACAGTCCTAAGTGATTGACACTCACCCAAGTGCAAGACAAAGCATAACTAACATCCCATCCATATACGTAGATTTTTTCAATTCTTTGGACTACATATCCCGAGTCTCCTCGATTTCTCGGGTCTTCCTAACAATGAAAATTCACTTAAACGTGATACTAACCTCACATAACTAGTCACTCACTTCGTGGAATGACATATCCACCAAGTCACAAATCGTGTGTCTGAATAACACCTTCCACAATATCCTTCTATGAACATAGGATCATCCTATGCGCCCAACTATGGAATACTCACCCGAGTATGATGCGAATCCACTCACTGTGGAAAAATAACACTGTGTTCTACATTTCCTTGAGTTCTAACACTATACGATGTCCTTAAATCATTATCCTACTCGTTACAACTAGAGCTACATCGTAGTTCTAACACTAATTATCATGCCAATCGATCCATAAGGTTTCTAATCTTAAGGAGAACGGATACTACAAGAAAATCATGCAACCACACATATACAGAACTTTATACAATACAAAACGATACTTTAAGCAAGGGTGCACATAGTTACCGAGCTGCATTGTCTATGCCAAGTCCAACTGCACTCCACTGAGACAAATTGCACCACAATACAATCCCCAACTACCACAATCTAGGGAACACAACCCTCGATTACCATAACTAAAAGGGACACAAAGAATCAGAAATAACGAACAATCATTTCAAGAAAATCATATTTGCAAATAATGGGCTATGGTTTATGAAAGGCAAACCTATGCCACATGCTTTGAAGTCTATGACGTTCTAATTGGATACTAACCTAGCCACACACGCTGGCTCAAGTCACCAATCGTGACTAATCGAATCACAAACGATTTAACTCCACATGACCAAAGAAATATACAAACCTATTCTCCTTTAGGAAGTTAAACGATGGACTTCCCTCCTTAGGGTAAGGCTTCCTCCTTACATCCAAGATAAGCGTGAAGCACTCCAATTGAATAATGACCAATTACCTTGTCAATGCCGACCTTGTCCATATCCCAAGATAACGTGATGTCGTGACCAACCTAACACACTTAAGTCATTGTCTAATTTATCGTACAGTGGTTATATCCCAACATCTACTTACGCGATGTCTGATTTGGTGAAACACTTACCTTATTGCAACCACCAATCATCATAAGGTCATCGTCGTGAAAATCCCCAATTTCTACCCAAATTCAATTTATGTGATGACCACACCGGTCATCATTGGCACTCTAAGGATAGTAAGTACAATATCGGACTACACCTCATAACCTGCATCAATTTGACAATACATGATAAAAATTAGTCCCCTTTTCACTAGGGCTATTCCATATTATATTGTGAACACATATAAATATACCAATCATGCTTTGATATCCCTTTTGGGGTGCCATTTTCAAACCTCTAACAAGACATCATAAATCTAAGTCCAGATACATTTCCTATTACTCATCAAAATCGAGTACTACACCTCCTACACTAGTCATTTTAGGACATGCAAGCATCGTTCCCAATCATGACATAACTCTCCAATTTCCCTATGAAGGTGGAACTTGAAGCACCTTATACTCTTGACTCACATGAGTCTACATTGTATAAGTGCTCATTTAGTTTGGAAATAGTGACAAAATTGAGTCCATTCCCTAGATTCAAAAAAGCCTCAGACTCTACTCTTTATTCCTCTTGATTGATTGTTTAAAGGTATATTCTCATTCACCCAGACACATATTAGGAGTGCATTCATATCATATATATTGCATAAAATGAGTGCGTGAGAGTTGTGTGTGTTAGTCCCATTTAAAATTGATTTTATTAATTATTTGGGACTTTTTAAGAATTTTTAAATAATTTTTTTTGGAAATTTTAATGTGGTTTATAAAACTTTTGGGGTTACTTTGTAATAACTATTTTTATGCTTTCATCCCTGAAAGTTGGTTTGGGTAGGATCCGAAAGCGCTTGAGACTTCAGGGGAGCTGTGTAATTATTTTTAGAGGCGCGTGTGTAAGTCAATCTTGTCCCTACACCTGTCAACCTGATATCGGTTCGATTTGTGTTTGTTGGTAGACTCAGTTGCTTAGTTACATCTCAACCCTTGGATTGTTTTTATCAACGCCTTGCATGCGTCCAATCCCAATCTCTGTGAACCTCTCTAAACCAATCGGAAAGCATTTAACTCACCGCCTCTTCTAAACCGTTGGATGGAAGTCAACAGGCCAAGACTAAATATCAGCCCTTAGATTCACCTCATCCTTCTCGATCCTTCCTAGCCTACTATATAAGGAGGCTTACCCTCACCCTTTAGAAGACTTTTGGCAATTTGTCTTAATAGAGAGAGAGAGAGAGAGAGAGAGAGAGAGAGAGAGAGAGAGAGGTGAGAGAAGAGAGAGAAAGAAGAAGAGAAGAGAGAAAACCAAAATCGTTCAAACCCTAACTCAACTTCAAACCCTAAGTCATATTTTCTTAAACAATTTACACCAAACAAAAACCCTGAGTATTTGAGAGTGATGCTTGTAGTATTTTGAAAGTTGTTCGTGGTTCGTATCCTCTTGAGTTTGAGATCTTGTGTCCAACTTAAGCATTTCGGTTAGATCTGTATTTCTTCTTTATAGAAATCATAGATCTGGTATTTTTATGTTATATAACACTTAGATTTGAATATTTAGTTTCTCATCTTGAGAAATCACTTTGTTGATTATTTTGTTAAATGTTTTCCACAACTCTAGAATCAACAAAATTATTTTCTATTTCTAGTTCTTTCGAAACAAGACTTCTGACCTAGTTGGAATCGCAATTGGTGGTTTCCAATTTAAAAATCATTTTCAAAACCCTCTAAAATTGGATATGACCTTGGCAGTCTTAAGAGCAAGGTAACCTTGGATTCTGGGATTAATTAAAAGGTCAAATAAAGTTCATTTTTTCCCTAAGAAGAGAGAAACTAAAAATCACAACAAATAGATCTGATCTGTAATTTGATAGGACTGTTTGTATAAAATATGTGTGCGTGTGTGCATGCATGTGTTAGAAGCACTTTCACAAACACTTGTCACACTACAACACAAAAGTGTTGGTTATAAGATCTTGAATCTTCAAGAGTCGAAGCAAAGACTGGAACAAAGTGGAGAAGCTAGAAAACTGGGAAAGTCACTTCAACATCAGACCTGCAAAGAAGTTAGAATCAAACCAGTGGGTATATTTCTAAACTTGTATAAGACTGTTTCGTGTGCATGTGTGATAAATATTTTATAGCTTGTATATTTTGTTTTAGTGGATTTTTTATTTACTCCGTAGAGGGAGTCGTGGATGTTTCCTCAGTTGGGTGAGGTTTTACCACGTTAAAAATCACCTTGTCCTTAATCTTTCTACATCTCCTCATCTAATTCTTATGGTTGTGCTGAGTTTCATTAATTTAAACTATTTTTACTAAACCTGTTATAAAATCATGAACAAATCTTGTGCATGTTTTATTAAACGCATCTTATGTTAATTTGTTTTTATTTAAAGAAAATAGTTTCTTCAAAAAGCAGTTCAGAGTTACTTCAATAGTTTAATCCTGTATTAAACGACCTAAGTAACAGATTTTTCAATTGGCATCAGAGCTTTGGAATTTTTTTAAAGGTCTTGTGTTTCTGAAATTGTTTTTTTAAAATCAAACAATGGACGAGAAAAATGAAAGATTGGGTAACTTGACCAGCCCTCCTCTCTTTGATGGAAAAAACTTTGCTTGTTGGAAAGTAAGGATGGTTCTTTCATACAAGGAATCTTGGGAGATGATGTCTGGGATATTGTTGAAAATGGATATACTTATCCTACTAAACCATCCACTGAAGGAAGTAATGAGAGGATTAAGAAAGTGTTATGTGAATTCACTCAAGAAGAGAAGCAAGTTTCTCGAAACAAGAACAAAGGAAAGAATGCCATTTTTATGTCTATAAATGAACATGAGTTCAAAAGGATCTCATCTTATGACACTTCTAAGGAATCTTGGGATACACTGATTACTGCACATGAAGGTGACACTAGAGTTAAGGCTGCTAAAACAAAGATGCTTGTCCAGCAGTATAACTCTTCAATTATATCAGACTCTGAATCATTTGATGACTTTTACATGAAATTGACTGACATTGTGACCAAATTGCATGCTAATGGGATAACTTATGACAGACATGAAATTATCTCTAAAATTCTAAGATCATTACCATAGAAATTTGATAATAAAAGATATGCTATTGAGGAAATGAGTGACGAAAATCTCACTCCTGAATTACTCAGTAGTAAACTGAGAACTGTGGAAATGGAACTAGAATTCAAGAAACAATTGACCCAGTCCCATAGGAAACAAACTAGCTCCAATTTGAGTTTTTTCTCTAAGCTGGTGAAACCTGAGCTTAGTATTTCCAATAATGACTCTGATGAGGAATGTGATATAGACAGTTTGGATAAATAAATTGCCTTGATGTCAAAACAGTTTAAGAAAATTGTCAAATTTAGAAATAAAATGGCAACCAAACAAGTCAAGCCAAATTATCCAACTCACTCTAACTACAAACCTCATGAGAAAGGTCAAGATAAACATCACAAGGACAATTATACGAGACCTAACAAAGACTTCAAGAACATTGAATGATTTAGATGTGGTAAATTGGTTCATATAGCACAAGAATGTAGAGTTAAACTTAACACAACCAATAAACATACTAGGGCCAATATTTGTAAGACATGGGATGATTCAAGTGAATCTGAAAATGAGGAACCTGATTCATCTGATGTTTTTTATCCTTGCATGTCCTTCTTTGCCAAGATAATCTATAATGATGATATGCTTGTGCCCATGTATGAGAATGGTGTTAATATCTCTACTTTTGTTGTTATGAATATTGTTGCTACTGGTTTAGATGCTTTAATTTCTGAGAACAAAGCTAGTTCTACAGCGGGGTGTGTGAGTCAAAAGGAAAGCGATAATAACGATGTCAATGTGTGTGTGAGTTCAAGAACTAAATCCTTAGGGGTCACTTCACACACCACAATTAGTGATTCGAACACTGAAGACCTCCCTGATATTCACACACTTTATGCAAAAACTCTCAAGAAAAGCTCTAGACTAGAGAAGACTGTGAAAGACCTCACTAAGAAACTAAAATACCTAAGTCTAATGGTTAAACTTAACGCTGAAGAGTATACTACCCAATGTCCAACTCATGTAAATGAAGTCAAAAAATTTTATCAAAAATTGAAAATTTTGATTGAAACAAATGAAAATATAGAGAAAAAAATACAAAGGGGCATTATTAGAGTTGGAATAAGCTAAAGAAAAGACATCAACTGTTTTTAAAAAATTTGCAAAATTTGAAAAAAATTCCAACTGTTTTGATGGTTTTGTTGCTGATTCAAAAACCAATTCTGATGATCGAACTGGAATAGGGTTTTTCCCAAATTAAAAGACACAAATTATAGACTTTGAATCAACCAAGTTTGTGTCAGGAGGCAAAATACCTATAGAAACTTACCTAGATTTTAATTCCCTAAAAGATGAGTTTGATAAAAAAAAGAACAAAAGTTTGATATTGGGGAATCAAGTAACTCTAAGTGCGATAGTCCACCTAAGGCTAAATACATCTTCCCTAAGATTAGGAAAAGTGATCCTGCGTTTCAAACTGTACTCCTAGGAATAAGGTTCAACATCAAAATTCCATAAAACCTATGTTTAGAGATTTTCCTAAGGAGATACCCTCATCAAGCAATCTATATTTCTCTTAATGTGATATATACGGTCATTCTTTTGAAGGTTGCTACTCTAGACATTCAGTAAAACCTGTCTATAATAGTCCTCTATACCAGAACTTTAACTACTCTAGGAGAAGCCATAACAATTATGTCCTGCCTAGACAACCTCACAAAAACTCTAACTATAGAAAGAAAAAGACCAAACCTAAAAGATAATTTCCAAGAAGGATAACAAGGAACTTTCCTAAACCAAATGCTCATATTTTTCATGAAATTCAAAATCATGTGCAAAATATTTTTCAACAAAAATCAAATGCTTGCAAATTTTATCAAATATTAGAAAATATGCGCAAAATAAAAATAAGAGTTATTTGGGTTAGAAAAGATGAGTTATTACCCCTGATGAAGTGTAACATTGTGATTACTGCTTTAAAAGCTAAACACACCCCTTCTGGATGGTATTTAGACTCTGGGTGTTCAAAGCACATGACTAGTGATGATACAAACTTTTAAACAAAATCAACTTTACTGGGGGGAAAAGTCATTTTTGGTGATGGTGTATCATCTCAAATCATTGGTAAAGGAACACTCCAAGAAGTAGGAATGCCTGTTCTTGAAAATGTTCTTATAGTAAAAGGTCTTAAGGCTAATCAACTTAATATCTCGCAATTTTGTGACTCAAATTATACTGCCACCTTTTCAAAGAAAAATTGTAAAATTTTAAATGAAAAAGGTGAGTGCATTCTTACAGGACTCGGGACTCCGAACAATTGTTATACTGTCATGAATAGTACTGAGGTCTATAAAATTGCCAAAATGGATAATAATGAAATATGGCATAATAGGATGGGTCACATAAATTACGATATCCTTAGTAGATTATCTTCACAAGAAATAGTTAGAGGAATTCCAAAAATCAAACCTATCTCTAATATTGTTTGTGGATCATGTCACGAAGGAAAAATTATTAAGGCACCTCATAAGAAAGTTAAAGATATCCTTACCTCTAAACCCTTGGAGCTCATCCATATGGACCTAATGGGTCCTTATCGTATTGTTAGTCTCTGTGAACACAATTACATTCTTGTTATGGTTAATGACTTCACCAAATTTACTTGGGTGGCCTTCTTAAAACAAAAGCCTGATATTTTCCAAACTTTTTTGAAAATTCTTCTTCGGATTGAAAATGAGAAGGACACTCAAGTAAATAGAATTCGTGGTGATAGAGGTGGAGAATTTATAGATACTGGTATTATAGAGTATTGTGACTATAATGGTTACAAACATGAGTTTAGTGCTCCTAAGACTCCTCAACTAAATGGAATTGCTGAGAGAAAGAATCGTACACTTCAAGAGATGGCACGTGTTATGATTCATGCCAAGTGTTTACCTAAATATTTTTAGGTAGAATCTATTCTTACTCCTTGTCACATCATTAATAGGGTTTATCTTGGGAAGAATTCTAAACAAACTCCTTACGAACTATGGTATGGGAAAAAGCCCAATATTAAATACCTTTGAACCTTTGGTAGTACGTGTTATGTCTGAAAAGACAGAGAACACTTATCTAAATTCGAGACTCGTGGAGATAAAGCTATCTTTCTAGGATATTCTCCTGATAGTAGAGCATACCGTGTCTATAATCTTTGCACAAAAACCTTAATGGAATCCATAAAACTTATTGTAAGTGACACTAATGTTGAGAGTAATACTGGAGAACCAATTGAGGAAGAGTCTGAAAATGTTTTAGAAAATGACTCTCCAAAAATAGATGATTCTTTACCAATTGTGACACCTGAAGTACCTAACTGGGGTTTTAAAGATCATCCCATAGATAATGATGTTGGTAACCCTAGTGAGCATGTACGTTCAAGATCTCAATTAAGAAACTATGCTCATTATTCATGTTTTGTTTCCCTTGTGGAACCAAAGAACGTAAATAAGGCATTGAATGACCCTCATTGGATTTATACCATGCAGGAAGAACTTCTTCAATTTGTTATTCATGATGTTTGGTATCTTGTACGTAAGCCTGAACACAAAAAGGTTATTGGCACACGTTGGATATTTAAAAATAAATCTAATGAAAGTGGGATAATCATTAGAAACAAAGAAAGATTAGTTGCTTAAGTATATTCTCAAATTGAAGGAATAGATTTTAACGAGACTTTTGCCCCTGTTACTCACTTAGAATATGTTCATCTTCTCTTTACAATAGCTTGTTACTTGCATTTTACGCTTTACCAAAATGATGTCAAATCTGCCTTCCTTAATGGAATCTTAACTGAAGAGACCTATGTTAAACAACCCAAAGGGTTCATCAACCCATAATATCCAAATCATGTTTATCGTCTTAAAAAGGCTTTATATGGTCTAAAATAAGCGCCAAGAGCCTGGTATGAGTGTTTTTCCAACTTTTTCTTACACAAAGGTTTTAAGAGAAGAGGAAATGATCAAACCCTTTTTGTCAAACATTTTGACAAAGATATCATTGTAGCTCAAGTCTATGTCGACGATATAATTTTTGGATCCACTTACCCTTCAGAAGTTAAATCTTTTTCTGAAATTATGCATAGAGAATTTCAAATGTCTCTTATTGGGGAGTTATAATTTTTCTTAGGTCTTCAAGTCAAACAGAGTTCAGAAGGTTTATTTGTTTTGCAATCTAAATTTTCTTTAGAAACTGTCAAAAATGCGTCCTTAAAAGTGCAAAAGATGTTAAAACTCCCATGAGTACTACGGTCAAATTATCTAAGGATGAGAGTGGTAAATCCATATATCCTACTCTATATCGTAGTATGATAGGAACCTTATTGTACCTTATTGCCTCGTGTCCTGATATTATGTACGCGGTTTACGTGTGTGCCCGTTATCAAAATAATCCTAAAGAGAGCCATTTAGTTTATGTTAAAAGAATCATTAAATACATAAAATCCACTCTAAATTTAGGACTTTGGTACAACAATGATACTCCTAGTACTATAATAGGATACACTGATGCCGATTAGGAAGGGTGTACTGATAATAGTAAGAGCACATCAGGAGCGTGTTACTATATTGGTAACAATTTTGTAGGATGGAGTAGTAAGAAACAAAACTACACTTCTTTATCTACAGCTGAATCTGAATACATAGCTGCTGCTAGTTGTTGTGCTCAATTACTTTGGCTTAAAAAAATGCTAAAAGATTATGGTATTCAAGAAGATCAACTATATCTCTATTGTGATAATCAAAGTGCAATCAATATCTCTAAAAATCCTGTTCAACACTCGCGAACAAAACATATAAAATTAGACATCATTTTATACGCGAATTAGTTGAGACTAAGGAATTAGAAATCAATTATCTTCCTACTAATTTGCAACTCGCAGATATGTTTACCAAACCTTTGGATTACAATAGATTTCTTGCTTTGCAAAAATCGATAGGAATGGTTTGTACTGAATAAGCTCCTTTGACTTAAGTATTATTCCCTTTGTCCATTTGAGACAAAATGGGGGAGTAATTTGAGTCTTATGAGTTCATTTTTTTATATATATTTCTAATAAGCTTGACCTTAATGATTATTTGAATGATTATGTACATTTGTATTTAACAGATGTTATTAGGGTATTGGTTTGTAATTAGTTGAGTTATGTAATTTTATTTTTCTAGGAAATGGGTAGATAAAAATTTTGTATAGGAATGGGTTTTTCCTAATTTCTTTATAGCCCTACGAGTCCTAGATGACTCAAAGGAGATTTTGTCTCATATTTCCAAAGGGGTAGATTGAAGCACCTTATACTCTTGACTCACTCTAGTCTAAATTGTATAAGTGCTCATCTAGTTTGGAAATAGTGACAAAATTGAGTCAATTCCCTGGATTCCAAAAAGCCTCACACTCTACTCTTTATTCTTCTTGATTGATTGTTTAAAGGTATATTCTCAATCACCCACCCACACATTAGGAGTGCATTCATATCATATATATTTCATAAAATGATTGTCTGAGAGTTGTGTGTGTTTAATCCCATTTAAAATTGGTTTTATTAATTATTTGGGAATTTTTTTAAAAAAATTAATAATTTTTTTTGGAAATTATAATGTGGTTTATAAAGCTTTTGGGGTTATTTTGTAATAACTGTTTTTATGCTTTCATCCCTGAAAGTAGGTTTGGGTAGGATCCGAAAGCGCTTGAAACTTCAGGGGAGTTGTGTAATTATTTTTAGACGCGCATGTGTAAGTCAATCTTGTCCCTACACCTGCCAAACTGATATCGGTTCGATTTGTGTTTGTTGGCAGACTCAGTTGCTTAGTTACATCTCAGCCCTTGGATTGTTTTTATCAATGCTCTGCATGTGTCCAATCCCAATCTCTGTGAACCTCTCTAAACCAATCAGAAAGTGTTTAACTCACCGCTTCTTCTAAACCGTTGGATGGAAGCCAATAGGCCAAGACTAAATCTTAGCCCTTAGATTCACCTCATCCTTCTCGATCCTTCCGAGCCTACTATATAAGGAGGCTTACCCTCAACCTTTAGAAGACCTTTGACAGTTCGTCTTAAGAGGGAGAGAGAGAGAGAGAGAGAGAGAGAGAGAGAGAGAGAGAGAGGTGAGAGAGAAGAGAGAGAAAGAAGAAGAGAAGAGAGAAAACTAAACTCGTTCAAACCCTAACTCAGTTTCAAACCCTAAGTCATATTTTCTTAAACAATTTACACCAAACACCAACCCTGAGTGTTTGAGAGTGACGGTTGTAGTAGTTTTAAAGTTGTTCGTGGTTCGTATCCTCTTGAGTTTGAGATCTTGTGTCCAACTTAAGCATTTCGGTTAGATCAGTATTTCTTCTTTATAGAAATCATAGATCTAGTGTTTTTACGTTATATAACACTTAGATTTGCATATTTAGTTTCTCATCTTGAGAAATCACTTTGTTGATTATTTTGTTAAATGTTTTCCACAACTCTAGAATCAACAAAATTATTTTCTGTTTCTAGTTCTTTTGAAACAAGACTTCTGACCTAGTTGGAATCGCAATTGGTGGTTTTCAATTTAAAAATCATTTTCAAAACCCTCTGAAATTGGATATGATCTTAGGAGTCTTACGAGCATGGTAACCTTGGATTCCAGGATTAATTAAAAGGTCAAATAAAGTTGTTTTGCTACCTAAGAAGAGAGAAACTGAAAATCGCAGCATATAGTTCTGATCAGTAATTTGATAGTACTGTTTGTATAAAATAAGTGTGCGTGTGGGCATGCATGTGTCAGAAGCACTTTCATAAACACTTGTCACACTACAACACAGAAGTGTTGGTTATAAGATTTTGAATCTTCAAGAGTCAACGTAAAGACTAAAACAAAGTGGAGAAGTTAGCAAACTGGGAAAGCCATATTAACATCAGACCTGCAGAAAAGTTAGGATCAAACCGGTGGGTACATTTCTAAACTTATATAGAACTATTTCGTGTGCATGTGTGTTAAATAGTTTGTAACTTATATATTTTGTTTTAGTGGATTTTTTATTTACTCTGTAGAGGGAGTTATGGATGTTTCGTCAGTTGGGTGAGGTTTTACCACGTTAAAAATTGCCTTGTCCTTAATCTTTCTACATCTCCTCATCTCATTCTTATGATTGTGCTGAGTTTAATTAATTTAAATTATATTTATTAAACCTGTTATAAAATCTTGAGTAAATCTCATGCATGTTTTATTAAACACATCTTCTGTTAATTTGTTTTGATTTAAAGAAAAGAGTTTCTTCAAAAAAAAGTTCGGAGTTACTTCATAAGTTTAATCTTATATTAAACGACCTAAGTAACAGATTTTTCAGAACCACCTATTTATATTAAATTGAATGACCTCACCAAGGAATACACGATTTGATTCCTTAAAAATTTGATCGATACCCCAGGATCATCACATGACCCTCAATACGACCATTATTAGAACACTAGCACTCCATGACACGGAATTTGATTGTACCCTAAGGATACCCAACACACATCAATATAAAAGTTATTAAAAATGTGATGAGATTTCATCACCAATGATACTCTTATCAGGGCATGCCCCACTAATTTCTTAATGTCTGCATCTTGTCCATTAAGTACTCACAAAGATATTTTCCTATAAGTCTCCATACATGGTGTACTTTAACCATTGAACACCTCATGGTGTTACAACAAGTCTATTTCTATTCCTCAATGACGCCACACGTAATTGGTCCCAAGGATACTATAAGGACTCCCTTAAATCATACTCATACTGACACCGCCTCACATTCATCCATGACTTAGGTAGCCAAAAGGAGATACAATATTTAGATAAAAAATCTTATTTCCCTTTTTGTTTGAAACTCTGGCATATGCCTAACCTATAACTTTCTCCTCAAGAGCCAATAAATGTCCAAAGACCTTATTCTAAACACTTCATGCCAGAAACCATGTATCAAACCTCAGACTGAAACTACTAAGGATTCTGGCTGGATATAGGACGTCGTACACAACCCATGAACCTCTAAGTCTATGTTACCGACGTCACTAGGGTTCCTATTCCTCAAAAGTTGTATCATATTCTCCAAAACCATCTCATGAAAGACTATTTAGGGTTCACTCCTATGTCACTTCAACCCGTCATTGTTACACACATAACATACTCACCATTAATGTCTAGTAACTCTCCTCATAGCTTGCGAGATACAACTTTAAATTGACAATAACCAAGTCACTTACCTATAATGATAGTATCCTATCAACTACAACCGAGTACACAACCTCAAGTAACGACCGACTTGGGTCTATATTCCCACCGAATTGTTAAATGCTTATGACATGACACAACCCCAAGGATCAACTTCTCCTAATAACATCATTATTATTAACTAACCGTAACTACCACACCAAGGAACTTACCACATCTTTATCAAAAAATCAGTATCGCTTGAACATGACACTCCAGTCACCTATCATCCAAAGTTGACTTTAAAAGACACATGCCTCTAATTCGATGGATGTTATTAACCTTTGTTAACATTTTACTAGGCCTCTAACATCATTAAGGATTGATATCAAAGCACCTCACACTAGGGTACGTGGTGTCGCCACTAATGGCCTACAAGGGTGCTCACAATTTACTAACATGTTTAAATCAAATGTGTGGAAGATATCAATGGAAACTAAATTGTCCACATGCTACTTGGCTACACATTTCCTACCGAGATAATCTCCTTTACTCTATTATAGAGAATAAGAACCAAAATTGTCACATGTCTAGTGTGACCGGCCTAAAACTAACACCGTAGTCGAAAGATCCATTACTGACCTCACCACGTCACTCCTAAAAAGAACCTTGAACCAAGAGCTCTGATACCATTTGTAACACCTCAGACCGGATATACGGGTTACCCGTGGCCAACGCGTTTCAACCCGAACGTTAGGTGTGAAGTGTGATGAGATAACCTAAATAATGTTTCTAGTCTAGTTTTATTTAGTTAACATTTCTCTTATTTAGAATGAAATTTTAATTTAAATCAAACTACGTGAGGGGTCCTTGGGAAGCGCTCCCAAAATCCAAGTATACAGAGCTACTAATGCAAAATAAAATGACTACTTACCAGGGTAACACTCTTAAAATACAAAACCACATACAACTTACCATAACAAAGAGGAGGTAATAAGCCGAATGTCTAGTGAGAAAATACAACAATGCAATACATAATCAAAGGGAAAAAAAGAGACTCTAACACGTTTACCTACATGCATATTTATATTAATACATGAAATTTTTTTATTCCAAAGCATTACTTATTCCACTTAATTCCCTATAACATTATAACGGAACCCCTTTTTACTTGACTTGACATTTATTTCTTAATTTAACACACGTGGTTAAATACTTTAAACAAATACCCTTTTGCCTAGGGAAAAGAACCTCTTTTATTGAAATCACCTATTTACTCACACCAAATTTACCTTAGTAATTTCCTTGAAAATCACCCTTCAATACACGCACGTATCGTGTTAGAAAAAATTTATTTTTTGTTGAAACCTTTCACAAACACACTCTTTTATTAATTATGGGTTAAACCTCCTTAGGTTACTTAATTACCCAATTGATCACTTCAATGTTTCTTTTACTTCATGGACACTAGTCAATTTTCACTTTACTTGTCCACATTATCTTTTAACCGTAACATTTATTAATATCATTCAAATTAGGTTTCATTTTCTTATATTCACCGGAAAACCCATTTCTTGACATGTTACTCTTTTATTATCCTTTCTCAAAATCTTTCAAACATTTGCATACTTTAATTAGCTCCACACTACCGACTATGCTATCATATGCTTTAGCCAGTGATTTTGGATCTTTCACTCAAGGAATCTGGGTCCTTATTAATTATTCTCGATGTTGTCCAAGTTCATATTCATGTTTTTAACATTTATCAAATATCCACATTATTCCACTTTTACCAGTCGAAGCCAAAACTCGGGGATTTCACCCTTTTTTAGTGTTACACTTTAAAATTTACCATTTCTTGCCCTTTACACACTTGCATTGGTTATATCCGAAAAGTCATTTATATTTAGGACCATTTTGTGTTACACCTATTCCAACATTTTTATCTCATAAAAATGTTCAACTTTACGCAAAATTATAATTTTAGCCATTTGTTTCCCAACTTGCATTTTTTTCCAATTTCACAAGCTTTTTTTCCCCAAACATTACTAGAATATACATACAAACTTCTCAAATGTTTTTACTTATTAACACTTATTTCACACTTTGGAGTTAACACCCCTTTCAAGTTGGAAATATTTTTATCTCATTACTTTTTTTACTAAGAAACCCCTTTTGGTATTTTGGAGACTACTTTACAAGAAAATATCATTTTTTTTCTCTATTTTCACATATAGTCTCGACACACTCACTTGCCACATTTTTTAAACTTTTTAACACACTTTAAGGGCTGAAATTTCCATTTTCTTTCTTTCATGTTAAAGTCCAATAAAACCATCATTACATTCGTTCATATGCTCATCATCAAAATATTATAGGTTTATGTACATGAGGAGATCGATTTCATGTCCAAAAATCCTATTAAATAGTTCTAAAACATGGTTCATTCTAGAAATTTCATAATATTTGCCTAAACATGCTTTTTAAGCTCAAAGATACTTTTTTCTTCAAAACTTGGGTAAATTTCTATTTATATAAAAATCCCCATTTTCACAAGAAAACCTTAAAAGATTTTTTATCAAATATTTTCAAGAATAGAAATATCATTTTAAACATTTTATTCCATAAAATGTTTAGATGTCAAGATTTCTTGAAATATATCACTTTTATAAATAATTTTTCACATAACCATAAGAAATTACCTTTGTAAATCATATATGCATTCTACTCTAACAAACTCCAGCTACAAGATCAAATCTATGCAAAAATAGGGCTCTTAAGCTAAGAGTAGAGTTTCCCACCTCAAAGGAAGGTTACAAAATAGTGGATGAAGTGTTGAAGAAGATGACACCCTCCCACCTCCTAAGGTGGACTTACAAAGGTTTCATATCTCTAGAAAGCTTTCTACTTGAAATATCCTTGAACAACCCTCTTCAAACTTCATAATTTCTTCTATTTTCTTCTACAAAAATCCACAATAACATCTCAAAAATACCCATCTTGATTGTACTTGTAGTGTATTTGGTTTTTATGTGCTTAAATATGGAAGAAGCTAGTTAATATTTAGTGGCTTTGGGTGGAGGGGTAGTGGTGCTAGGGTTGTGTGTGGTGGTTTACGGAGGAAGAGCTCCAAGAGAGAGAGAGAGAGAGAGGCCAAATCTGGTGGAAAATGCCCCAAATGAGCCAAATCCTCTTTAAATACTCCAAAAGACTAAGGGTTAAATTACCTAAATGCACCTACACTCGACCTTTTATCCAATGGTCAATTAATTCTTTATCCCACATTTTTACCTGAGTTATTGAGAGCTCAACACGTCATTTAATTTGACGATCCACGTTATGACAACACATTAAAATGTGTAGCATTTACAAAATTTTGTTCGGTCATCTGAACAACATTCCACCTCATTCGAATGAGAGCCACTCTCATCCGAATGGGACTTATAACGAGGTACTAATGAGGCAAAAATCTAGGGTTAAAATGGACGGGCAAAGTACCTCATTGGAACGGGAAGTACCCGTTTGTTCGAATGACTGAGTACTTCGTTCGAACGTGTCTTTCCAATGAGATTCTAGAGAGCGAGAGAAATTGAATATTTTCTCATTATTAGAAGTCATTCGATCCTCATTTGAATGACTCATTCGAACAAAAAATTCTCCACATTCAAATAACATAAAAAATTCATTATATACCTTTAAGCCATTAAAACTCCAATTCGACTACACCTTGGTCACTAAGTTACCCAAATTGGACTTATGATCCACCTTACCAAGTCTAGAACTCAAAGGGGTGATACCAAGTCACCATATTATACAAGCATGGTTAAAATCATGGGTATGATGTTACATGAAACCATTTGTAAAAAAACCTCACCCACTTCTTTGCAGTCATGAGCAAAGTCTTGGGGGGCCTTATTATACCATATTTGTTAAGAATCTAGTGAACTAAAGAGAACCATATAAAACCATTAAATATAAAGTGAAAGATCTTGGACCTTGATGAACATATACCAAGGAAGGACCTTGGCTCAACAAACAGGTCGGTCTCCTTTCCACCTGGGTAGACTGGGACGATGCAAACAGTGCTAACTGATAGACTATAATGTTACTAACACTCTCAAAGGTTGGCCAGCACTATGTGCATGACACCATAGACATCCAACATGTGAGGAACATTACCTAAATGGGTAAAGCATTAAACTATAACATGTCTTATGACTGATATATTTAAAAGATGACCCAACTTGGCCTATACTAGTTCAACGGACATTCCCTCATAGTCATTCATTATAAAAGGCGAGATCATGCATTGGGATACATGCAACAACCCAACAAACCAGCAAAGAATTGTACTGATAAAGAGAGAGATACTCTTACTTTCTAAATATTTAAACATGGAGATTGAGTGGTTTATACAATCCTAAGACCTCTAGTCAGTCACAATCTAGTTCTAAAAGATAACCTGTGGATGTAGGATCATTATTGAGAGTTGAACCACGTAATTCTTGGTGTAAATCCTCTTACTCTCACCTTTATCTTTACTTATCTACATTTTTTCTTATTTCTTATTTTTTATCATATATTGGATATCAATTAGATAAGCCAAAATCTTGAAACCAATTTTAGACGATAGCAATCCACGAACCTTCGTCGATGGCCAAAATCCAAGAAAATACCTGATTCTAACCAGTAAAAACTACTACATCTCCTCGCAATCTCCTACATGTACATCAATTAATGTAATAATTAAGAATAACCTAATTATTACAACCATATAGAATATATGAAGAAACTAACTATGGATACACCAATGTAGGATCCGATCATATAAAATAACAAGTATGTGACCAAGATGGAAGGGATATAAACATTATAACCCTGCAGAACCATGTTAATACAAAGCAACATACAATATGTATTGTCCTACAACATGTAAAATAAGAGTTTTATTGTGGACAAAATGGATGAAAATATCTTTTAGCGTACATCAATCTCCAACGGAGATATTATATTAGTTAAAGAGTAAAACATATCGGGTATATGCAAAGAAACAAAATATTTGTTCTAACTAAATATCAAATATAAACTTTTAACTTTATTTAAGAATTGAGATTCGTCAAATTGACAAAACATGTAGAATTTATCCAAGCACATAGACAATCATCTTAATTTACATAAAATCGATCTTATCATGTTATGTTAGACATATTAGTTTTTATGTGTAAATTAACCAAATTAAATACAAGTGTGTTCAATTGCATTGATTCAAATCATGTGAGAAATAGTCATCAAAAGCACAAAATCATACTATCGACTAGGCAACCAATTTCCATCCAGTTAATAATCTCCCTTAAGAACATGTTTTATGAATCTTTTATGCTAATCTAAAAAGATATATATTTTGAAATGCTCATCCTAACTTGGTTATAATGTCTTGAATTTTGTTAGAACTTGGTTATTGGCCTTTACATAACATGTAGACTTTTGTCATTGATTGGATTTTCACACAATTTAGAAGACACCTACCCAGTGATACTTAAATTCAAGTTAGACATCATCACTCTAAAGGTATTCTTTATCAACGCTTGTAAATAGTCCTTTTTCAGCTCTAATAAATATGTACATTTTTACAATACTCAAACTCATAAAATTGGACCATGGAGACTTAATAAGCAAGCCATATGATGATAATAGTATAGAATTTAATCTCAGTCATCATAATAAATCTCAATAAGCTACAAAAAAGTGTAGTTGGGCAGTGTAATTGATAAACAAGATAAAAACCCACAATACACTTGCAAGCACTGATTTTCATGGTATGTCTAAGATATTATTTACCTAAATCACATAAAAATATGGAAAGAAAATTATCTAATTCTCTTTGCTTGTAAAGATTTATCCATTTATAACAATAACAAATCAAGAGATGCAAAATGCATGTATATATAAATTAAATGCAATCTCTCACACAATAAATCCTAAAACTAAAAATAAAAGACTCATCACGAACAATGACATTCCTTAGTGAGCACAAACACAAGGCACACAAACCAAATTCTCAATACAACCATAACCCAAAACATAGCCTAGGACAAGATATGGAACAAGATACAAGAATATTCTATCTATGAAAAGTACCTAACAACTCAAATAGAAGGAGAAAACTCTTCGATATCAATGAGAGGTGGAGTAACACTTGAGTAAAACCCACTCTAAGATGTAAAAACATACGTACCATTAACCAAATCACTTTTTATATTCCATACATCCCTAAAATGGGTTTTCTGGATTTAATTATAAACCTTGTCACAACTTGAGGAATATATTTCACTTTGCTTCCTTTTTGAAAATTTTTGCTTTTCCCAAAAATTTGTTTCACCCTAATTCTCATGTTTCCACGCATGTGAGGAGGAACATAGGGAAATTTTATCCCAATACCATATCCATGTGGTCTAAAATTCATTTTTCTCCAAAAATTATTTTTCCTTACAAAATCCCTACCACACTCCATAGCCAACTCATTAACTTTGGTCAAAAGCACATTCAAATCAATTTTTAAGATATCAATGGAATTATGGATATTGGTGATAGAAATATTATCCAAATACCCAACATAATAATATGAAGTGATAATTGTAGAGCAATAATAGAATCAAAACAAGATGTACACGGATTGTCCATATTGGCCTACATCCATGAGGTGAAACAAGGGGGTGTCGTATATTTTATTGATTTTGGAGGTCACAGGGATGATTCATACACAGAAGTTCACACAACCATTTTATATAATACACTGTTTTTATATATACAGTCGTATAATAATACTTTGATTTTGGCACTCCACATTTGGAGAGATTTTAAACTGAGTGGGGCACGTGTTCTCCCCTAGTTACACTAAATACTCCCATATTTTCTATTCACTAGAAAAGTGGTCCATCTTTATAGGTAGCGTGAAGCCCATGGGAGACAACGACTAGTTAACCAAGCCCATGTGTTTCAAATGATAAATCATCACTCAAATGTTAAAATGAAGTATTTGGTTGTTCACTTGGTCGAGCTATCACCGATCTACCAATCATCCCGATCGTCCAATCGGAGAATAGGCAAGGAATTTGGCTAATTATTATGATGGCCTTTTTAGGGCTTAACCTTATTAGAAATACCTCTCGTCAGCTACCTCTCAAACTCTTTACATTCATAGAGATTAGATGAAGAGTCTAGTTTGCAGCCTAAGAGGTCCCATACCACCTGTTTTTCCTCTTCCCCTTTTGATGCCTTGTTTACATAACAGAATAATTACCCTCGTCATATTAACATGTTATAGAAATTTCAGTTGGCATGATTATATTTTGATAAGATCTACTTGGGATTTCACAATGACATGTGTATCTATGGTGATATGTTGAGCTACTATTTTATAGCCTCGATGTGAGGCACCGTTTAGTAGAAGGTCCATAATCATTGCACGCCTAGAGATATGCATATTCCTAAAGTGCATGTGGGCATATGAATCTATCTCATGAGCCTCGACCATACATGTCATTCAATGAAACCTTACATCCATTAGATGAAACATATATGATACATTGAATTCGAAGAGCCTCCTTCCCACTTGATAAAAAAATAGGGAAAAATGCATTTGGGAGTTTTTTCATCCTTAGGTTGTTAAAAATATATGTCTTCTTCACTCCTATTTTATTTTCCTTTCCAAGTTAAACCGTCTCTCTAGATGTTAAATTTCCATCGAGATTTATTTTCCTCAAACCAAATGTTATTGTGCATAGTTCCTTCGTCGTTATTTCCCTTCTACTGGCATGGTACTCTTCCTCCATTTATGTTTTTAAGATTTCCAATTATAGTTCATGAAATCCTTAGTTTTATTTTTCATTTCACTCGGATTAGAACTTTCACGGCTTAGTTTCTCGAAGGGAACCCCTATATTTCCATCTTTATTGCCTACTAATCACCCATGTTCTAGTATATCGATTGTCTTCAGTCTTTTGGGCACACACTTGACCTGGATCACCAAGATAGGCATAGAAGCCAATAAGATTAAGAAAATATGGAAGAAATTGTAGTAGATTTTGGGTCCGATCGTATCGAATAAAGGGGAGCCACTCGTAGGGATTCTTCATAAACTTTAGAGACATCTAATCATCCAGTTAGAGGCCAAAACATTTTTCAGGATGTAGGCCCCTCAAATCCTCTTTGGGATAGAATAAATAGGATCCCCCCCCCCTACACACACGTCCTTACAATTTCGTCAATTATATATTTGAGCAGATCGTTGCCTAATGGGGTGAGCATTTGGAATTCCTAAGGGATCTATCAATTCTCCCTACTGATGAGACCGATCGAGGATTGAGTCCTCATGAGTGGGAAGTCTTCTTTTATGAGAAATTTTTTGAAGATGGACTCAAGATTTCTCTACCAAAGTGCATCTGTCATATCTTTTCTTTTACTAATCTTGAATGGTCACAATTGATACCAATGCTTAGATGATCATAGTAGGTCCATAATACACTTTCATGACCTATGCGGAGACAAACACCCCTGACTATAGCTAAGTCGATAGTCATTTATAAACCCATGGCTTCAAAAGTTGATGGTATACTCTTCCCTAAAAAATAAGAATGCAAATTTTATTACCTCCCTCCATTCCTCCAACCATGGCTGGAGGTAGAAAATACTCTTCATCTATGGTGAGGTACAGTAATGTGATGAAAAAATAACCTGATTGATCATATTTTTGTCGTTCCACTCATTTGGAACAAAATTGATCTAAGTGGGTCTTGTACCCTTGTAAGTTTATGCTTTATTTTGTACATTTAACTTGTTTATATTAACAACTGTACTCTTTTTTGCACGCATGGATATTTGCCAACCTTCCTAATATTTATGAGGCTAAAACGGAGAGGGTTCGTGAAGCATTAAGGAAATCACACCCATTAAATGAGATATGTAACCTTCAGAGGATGATATAAATTAGTGTCATTTCTTGGGGAAAGGAGGTACATGATCAGGTTACCCTTCGTCTTTAGGATGAAATCGAAAAAGGCTATCCTCATATTTTTTTAATTCCAGCATTCATACTTTCTCGGCTCACTAGGTATGATTGCTCATATTGAAAACCCTTCACCTTAATTTCTCGAATTTGCTAACTTAATTCGATGGCGTTGTCAGTTGTTGGATCCATGACTGTCTCTTCAGAGAAACAATCGGGCACTGACCGCCCCTCAAGTGTAATTCCCATATTTTCACTGCATTATTTAAATTGAGAAATTTATTATATTTTCTTGATATGACATGTGATGTCACTATTTATCATTTATATGTGTTATATAATCTTTTTGTGAAATCAGACTTAATACACAATAAATACATTAATTAAATATTGAGAAGTGAAATTTTATTTTATTTTTTGTACTGTGACATGTGATGTCACGATTCATGCTTTGTATGTGTCATATAATCTATTTGTGAAGTCGGACTTAATACACGGTAAATACATTAAATAAATATTAAGAAGTGATGTAGTATTATGGGAGACTATGGAATGGCTAGTGGCAAGGCACTGAGCACTTTCTTCTTTGGATATTCCCTCGGTGTCAGGTCCCACCAAATGTGAAGTAGTGTCTTATAATGTCATGTTGTGTTTAACAAAAAATAATTAAATAATTGATTTATTTGACTCGTACCGAATAATGTAAAAATTTAACGAGATAATTAAGTTAGTAGAATATGTCATATTTCATCTTGATATTTGGGACATTTAGAATGTCTTTTTTTACTTAAAATAGTGGATTTTAATTCTATCGGGTTATTATATGGCTTGGGTAGAGACGTTTATCGTCCTTTATTTATCGACATCGGGAAATGTCTTATTTAGGTCACCTCAGCCTGAACCCCTCAGCTGAGATCACACTCGCTAGCTTCAAGCACAAAGTCAAGCACTACATCAGTAACCTCATACTCGGCCAGTCCAAGACCTCTGTAGACAACACCGTATCGTACGAGCAATAGAAGGTTCCAAGGTGTCTTGTCCCACGTGAGCAATTATGTTATAACCTGATTATTCCCTCACATGAGGGGAGATTTCATCATCATCAGTTATATATGTTGTGGACAACTGTCATCATCTTAGTGGATGTCTTCATCATCACGCACGTACTGCATGCTTAGGGGGTGCATTACACCCCTTAGTCATTATAAATACTTATCCCCTACCTCTTGTAAAAGGGAGACGAAAGACTCTGTCAAATTCACTACAGGAGAGAGATAGCTTGAATATTTGTATACCCAGTCCATTATAGCCTCATTTTAATGGATTACACACACTACACAGTGGACGTAGGCCATCATTTGGCTGAACCACTTAATTCTGGTGCTCAACCCCTCATCTTATTCTCTCACTTACTGTTGTATTATTTTCTTGTTTCCATTATCATACCTATTTGAGGTCATTACCACTGTGCCCTAGTGGTACCATTTCTGGTATCATCAGTCTAGCGCCATCTATGGGAATGAGAACTATCATCGCTTCCCATCTCTAGCTTATACTCATCGGAGTCTCTGGTAGTGAACCAGTCCTACCCTCTTGTGGAGATGTTTCACCATTGAAAGAGTTCTTGTTGAGATTCTAAGATTTTACTCTCCAGTTTACATCTCATCCATCAGGTAAGAAACATGGCATCAGAATTTCCACCACCAACTAATCGTCCTAGCACCAGTCACACAACTCCTCAGTCAGAGATGTCGGCAGCATTGAAGTCACTGGTGGCTAGTCAACAGGAGATGCAAGAGCAACTGGCTATCTTTATCCAAAATGTATTGGTGAGACCCACGAGGATAACTTCGGAGATGATTACTTCGGTAGACCAGGAGCATTATCCAGATGCCAGGGGACCACCCCAGGCGCCACGCAAGGAGTTACCACCTCTTTAATGGGGGAGAGACGTTATGGTCGGTGTTTAAAAGGCTCGGCCTAGTGGGGGATCATAAAGATCGATCGTCCAGATATAGTAGCATTGCTGGCACCAAAAGAGAAGAAGCAGGGTGCCGACCCCAATGAGGCTAAGACTAGGGTCTAGGAAAAGTGAACAACTAATAGAGATATGTGGCAAAAGAACCTTTGGTTCAACCAATCGAAGTGGCATGGGAGAATATTGTCCAGGCCGACGTTGTGGAAGCATTCGAGAGACCCTAGAATGACTCAATTCAAAGGTTGGGGGAAAAGATCATACACATCCTCAAAATTTGAGATCCCTTATAGAGGGTCTATTTTGAAGGCTCTCCCTTCGTGGATAAGAATGCCAACTTTCCAAGACTGACTAAGTTTAAGCCACCGATGATCACTCCCAAGTATGGTGGGGGCACTAATCTGGTTCATCACATCTAGATGTACCAGTCGGCTGTAAACATCTACTCAGTATCAGATGAGATGTGGTGTCTTGCCTTTTCAAGTACTTTGACTGGAGTAGCTTATGTATGGTTCACTTCACTCCCAAAGAGTTCAATTGAGAACTTCAGACAACTCGAAGAGAGATTCATACATAATTTTTATTTCGGGGTGAGACCCCAAAAAAAGACTACTCATCTGCTTTATGTTAAGCAGGGAAAAAATGAGAGTCTCAGGGAGTATATAGCAAGATTTAACAAGGAAAAATTAGAATTTGAGAATTATGAAGAAAGTATTGCGATGACAACACTGATAGGAGTTTACAAAAAGGGAAATTGCTCTGGAAGCTTGTTGAGGACCCATCGAAGTCTATAGCCGAGCTATTGGCAATGGCCGATAAGGTCATGAACGTCGAGGAAGCTATGGCAGTGAAGTATGAGGATGAAAAGGGGATGAGAAGTGGGGGAAAATTTCAAAAGAAGAGCACATATCGAAAAAAAAGATTGGCAGATGATAAATTTATCAACTACACTCCCCTCATAATTAGATGCGAGCATATCTTGAATGAGATCAAGAATGATCGGTCCCTGAGGTGGCCTAAAAAGCTAAAATCTCCCCCTCACAAGAGGAATAAAAACCTATGGTGTGAATTTCACCAGGACCACGGGCACCTGATACACAAATGTTTCACCCTGAAGGATGAGATTGAGAATATTCTCAAGGCTGGAAAGATGAGGAAATATATAAGCAATGGTAGTCCAATGGGAGGCCGAGACGACCCTAGAAAAATAAGAGTTGATAAGTGCAAAGACGACGCTCCTAGGAAAAAGGATGATGCCACCGATGATGATGATGGGGATGACCCAGACCTTCCACCTATGATTATGGTCCCAAAGTTCGCCTTCATATGATCTTGTTTGATGTAAAGATGATTTGTGGGGGCCTAGAATGGGAGGCTTAGAGGTGGTCGACAAAAGGGCACACGTTGTAAAGGTCAAAGATCTTCCCAAAGTTAAAGTGGTTAACTCGGCTACCGTAAGTGCTAAGGTACACCAAATGGTAAAATTCTCGACTCCTTATGGGGTAGGGGAAATCCAAGGTGATCAAGTGTTGGCATGAGAATGCTATTTCAACTCAGCCGAGGAGAGGAAAACTCACAAGAAATCCACTACAACATACAACATTGATACATTGAACCCTAGAGACGAGACCCAATTAAAAAAATGGGAAGCCATGGAAGAGGTAGAATCCATCGCCCTTAATGAGGACGAGCCAAAAAAAATCATCCAAGTTGGCAAAGCCCTAAATAAAGAGGTTAAGGAAGATCTGATTAAACTGTTAAGGTAGTGATAGAACATCTTTTCTTTGAGCCATGAAGATATGCCTGAAATTGATCAAAAAGTTCTTTGTCATAAGCTCAATGTGGCCGACGATGCAAGGCCGATCAGACAGTGAAGAAGAGTCTGCTCGTGAGAGAAATATGATGTCATCCGGGAATAGGTGAAAAAATTATAGAAGTAAGACTTCATCAGAGAGGTCATCTACCCAGAGTGGTTGTCTAATGATGTCATCTTTCCTAAAGCTAATGGCAAGTGGCGAATGTGTGTTGACTTCACAGATTTTAATAAAGCATGCCTAAAGGGAATCTTCTCATTGTTAAGGATTGATCAGATGGTAGACGATACAGCCGACCACGAACTAATGAACTTCATGGATGCCTACTCCGGCTATACCCGATATTCATGGACCCAGTCGATAAAGAGAAGACAACTTTCATAACCGATAAGGGGACCTATTGCTACAAGGTCATGCCCTTTGGGTTGAAGAATATTGGGGCAACGTATTAGAGGCTAGTCAACAAAATATTTGAGGATAAGATCGGGAAGACAATGGAAGTGTACATCAATGACATGTTGACAAAGATCCTCAAGGTTGATATATATGTAGCCGACCTTTCATGCACTTTTAACATAATGGACAAGTACAGGATGAAACTCAACCCCGCCAAATGTGTCTTCGGTGTAGGAGCGGGTAATTTTTTAGGATTCACTGTGAACTAGAGGGGATTCGAAGCCAACCCCGAGAAGATCAAGGGCTTGTTGGAGATGAAGACTCCTACAATGATAAAGGATGTACACTAGAAGAGTGGAAACATTAAACAGGTTTGTGTCTAAAGCCACTGATAAATGTCTTCCTTTTTTTAAAATATTAAAAAAATCTTTTGAATGGAATGATGAGTGTGATAGAGATTTTAGGGATTTGAAGTCCTATCTCTTCTCTCCACTCTCATTATCTATACCAGTCCAAGGGGAGAAACTATATCTTTTTGTAGCAGTATCTGAATCGTCCATTAGTGTCGTAATTATAAGAGAAGAGGATGGAGTTCAAAAACCAGTGTATTTTAATAGTAAGGCACTCCAAAGGGCTGAGTAGAGGTACCCCAAAATAGAAAAGTTAGCTTATGAATTGATCCATACCTCAAGGAAGATGAAGCCCTATTTCCAGGCACATACCATGGCAGTCCTCACAGACTCACCACTCAGACAAGTCATTCACAAGCCTGAGAAATCAGGAAGACAAATGGCCTAAGCAATTGAACTGGGAGAGTTTGATATTATCTACTAGACAAGAACTTCTATTAAGGGGTAAGACCTACCTGGATTTATGGTCGAGTTCACTTGGGACAAGGTCGACATTGAAGATGTTGATGCTATAGCTTGTGGGTAAGAAAGCAGAGTACGTCCTCTAACGGCCAAAGCTAAGATGAGTTCAGCAAGAAACAAAGTGTCTGAGAATGAAGAGGAAAGGTATCTTTTCAAGAATAGAGCCCTGGAAGAGGGTATTTTTTCACTAAATGGTACAGTGTGGAATCTATTTATTAACGGGTCTTTATGTGGGATTGGAAGCGGGGCAAGATTGATAGTGTTGGCTCCAGATGGGATCAATATTTAGTATGCATTGAGATTCAACTTCAAAGCTTCTAATAACACATCTAAGTGTGAGGCTCTCCTAGCGGGTCTCTCCCTTGCCCAGGCACTGAATGTTGGCCAACTCCTTATTTATAGTGATTACAAGTTGGTTGTTAATTAAATTTTAGGGGCATACGAGGCTAAAGATGCCCGAATGGCAAGGTACCTGGGAAGGGTCAAGACATCGTTGAATCATTTCTCTGAAGTAAAATTAAAGAGGATACCTCGATTGGACTAAAATTAGAAGAACAGTCCCAGTAGAGATTCTTCATCGTCCGATGATCAAAGGGGAAGATAATATCGTAGAATTTTGCTTCAATATGAGTATGGGAGCCTCTTAGATGGATCATATCATCCGCTACAATAGAGATGGGGAACAACTTGAGTCCAAGGTTGAGAAAAGAAATTAAAGTACAAAGCTGCCAAGTTCTCCCTTTTAAGAAAAAAAGGTTGCTACTTCCTCTCCTCAGATTTGTCCATCCATATAAGGTAGAGTATATTTTAAAAGATGAGCATGAAGGGTCATGTTCTGCCACATTAGAGGACGACCGTTGGCTAAGATAATCATTACACAGGGCTATTGGTGGCTGACGTTGGCCAAATATGCAGCTGCATACGTCATGAAATGCGATAGGTTTTAGAAGTTTGCCACCATACCCCATCAACCTCTTACCTCCATTACATCTCCTTGGCCTTTTACTATTTAGGGAATTGACCTGGATGGACAGCTACCAAGAGCTATGAACAACTATCGTTACTTGATTGTGGCAATCGATTATTTTTCAAAGTGGGTAAAGGCCGAGCCAATAATTATAATCACATAGAAGAAAGCTTTCCAGTTTATCTGGAAAAAAATTATTTGTAGGTACGGACTACCTAATACACTTATTTCTAATAATGGAATGCAATTCAAGAACGTCTCCATAGAGAAATATTATGAACGAGTCAGCATTAAGCAGTTATTCTCTACTCCTGGACGACCCTAAGCTAACGGGAAGACAAAAGTAACAAATAGGACGATCCTTGATGGGATCAAGAAGAGATTGGAGGATGACAAAGGCAGGTGGGTTGAAGAATTATATGATGTCCTTTGGGCTTTGGGCTTATAGGACTATGGAGAGGATTCCTACTAGGGAAACTCCATTTATGTTGGCTTATGGTTCAGAGGTAGTAGTGCCAACAGATGTAAGTTTCTCCACCCATGGGGTTCATACCTATGACCCTGAAGAAAATGTTATTCAATGAAGACTTCATTTATACCTTATAGAAGAAAGGATACAAGATGCTGAGGTTAGGCAAGTTGCCTACCAGCAAAGGACAACGAAGTTCTATAACAAGAGAGTAAAGGCACGCCCACTAAAGGTAGGAGATCTAGTGTTAAAGAAGACATGGAAAAAGCCTAACAAGCTTCATCATAATTGGCATGTCCCATACAAAGTGGTTGAAGAGGTTGTGCCAGGGTTGTGTCGATTGGAAAACCTGTAAGGGGAGTCATTCTCCAACCCTTGGAACACCGACCACCTCAAAAAGTATTAATAGTAAGATTTCAGTTTTTCTTGCTTCTTTTCCTTTGATCATAATACATATATGAGGTTCAGATGATTAATGAAATATGAATGAAAAATTCAATAGAAATCTAAAGTGTTCTCTCATACTTTGTATATTTGTTTAAATATTTATTATTGCTTGTATCGACTCATTTTAAGCTATAAAGCATCATTCATGGTGAAGTATCCTTAAGTTACCCTCGATGATACATTAGCCAAACGGGTTTGACCTCGTCCATGGGCTGACAATAACATCTAGGGGATTTATTATTAAACATCATTAACTTGGTGGTTACACTCTCTCGACCGAGATGACATTGCATGGACGAGATGACACTCATCCATACACTCTCAAAATAACGAGAGGGGACTTATGATTAAACACCATAATTTGGTGGATTCAAATTAAAAATCACTTAGTGGTGGTTTATTTTAAACATCATTAACTAGGTGGTTATACTCTCTCCGCCAAGACGACAGTGAATGGACGAGACGACACACATCCATACACTCTCAAAATGACAGGAGAAGACTTGTGATTAAACACCATAATATGGTGGATTCAAATTAAAAAAATCACTTAGTCGTGATTTATTTACTAAGCATCAGTAGCTTGGTGGTTACACTCTCATGGCCGAGACGATAGTGCATGGACGAGACGACACTCTCCCTTAGATATCATTAAGTTGGTGAAAGTAGAGACAATGATCTAGTGAAAATATAAGAGAGAAAGTAGAGACAACACATGAATTTTTCATTGAGCAACGTTTGAAGATTATAGAAGTACAAGTCCATTAAAGGTCGATTGTCATTACAAAAAAGCAAAAATCAAAAGTTACACAAGATTAAAGCTTAAGAATGACATCGTCACCAGCCAGGGCCAACTTATCTCCACCTGCCTGTGTTGCCTCATCAATGCTAGCATTTGTGATCTAGGCCCCATCATCATCGAGGCCTAGGTCATTCATGTTCTCAATTGTCTCAGTGACTTCTAGTGGGTTGTTCTCCATAAGGTCGAAGGGGTTCTCAACGTCGATCAAGGTAGTTTAGAGATGTGTATCACTCAAGTCAAACCTCTCATCCATGAAAGGATATATCTTCCTTAAGAGGATTTCTCATAGAAATAGAAGAATATATGCCCTATAAATGCCTCTAGATTAAGAGATCAGCTTTTGACACAATGCTCTCATAGTCCTCAGCCACAGACGTATCCACATCACTCTCCTCACTACCTCTTTCTGTAACCTCAGCCTAAGGATTATTCGAGTCGCCACTAGGGAACCTCTGTGCAAACTCATCCTCAGTTGCAGCCAAGAGCGAAATTACACTAGGGGAGGGGAAATTGCCACATTAGGTTCAACTATATAAATAGAGTCAGATTGATTAGACGACTTGGCTCTTTGGAGGACTTGATGCACGAAAAAGCCTCGTTTATATCAGACCCTTCAACTTGGGATGAACCATAGTCCATGGCTTCCTCGTATGAATCTACACTCTCGACCAGTTGAGAGGTAGACATAGGTTCATCAACTGATGAGGACAACTCAGGCATTGGATCACAAGGTTCAGTAACTTGGGGGTATATGATAGCTAGAGGATGTGGATAGAATGGACGAATGGGAAAGGGCTCAGCCTTACGATTATCGACTTCCTCAAATTCTATTCTCCTAATTTGTTTAAAATACTTCTCTCTGAGACTGGGAAACTCCTCGGCTAAGCTATAAAACCGTCTTAACATCAAGGGACGAGACTCAACTTGGATGAAAATTGGAACACACAACTCACAAAAAACTTACAACTTTGACCTAATTTGACCAAAGATCAAACATGAGTTTAAAGAGTTTTTAGGAAAGAACTCCAAGAACACAGCCTTGAAGCTGAACAGAGAAGATAATCGGAGGTCACCGAAAAAAGTTTAAAATGTCGAGAAAACCTTAAGAATTTCTCCAACCAAGTAATGACCTCTAACAACCACATAAAAACACCATTGAAAGGCCCAAATGGGTCCAAATACCCTCTAGTTCTCATAAAAAAACTCAAACCCTCACCGAAAAAACTACAAATAGACTAAATCAAATATTTCAATGGAAAGAAATAGAGAATAAGGTAAGGATGATTACCTGAACAGATTAGCTGCCAGAGTAAGAGAAGGAAAAAGGCTATGGTCGTACGAAATGCATAGGATTATATAGAGAGAGAAACAGACAGGAACTTATGAACATAAGAAGGAGAGAGAAATGTTTTAGAGTTTAAATACCCAAGAAATTATTAAACACATTTCCTAAGGTATATCATCGTTTGAGGTGCGAAGTCCAAAGCACTCATCCATAACGTCTGACTTGGGATGGACGTTACCTAACTAGAACTATGACATGTGTCACTCTCTTGTGCCTCAAGTTGTACCAAGTAAACACATTACAAATGTCTCATCAGAGGACTAAGTAGACTCGTATCCCTCAAATACCTCTTCGCAGAGGTAACTAAGGTCTAAGGGGTAATTTATATGACCAAGTATGACCTCATCTCAGGAAAAGGGCCCCAACCTCCCGCAGTTGGGCTTCAATAAGGAGATCAAAGGTCATTCCCAAGGCTCATCTAGAACCAGGGTCAGCCTCATGCTCATAACTTCAGCCATAAATAGCCGAGACCCCAAGGAAGCATTTCAGTAGTAAGGACATCTATCATCCTTTATTCAACTGACATCAAGAAATGGCCTGTTTAGATACCCTCGGCCTGAACCCCTCAGCCGAGACCACACTTGCCAGTTTTAAGAATAAAGTCAAGCACTGCATCAGCAACCTCGTACTCGAAAATGATAAGATCTCTATAGACGACACCATATCGTATAAGCGGTAGAATGTTCCAAGGTGGCGTGTCCCATGTGAGAAATTATGTTATAACCTAGGTATTCCCTCATTTGAGAGGAGATTGCATCATCAACAGTTATATATGTTGTGGATAACTATCATTGTCTTAGTGGATGTTTTCATCATCACACGCCTATTGCATGCTTGGGGGGTGCATTGCACCCCTTAGGCATTATAAATACTTATCTTCTACCTCTTGTAAAAGGGACACGGAATAGTAACCTTACAGTAACTCTGTCAAATTCACTACAGGAGAGAGATATCTTGCATGTCTTTATATAGAGGCCATTGGAGCCTCATTTTAGTGCATTACACACACAGCACAATAGATATAGGCCATCATTTGGATGAACCATTTAATTCTGGTGTTCAATACCTATTTGCCTCATCTTATTCTCTTTCTTACAGTTATATTATTTGCTTACTTCCATTATCATACCTGTTTAAGCTCATTACCATTGTGACCTAGTGGTGCCATTTCTGGTATCATCAGCCCATATTGGACCTAAGGTTAATTTCACGAGAAGCTAAACTAATAAGTCACTAGACTAAACTGAAATCACAAAGAGACTATTGAGAAAACCCTAAAAGGATAAAAAGAAGATGCACTTAAGAGATAAAGAGATTTGGAGGTTTGGAATCTTGAATTCATCTAATTTGGCTTGTAAGGACACAAATTTCCAATTGAGTCCTCTTATAGTTTTGGCTCAATTCCGGACAAAAACATGTATTCATAGGATTTTATTTAATTGTAATATTCAAGACCTATGAAGTGTTTGTTGAAGACGTAGCGGCAAAGAGTATAAAGCATCATCAACATGCCGTAGTTTATGTGCCTCGTTTGTACGTCATCAACCTAGGTTCCATGCTCCCAAGGTATGAATGTATTTATATGTATATAGGAGCTTGGAACAATTTGTATTGGGTGTTAGGTGAATTAAAACTGCATTTTATTTTTCAGAAAGAATCAATTAGAAACTTAAAAAATAAGTATATAAAAGTTTATAAAAGTTTCTGGGCCAAAATCGAATTTTTCAATCTTTCTGTTTGTTCGTTTGAAATGTCGTTCGAACGAGTTTTTTCGTTCGAACCAGATTTCGTTCGAACGAGTTTTGTCGTTCGAACCAGGTTCGTTCGAACGAGTTTTTCCAACGACCCTAACTGGACTGTCGTTCGATATGTCGTTCGAACGAAGGTTCGTTCTAACGAGGTATCTAACGAACTTCTAACGAGCCCAGGATGGTCACTCGTTAGAAGTCTCATTCGAACGAGAATCAAGTTCGTTCGAACGAACTTCCAGCGGGAACAGTTATTTGGCAGTTTTTTTGCAGTTTTTCCCCACTCTTCCACTTGGTTTTCAACCAACTTTTTTCATGCAATATTATGTGCGGGAAACACATTTTCCAAGACAACTTTTCCTAACTTTTCCAACATTTGTTTATCTCCAAAAGAGAGTTTGAGAGAAAAATCACTTTAGGAAAATGTTCAAGTTTTGAGTGTCAATTTTTAATGAAAAATTCATACACACTCTAGTTTACACCCAATAATTGTTTATCCAAGATTTATATATACATATCTTTACTTGGAGTTTTTGGCACCGGTTTTCTCTACCGAATTCAAGAGACGTTTCGGGTTTGCTTCTACACCCCATCACAAAGAAGACCTTTGTTGAGATTCTACCCACACGGAGAAAGGCTCCATGCTTGGGTGACGGTGACCATATAAAGTCCCATCGGTGGATTTCGAGACCGCAGTGGTGTTCCGAGGTTGTCCGCTAGGAAGAGGTTTCTACGAGGAGGAGCGTCGAGGCTTGAGAGGGATCGAGTCAGTCGTTGTAAGTCTCCCTGTCTTGTAATTGTAATTCCGTATCTAGTGGACTTGTGGCTAGGGCCGTCCGAGGTTGTTTCCCGTCTTGGGTTTTTCCTCGTACATCTCGGCGTAGTGTGACATTGTTTATTTTATCTTGCATCATAATTTAGATCGCATGCTTAGAATTAATTCAAGATAAAATTTGGTTTATTATCACACTATATTTAATTTGGGACTTAAAATTATATATTGGGTATATTTGGTTTATTCAAGTCATGTACTAAAATTGGTTTCGCCTAACTTTGGATAATTGTTAATTATGACTTAGGCAAATTCTAGGACTTGAATTATGTTGTTGTAATTTGGTTTTGAGAAATTAACATTGTTTTGAAAGTTAAAACCATCTCAACGCTTCCGCATTTATTTAAAAGGAAATTATTTTGTTTTATTTGAGGTAATTAAAACTCGGGGATCCAACTCCGCGTTTCTTCAAATTGGTATCAGAGCCAAAAACGATAAATTATTTCGTTAAGATCCTTTAATTTTTGGCTAAATATGGATTTTTCCCCATTTTCAAAATTTCCTATTTTTGATGGTTCTAACTACGCGTATTGGAAAGCGCGAATGAAATCGGCACTTAAATCTATCGATGAATGTGTTTGGATGTCTGTTGTTAACGGTTGGACCCCACCAACACATTTAATTGAAAATGAACATGTTCCCAAACCCGTTGATAGATGGACTGAAAATGAGTTTAAGCTAGCAAACTTTAATTCCCGAGGTTTAAATGCCTTATTTAGCGCTGTCGCACCGGATGAATTTCGACGTATTATGACGTGTGAAACCGCTAAAGAAGGTTGGGATATTTTACAATTAACTCATGAAGGAACTAGTGTCGTTAAAGCTTCTAAACTTCAAAACCTCACCACTTAATTTGAAACTATCAAAATGGATGAAAAAGAAACTTTTGATAAATTTTATGCTAAACTTTCTGATATAGTTAATTCATCCTTTAACTTGGGAGAGAAAATACCTGACGACCGTGTAGTAAAGAAAATTTTAAGGTCCCTACCCGATAGATTTATTCCAAAGGTGACCGTTTTAAATTCTTTACCCACTTTAGCCTCTACGAAATTAGAAGAACTTGTAGGTGATTTACAAACCTATGAACTGGATATGTTTCCCTATAAAAATGAAAAGAAAATCGAAAAGGGCGTTGCTTTAAAAGCCCGCAAAGAGGTTAAACAAGTAGTAGAGAGTGATAGTGATAGTGACTCGGAAGATATGGCTTTGGTTGCTCGTAAATTTAGAAAAATTCTTAAATTTAACAAAGATAAAGTTAAAAATGATTTTAAGAAATTTGAATCTTCTAAACATGATAAAAGCGAGAAGGTTTCTAAAGCCGAGAAGATCCCTAAACCTAGTAATGAAAATATTGATAGGGACGAGTCTAATAAATGTTTTGGTTGTGAAGGTTATGGCCATAGGGCTTTTGAGTGCCCCACTAAACTAAGGAAAGAGGGTAAACGACCCATTTCATATAATGCGACCCTTAGTGATAGTGATAAGGAAGAGAAGCCCGAATCCCCCACTAAGAAAAATTTTGTGGCTTTTATGGCTAGACATGTGAGTGATAATGAGAACTCATCGGATGATGAAATTATAGCACATGCCACTTCCAAGGTCATTGTACATGATTCTCTTATTTTTGATGATAGTGAGAGTGAAGAAGAAAGAGAGAGTGAAAATGAAGATGAGGTTGATATGAGTGAACTTCAAAATTCTTTTCATGAATTATATAAAGAATCTATTAAATTAAAAAGAGCTAATTTGAAGTTAGAAGCGAGTTTAAGAGAAAGTGTCAAGGTCATTGATGAAAGTGCCTTAATAGAAGACCTTAGGACACATGAGAGGACTCTTCAAGAGAAGCTTAACTATGTAGAAGGCGAGAGAGATAGCCTTAGGGGTTTAATGGAATCCTTGAAAAAGGAGCTTCTTGCTTTTGAAGAGCGAAATGTTTTACTAGAATCTAAAATTTTGGATTTGGAAAATAAATTAAAAGATTCTAGTAATGTCAAATTTGATTTGGAGTGTCGTTCGGAAAAACTTGATAAAATGTTAGGAACGGTCCAAATTAAAAATGACACTTTTGGTTTAGGCTTCAATTCTTGTAATGATTTTAACCCTAAAGTCAAAACCAATGTTTTAGGGGAATCTTCTAGGAATGCATTTAATGATCACTCCTTAGATAAATCTTTTCGACATATTCTTACTTGTACACTTTGTGGTCGACAAGGTCATCTTAGGAAATTTTGTTTAGATCTTAAACGAATTCCTAGAAAATCCCATAGTAAAGTAACCACGATAGCTAACGTTCCTACACCCCAAGATAGTAATTCTTCATTAATTTGGGTTAGGAAATCCGACTTGGTTGTCTTACAAAATAGGGATTTTGATTCTCATTTACTTTCACATCCTTCCTCCCTTGCTAAATCTAATGGATGAATGTGTTAGTGTTTGCATACTTTAGCATTTGTACTTCATGCTATATTCATATGCTAAATGTATGCTTGTTTAGTCATTTTCTAGTCATTACCTTATTTCCTATCACATGCTAGAAATTATGACTTGTTTATCTTTTTGTATTTTATTTTGTGTTTGTATTGACTGCATAATATAAAAAGATTTTTTGTTTATCATTTGTGTTTTATTTATTTCATTTAAGCTTAATGAAAAATACAAATGATTTTTTGTTTGTCCTTTTGAGTAAATATTTATTTTTGTTTAACAAATGTTAAAAACTCAAAAAGATTTTGTTTTGTGTGTATTTTTGTTTGACACACTTTATGTGGCATATATTTGTGTTTGAATCCTATCGTTTACGCTTCCATGTGGCTAGAACTTTTGGTTTAGATTTTCAATCCTTAAAATGTTCTTTACCATATTTTATATGGAGTAGTTGGATTTTGTATTGATTAAATGGATTCTATTTTCATATGCCTCTATTCACACATGCACGAGCTCTTTTGAAATCTTAATGTCACATGTTATATTTGATCTTTTTGAGGTGTTCTCCTATCAATCTAGTCATCTACATATCTATGACCTAGGAGGACTAGTGCATGTCAAAATCCGTTGCATGTGAGATTTGTGTGAAAAATGAAAACATGATAAATTCATATATGCACGGGGAAGGGCTTCGAAAGGATGAATTAAATCCTTTGCGATTGTAAGCCACCGTTGATTGGATCTAAAAGAAATACGTGATCCAAAGGCCTAAAAACAGAATATCTGGCATTTAAAAGAAAGCAACTGCCAAGGCCTATGTTTGTTTGATATATTCATTCACAAACAAAAGAATATATATGCTCATTGAGGGAGAATTGGATGGTATATCAACAGTTTGCACAATGTCCGTTTATCCTAGTTGTCTTTAATGTCATGACTCTGTTTGGTTTGTAGAATCATCATCATGCTAGGCTTGTATGCATTGTGTATGTTTGTTCATTGAGTTCAATCTTTATATTGTCACATGAGGTTATATTTAAGTATGATGAAGTTTGCAATCAAATGAGAACTCCGTGAACGTTTCTTAAGTGTTTGGGTCTAAATTTAATTGTTGCTAGTTCACACCCTTACACTTCCGTTTCCATATGACACATTTTTGCCATACGAGTGTGCAAACTTATTGTATTTTGTGTCATGTGTGTGTTTATATCTATATATATATGCAAGTGGTCCATTGATATATTTCTAGTATATATATATATGATATTTGTTTGTCTTTGCCTTGTTTTTAATTGCCCATATGCTTTCATGTCTTATCACTTTAAGCTTTCACTTGCTGTTTCTTAGTTCTTTATCCTTTGCCTATTCCCGAACAAAAAGGGGGAGAATGATGATAGGGGGAGAAATGGTATCTAATCCTATTATTATCGTATCTTCGTTTGGGGGAGATTTATCTTAGGGGGAGACGTCTTTCTAAGTAGGTCATGTGTTTAAAGGGAGAATTAATTTAGGGGGAGTAATTAATTAATTGCATTTAATATTTTGATATTCCCTATGCATTTGATGAGTTTGCTTAAGTGTGCAGGAATTATTCTAAAGCGGCATCTTTCTATGGCAAAGAGTTTGATCCTTGGGTTGAGTCAAGATTGGGCGGGTTATGTTTTGAGTCTAGTAGAGCTTGACGGCCCTTTAGGATTTTTGTTTGGTTTTTGTCCCGGAATAGCCAAAGGGGGAGATTTGTAAGGACACAAATTTCCAATTGAGTCCTCTTATAGTTTTGGCTCAATTCCGGACAAAAACATTTATTCATAGGATTTTATTTAATTGTAATATTCAAGACCTATGAAGTGTTTGTTGAAGACGTAGCGGCAAAGAGTATAAAGCATCATCAACATGCCGTAGTTTATGTGCCTCGTTTGTACGTCATCAACCTAGGTTTCATGCTCCCACGGTATGAATGTATTTATATGTATATAGGAGCTTGGAACAATTTGTATTGGGTGTTAGGTGAATTAAAACTGCATTTTATTTTTCAGAAAGAATCAATTAGAAACTTAAAAAATAAGTATATAAAAGTTTATAAAAGTTTCTGGGCCAAAATCGAATTTTTCAATCTTTCTGTTTGTTCGTTTGAAATGTCGTTCGAACGAGTTTTTTCGTTCGAACCAGATTTCGTTCGAACGAGTTTTTTCGTTCGAACGAGTTTTGTCGTTCGAACCAGGTTCGTTCGAACGAGTTTTGCCAACGACCCTAACTGGATTGTCGTTCGATATGTCGTTCGAATGAAGGTTCGTTCTAACGAGGTATCTAACGAACTTCTAACGAGCCCAGGCTGGTCACTCGTTAGAAGTCTCGTTCGAACGAGAATCAAGTTCGTTCGAACGAACTTCCAGCGGGAACAGTTATTTGGCAGTTTTTTTGCAGTTTTTCCCCACTCTTCCACTTGGTTTTCAACCAACTTTTTTCATGCAATATTATGTGCGGGAAACACATTTTCCAAGACAACTTTTCCTAACTTTTCCAACATTTGTTTATCTCCAAAAGAGAGTTTGAGAGAAAAATCACTTTAGGAAAATGTTCAAGTTTTGAGTGTCAATTTTTAATGAAAAATTCATACACACTCTAGTTTACACCCAATAATTGTTTATCCAAGATTTATATATACATATCTTTACTTGGAGTTTTTGGCACCGGTTTTCTCTACCGAATTCAAGAGACGTTTCGGGTTTGCTTCTACACCCCATCACAAAGAAGACCTTTGTTGAGATTCTACCCACACGGAGAAAGGCTCCATGCTTGGGTGACGGTGACCATATAAAGTCCCATCGGTGGATTTCGAGACCGCAGTGGTGTTCCGAGGTTGTCCGCTAGGAAGAGGTTTCTACGAGGAGGAGCTTCGAGGCTTGAGAGGGATCGAGTCAGTCGTTGTAAGTCTCCCTGTCTTGTAATTGTAATTCCGTATCTAGTGGACTTGTGGCTAGGGCCGTCCGAGGTTGTTTCCCGTCTTGGGTTTTTCCTCGTACATCTCGGCGTAGTGTGACATTGTTTATTTTATCTTGCATCATAATTTAGATCGCATGCTTAGAATTAATTCAAGATAAAATTTGGTTTATTATCACACTATATTTAATTTGGGACTTAAAATTATATATTGGGTATATTTGGTTTATTCAAGTCATGTACTAAAATTGGTTTCGCCTAACTTTGGATAATTGTTAATTATGACTTAGGCAAATTCTAGGACTTGAATTATGTTGTTGTAATTTGGTTTTGAGAAATTAACATTGTTTTGAAAGTTAAAACCATCTCAACGCTTCCGCATTTATTTAAAAGGACATTATTTTGTTTTATTTGAGGTAATTAAAACCCGGGGATCCAACTCCGCGTTTCTTCAAATTTGGCTAAGTAAAATTTACTTAGTTTAATAATTTAATATGGGTTTGTGTTATGGTGATAATTAAGAATTCAAATATGATATTTATATATTTATAAATACTATTTTTGATAATGAAACCTTAATTTTGAAATTAATTTAATTGCAAATTAAACCATAATCACTTATTAATATTGTAGAGGATATTAGTGATAAATCTTATGAATTTTCCCCTAGAATATCAACAAAATTGTTATAACTAAATCATGTTAATGAATCAATATAAACCCCCTGTTTAATTATATAATTGAACAAAAACTGAGACTGATTGAGTAAAACTATGAACCTAGGGTTCTTAACTTTATAATTTGAAATTAACCCTTATACCCATGATAGAATAATGTAAAACTCATAGTTATAGGTTAAGGATGTTGTTATATAACTTATATCTGAAGGAGGAAGGGATTGTCAGTATTTAGAGTCTTCTGAATCAGGTTTGGATATTGTTAATGGTGGATTTTGAGATTTGGAGAGGATGAATTGTGTTCATCTCATTCGAACGAGATCTGGGTTCTCATTAGAACAAGCCAAGAAGTCATTAGAGTGATTTAGGTTATTTTCTTCGAACGATCTGGGCAGTCTTTCAAACTAGATGATAAATTTCATCACAACGATTAGGGACCTCATTAAAACAAGTTTGGGTCAGTTCGACTTTTTAATTCTTAACTAAACTAGAATGGTTAATTTAAGAATTCTAGAATACGTCTTAGTAATATATGAGTGGATTGGATTGCTATTCTTTACACTTATGTGTTAAGCATACCATGTGTGAGTACTCGTGGAGAATGTACTACGAGGGATTCATCATGGAGCCTATATGACGTCGACCACATTGGTACCTCGGTGATAGTGATGGGTTTACCTTGGTTATTATACCTCAGATCCTACTACTGATGTACTCAAGTTTTTAAGGGGAATTAATGGGGTTGTTCTTTGTATAGTCTTTGGTATGGAGATCTATACGAATGATGGGAAGACGAAGTGATATATCCCTTTGTTGATTCTTTGAAGTTATAGGTATAAGACAACCTATAACTATGCATAGTACGCATGAGTTATCCTTGAAGACAATCCCAATGGATTCATATGATGTGTGGGCGATGCGTATCCTATTTACTTGTATATGTCGATGATCATTCTTATGTGCATATTAGACTTTGAGACTATCTTTCATTTATTGAGATTTTACTAGGGATGTATATACTGGCCTATGAAACCATTTAATTATATTCAATTGAGAAATATTATAATCACACATTGGGTTCAATTAGTCTGGCGATTAGATGCGTGCTATATTTAGTGTTATTTGGGTGAAAATAACTTTAAAATGACTACAATATGAGAAGAAGATGTGTACTTGTTATTGTAGCCCAAATCGGGTTAAACTCTTTGTAGACTTGTTGTTAACCTTATTATTGAAATTTGTTTCCATGTCCTAGGCTACCATTGTATCCCCAACCCTAATTTCCACTCACATTCCTTTCAGTTGCAGGTCTTATTTAATATGTAGGTGTTGGGATTGCATTCCCATTCCTTTTATTTCAGCTTACATTCCCAGTTAAGTTGGATTATGGAAGTGGTTATTATTTCGTTTGGGAGTTGGTTTTATATTTGAGACAGTTTATGTTTAACTATGATGGATTCTATTCATTATTGGATTATAGTATCAGATATTATGTTGTCTTATTCATATTTCTATGTATATTCTTTTTATTATTACGCATATCGATTTATTATGTCATTTTTAGAATGGAATTCAATTGCTTAGACTCCTGTTTTTTTTAGACCTGGTAAATCTAGCTATAGATTTTATAGGGTGTCACATCATCCCACTGATCTAGTCTTTCAACCGAACATCATTATGGTTGTTGAAAAATCCTGGTCCTTTCACCAGTAGTTGTTAATACCATTCTTCAGACGAACGATGATGAAGTGATATCTTCTCGTTAACTAGTGAACGAACATCCTCTTTGGAAATGTGTTAAAAGAGACCCATTAAGGCTGAGACCACCCCTACTTATGCTCGAAGAAGGTTGGTCAGTGATGATGGCTTCTCGAGGTTGAGAAGGTTAATAATGCACGTCAATTTCAATATGACGATCCATACGAGAACTATTTAGACTTACATGAGGCCTTAGGCTCCAGCGAATTAGATCGCTTGAGTGTAGGTCCTTTTAGGTTCACCAAGAAGATCATATAGTTTGGGTCCTAGGTAATAACTCATTTGGATATATCATCCTTAGCTATCCCATCGTTACATGACTAACTGTCTATATTTTGTACTTGATCATTCTCGGGACCTATATGGTGAAGAGGTGGAAAGATTATAAGGATGAAGCTAAGGTCGCCCTAAAGTTAAGCCAAGATCTAAAGGCCAGAGGATTTTAAGAATGAGAGTAAGGAAAAGGATCCAACCTTTACAGAGAAGGACAATTTGTCTAAACGGAGGAATCGGATTTAGAATGAAATGGTTGACCTGAAGTGCCAGGTCATGGAGAAGGATAAGGAGAAAAATGATGTTCTCATAACTGAGAGGGCCCTATCCCCGCTCATTTGGTTTATATATATGATGGATGTTTTGGCTTTCGACTACCGTGGTTTGTTAAAGTACCAATATTTTCTAAATAGATATAAGGGGTTGGTGAATCATGCGAAAGTCGATCATCTTGACCTGGACATGTCCACTTATGATCCTACCAACTGTGATAGGGCTAACGAAGATCTCGTTCCTTATTTTTCCTAATTGAGTTTCGAGAGATTTTCAGAGTACCGAAGACTTCTAGTGGTGCCTTGGCCCCTTGTTGGTTCTGAGGATGAAAGCCTTTAACTTTCCATGCCTAAGGAACTCTGTCGAATCTTGCCTCCTCCTTTGGCCTCTGCTTTATAGATTACCCCTTCCCTTTTAATATGAACATTCAATACAATGCGTAATATTTGTTTTTGAACATCATGATTCCAAACTTGTTTTTTCTTGTAATTCTGAATTATTTTATGCCGAATGATATCGATGTTGAACTTCTATTTTATTTTGCTCGTATGCCTTGATTAATTTGTTTGGATGGTGTGAGTGATGTGTCACTGTTAACAAGCTTTCCTTAGTCTGACTTTTTTTATAAGTAGGTTATCCTTCTACAGGTGGAAGGTTATGCTAATTCAATCGTTTATACTCAATTGTTGACTAAGTTTAATATTCACAGAGTTGTTTATACTGGGTTGATGAACTGAATTATATATACTATGTAAGTCAATGAATGATTAGAGGCTAATGCGAACAATAATTTTTGTTCCCAAATAACACTTTTTGTTTGAAACTTTTCTCGGAGTTTGGTACTCATCCCTTATATCACCCATTTTTTGAAATGAACAGTGTGATTGGAAATTTCCCTGCTTGACTTAAAGTTATCCTTTATTTATACTCTCTTTGACCCCACTATGCGAACTCGATCGGATTTGCTGGGGTTAAAGTTCATTCGGTCATCACCCTAGTTATTCTTCCAAGACATGTGAGTTAGGAAAAGGCATACCGAGATAAAGCATATTATGATCCTTCATCCGACCATCTAGTTGTTACATAATCTGATATGTATCGAAAAATTTAGGTGCTTTACTGGTGTAAAAACATGTATGCTCCAAGTGACTTGGATGGGCATAATAGAAAGCATATTATTTGTAAAAACACTCTATTTATTAATAACAGTAATGTTGCAGAGATATAATTATAACAAAAGAAAAAGAAAACAAAGAAATTAAATACTAAATGAAAATAAATATATACCAAGATTATTCATAAATTTTAATTGATGAAAGGTGCCTCATCTCGCTCGATCGTCGCTAGTTCGACTACTAATAATATATTTTCAGGTTCTCAACATTCCACAGTTGGAGAAGAGCATGAACTTCATGATACCTCATCCCATAAGTTCTCGATCGTATTATTCAGGCAACGATGTAACAACACTCCCAACTTTGGCCAGATTTCCATGAATTGAGTTTTTAGTCGATTGCATCATCTTTCGATGGACTAAATCACTAACCTTGAACGATCAGGTTTTGTTCCCTTTGATTGTAGAATCTGGAAAATTTAAAGTGTTGCTTCCTATCTCTGTTATTCCAAGAGATTAAGGTTAGATTTCAGTCATCCGTTATTCTCCCCCTTCCAAAATAGCACACTAGTGGAATGGGCATTTCAAGCTCAATCGGCACTACAACTTCGATGCCATAATTGAGAGTGAAGGGTTTTTCTCAAGTGGATCCCCTCATAGTCATTGTGTATGCCCATAGAATAAAAATCGATCTCACCACCCAAAATGGATTTCTATAGCCTTATTTTTATCCCAGGTAGCAATGTTTGGTTTGTGACTTGTACTTTCTCATTGCACCTCGGATGACTGGGTATGGAGAAGTAATTTTCACCTGGAATTATTTGCACAACTTATAAATCCTCACATTATCAAATTATTGAGCGTTATCTGAGACTATGGAATATGGGATGCCGAACTGAAGGATTATGTATCTCCAGATAAATGAGCTCACCTTATGGTCGATAATCCTTTCTATGGGTTTAGCCTCAATCGATTTCATAAATTAGTCAATCACTATTGAGAGAAAATTTCATTAACCTTTCTCGATTAGGAACGGTCTGAGTATATCCATTCCCCTCGGGACTAATGGACACAAATACATGATTATCAATAACTCTTAGGCGGGTTAATGAGTCCAGTTCACAATTCATTGGTATCCGTTGTACTTCCTTATATACTGATCGAAATCTTTACTCATAGTCAGCCAATAGTAACCTTATGTCAGCTATTTTTATGTTAAACTCCTCTTCCCGGGATTTCCCTCGTAAATTCTTTCATAAAGGCTCTTCAAGGTCGTTTCTACTTCTCCTGGATGAACACAACAAAGTATTAGGAAGGCGTACCCATTATGGAGTAGGTACATTATTTCCATTACGTTATTGGATTATACCCGATCTTTAGAAAGGTTTCCTTATTTTATGTATTGGACATATTTATTCGTACAATTTGGACCTTGTTATACCATGTTGACTATATTTTCTTCCTTTATCTAAATTTTGGGCTAGTCCAAACTCTCCATAAGGGGATTTTTTTAGTCTGTTAAGGGTAGCTTGGCTAGGTGATCGACCTTTGCACTATCCTCTCGTGAAATATGCCTTATACTGAATGATCATAATTTTCTTGCTAATTCTTGTAACCGTTTCAAGTAAGCCATCATGTTTTTTCCCTTGGATTCAAATTCCCCTATTACTTATTGAACGGACATAATTGAATAGCTAAAGAATTCTACGTAATATTTTATAAGGGATAGTGTGAGTCATGCTTCGATGAGTAGGACCTCGTACTCAGCCTCATTATTGGATGATCTAATATTGAACGTCGATGCATATTCCACACATGATTCATCTAGTATTTTAATGATCAGTCTTGCTCCACAAACATATTTATAAGAGGATCCATCAACGTAGATAACCCTTACTTTCTTTCCTTTGGGCATTCCCAAATGTTCTCATTTCTTTGAGTGCTCATAAACTCTGCGATAAAGTTAGAAAATGATTGCCTCTTATAGGTACTTTCATCTTGTACTATAAATCAAATTCCTTAATTTCAACGACCATTTCATCAACCATCCTCGGGCTTCTAGATTATGAAGAACTCGTCTGAGTGGATAATGAGTTAAGACGACTATAATGTGAACTTAGAAGTATGATCTCACCTTTGGGGCCGAGATGATGAGTGTGAAGGATAGCTTCTCAAGAATTTCACATCTTAATTTGGCTACCATAAACACTCTTTTAACAGAGTATATTATTCACTGAACTCCATTATCATCCGATCTAAACTAACTATTGTGGAAGAAACGATTAAGTAAAGATACACTTATTCCCCCGGGACTGGTTTTGAAAGGGGTTTAACCTCAAATGGATAGATCTTTATGTCTTTAAAATAATCTTCACATTATTCAATCCAAACAAATGCCTTTTGGACGGCTGTCAAATATTGCACTTCCTAATTTGTCTTTAGAATCTTCATGTCTAACGCTACTTGAATTTTTTGTTGGTACACCTCTATACATATTTAGGTAACAATAAAACCCAAGGATTTCCCCAACACCATGCCAAAAGAGCATTTCTCCGGATTCATCTTAATTTAGCACCGATTGAGTATTTTGAAGGTTTCCTCCAAGTTATTAATGTAATATTCCTCCTCATAATTTTCACTAGTATGTCATAGACATATACGTCCATCATCTTCCTTATCATTTTTTTAAATATTGCATTGATAAGACTCTAGCATGTATCCATGGGTCCTTCAACTAGAATCGAACCACACGGTAACACTATGTTCCTCATTTCATCATAACTGAAGTTTTCTCTTCATCAACCGGATGCATTTGAATCTGGATGAATTCAGAATAAGTATCCATGATGGACAACACCTCATGCCCGACAGTGGCATCCACTAATGCATCAATCCTTAGGAGCGAATATGAGTCCTTTCGAAAAACCTCGTTAATATTTTAATAATCTATACAGAGAAACCATTTATCATTATAGTTTTTTACCATCACGATGCTTGATAACCATTTGGGGTATTTAATATCCCAAATAAAACTTACGTTAAAAAATTTCCCTACTTCGACATGGGCTGCTCGATTCCTCTCGAGGGAAAATGCCCTCTTCTTCTATCATATTAGTTGGTTGGTCAAATCAACCTTTAGATCATGGGTTATTATCAAGGTATTAATGCCCGACATGTCCTCATATTCCCACACAAATGTATAGTGGTGCCTTCTTAGGAATAAATCAATTCCTCCTTCTCCTACCATTCAGTGATGATCCCACATACGCTACCTTTTTCCAGACGATTGTCATATAGTGGAATCGGGATTAAATCCTCAATTGGTGACCATACAGTTAGTTCTTCTTTCAGGTCTAACTTGTCTACATTGAATTCCTCCTCATTCTTTAATGATGAGGAGAAAAAATTCATGGCACGAAACTAAATCTTGTGTACTATCCCCTTCCTGTTCGGTGTTGGGAATCGAAGGGTGAGGGATTTGATTGATAAAACCACATCAAGTTTTCTCAGTGTCATCCTCCTAATCAAAACATTATAGGCCAAAAGTGACCTAACTACCAAAAACTCCACCTACAATGTATTCGACTTAGGGCCCATCCCTATTGTGAATGGTAATTTGATTGATCTTAGAGAATCCTAATAGCAGGTCTTTCATTGTTTCAACTAGATCCTCCCATATTCATTTATTCATAGCAATCATAATAAATGATGTATATTTAACTACGCATGTCAATCACGATCTTTTAAATTTCTAGCTTCTTATTAATGCTTCAATCAGGAGGGAATTATCATGAGGGATGATCAAGTCCTAAGAATCATTCAGTTTGAAGGTGATGTTTTCATAATCCTCCAAGGGATTATCCTTTTGGACCACATCAATTCCCTTTTTTATTCTTATATGGTCTCTAGGCCGACGTTAATTCCCCCTTGGCCACAAATCCACCTGATATCATGTTAACCGTCATCTCTTTATCTAAATTTTTTACCTTTTTAACACCCTCTTGCCATTTGTTACGTTATTTCGATCGGCATTTACGTTGATCCTCCCATCATTAGTTATATCATTCGTGTTGTGTTTTGCCTTTCCCACCCATAAACTCTCGTAGGTTACCCCTTTGAACCAACGCTTCAATCTCTCTCTTATGATGAAGAAAATCATTCGTATTTTGGCCATAATCACAATGGAATTAGCAATAGAGATGGAATTCGTCTTGAAAGGTTCATTTTTGGGACTATTTAGCCACCTCAGTATCTTCGGGTTTTCCATAGCACTCAGCACTCATCGTATAATCGTGTTGAGCAGAGTAAACTTCTCGACATGGGATTAGTGGGGAAAATATTTTCTTTTTATGATCATCTACTGATATCCTATATCCTAAGTCACCCTCCCTCTGATTGGGTTATCAAATATTGATGGTGTCTTTTGTGTGGATATGTTTCCCCACCCTCAAAGTATATAGTGTCGATTATATAAAGGCCACGCAAGAATGTTAAGACAACCACTCTCTCATCCCGGTGTTCAATTCAAAGCAACTCATTATTAAGCCACTTTAGAGGATGTTGAACAAGTGATCAGTAGTTTTCATATGAACCTTGCTTTCGATGAAATGCTTGATAAATAATTCAAAGAGTTTTCTGAAGTAAGAAATGTAATTCAATGGCAATAAAATCCATGTGTGCCTCATAATTTCATCCTGACTAGTAAGAAAATCCATGTGTGTCTTATAATAATCTATGCGGTCCCTAAGATCCGATGTCCCATCTGACGAATTCATCTTTGGGAGCTTGAAATTCGACAACATGGGGCAGTCCATCACCTTTTGACATTATGGAGATGTGCTTCCAATATCTCCGGCATTCACGAGGATTGTAGGGGGTCAATCCCCATTTCTAATGATGATCTATGAACTGTAACACCCCTGCCCAGATTCAAGGGTAAAACTAAATCGTTCCATTTACGCTAAATGTGGGGTTATGGGAAACAACCTAGATAATGCTTCTCGTCTATTTTATTTAATTAATTTAATCGAGCAGGCATGCAATTCTGTTTTCCACGCATATTGTGGCCATCCTGATGTGGGGTCGGGGTTTGAAAGGAGGGCCTCTCCTCCCTTTCCTTCCCTTCTGTCGTGCGCATGGGATTGCACCCTTTCTTCGGGTGCTCGACCGTCATCGATGTGGAGTAATATGTAGAGATAGATTCGACAGCCTATTTTTTACAAAACAGGAAAAATAAATATTACCTCCTTGAGAGAACAACATCAAAGAAAATATTGATGCTTGCGAAACCAATTAATTCAAGGGTCCGAGGACTAAGTCACAGGATGGGAAGGTTCTAGGAACCCATATTTCCCTTTCGGTCTCTTATGGGAATGTGTTAATCTTCTCCTGTTAAACTCCGTGAAGTGTGTACTTATGTGCATAATATGCATAGAGAATGGAATTGCTCAACTCGCATCATGGAAAAGGACAGAGTGAGTTTCATCCTTAGGAGTGTTCCCAAAATAATAATTCAAAGTATAATGTAAGATTTTGCCGATTGACAGGTCATTATAGAAGAACGAATGCATACATTAGACAAGACACAAGAAAGCAAGCATATAAAATACATTAAGAATATATAATAAAAACAAGGTAACAAACATGTATAAGGGAGGACTCGAGTGTTGGGATTTACCCAAGATGCCTACATAGACCAAAAGGCATCAAAGTCCATGTAATTCAAAGATAACATAGGGTGGGGTTTAACCCATAAATCCAAACAGGGGATCTCTTTTATATGTATGTGTAGGGATAAATGTGCTTTAAGTGTGGGGATGTGTAGTGATAATCCCTCTTTTTTGAATTTATAGGTGAACCCTGTTTTTCTTATTTTTGGATTTATTTTATGAAAATAAACTATGTTCAAATACTAATAATAAATGTTTGAAATTAAGGTATGTGATGCAAGGAAATAAAATAATAAAGTGAAAATAAAGTTACTAATTCTAAAATAAGAGAATTTAAAGACAAGGATGGAGAATTGGACCTCCTTATGAATATTTGAAGTGGATCTTGATTATGGATGCGCTGATATCATGACGAGATGATGGTGGTACGAGGAGATGGGTGAGAAATTACTAAAATGAGTATGAAAAGGATGGAAGGAATGTGGGAAATGGGCTTTTCAAGAGGGGACCAACTCTAAATTCAAGACAATGTTCTATGAATTTTTGAGAAGGATGTTCAGGGGTTCTGAGGGGTGTATTTCAAAGTGAGTCCATGGACTCTATGTATAAGTCCGGGTGGGGGTGTTGATTTCTAGGGTCCTTGATCTGCCTATCGGCATAGAACCCCAGACACATTGTCCATAGGTAAGGTCTCGGGGGTGCCATTCAGCACTCTAAGGCAGGTTTTTTTTAAAAATGATTGTAAAATACGAACCATAAGTTAGAATCATACACAGGACAGACCATTGTAAAGGTTATTGAAAGCGGTTTAAGAATCCATTGAGCCACTCGTGGGTTTAGGAGTTGATCGAGGTCAAATGGGGCCCTGAAGTGCCCGTTGGTCGTTGGATAGGAAATTTTTGAAGGAAAATTGATAGTTCATTCAAATTGTAAGGCTGATTTGTGCATGGGATGACCATTGTAAAGGGTATTCAGAGTCCTTTGATATTTCATTCAGCTTCATTCGGTTCAGAGAGTTGACCAAGTTCAAATTGTGCCCAAAGCACTTAGTGACCCTTCAGAGTAAAATGGGTCGTTTGTCCATATCGTAAGGATGATTTGCACATGGCATGGACCTTTGGAAAGGATATTTAGATCCCTTGAAAGCTTCATTCAGCTTCATTTAAGATGAAGAGTTAATCAGGGTCAAATGGGGCTCGAGAGCGTCTAGTGACCTCCAGATCAGCTTTTTAAGGTAAAACGAATCATTTGCCCGTACTGTAGGGTCGATTCACGCACGGGATGGACTGTTGGAAAGTGTATTCATAGCTATTAGGAATTAATTCAGCTCCATTCAAGCTAAGGAGCTTATCGGAATCAAATAGGGCTCGGGAGTGCCCGGTGGCCTCTAAATTAATTTTTGGGGTAAAACAGATCCTTCGTCCATACCGTAGGGCTAATTTATACGCGAGGTGGACCATTTGAAAGGGTATTCATAGCCCTTCAAAGATTCATTGAGCTTCTTCTCAGGTGAATAAGTTTGTCGGAGTTAAACGGCGCCCGAGAGCGCCCGATAACCTCTAGATCGGTACTCGAAGTGTGACATAGGGTTTGTGAATAACGAGTGAGTGATAGGGACCTAAGGAGGTGCTTAATGGGGTCCTAGGATTGGGTTTCTATAGATATCACCTCGATGAGAGATTTTGGAATAAGTTAAGGTCGTCAAATGATAGACACCACATTTTTAAGGACACAAATTTCCAATTGAGTCTGTAGTGTTGGCTCAATTCTGGACAAAATAATTTGCATCATAGGATAGAGTGTAAACTGAATCCATCCAAGCCTATGATGAGTTTGTTGAAGATGTAGCGGTCAGATTTGTAATGCTTCCTAATTTTCGAGTTGTCATTTCTACGTTAACAAGAATTGGATTCCATAGTCTCCAAAGGTATGAATGCAATTTTATATATGTAGGAGACTTGGAATATTTCATGGGTGTAATTTTAATTTAAAATGGCTTTTACTTTTCAGAATTTTTTTTAGAACTTTTGATAAAAGTTTTTGGACTTAAAATTAAAATTCTTGAAAGTTTATTTTTTCATTCAAAATGTCGTTGTTTGCCAACGAGATGTGCCAATTGTTTTCTATTTTTTCATTCGATGTTTCGTTCTAACGAACTCGTTCGAGCGAGTTTTTCCAATGAGAATTGGGCCTTCTTTTCTTCTGAAATCTCGTTCGAACGACTTTGGTGGGAAGGCAAATTTTTGGCAGTTTTCTTTATTTAACCACCCATGTTTCCCACTTGTTCCACTAACTTTTACCAGCCATATTATGTGTGGGAACAAGAATTTTCTAAGAAACTTTTTCAGATTCTTTCATTCTCTAGAGAGCAAAAATTGTTTACCCAAAAAGTTCATGTTTTGAGTTTTGAATTTATGAATTAAAATACTTCCAAAACTCTACACATCCATAGTTTTGTTTAAATTCCAAGGTTCCATACATATATATATATATATATATATATATATGTATGTATGTATGTATGTATCTTGCTTGGACTTTGGTTTGGCACCATTGGTTCATCTCTACACTATTAAAGAAGAGAGTTTGGGTTCAAGGAAAATCTCTACATGAATCTTTGAATGAGGGTTTTGTACTTCTCGATTTGGTAAAGTGATCTTTAGAGTTCTAAGGGGTTTGGGTGAAAATTTTATAGAGTTTGATCACAAAAAGATCTCTAGAATGGATTGGAAAAGAGTTTAATATTGTATCTCTATTTATAGGGAAAGTAATTGTAAAGAGATAAGCATTAGAGATTAGGATCAGATTTGTTTTAGAATATAATAACTTGTTCGAATAGGTGTCCGATGAAACTTTAAATGACATTCTAGTGCTTTCCAAAAGGCATCGCATCAGATCTTGTTTGAATGTGGGAAGCTCATTTTAATGACATCCAATGAAACTTACGAAGACATTCCCGAAATGACCAAAAGGCGTCGTCCAAAATTTCATCCGAACAATGGAGTCTTGTTCTAATGACACCGTGTAAACTCGTTCAAACGATCTAGAAGACACGTTTTAATGAGTCGTACCATGCCACTTCGAAATTTTGTTGAGATAACGGTCTTCAATCTTTCAAAATATCATCAACCTTTTGTCTTCGAATAAGTGAAAGTAGTCATGAAGGTGTAATGGTGTGTAATGGGATAAGTCAAATTAGAACTAAATTGAGCAATTATAGGTCTTGCTCTTACAGAATGACTATATGAAGGTGTAATGGGATAATTCACGAGATCTATATGTATTGACTGAGTGTGTTGTGTGCATAACACAATTCACAAGTGAAATTGTATAGTTCTTTTAATGACTCGATGAATATAATGAAGCGCACTAGTTCAATTCTCGCTAGGGATTACACTAAAAAAAATAAAGACACTTTGAATTAGCATAAGTCACTCGAGACATATAGGTATAAAGAGTAAATATAATATGAAATAAAACCTTGTACATGTGAGTGATGAAATATGTTTATATAGATGGTAAAATGTAATCTCATGGAAGGATATCATTTTCTAAAGAGCGTGAACATGTAATCTTTTCAATGTTGAATAATGTTAACCCCGTGATCAATTAAGGGCTTTTTAGGGTGGAAAATTTATGAATGAATATTAAAATTCAACACCTAAAATTGATTTTTTATATTTGAAGAAAGGGTGAACATTTGGTAACTTCTTTTTTCTTTTTTTTTTCTTTGAAATTCTTTGCTATTTTTGAATTCCTTTATTTATATATATTTTTTTCTTTTCTCTCTTTTCTTCTCTTCCTTTATTTTTGTTCAGTACCTATTTCAATTTTCATTTCTCTTTGAATTAATTTTCAATATATTGGTGAAATGAATGAAGTGATGAAACAAATTGCCTTTGATCAAAAGTGAGGTTAAACATTATTTTTGTTTTTTGTTTCGAAAAAGATCATATCACTGTTCTTTAGTCGACATTTAAAACAAAAATTTTGGGGTTATCCATGAATTAATATATTTTTCAAACAAATAATGAATAAGTGTATACATCACTCAGAATAGGGAAGATAACACAAAGCTCACACGATAGGTATACTTATGCATCTTTAAATTTATCGAGTCATTTAGTTTTTAACAATTACATAGATATAATTTGTGGTGTGCATAAGCACTCAATACATGAACCATATGAATTAATAAAGCATAATAATGGTAAATAAACTAAGGAACTATTTAGGCAGGTTAATACTTAGATAAGTTTAATGTTTTTTTTATTAAAAGGAGGTAACTTAGAGAGTAAAATCTAATAAAGTACAAATTTAGGCAAATGCCTAAAAAGAAGAAGAAAATATTTTTGAATTTTGAAAATTTTAAATCTGTTATTCAATTTTTTTAATTTAAATTATTAGAGTTGGTTTCACCAAGAACTTTCACCAATAATCACTTAAAGAAAATTTTATTTATTTAAATTTTTAAGTATTTTTAATGAAGCAAAACGAACATGATGTGTACAAATATATTATAATACCACCTAACTAAAACAATACATTGTCCTTAATTTCATTTAAGAACAATATTCAATTCAATTTATAGAGATATGTTATTCAATATGGGGTGATCCCCGAATACCAAGTTCAATAATCATGCAAAATATGTTAGTAATAAGAAAAATATATTTTTTTATTTTTAATAAATTATGTACAAAATAAAATATTGCCTTCTAATTTACCATAAACTAAAAGGAGAAATTTTTGACGGTCCACTCAAAAAATGTGTTGACTTTGTGGGATTAACAGTGGACTTCTACGATTTTTCATGCCTCCTAAAAAATAAGAGTTCCGTTTATACAATAGCGGCATGATTTTGGCGGAAAAAATGAACCATCACAAATTTTGGAATAAACGTAATTTTAGGTGATGTGTGGTTTGGATGTAACAGGGTAGGTACAATCGAGCAGAATAAGCATGGTGTCTCTCGGTTGTAAAACTAAATTAGTTCCAATAAAATCAACATGAACTCCTCTAGATTTTTCAAATTGAATGGGGGGTTGGTCACATGTTGGAATCATAGAAAATATCTCAAGTATGTATTCCTCAATAAGACTCCCATCAAGATTATCGGGGTTTTCATTCAATTCTTGTGATAGTTTTAATGGTTGGAAAAAATGGTGACGAAATAAATTCAATTTTTACAAATTCATCAAATGCGGGTTGAATTTCACAAGAATTAAAATTGCTTTTAATGAATTGGTCCTCTAAAAAGGATTGAGAAGGAATGGATATTTCCAACTACATAATATTTTTGGAAGAAGAGTTCAATTCATTTAAAGGTGCCTCTAATTCAATAACGTCATCATTTTTTAGCATTTCTAAAATTGAAAGCAACTCCGTGAGGGAAACTTTCATTTCATTTAAGCTTTGGGTCATTAGGGACATGCTTTGTTTCAAAGATCTTAATCTTTGATTAAAATCCTTCGATTCTTCACATTGTTCCTTATATTCCCTATTTAAAGTTTCGCAAGAATGATGTTCATTTTTTGTATTTCAATTAAGTTGCAAGTAATCACCAAAATACATAGATTTTTGGGTAAATTATTTATTATCAAGAATTGGAACGACATTATTGTAACTATTAATAAAATTTTCATTTTAAAAATCTTGAAAATTATTATTATATTAGTTGAAAAACTATTATTATAATAATTTTAACTACCATTATTGTAATAATTTTGTATAAAGTTTTAGAATTTATAAATTTTGACCGAAAGACATCGGTGGTGGGGAGATAGAAAAATAATTATTATAATAATACTGCGAACCATTATCAAAACTATTAGAACTATTGAAAAATTAAATGAATCCATACTTACAAAACGTTCGCTTTTCGAAAGTTTCCAAGCACGTGCACTACAATTTTTCTTTCGTGTTTCTTGGATCTCAAGTGGTTACGATATCTACTAAATAAATTAAAACAAAATATAAACAAAAATATGTACGAAGAAATAAATAAATCAAATTTTAAAAAAAATACTCCCGGCAATGGTGCCATTTGGACAAAGTGAAAATCGAGCGTCGCGTAAAAACGCTTGTAATTGTCATTGGTTTTTCACCTCAATACAAAAACCTAAACTTTAACTACACATGTTTTAGATGTATAACGACGAATTTGAGTATCGAATCCACAGGGAATCCCATTTAAAATTTAATTGATTTATTACTTCTAAAAGAAAGTGTAAAAGATGAGTTTTTGTTTTTTAATGTTATAACACTACAATTATTCTATGCTAATATTTAAACTAACGTAATTTACGACTATAAAAAATATCGGCTGAGAATTAAAGCTGTCATCTCGGACTATGTAACATAAATGATTACATGGTTAGACAGATTTTTAAACGTGATTAATACCCATTTAAATAATTATTAAAACTCGGAGTGTTACTCTCAAAATTTCCATAAAAGTCTAAAAATGAGTTTGACGTCAATAATATTCCTAAAACTACACGTGTAGGGTTGTAAAAATGGTGCATACGTGATATACCCGATTAAGGCCCCTCGATGTAATTTTGGAAATAATTAACCCATAAAAATCGGTTTATTCTATCATAACATAGAGATTCAACTACACACCCTAAATGAGTTTATTAATATTTACCTAATTAAAATTATTTAGAAAAGATTTTTTATTAATTAAATAAAGAGTATACAAGAAGAAATATTTTTGAAAGGAAGAAAATAATTTCTAAAGTGAATAATTAGTTATGAAAGAGTTTAAACTAAATGTAGAAAATGAAATAAAAAAGAGGACAATTTATTAATGTTTAGAATTACAAATTCGAAACTAAAAGGAGACTAAAACTACGCTATTCTAAATAAATATATCTAAAAATAGGTATGAGATCCTCTCCTTACGAATGGTTTGAGTCCCTTTTTATAGCTGAGTAAAGACATGGATGGGGAATAGGGAAATAATAAAAAACCGGTTTGATATAAAAAAGATGGGAATTGGTGGTAATGATGGTGCCGAAATTCATTAGACAAAAAGGAATGGGGGTCTCAAGCATGTAGGGGAATCTATTGGGCAATTATTTGAAGCAAATGGGAAATAAGAAAAAAATGTTATTTTGGAATGTAGCTAATGGAGAGAATAAAAGGGAGGAAAAGGAACACTAAGTGATGGGGACTAAGGAATGAAAAGTAAATAGGGAAGACAAAACTCGTGGCAAACAACATTTGGCAAGGGGAAAGAGAGTTTGGACTGTGCATAGAAAAGGAGAAGGGTGAGGGAAGGCCTCCACACGTGGCAGGCTAGGATAAAGGAGACATGCATCGCGCGGAGGAGAAAGGGGAAGGGGTTTGACTGCGCCACATGGCGCATTGATGGCCATCAGATTGCACCGCCACATGGCACCTTCTAGGACGTTGGATCAGATCTTAAATTCCAAAATAAAGATGTGGGGTTTTAGGATTCGAACCCGCGAACTCATTTAACCAAAAACCTCCCCCAAACCACTGAACCAAATATACTTTGAATTAAATATACACCACCATTAATACATAATCTCTTGATTCAACCCACTTTTTGATATTTGTAATTTAGACCCCAAAACTTATGTCCTCCTCATACAACCTTAGATCGATATTCTGTGAGAACCAAGTAACCCACATTTCAGGCCCAACAATATTTTAACAGTGTCCGGGTGTCACGGGGTCTAAATTCGAGTTCAATTTTACACGATCATAATTTTTCATTTGAGATTGAATTGACATGTCGTTTGAACCGATGCGTTCCTTGATTCAAGCGCTACAACTTCCGTGAATAGTCTGAGTTCGAAATTGGTCATCTGAATTTACTATTTTGCCCCTGAATGTGAGTATGTGACTGTTTCTTATCTAAATTGCTTCCAAACTTTTCCATTAGCATCGTAAACCATGTAAATACTCAAATAAACTTTGCGCAAATGTATAACGATGAATATTTATGGTTATATAGTAAATGATTATAAAACATGAGTTTAACGAGCATGGAATTATATTAATGGATAGTAAAAAATATAATAAAATGCAATATTTGATATGAAGCAGAACCATTTGATTAAACTAGGTGTAAACCAGTGAAATGCGCTGGCCAAGCGATTGTAATAGTCAATTCGCTCATAAATTGATCAATAAATTAAAGGACGGGTTTGGCTCTTCTTGGTAGAAAACACATCCACCTAATACTCTTATTTCAATCATCAACACTTATACCCCTTTGATGAACTCGTCCGAGAAAAAATGCAATAACCCAAAATTCACACTTATACACATATATTGGACTCTAGTTTTACAATGATTGACCAAATGACAACAATATGGAATAAAATAAATTGATTATAAAATAAGATTAATGTATACTATAGTTATTGATAAATATGAAACCTATTTAGTAGTTACCCAAATCCTTTCAAACTATATATTTATTATAATACAGCCAAGAAAAAGATTTATTAGTGTGGAATGAAATAAGATGAGTGCTAAGTTTGAACTTTCCAAATGAGTATTTATCTTACCTAAGGAATTTTAACAAAGAGCTACTATGCACAAAGCCAAAATGGAAAGAACATATAAATAGTTGAATAAGAATCCAATTAACTTGTAAAATTTAGTATATACAAGCCAAATTACAAAATAAAGGACAAAATTAAACCACTTGAGCCTTAATATAGTCTTATTGCTGCTGAATGGAATGAAGTAATTTATTTTGTAAAAATATAAAGCAACTACCTATCTTTACCAAGATCAAACAATAGTATGCACACACATTGAAACAATTGGGCTTTTAGAACTCTACTTAAATCGACAAAGGGAAAAACCAACACATTTGGTTCGTAATTCCATCGTCATAAATTTCATGGTATTGGTCTCCTACAAACATTATACCACACCTCAAGCATGAATCCAAACTTTTAGAATAGTAAAAATAAATTAATTAAGAACATTACGTGGTAATATGACGGACGAAAAATAGTCATGAGAACCCAGAGAGAAGTTTTGAGAATTCCCAAGAGATGGGTGGGAGGAAACTTCGGAGAAGTGCTCGTGTCGGCTCAGAATGAAACCCTGTCAAAAGGCTTAATTTATTTTTGGAACCCATTGTTTGCTTATGAAACCTACTTTAGGGTTTAGGTTAGGACTAGCTTTACGAACCAGATGGGTCAGTTAATTGGTAGAGAGGAAGCCGGTTAGTTAATTGGTAAAGAGGAAATGAAAAAGAATGGGATGAGATTTAAAATCAAACCCAAAATTCACAAATATAGAGAAGTTAGGGATACGGGAAGGCTAATTAAATTGGGTGAGTGAGATGGACCGTTTAGGAGAGAAGGAAAGATGGTGTGAATTTTTGATGGAGTGAGAAGGATTATCACAGTGTACACGTGGACACCTTCAATGGAGAGAGAAATAACACTTTGTACAGCGTTTTATAATCATATAAATATCCGATCAAGAAGAATTATAATCATTCATTGGGTTCACTTGGGCTTGGGATTAGAAGCGCATGTTATATTTAGGGTTGTTTGGGTTGTGTTAACTTAAAAATAACTAATATCTGAGAAGAAGATGTGCGGTTATTATTTTATTCTATATTCAGTTAAATTCTTACTCTTTGTAGATTTGATATTAACGTTCTTATTGAAATATTTTTTCAAGTCCTAAGCCATCGTTCAACCTCATCTCTGATTCGCACTTGTGTTCCTTTCAGTTGCAGCTCTTATATAGGATGTAGGTGTTGAGCCTGCGTGCTCATTCCTTCTATTTCCATTTATATTTCCACTTGAGTCGTATTCTTGGTGTAGTTGTTATTTCATTTGGAGTTGGCTTATATTTGAGACAGACTCTATTTACTGCTAGGTTATGGTATCAAAGATTATGTGACTTATGCTTATTGTTTTATGTTTGTTCTTTATTATTACACTATATAGTTTATATAAATCATGTTTAGAATGGTACTTAACTTTTTTTACTCATATATCATTTTTGTGTGAACTGGATCAATCTAGTTATAGATTATACAAGGTGTTGCGAGATCAAACATACAAAGTGGAATATTATAACAAATAAAGAAAAAGACGAACCTTGCGATTGATTAAAGTCAAGTGAGGCAGATTTTGGGCTTTTCCTTTAGGAGGAAAAAATGTCGGAGAGGGTGTTAAAATTAAGGATTTTCATTTGGGAAGAAAAACCTCTATGCTTTTCTCCTCTTTTTGGGAAGTGTTAAAACCATTTCTTCTTCTTTATTTTTTTTTACTTGTAAACTAAAATTATAATTGGTTATATTAAATTAATAACTGGAAATTATCATAAGAAATTAGTAACGGCAAAATATTGTTAGCAATACAAAATTGGTCCATTACTAAAATCTCATTTTGGTGTAGTGAATACAAATTGATTTTGCTAAGGACTGTAAAAAAAGCTAGTAAGAATTAGTAAGGTTGTCTTCTTTAAATAATATATAATTAAATTTTATTAAAAAAAGGTGAATAATATTCAATGATCTATTGTATAGTAACCTAAACTCTATAGTCGGGATTCGTTACTCATTGGTTCTAGGTAAGAAATTAGATAATAAAAGGTAAATTCATCTATAATTCAGAATTCATACCTGTAGTGGGAGAACTATATTTCAGTTTTCATAATTAAGGATTTATTTTAGAAGGGTTGGTAATAAATACCTACCAATTAAAGTAAATTTGATTTGACTTCAACATTATTTAGAAGAAAAGATATTTTGTTGGGGCATTCCCATTTAGATCCGATTATATCTTTTTTTAGAGATTCTAGTCCCACCATATTTTTCCCTTATATATAAGTCCTACTCCTAATTTTTTGGAACTGTTTTTCACAATTTTACCCTTTTAAAACCAACCATCCGTAACTTCCTTGAGGAAGTTAACTAAGTGGTTGAACTTTTTTTTAATCTGTAAATGATCATAACTTTTAATTGACATATCCGTTTTTCGCACAATTACTATTTTTAAAATCTGCTCGACGAGGTCTATCAAACAAGATTCATGAAGCCTATATAATTTCGAAGAAAAAAAATTACACAGGCAGTAAACTTTACTGTATGCACCAGAAAGAGAAATAGGTTTATATCTATAACATTTTCACAAATAGTAACATTTACTGTGTAAACATAGTATACACACACACACACACATACACACACACAGAGTGGATCTAAACCTTTTTTTTCGAAATTATCTTATTTTTAAAGGTCCACGTTAACCAACAACCTTCATCAGAGCTTTGATTTGGGGTGAGTAGGGTTGACATTGGGTTAGGTTTATATCTGTAACATTTTCACAAATAGTAACATTTACTGTGTTAACATAGTGTATATATATATACGGTGGATCCAAATCTCTTTTTATGATATTATCTTATTCTCAACGGTCCGCACTAGCGGCATCCAATCCCCACCCCCACCCACCCCCATTGTCGGAGCTACAACAACATTCACCGGAGCTCTGATTTTGGGTGACATGGGGTGCCGCTGGCGCGGACCTTAGCAAATAAGAGAATATTGGATAAATGGGGTTTGGATCCACCGGAGCTCTGGGTTGGGGTGAGTAGGGTTGGCATTGGGTTAGGTTTATATCTGTAACATTTGTACAAACAGTAACATTTAATGTGTTATAACACAATATATATATATATATATATATATATATATATATATATATATATATATATATATATACAGTTGATCCAAGCCTCTTTTTTTTATATTGTCTTATTTTTAACGGTCCGCGCTAGCGACATCCAATCCCCACCCCCACTGTCGGAGCTACAACAACCTTCATCGGAGCTCTGATTTGGGGTGGCGTGGGGTGCCACTGGCGCGGATCTTAAGAAATAAGAGAATATTGGATAAATAGGGTTTGGATCTAACGGAGCTCCGGTTTGAGGTGAGTAGGGGTAGCGTCGGGTTAGGTTTATATCTGTAATATTTTCACAAATAATAAATGTTACTTTTTGTGAAAATGTTACATCGGCATGCCATGCCACCTCAAATCAGAGCTCTGATGAAGGTTGTTGGAGCTCCGATAATGAGCGTGGGTGGTGATGGGGATTGGATGCCCCTAGCGCAGACCGTTAAAAATAAGATAATATCAGAAAAAAGAGGTTTAGATCCAACGTATATATATATATATATATATATATATATATATATATATATATATATATATATATATATATATATATATATATATATATATATATACTGTGTTATATGAACACATTAAATGTTAATGTTTGTGAAAATGTTATAGATATAAACCTAACCCAATGCCACCCCTACTCACCCCAAACCGGAGCTCCGGTGGATCCATACCCCATTTATCAAATATTCTCTTAATTTCAGAGGTTCGTGCCAGCGGAACCCTATGCCACTACTACCCACCCCAAATCGTAGCTCTGATGAATGTCGTTGAAGCTCCGACAATAGGGGTGGGTTGTGGTGGGGATTGAATGTCGCTAGCACAAACCTTTAAAAATATAGTAATTTCGAAAAAAAATGTTTGGATCTACCTTGTGTATATATATATTGTGTAATATTAACTCAGTAAATGTTATTATTTGTGAAAATTATATATATATAAAACTATTTAATAAATATATTAACACAGTAAGTGTTATTGTTTGTGAAAATGTCACAGATATAAAACTATTTCATTTTCTGGTGTATACGGTAAAGTTTAATATCTGTGATATTTTTACAAACAATAACACTTACTATGTTATCACATTACACACTATATATATATATATATATAAATCCAATATGCTCATATTTTTAAAGATCTGCGCCACCGGCACCTAATGCCACCCTTACTCACTCCAAACCGACGCTCCGGAGGATCCAAATCCCATTTATCCAATAGTCTCTTATTTTCAAAGGTCCGCGCCAGCGGCACCCCATGCCACTCCGGTGGATCCAAAACCCATGTATTCAGAAGTCTCTTATTTTCAAACCACGTGCATCCCTACCCACCCCAAATCCGAGCTCTAATGAAGGTCGTTGAAGCTCCAACAATGGGGGTAAGGATTGGATGGCGCTAGAGCAGACCTTTAAATATAAGGAAATTTTGAAAAAAGAGGGTTTGGATCCACCATATATATATATATATACTGCGTAATATTACCACATTAAATGTTAATGTTTGTTTGTGAAAATGTCACATATATAAAATTATTTCATATTCTAGTGCATACAGTAAAGTTTACTGTTTCTGTAAATTTTTTTCTTTGAAATTTTATAGGCTTCATGGATCTTATTTGATAGATCTCGTCGAGCAGATTTCAAAAATAGTAATTTTTTGAAAAGTGGATTTGTGAATCAAAAGTTATGATCATTTTAAGATTAAAAAAAAGTCCAACCACTTATGTAACTTCTTACGGATGATTGGTTTTAAAAAGGGTAAAATTGTGAAAAAATTCCCTAAAAAGTTAGAATATGACCTATATAGTTGTTTAAAAATCAATAGGACTTGTATGTATGTTAACCTAATGAGACTTAAATATAATTTTCTCTATTTTTTTTATTTAAATAACATTTATGTTATTAGTGGTGATAACCATTATATCTCTTATGGTACTAAAATTAAATAATCTTGATAATTAATCATATTGTTAGTATAATGTGTTTCGGATAATTTTCATAACATATCACTAAAAGAATAAGATTATTCTAAGTCAAACTAGAATGAATCTCTAGCACAAACGTCATGGTCATCTGATCTAAATTGATCCATACACTGGTAAGAGATGTTTTTTTTTGTCTAAGATTAGAGTTTGTAGGAAAGTAGATATAAGACCATCGAAAGATGGATTTTCGTAACAATAACTTCAAGCATTGGAAACAATAAAAGGTTATAGTAAGTGGCATGGAGTTATAAATAAAATGACCTAGAAGTATCGGAGTAAGAGAAATGTCAGAAATTTCATCCCATAGTAATAGTTTACTAAGTCTAAATACAGTTCATGTTACTTTGATAATGAGTAGTAAAACACTTAAAATTATGTTGTAGACCACATTCCCATAAGCAATGTATAAAAAAAATGAAGGTTTAATAAATTTATTATAACTTCTTTAATGCCACTAATATATGTGGGAACATAAAAAAAATGATTATGGAATTATGCTACCTTATCAAAGTAGGGATTTCCAGTTCTCATATTGGTGAAAACTAGATAAACGCACCACAAGTTGAACACTCATAGACGGATAGGTTAATGAATGAGGGATCTTATTCATGGGGATAGTCTCTCATTGCTACGCTTGGTGAACAAATTATCAATTCTTGTAACTAAAATGTGTAACGCCTTCACAATGATGCATGACATTTTAGGAAAAGTTATAATACCCAGTACATAAATATATGGCAAAATGAGGTTGATGTGCCCCAAATGTTCCACCTCGGCTCAGAGACATCAACCTCGGCCATGAATATGGCCGATGATTGCAAGGTCCCTAGATCAATGACCAGCGGTCTCGTCCCAAGCAAGGTCGGCTATGGCCGACGTTACTACCAACCTCATCAATAGAGGTCTTCATGATCCATGGGATAATTATTCATCAAGCCATCTAGGGGATGACAACCTCGGCTGGGAATAAGCCGAGGTTACAGAAGCATACATCCATCAAGGCCAACTTCGGCAGGGAATCAGCCGATGTTCCAAGCGTGTTCCAACTTAACCTCGGCCTCGACTGACCTTATGACATTGCTGTGACACCCCGCCTAATTTAAACATCGGTTGATCAGGCCTTTATTAAATTAAAACAAGTTTCTCAAATGGTTCATTCTTAGCATCACTGTCGAAAACTTTTTAATTACTAATACCCTAAGTAAAATTAGATCGGTGTCAAATTTTATCTTTCTTAAAACAGAAAAACCAACCATGCGGAACAAAGTACAAATAATCATATACTACAAATCAAACAACAAGTGAAAGTACAACAGAATAAAAGTATTACCGAATAAACCATCGGCTAAAGAAAAACCCAAACAACAATAGAATAACCACTAGTCTGAAACTAACATCTGAGACTAATACCGGACCACAAGTCCATACATAGAAGAGTGTGAGATCCTATGCTAGATCTGAATGAGAGATATCGTCTAGCCAAATCCTGTAAGCATCCACTGTGCTACAGCTCCGAGTCTCTGGAATGGAAACATCATACATGGCATACCTGTGGCTGGACACCTAAAAGGTTTTGAAAATATTTTATAGCAAGAGTTAGTACTCAAAACATTTTGAAAATATTTTGCAAGCGTTTATCACAATATAAAATGCGGTTATTGATTACACATGTTAGGTTCTCGTACACTCTCTTGAGTTAACTCACCCCTCATCTTTTGTGCACACCTAACGTTCTACACTTAGTTTATCTAGTCGTACTTCTCAAGCTAACTAAACCAAAGTAGTAAACTGAACTTATCTGTACCCAAGTTCCAGTACCACCCATACAGTACAACCATTTTTCTAACATCACGCGTATGTTAATTAAATCCCAAGTAACATATAATCTATGTTATCTTTTTCCAAGACTTCTCATTTAGTTTCACTTACTGAAATTTCTACAATTCTCACAATTGTTAACTTTCCCTCTTATGTAATTAAGTTTCGCTACTTGAATTACTAAATAGATTTTCTCTATCTAAAGGTTCATTTCGTAATTAAGTTTCACTACTTAACTTACCAATTCAGTATGTATCTTTGAATACATAATATATCAATCTACTAATACACGGAAGTAGAATATCATCAGGTATATATATTTCACACACAATATATACTAAATATTAGCCACTGCTATTTTGCCCCTTTTATACACATAAAGGACTCTTGGTTCGGAATGATTCATCGACCCCAAGTAAGAATTGGTTCGGCATGATACATCGACCCCAATTATTTTAAAAATATATATATACACATATTCTGGTTCGAGACTCTCTCATCGCGACACCAGTTCAAAGTTTGGTTCGGTATTTCTCATCGACCCCAAACTTATTATAACTTTATGTTAGTTCGGAATGTCTCATCGACCCAAACATAATTAATTTAGGTATAATCTCTCTACCTAAAAGATCACATAATTCAGTAGGTACACGCCCGACCTATTAATCATATACGTACGTAATATTTTAATCTCATATATTTACCGTACAATATTCGCCTCACGATTTATCTCATTAATCGTACTTATTTGAGTATACACACAACTCTAAGGGTCCTAGTTACCCCTTACATATAATTTCAGTAGTTATTGCTTACCCTACTGGTCTATTTCTTAAATTGAATTTATTTCGCCCCGGAACTCAATTTCCAAAATCCCCGATACTCTACTAAATCGGATCATTCTCCTCGGTCCGTAATCCAAGCCCTACACCCAATGGCCTTATCGGACCTCAACAATATACCTACTGGTCTTATTTTCCCTCCCATATAAGTATAATGTAAATCCTAGAATACCCATTCATTCCCGAACTCAACGAAGAATTAAACACAAAATTTTCGGGAAACAGCTTGCGTCGATCGATCGACGGCTGGGTTCGATCGATCGACTTAGTCGATCGATCGATAGTTCATGATCGATCGATCGATCGAACAGGGACAGACGTAGTCTGTCTTCTTCGTTGAGACGTTTCCTCCATTAACAAAACATCAACTCCATTACAGTCCACCAAACTTTGACCCAATGATCCTAACATATTTCCACATATACTAGGACAGTTTCTAACGTAATCAAATACATCAAAACTCCAATTTCTTTAAAGAAATAATGAATTAAACCCCAAAATTCTTGAAACCCTAGTTATGGTGTTCTTCCCATATTTTCATTCAAAACCCAGATTTTAATCCGAAAAAAAATCATCAAGTCTAATCTGAATATTACTAATCTACATAGGTTAAATCATTCTACATGCGATTCCTATCCCAACATGCATAAATATCATCTTTCTCCAATCAAAATAATGATTTAAACAAAACTATTCAAAACCCTACACATGGGTATTATAACTTTATGATTTTTGCAATAAACAACTTGCCTTATGATCAGAAGGATCTGATTTCGTGGTTCTTGTTGATGATTGATGATCTTCATCCTTCAATCCTTCTTCCCCAACAAGTTGATGGTAAAAATCCCTTTGAATTCTTCCCAAATCTTCTTTTGCCTTAGAAAGTTGTGCCTCTCCTCTCTCTAATGGTATTGGTGTTGTCATGGGTGTTCTAACCCTAATCCCTCTATCATACGGCTGATATAAAACTCTAAATTTCGTAGGTCGCCATACCCTCTTATGTTAAAAGACCAAAACGCCCCCGAACGGCCTCGGTTTAGTTCAAAATTACCCCGGGACTCAACTAGTATCCCCGGGTATACTATTTTGCCTATTTTGACCCTTCCGGACTCATTGGTGACCTCTAAATTATCATTTGAGTTACTTAAAAATTATAACTCGTTCTCACCCCAACACGGTCTACACGTGTTAAGTAACTATTTACCACTCGCACTAAGTAAATAAAATGAGGCAATATTTATCGGTATCTATCTCTCGATTAATATACCAAAATTAAAATTTAAATAAAACTCTTTAAATTACTACTCTTCCGTAATTTAAATTAAGCCGACATTTTCTCATTTAATTCTCCAATCTAATTAAATAGAATATTCAGAAATACGGGGTGTTACATACTTCCCCCCTTGCAAAGGAATTTCGTCCTCGAAATTAGGATAATGCTGGTATTAAGGCTAAGGATCCTAGACATAATTGCATCCTCTAATACCCAATGTCAAATCATCACATCCTAACAGTCGCCCCAAGTACATGTCTTGCTTCGTAATAAATTCTTACCGCACGTTGCCCATGCCGCATATATTATAATTAAGTCTCACTACTTAATTTCTCATAGATTTTCACAATCCAATGTAAATTCTTGAAATTAAGTTTCTCCCTACTTAATTTACCCATTCTATGTATATCTCTATATAACATCTAAATGCCTACTATCACTCATAAGTAGAATATTATAGGGTATATATATCACACACAATATATACTTTAAGGAAAATTTGTCCGACAAAATCATCGGCCCCAATAATCCTATCATTTACATTGGTCCGGGAATTCCTCGACCCCAAGGTAAATGTAATGAACATGTCGGTTCCGACCTTCCGTCGATCCCAATATATATATCATCGATTTGGTTCGGAAAATCATCGACCCCAAATCGATCCCCCATGTATTGGTCTGGAACATCATCGACCCCAATACAGAGATTAAGTACACTTACTATCGCACATAAGTAGTAAAAATCAATAGGCATATATATCTTACACATAACATATACTACCAACACTTATTTTATAATCACCCCCCTTCTATAACACTTTTGGGGTTATTGGCTCGGAATTCCACCTCGATCACCAATAGTCATTAATTACTTGTCTCGGGATCACATCTCGAGCACTAATATATGTACATATATCTTATCGCACATGAGTAGACAATTTGTGAGCTATATTTTACACAATTCATATACCCTAAATGTCATACTCCAATAGAATGTCCTCATATCACGCGTTAAGGACTTAAAAGTTCGAAATGTCTACTCGAACCACACCCAAAGTACATGTATTGTTCGTAATCGGTACCCACGAACCTAATTCTCATGTACAGTCCATATAGGCACTCACTCTACCTATAAATATGCTCATATAGGTATACATTCAACTTATGGATTGATCAGTGGGCTTATCCAAAATTCCACTTATGGTAAGGGCGTATCATTATTCCTTCTCACTAACATTGAGTCGTAGGTAGCACAACGTACTCAAAATAAAACTTTATCTCTATTCCTTCCTGACCTTCTCTCACAGGGTGGAATTTTAGGATTTCATCCTGATTCACAATCATGTAGAGCGGCATCGTGCACTTGTGCACTCTCACTTTTCAACTATACACTAATCCATCCTGGTCACCCCATTTCGCTACCCCCAACGAAATGTTGGCTAAATTATGATGTTCACGACCCATCAATAATTTATAAGTCTGTCTCCTCATTCCATCATTGGAAATATAGGTTCACTACTACATTCCGGTTGCTCATTTCGAGTCTAACTCGCTCTATAACTAGAGGTGTATCTGGAGACAATCTCACTATGTCTCCTCTCAACATCGCTTCCCACTTACGTCATCTTTCCTCAAGTGGTACTCTATTCCCTTCTCTCTCCGGGTTTATTATACTTTACAATCCGTGCACTCTTCGCAATTGGCGCACCTTTAGAGGTTGGTTACTTTATAAGAATCAACAGTTTAGTAACATGTATGTCACCCTCAACACTCAGTTAAGAGATAACCTTGCGCTACTTCTTCACCACAGTTAGGTCTCCCATATCAAGAGATAACCTTTGAACGGTTTCCCACCGACTTTCATCCCATAGGGTGTGTTGGATATCTCAGCACATATAATCTTGGATCATCATCAATCTCCCATGACGTTCAACCCATTTCATCGATACGACTTGTTTCCTAATTTCCCCAATGTCGTACAAAATTATTCCGCATCCCTCTATCTCGGATGTCTAAGGAATCCAATTGACTAGGGTGCCCATACACCCTTTTCTCCGGGTACATTTGTAAAAACATTGCAATGTCGCACCCGTAACATACTTTTCTTCAATTCTAGCCTAGTCTACACGACGTGACTACAATCTTGTGGGTATTCTCAATACCCTACAGACCAAGAATCAAATGCTTGCCCACAAAGTCCCACTTATCCCTTCGTGGTGAGGTAATTCTTTCAGTGTTTCTCCACAACACTACCGGCTCCACTGATGCCCTAGCATCTAACAATGACTCTTCTCCTGAGGTGCATAAAAATTCAGTCGTATTCCCTTTCGCAACCGAACTTAAACAAGAGACTTCTCCCCATGTATTCTTGCTGAGCATTGTCAGAACAACACCTAGTCGATATGCTCAAATTTTGATTTCTCAACAATATGTGCAACCATACTCCAATATTGCTAAAGGAGTCAAGTGGCACCGCGCTTATACTATCACTAAGTCTTTAGCACTAACTACAACAGCGAGCTCGATCTCTCCGCTCGGCAGTCATGCCACAAACATTGACTCACATCATTTATGATTCTCACACACCGAAATCAATTACTAAGAGATGTTCATAATCTCCGAAGTTTCTCACATTTTGATGAATAATGACAACTCGACCCTTTTTCAGGTGAGGAGTCGTCATATACCCCATTCACTCGATGCTAAACTCATATACTTCTTTATCCATCGCCCTGGTGATTTAGATGGTTCCCGGACATAACACGCTTGTCCTCTCCGGAATGTAAAACTTATTGGAGTTATTATTTCTTCAAATAACTTCCAGTTAAAAAAATAAAACGCGTGGCCCTAGAATCCACACTAGACATCTTGTCAAAAAGATTCCTGGCTCCAGGCCATGCTGACCGGTTTGGGTATCCCTCCTCTCGGACTGGGTAGTCTCGATCCTGAACACTATCATCTTGGTTCCCTTAGTTTTGCTGACCAAAAGGAACGCACTATGGGACTTAACAGTCCCGACTTAGGATCTAATCATTAAATCCTCTAGTGGGTTTCCACTTATGACTTGTACCAGCCCCATTACATTCAGTCCTACTCTTTGACTAAATCTTTAAACTCTCTTGACTTCGCCCCTAGGAGAATTTACCCCAACCTTGTAAGAAGTACCATATTGCCTTCATATACATAAGTCGTTCAAGAAGAGTTTTACCAAAAATTTCGAGCTATAACTCGAGAGTCCATTTTCTCAAGGTCTCTTTTCCCTTATACCTATCTCACCTGTACAAGTTCACTTCACATGATAAATTTCTCTCTCACGATTTAGCCTCCACCAGGCTTTCATGTGAGGGGTTCATATATTCCCATTCACTACGCTTCTGAATCATCATTGGAGAACTTTGCGGAAAATGCCTGCTATGCCTCAACAACCCTTGCAGCAGTTACTTCCATTACCCGCTAGGAGTGACCTCGACCACGGTCATCTCTCCTATGATTGCCATTTTCGAACACCATATGCTTTGTCGAGCTCCTCCCTCCTGTTGTCCTGCTAACGTCAATGCTGGACCTACTACCATATTCGACGTACCGTGCCCAATCGGACTCGTATGTATATAACACTACGTCTATTAAATAGCAGGAGAACGTAAACTACGTACGTAAAGGAGTACAATCATCCTAAGATAGGGCTCTATATCAATCAAGCGATAAGCTGAAAACGTAGTAAGCCGTACAGATCCAATGGACACTAGAACCTGATGCTCTGATACCATCTCTGACACCCCGCCTAATTTAAACATCGGTTGATCAGGCCTTTATTAAATTAAAACAAGTTTCTAAAATGGTTCATTCTTAGCATCACTGTCGAAAACTTTTTAATTACTAATACCCTAAGTAAAATTAGACCGGTGTCAAATTTTATCTTTCTTAAAACAGAAAAACCAACCATGCGGAACAAAGTACAAATAATCATATACTACAAATCAAACAACAAGTGAAAGTACAACAGAATAAAAGTATTACCGAATAAACCATCGGCTAAAGAAAAACCCAAACAACAATAGAATAACCACTAGTCTGAAACTAACATCTGAAACTAATACCGGACCACAAGTCCATACATAGAAGAGTGTGAGATCCTGTGCTAGATCTGAATGAGAGATATCGTCTAGCCAAATCCTGTAAGCATCCACTGTGCTACAGCTCCGAGTCTCTGGAATGGAATCATCATACATGGCATCCCTGTGGCTGGACACCTAAAAGGTTTTGAAAATATTTTATAGCAAGAGTTAGTACTCAAAACATTTTGAAAATATTTTGCAAGCGTTTATCACAATATAAAATGCGGTTATTGATTACACATGTTAGGTTCTCGTACACTCTCTTGAGTTAACTCACCCCTCATCTTTTGTGCACACCTAACGTTCTACACTTAGTTTATCTAGTCGTACTTCTCAAGCTAACTAAACCAAAGTAGTAAACTGAACTTATCTGTACCCAAGTTCCAGTACTGCCCATACAGTACAACCATTTTTCTAACATCACGCGTATGTTAATTAAATCCCAGGTAACATATAATCTATGTTATCTTTTTCCAAGACTTCTCATTTAGTTTCACTTACTGAAATTTCTACAATTCTCACAATTGTTAACTTTCCCTCTTAAGTAATTAAGTTTCGCTACTTGAATTACTAAATAGATTTTCTCTATCTAAAGGTTCATTTCGTAATTAAGTTTCACTACTTAACTTACCAATTCAGTATGTATCTTTGAATACATAATATATCAATCTACTAATACACGGAAGTAGAATATCATCAGATATATATATTTCACACACAATATATACTAAATATTAGCCACTACTATTTTGCCCCTTTTATACACATAAAGGACTCTTGGTTCGGAATGATTCATCGACCCCAAGTAAGAATTGGTTCGGCATGATACATCGACCCCAATTATTTTAAAAATATATATATACACATATTCTGGTTCGGGACTCTCTCATCGCGACACCAGTTCAAAGTTTGGTTCGGTATTTCTCATCGACCCCAAACTTATAATAACTTTATGTTAGTTCGGAATGTCTCATCGACCCTAACATAATTAATTTAGGTATAATCTCTCTACCTAAAAGATCACATAATTCAGTAGGTACACGCCCGACCTATTAATCATATACGTACGTAATATTTTAATCTCATATATTTACCGTACAATATTCGCCTCACGATTTATCTCATTAATCGTACTTATTTGAGTATACACACAACTCTAAGGATCCTAGTTACCCCTTACATATAATTTCAGTAGTTATTGCTTACCCTACTGGTCTATTTCTTAAATTGAATTTACTTCGCCCCGGAACTCAATTTCCAAAATCCCCGATACTCTACTAAATCGGATCATTCTCCTCGGTCCGTAATCCAAGCCCTACACCCAATGGCCTTATCGGACCTCAACAATATACCTACTGGTCTTATTTTCCCTCCCATATAAGTATAATGTAAATCCTAGAATACCCATTCATTCCCGAACTCAACGAAGAATTAAACACAAAATTTTCGGGAAACAGCTTGCGTCGATCGATCGACGGCTGGGTTCGATCGATCGACTTAGTCGATCGATCGATAGTTCATGATCGATCGAACAGGGACAGACGCAGTCTGTCTTCTTCGTTGAGACGTTTCCTCCATTAACAAAACATCAACTCCATTACAGTCCACCAAACTTTGACCCAATGATCCTAACATATTTCCACATATACTAGGATAGTTTCTAACGTAATCAAATACATCAAAACTCCAATTTCTTTAAAGAAATAATGAATTAAACCCCAAAATTCTTGAAACCCTAGTTATGGTGTTCTTCCCATATTTTCATTCAAAACCCAGATTTTAATCCGAAAAAAAATCATCAAGTCTAATCTGAATATTACTCCTCTACATAGGTTAAATCATTCTACATGCGATTCCTATCCCAACATGCATAAATATCATCTTTCTCCAATCAAAATAATGATTTAAACAAAACTATTCAAAACCCTACACATGGGTATTATAACTTTATGATTTTTGCAATAAACAACTTGCCTTATGATCAGTAGGATCTGATTTTGTGGTTCTTGTTGATGATTGATGATCTTCATCCTTCAATCCTTCTTCCCCAACAAGTTGATGGTAAAAATCCCTTTGAATTCTTCCCAAATCTTCTTTTACCTTCGAAAGTTGTGCCTCTCCTCTCTCTAATGGTATTGGTGTTGTCATGGGTGTTCTAACCCTAATCCCTCTATCATACGGCTGATATAAAACTCTAAATTTCGTAGGTCTCCATACCCTCTTATGTTAAAAGACCAAAATGCCCCCAAACGGCCTCGGTTTAGTCCAAAATTACCCCGGGACTCAACTAGTATCCCCGGGTATACTATTTTGCCTATTTTGACCCTTTCGGACTCATTGGTAACCTCTAAATTATCATTTGAGTTACTTAAAAATTATAACTCGTTCTCACCCCAACACGGTCTACACGTATTAAGTAACTATTTACCACTCGCACTAAGTAAATAAAATGAGGCAATATTTATCGGTATCTATCTCTCGATTAATATACCAAAATTAAAATTTAAATAAAACTCTTTAAATTACTACTCTTTCGTAATTTAAATTAAGCCGACATTTTCTCATTTAATTCTCCAATCTAATTAAATGGAATATTCATAAATACGGGGTGTTGCAATTGCCTGCCTAACCTCGGCTTCACATAAGCCGAGTTCATCATGACTAACCTCGGATTGGATAGCAGCTAGGCTTTGCCAACCTCATACCCTTCCAGGCCGAGGTTGTGACCAGGCACGGATGGCCGAGCTCTTATGTGCATATATTTGAATAAGGACACGTGTACACAAATCTGTTATAACAAATCATTATTCTCACGTGGGGGGAATATTTCATCATCATTCTCTAAATGTGATAGGGACAGATGTCTTCATCATATTGGCTAGATCAACACACACATGCTCATTGCATGCATAGGGTGTACACTACACCCCCCCCCTGCTACTATATATACTTGTCTTCTCCTTCTTAAAGGGGACCCCAAAATTAGCAACCTGGCTGAAACTCTGTTAAAATACACAGTAGAGAGAGAAAGCTTGAGAGATTGTATCTATGGACCTTAGAGCCCTCATATATTGATATACATCATACACTTGCACAGTGGACGTAGGCCTGATTGGCTGAACCACTTATATTCCGGTGTAAATCCTCTTATCCTCATCTCTTTCTACTATGTGTGTATATACCCTTATACTGCCATTGTTAACATTGAATTGAGATCGAAAACACCTTGAAGGGTGGTGTTGTTTCTAGCATCATCATTTTGGCACCGTCTGTGGGAAGAGAGAAGTTGTCTCTTCCTCTTCTTCAGCTTAACCTCACCGGAGACTCTGGTGGTGAACCAGGCACCACCCCTTGCGCAGAGCTGCTTCACCATTGAAAGAGGTCCTTTAAGGTATTAAGCTCATCTGCTACTCAAACTCTTTAGTGTTAACATATGGCACCAGAATTACCACCGCCTCTTCCGCCGCCTGGTGCGGGAGGACCTAGTTCCAGCCAGGCACCGACTCAGTCCGAAATGGCGGAGGTAGCTGCAGCTTTGAGGTCTTTGGCAGCAACACAACAGGCAATAAATGAGCAATTTGCACAACTCAGTCAAAACATCATGAGACCACCTGGGGTCTCACCGGAGATGATTACTCTAATGGCAGTTCAACCCCATCCTGAAGCAAGGGGACCACTCCAGGCACCACAAAAAGACCAGAAATCTCCCTAGTGGAGGAGGGACGTTGCTGACCCTAGGTGTTTACGCCTGGGGAGGCAAGGACACCCTTGCCCTGAGGATAGGTATGATGATGTGGACGATGAATATGTTTAAGAAGAGTGTTGGGAACCATATGAGGTTTCGAATAATATAGTGCATCCTCTTCAGCAGAGCCGAGGTTGTGGTGGCAGAAGAGGTGAAGAGGCTCAACAACGAGGATCATCTTTTGATCGATTGAGCAGAGCATCGGCCTTTGAAAGGTTAGTCCCAATAAATGACCTAAGACAGAGTTCATTAAGGTCGAGAAGTGCAGCCGGCTCGCAAAGAGGAGACGGGCAACGTCGGCCTCACCAAGGCCGACCTCATGCAGGAAGAGGTAGAGACCAGGAAGAGGTCAATAACCGATGTTGTGCTGTGGCTGGGGAACCCTCAGTCCACCCCTTAGAGGTGGCTGGGGACAACCTCGGCCAGGCCGATGTGGCGAGACCCTAGAATGACTCTATTCAACGTCTTGAGGAAAAGATAGGAGACCTCATTAAAAGCTGAGACCCATTACAAAGAGGTTTCTCGGAGGGCTCCCCCTTCGTGGCCAGGATAGTGAGCTTTCCAACCCCTACTAAGTTCAAATTGCCCGTGGTGTCTCCCAAGTATGACGGTAGAACCAATCCAGTACATCATACTGATATTTACCAGTCAGCGGAAGACATTTACTCAATACCAGATGAGATGAAGTGTCGGGTCTTCTTCGGGACCTTAACGGGAGTTGCGCACATATGGTTTACTTCTCTTCCGAAGAATTCAATTGAGAACTTTAAGGGCTTGGCTGAACGGTTCATTCATAATTTCTTCTTTGGGGTGAGACCCCAAAAGAAGACCACCCATCTGTTGTATGTCAAGCAAGGCAAGCACGAGAGCCTAAGAGACTGAATCGCCAGGTTCAACAAAGAAAAACTTGAGGTTGAAGATTACGAAGAGAATATTGCCATGACCTCCCTCATAGGAGGTCTTCAGAAGGAGAAGTTATTGGTGAAACTCGTGGAAGACCCTCCAAAGTCCATGGCAGAACTATTTGCAACTGCGAGAAAAGTCATGAATGTCGAAGAGGCAATGGCCACAAAGTATGAAGATGAGAACCACAGTAGTAGCGGGAAGTCCCAAAGAAAGAAAGGTGGAAAGAAAAGGTCAGCCGATGATAAGTTACCTCACTATACTCCTCTAACTGTGAGCTATAAACATATCCTCAACAAGATCAAGAATGACAGGTCTCTAAGATGGACGGAGAAACTGAAGGCCCCCCGCATAAGAGGAACAAGGACTTGTGGTGCAAGTTCCACTAAGACCATGGCCATGTTACAGACAGGTGCTTCGCCTTAACGGATGAGATCGAAAAGATGTTAAAATCCAGAAAGTTGAGGAAGTATGTTGATGGCAGGGCTCCTAAAGGTGGAAGAGAGGACCCTAAAAAGAGGAGAAACGACAGATGCCGTGACGATGCCCCAGCTAGATGAGATAATGATTCAGAAGGTGATGATGAAGACGATCCAGACCTTTCGCTAAAAGATGACAACACCCCGGTGAAGAGGGTTAGTATGATCTCCTTTGGTGTTAACACCATATGCGGAGGACTTGCGGGGTGTGGCTCTGAAGTGGCTGACAGAAAAGCCCATGTGGCAGAGGCTAAGTTAGTGGCCAAACATGAAGATGTAAATCTAACGTCTTTCGATACAGCGCAGAAGAGAAAGAAAGTGGACATGGATACCCTTATAGTTGGGTTCTCCCGACTCGACTTCAAAGGTATCTTGGCCCCACATGATGACCCTTTGGTAATAACAACAAGAGTACATGGATGCGAGGTGCAGAGAATCCTCGTAGATGGGGGGAGTTCAGCAGACGTGATGTTTTGGCCTTGCTTCAAGAGCCTAGGTCTTAGTAGAGCTAGGCTGATACCCTATCATCATCCTTTAATGGGCTTCAGCGACGAAAAGGTCCACCCATTGGGCATGTATGAGATGGACGTACGGATGGGTGATGAGTGGCCTAAGAGGTTGACCCGGAAGATCAATTTTTTTATTATGGATGAAAATGTCTTCTCGTCCTATAACGTCATCATAGGAAGAGTAAACCTTAAGGAGTTTGAGGCCGTGCTGTCGACGATTCACCAGATGCTAAAATTCCCGACCCCCTATGGGGTAGGGGAAGTACAGGGTGACCAGACAATAGCACGAGAATGCTACTTCAACTCAGCTGAAGAGAGAGAGGCCCACAAGAGAGAAATTGCCTCTTATAACATTGACACACTTGACCCTAGAGATGAAACAAAGTTGAGGTAGAATCCATCATCCTCAATGAGGATGAACCAAAAAAAACCGTCCAGGTCGGCAAAGCCTTAAAAAAGAAATCAAAGAAGAGCTGATAAACTTCCTGAGGAAGAAATAGAGTGTCTTCGCTTGGAGTCACGCAGAAATGCCCGGCATCAACCCTGAGGTTATGTGTCACAAGCTTAATGTGACTATAGATGCCAGGCCTATCAAATAAAGATGAAGAGTTTACTCCAGGGAGAAGTACGATGTCATCCGGGAAGAGGTTAAAAAATTGGAAGAGGCTGAGTTAATTAGAGAAGTCATATATTCGGAGTGGCTATAGAATGCAGTCATTGTGCCCAAGGACAATGGAAAATGGAGAATGTGCATTGATTTTACTGACCTGAACAAGTCTTGTCCCAAAGATAACTATCCCTTACCTCGGATAGATCAGATGGTGGATGCTACTACAGGGCATGAGCTCATGAGCTTCATGGACGCGTATTCAGGCTACAATCAGATTTCTATGGATGTTGAAGACTCAGAGAAGACAACCTTCATTACCGACAAAGGGACATACTGATACAAGGTTATGCCCTTCGGTCTAAAAAATGCGGGGGCAACATACCAACATCTTGTGAATAAGATGTTCGAAGACCAAATAGGCAAGACTAAGGAGGTGTATGTAGATGACATGATGACTAAGAGCTTAAAGGCCTTCACTCACGTGGCAGACTTGGAAAAGACCTTCGATACCATGGACCTGTATAGAATGAAACTCAACCCAACGAAGTGTGTCTTCGGGGTAGGAGCTGGGAAGTTCCTTGGATTCATCGTCAATCAAAGAGGAATAGAAGCAAACCTTGAGAAAATCATGAAGATGCCAAGGAGTATCAAGGATGTCCAAAGGCTCACGGGGAGAGTGGCCGCACTCAACAGGTTTGTTTCCAGAGCAACGGACAAGTGCCTTCCATTCTTCAAGGTGCTTAGAAAGGCCTTCCAATGGAACGAAGAGTGTGACAAGGCTTTTAACCAACTCAAGTCCTACCTTGGGTCTCCCTTACTCTTATCTCGACCTATAGTAGGAGAGAAATTATATGTTTATCTGGCAGTCTTTGAATTAGCTATAAGTGCAACCATTGTACGAGAAGACGTTGGGATCCAAAGGCCCGTATACTTCAACAGTAAAGCACTTTAAGGGGTGGAGCAGAATTATCCTTAGATGGAAAAATTGGCCTATGCTTTGATACATTCTTTGAGGAAGATGAAGCCCTACTTTCAAGCCCATTCCCTAATCATCCTCACCGACTCCTCTCTAAGATAGGTCCTCCATAAACTCGAGAAGTCGGGTAGATTGATGACCTGGGCCATCGAATTAGGGGAGTATGACCTTACTTATCAGCCTAGGGTGGCCATTAAAGGGCAGGCACTTGCAAGCTTCGTTGTTGAGTTCACATGAGAAGATATTGAGAATGACTCAGAGGCTGTAGAAGGATCAAAAGTAAACGTCTTTCGAGAGCCGAAAGAGGTTGTATTTAAGAGGACCAGGAATGGAATGGCAGAGAATGAGGAGGGTCGATACCTCTTCAGGAAAAGAGTCATAACAGAAGGGGCCTTCTCATCAGATAAAGACATCTGGAACCTTTTCATTGACGGTTCTTCTTGTGACAGTGGAAGCGGTGCATGGCTAATACTTTCAGCACCGAATGGCACCAACATTGAGTATGCTTTGAGGTTCAACTTTAAGGCATCTAATAACGAGTCAGAATATGAGGCCATGATCGCAGGCCTCTCCTTGGCTAAGACCCTTGGGGTAAGGCGAATCCTACTTCAGAGCGACTCGAGGTTAGTTGTTAACCAAGTTTTGGGGGTTTATGAGGCCAAGGATGAAAGGATGGAAGAGGGAGAGAACAATGCTGGAAGTTTTCGAAAAGGTAAAGATAAAGAGAATACCCCGACAAAATAACAGCCACGCTGATACATTAGCAAGGTTAGCCTCAGAGACGAAGACAGACATCAGAAGGACAGTTCCAGTCGAGGTCTTGACAAAGGCGACCATTGAAGAAGAAGAGGTTAGTAACCCTTGTCTTAATTTGAACCTAGGAGACTCATGGATGGACCCCCTCGTCAGATATATCAAAGAGGAAGAACTGCATGAATCAAAGCTAGAGAGGAGGAAACTAAGATACAGGGCTGTAAAATTCTCTATAGTAGGAGATGACCTATATAAGAAGGGATTCCTATTGCCTCTCCTCAGATGTGTTCATCCCACAGAAGTTCCCCACATCTTACAAGAGGTACATGAGGGTTCTTGCTCAAGTCACATATGAGGATCACCCTTGGCCAAGAGAATTATTACACAGGGGTACTGGTGGCCAACTTTGGCCAAGGATGATGCAGCTTACGTAAAGAGGTGCGATAAATGTCAGAGATTATCCACTATTCCTCACCAACCTCATCAGCCTATAATGTCAATCAGTTCCCCTTGGCTATTTAAAGTATGGGGAATTGACTTAGTAGGACCACTGCCAAGAGCTGCCAATAATTTCTAATTCCTGATAGTTGCCATTGATTACTTCTCAAAGTGGGTGGAGACAGAGCCGATGATAACAATTACAGAACAGAAGACCTTCCAATTTATTTGGAAAAACATCATATGCAAACACAGCCTCCCAAACACTCTCATCTCAGACAATGGAACACAGTTCAAGAACTCTTCCTTAGAGAAATATTGCGAAAGAGTTAGGATAAAACAGTTTTTCTCTTTTCCTGGCCGACCTCAGGCAAACGGTCTGACCGAAGTCATAAATAGAAAAATCCTAAATGGAATCAAGAAAAGGTTAGAAGAAGCTAAGGGGAGATGGGCTGAATAGGTTTATGTTGTGTTGTGGGCCTACAGGACAATGGCAAGAACACAGACAGGAGAAACCCCGTTCATGCAAGCACATGGCTCAGATGCCGTCATACCAATAGAAGTGGGACTCCCTACTCATAGGGTTCAAACCTATGACCCTGATAAAAATGGGGAGGAGAGAAGACTAGACTTAGATCTAATTGAAGAGAGAAGGGAAGACGCAGAAATCAGACAAGCAGCTTACCAGGAGAGAGCAGTAAAATTCTACAATCAAAGGGTGAAACCAAGACCCATTGTCGTGGGAGACTTGGTACTGAAGAAGATGTTACAGAAAGCAAACAAACTCCACCCAAACTGGCACAGTCCTTACAAAGTGATCGAAGAGGTAGTACGCGGGACCTACAAGCTAGAAAACCTGGAGGGGGAACCTTTTGCCAATCCCTGGAATGTTGATCATCTAAAGAAGTATTACATATGATGTTGCAAGAAGTTTATGTAAATGTATCATATTATGAAGAGATTATTAATGAGAGATCAGTTTCCATGTCAATTCTTGGTCCATTGTGCTCAAGTGGTAGAATGTATGGGGATAACATCTTAGTGATGACCTCAGGCCTTAACATCATTATTTGGTGATAAGGTCTGAGGTCAGACATCATACTTGGATGACTTCAAACCCTTAACATCATTAATTTGGTGAAATTACTTATGGGGATAACATCTTAGTGATGACCTCAGGTCTTAACATCATTATTTGGTGACAAGGCCTGAGGTCAGACATCATACTTGGATGACCTCAGACCCTTAACATCATTAATTTGGTGAAATTACTTATGGGGATAACATCTTAGTGATGACCTTAGGCCTTAACATCATTATTTGGTGACAAGGTCTGAGGTCAGACATCATACTTGGATGACCTCAGACCCTTAACATCATTAGTTTGGTGAAATTACTTATGGGGATAACATCTTAGTGATGACCTCATGCCTTAACATCATTATTTAGTGACAAGGTCTGAGGTCAGACATCATACTTGGATGACCTCAAACCCTAAAACATCATAATGTGGTGACAAGATCTAAGGTAAGACATTATAATTGGATGACCTCAAACCCTTAACATCATTAATTTGGTGAAATTACTTATGGGGATAACATCTTAGTGATGACCTCAGGCCTTAACATCATTATTTGGTGACAAGGTCTGAGGTCAAACATCATAATATGATGACCTCAGTCCTTAACATCATTATTTGGTGACAAGGTCTAAGGTCAGACATCATAATTGGATGACCTCAGGCCCTTAACATCATTGATTTGGTGAAATTACTTATGGGGATAACATCTTAGTGATGACCTCAGGCCTTAACATCATTATTTGGTGACAAGGTCTGAGGTCAGACATCATAATTGGATGACCTCAGACCCTTAACATCATTAATTTGGTGAAATAACTTATGAGGATAACATCTTAGCTGATGACCTCAGACCTTATAACATCATAATATGGTGACAAGGTCTGAGGTAAGACACCATTAATTGAGTTAACAAAAACATCATCGCACTAAGACTTTAGAACTGAACACATTGTATGGCAAAAAAAAGCATTCAACAAGCAAATCAACAAGTGAACAGGTAAAATCCCTCCTCAGAGGTTGAAATTAAGTTACAAAGTGCAAGGATAAAAAGTTACGATGTTCATCAGAGGTTACAACAGATCAGAGTTATAAAAATTGCTCTATCAAAAACTAAGTGTCTATAGCTTTGGGGTTGACGATCATGTCTGCATTTTCTTGGCCGATGGTGGCCACTTCCACCCCATCATCTTGAGCACCGACCTCTTCAGTCATGGTGTCCCCTTGTGGGGCAGTCTCGGTGGGTGCAGCACCTCCCTCTTCTTCAACCTCCTGCAAGACCTGAGAAAACTTGGGGTCGACATAACCTAGGCCGATGAAGTCAGCAATTAAAAGGCTTCTAGATTACTTCTCTTTCATGGAAGTCCATTTTCCAGTTGCCTTGACCCCCCCTCTCCAGGTATTCAAAGCCAAAGCTGACAAAATCGTCAGAGACCTTGTACTCCTCCAAGATCTTCTCGGAGGCATCTTCCAAGGCATCCTTGACAGCAACATCGACCTTGCACTGAAGGGAGTCAGCCTGAGCCTTCATGGTAGTGTTATGATCTTCCCTTTGCTTGTCCAAGTCCTTCTACATCCCCTTGACGCTAGTCTCGACCTTCTTCAGGGCGACCTTCAGACGCTCCACCTCAGCGTTCAGAGTGGCTTTAGTCTTCTCAGCCTCTTGGCCCTTCTCTATCAAGGGAAGCTTCCCCAAGGTCCAGTTAACGTAGTGATACATGGTGATGAGACCCTACAGCACATGTGCCAAGACGTCAGTCTAAGTTTAGATATAGTTCAAATGATGAGATAACACTTGTAAAACTCAGAAGCAAAAACTTAAAGGTCTTATCTGGATTAAACGGTGAAGAGAGAATTCAGCCAGCAGAGGCTTATCCATGGATCGGTAAAAATGCTTATCAGACTCGTCATGACACCGTCGATAGTATCGAAGGCCTTCATACTTTGGCAAATAATACTTTCACCGATCTTTAATTGCTCAAGACGAGCAATCAAGGCATCCTCAGAAGAAATGGGAATGACACAATCCCCACCTTTCTTCTTCTGTCTCTGATCCTCAGGGGCAGGGTCAGCAACCTTCCTCTTCTTGGTGGCCTCAGCCCTCGAGGTAGATGGAGGGGGAGAAGGAGCCTTCAGACCTGCCTTTTTAATGAGCTTTGTCAGACTTAGTGTGGCCATCTCCCATAACTCGTCCGAAATTCCTATGGGGCGCTCTGCAAAATAGAAACGTCTAAGTTAGAGAATCAGATATACATATATTCAGAGGTATAACTTGTTGAAATAAAAAAAAAACTTACCAAGCTCTGTAAGAGGACTTCCCCCTAGACTAGTCTCAGAGAGGTAATAGGGGGTCTTCAGATGCTCAAATTTGACAAGCAGACCATGCTCCCCCTGATCTTGAAGGTTTTTGACCCTCTGAAGATTGAGTTGACTTAGCCAAGGGTCGGCCTTAGCAGCCATTATAACCTTTCCCCATCTCAGGGGCATTCTCGACTCTAATAAGGAAGAGGGGGCATATGGACCAAATTCCGATGGCCCTAAGGAAAAGAAATAACGTGTCTTCCAGTTATGGTTTGAGGTTTGGGTAATCTAAAGCATCTTATTTTCTGGCTTTCGAGCTAAAAAATGATAATAGCTCAGATGATTTCTGGTAGATGAAGGGACATAGCATCCTGTAAAGACTTGGACAGGAAGGTCTGAGTGATGAATAACCCTCCATAAGACAATGGCTCCAATTATCACCCTCCAAGCATTGGGTGATAACTGAGAAGGGGCCAAGTTCATATAGTCCAATATAGACCTGATGATGGGATGGATGGGCAGATGAAATCCTAACTTGAACATGTGCTCGTATAGGCAGATCTCACCATCTCGGCCGTGATAAGCCCTCTCTTCCCTCAGAGGTCTCCTGAGTTTTATAGAGGGGCTTATGGAATATAGGTATCTGAAGGATAGGAGGTCGATCTCACTGACTGAACTCTCAATCTCGTCAACCTTAGAGACGTCAACATCACTCTCAGCATCATCATCATCTAGCTCAACGTCGACCTGAGCAGATGATGGGGCATCACTTGGAAACCTCTGAGCGAACTCAGCCCCTGTGACAGCCAACAGGGGAATGGCTTCAAGGATTGGCAGAATCGCCACACTTGGACCAATAATTTCAACCTCTGAGGAAGAGGTTGATGTACTTAATCTTTTGTGAGAGGAGGCCCGACTGGAAACCTCCGCTTGATCAGGGGCCTCATCTGGCCGAGTTGTGAAACCCATGGCCTCTTGGAAAGAGTGTTCAGACATAGGGTCTGAGGTAGATGACTCAGACTCAAACATTGGCATAGGTTCAGTTGGGGCCTCTGCTGGGTTAACTGGTTTAGATGGTTCAGGGTATATAACCTTCATAGGTTATGGAAAATAGGCCTAAGGGGGAATGCCTCTGCCCTACGAGCTTCCTCTTGGGCTCTTTCTACTTTTCTAATTTTTTCTAAGGCCTTCTCCCTGAGAGAGGGGAATTCCTCTAAGAGTTAGTAGAGGGGTCTGAGAATATGAGGCAGACGTTAGACTTGTGACTCTCCTTAATTACAAACAAGATTGGTAAATGGAATTAAAGATCAAGCTATTTAACTTTGATCAAAAACAACGAAGAGCAATCAAGAATAGACCGCCGAAAAAACAATGAACTCACCGAAAACCTCTCAAAACTCATCGAAAAATGAAAAAACAAGAATCAAAGCAGAAAAATGAGGAAGAAAGGATGACAAAGGATACCTGAAGAAGAGGGATGAGAAGCAGGAAAAGAACTGCAAGGAATGTCCACCCAAGTGCACTTCGAATCAAGGCTCTTCTAGAGAGAGAAAGTTGCAAAAATGACTAAATCCGGAGAAGGATAGAAATGAGGAAGAAGGAGAAGAAAATAGGGTTTAAACCCTTAAATATGAGTTCACGCATCCCAAGGCCCATCATTGCCTTGGGAGCCCAAAAGATAGCCAGCATCATTGAACTTGTCAGGCACGCTATGTACTCTAACGGCTGACACTTGCAAATAGGACATTTGACACCTGAAGAAATCCAACCTCAGACTAATACACCCCTTAGATACCTGACCACACAGGTAACTAAGGGCTAGGGGTGATCGATGTGCCCCAAATTTTCCACCTCGACTCAGAGACATCAACCTTGGCCATAAATATGGCCGACGATTGGAAGGGCCCTAGATCAATGACCAGCGGTCTCGTCCCAAGCAAGGTCGGCTATGGCCGATGTTACTACCAACCTCATCAAGAGAGGTCTTCATGATCCATGGGATAATTATTCATCAATCCATCCAGGGGATGACAACCTCGGCTGAGAATAAGTCGAGGTTACAGAAGCATACATCCATTAAGGTCAACTTCGGCAGGGAATCAGCCGATGTTCCTAGCGTGTTCCAGCTTAACCTCGGCCTAGGCCGACCTTATGACATTGCCTGCCTAACCTCGGCTCCACATAAGCCGAGTTCATCATAACTAACCTCGAATTGGATAGCAGCTAGGCTTTGCCAACCTCGTACCCTTCCAGGCCGAGGTTGTGACCAGACACGGATGGACGAGCTCTTATGCGAATATATTTGGATAAGGACACGTGTACACAAATCAGTTATAACATATCATTCTCCTTACGTGGGGGGAATATTTCATCATCATTCTCTAAGTGTGACAGGGACAGATGTCTTCATCATATTGGCTAGATCAACACACACATGCTCATTGCATGCATGGGGGGTACACCACACACCCCAGCTACTATATATACTTGTCTTCTCCTTCTTAAAGGGGACCTCGAAATTAGCAACCCTAGCTGAAACTCTATTCAAATACACAGTAGAGAGAGAAATCTTGAGAGATTATATCTATGGCCATTAGAGCCCTCATATATTGATACACATCATACACTTGCACAGTGGACGTAGGCTTATTTGGCTGAATCACTTATATTTCGGTGTAAATCCTCTTCTCCTCGTCTCTTTATACTATGTGGGTATATACCATTATACTGCCATTGTTAACATTGAATTGAGCTCGCAAACACCTTGAAGGGTGGTGCTGTTTCTAGCATCATCATAGGTCACACTAAAAAAAATTCATCCGAAAAATATAATAAGCCTTTCCAAGACCTCTTTAATGATGAATTTACAACAATAAGAAATCGTCCCTAAAAGGAAGCATCCTAAATATTTTAAGGTCAAATTTTGTTGTGGTAAATTGTAATTCATATATGATATAGTATTAATATTGGGGGACGACAAAAACCATCCTAAAAGAGTATTGTCATGAAAACACCCGACGCACATTTTCATTAAGCGACGACAATAACCACCTCAAAAGCTTTTTGGTGTGAAAAAACTCCTCACTCCAATTGTGTAAGTGATGGAAAAAACATCCCAAAAATGTCCCAGGGCCTTAAAAATGTAACCTCTTCCATGAAAAATTACGGAAGATTTATCCATCCCAAAAATGGTTGTGGAGAACTATACTTGTGCTTAAGAATATAAATTAACTTTGTTTTACCTGTCACTTATTAGTGTATTAAAAATCTAAGAGACAACCACAAACCTAGCATAAAAACTGTATTGATCACAACACATGTTCAACAATAAATTCTTCCATTCGAATACATATATCTAACAACCCAAAATGTTTACCCCTAGATCCATAAATTTAGTCCATTCATCCACAATTGTCGCATTCAGGTTCCAATACTTAAATCATTTCATAACAATGCTAATTAATAAATAAAATAATCAAGTATAAAAGTAAATCCCATACTTAAAGAACATATATCGAGGATGTGATTGTGTACATATAGTAGTTATACAAAAAATTGTCTCCATTTCATCCCGAACACTCATTTCATCTGAATTTTGGAAATCACATCTTTAACAACCACCGCATAACTTGCATTCAATTAATAATAATTTATGAGAATAATAAAATTACATTAACAAATTAAAATTGTAGAATAAGTGATTTAACAAAAGAAGTAGTGTGACCCTATATACATTTGTTTAGTAAGTCACAAGGCAAAAAAAATTGATAAACTGTGGGCCTATGTAACGTGAATTATTTTTTTGTTTAAATAAATGGGACACGTTAAAAAACTAACCAAGAACACTTAATACATGTCCAATACATCCAGATGGTTAAATTTAAAAATATTTACTGATTTTTAATCACAAAAACTTGAAATTTATAAACAACAAAGCTATTAGTACATATTATTTTTGCACATTAAGGTAGATTTGATAAGATAATATAAGAAATGAGAATACCTGACGGGTACAACAACATGTTGGAAGTACTCGGGGTGTCATTTGGTGGTATTGGGAATCCTTCACTTTTCATCATATGAAATTTTTTATTGGTAGTTTATGACATTAATTCATTCATCTCATACATCTCTTATCGATGACGGTTCCCTCCCTCCTCATTCCTTTTTTACAATCCTTAAATCTTAGTCTTAGAACTTAGAAGACATGGACTTTGTAGATGTCAATTGGATATGCATTTCCCTTGAATAATGCTCGACTGTGACCATCACGACCAATGAAATACTCAAAGATTTCATGTCACACTTTAGGGTTATTTTGATCATCATCAGTATTGCACCCAATTGCCTTTTTATAATTTCCTATAAATTGAGAAACTAGTTACAAATTTGTGTGTAATATGAATAAACTTTTGTTGAATTTTACATTTTTTATGTTTTCTAATGATGTAATAATGAACTCATTTAAAAACAAAACACTAAAAAAGAGAGAATGGGACAACTATGTTAGTCCAAGATCCTTTCCATAAGTCCATTTTTTTTAATAAATCATGATTTGGGATTTGGAATAAACCACGGGGGAGGATGATGAGGTAGCTCCTGTGGAAAAGAGCCCCTTGGATGAGGTGCCCCCAGCCGGGGCAAGCACTCCAGCAAGCGAGAAGGTCTCAGCATCAAGGGACCCCCTAGACAAGGAGGCCCCTGTGGCAGATGTGTTGACATATGACGAACCCCTCCTCGCAGACACCTAATAGATGAGAAGGACCTCGTTGCAGACACTCCAATAAACGAGGAGATCCCCAAACAGGGCATCTCAATAGAAAAGCCTCCAAAACCCCTAGAAACAGAGTTCAAAATTTCAAAAGAAACAATGGTGGCTCTGGTGGCCAAAATCGTCGAGGTAGTGATGAAGATGGGCATCTCACCGATTAGCACCTCGCTAGTGGCAGTGGTGATTGTGGAAGCAGGATTTTGAGAAGATGAAGTGGCCATTTGCTTTGGTAAAAGAAGGAATGAATGAAGATGGCTATGGAAGCTTTTGACTTCTTCTCTCTCTTTATAAAGAACCCGAGTTTTGAAAACAAATGACAAAGTAAAAAGGAAGGAGAGCTAACAAAAAGGGGTTTTATACCTTATTAAGATACGCGTAAACTGCCGATAAAAAAAGAGGTCTGGATATTTTCCAATGATGATATGTGTGTTCCCCAGGTGACTCGTGCTACCTCGAGATCATAAAAGTAGGCTGAAGCAACATGCCTAATTAATGCAACAGTGACGGTTCATATTCCAAGACATAATGAATCATTGCCTACAAAAACGTTTGCTAAGACCAACACACAAATTTTTGTATGAGGGGAATAATGTAGAGGGGTACACACTTGATAGCTCAAAGGCTTGGGCGAGCAGGCCCAATTAGCGAGGAGGGACTCACCACGAGCACCACTAAGAATTAGAACTTGGGCGAGGAGGGCCCCAGGGAGGGATCCTCGCCCCAATTTTCCCAAAAATCACAGAATTAGAACTTGGGCGAGGAGGGCTCAAGAAAGGTATCCTCACCCCCAATTTTCCTAAAGTTCACAAAATTAGAGCATGCGGGCAAGGAGGGACCTAGGAAGGGTTCCTTGCCCCTATTTTCCCAAAGTTCACAGAATTAGATCTTGGACGAGGAGGGCCCCAGAAAGAGCTCCTCGCCCCCAATTTTACCAAAGGTCACAGACTAAGAACTAGAGCTAGGAGGGCCCTAAAAAGGGCTCCTCGACTCAATTTGTACAAAGTTCACAGGATTAGAATTTGGGCGAGGAGGCCCCCTAGAAAGGTCTCCTCGCCCCAATGGACACCAAGTTTACAGATATCGAACTTGGGCGAGAACGCCCACCAAGAAGGGCTCCTTACCCCAAAATTCCCAGATGTCACAAACTTGGATTTGAGCGAGGAGGCCCATTAGAAAGAGCTTCTAATCCCAAACAACTCAGAAAATAATAGAAATGAAGTTTGGTCAAGGAGACCAAGCACAGGTGGCTCCTTGCCCCAAATATTCCAAAAGTCACAAGAATAAAGTATGAACAACGAATCCCGCCATGAGGAGCTTCTCATCCCCAGAAATCCTTCTCCTTACAAAATAGAACTAGTGGGGAAGGAGGTCCACCTAGAGCGACCTCCCCCCTAAGATTTGTAACTCACGTGAATGTCAAAGCACTAATATGTTACTTTCTTGTACGTGTAGCCTAGTTGACCAAGCAGGGCTCAAAAAGGAAAGTTGGGATCTCTTGAGAGTTTTGTCTTGGTGGATGAGGAACAAGGTTTGTTGAGAAAACTCAATAACTTATCACTTTAAGATTGAGAGAACACTAGTAGATAGACTCTAGAGGTCACCCAGTCCTTACACAGTTCACACCCGGTCATAATTGAAGTGAGAAACCAAGGGATTGCTCACAAGAAATGAACAGTTTGTAAAATGATTTTAGAAGAAGTGGTCCTTGAGACCTCTCCTCAAGTTTGTAAAAGATTTTAGAGGAGGTTGTCCTTGAGCCCTGTGACACCCCGACTAATTAAATACCGGGTATCTACTCCTTTATTAAATTAATACAAAATGTCAAGTTGGTTCAGTTAACAGCATCACTGTCGAAAACATTTTAATGATTACTAACCACCTAGTATTTAAAAAGTAAGTTGCCAAATTTTAAATTAAGTCTGATTAACATGCAATAAAAGGCTAATGGAAGAACAACATAATCCATTCACCATAACGAAGTAATGAAATAACCAACAAATAATAATAAGTCCGGAGGGAAAACTCCTCACAACAATCCCACAACTGAAATAAGTAAAACAATGTATCCTGAATTAATTACATGCCAAAAGTTTGAAAATCTGAAATAGGAAATGTTTCTAATAGAAATGGGCGGCATGCCCTACAACTGATGAAACTGAATATAGAGTCCAGATAGATGAAGCGTCTATTAGCAAAGTCCTGTAACTTCCATAAACAGCTACAGCTCGTCACCTGAATAAGGATCCTAAGCATGGTGTCCTTGTGGCTGGGCACCTAAAATGGTTTTTACAAAAAATAGATTTGAAAGCAAACGGGTCAGATCCCGAAAGTGGAGAGTATTTTAAAATAGCAAGTGCTTTAATAACATTAAAACAACGAATGCAAAATACATGTTAGGACGTGCACTCACATGAAATACTCACCTCTCGACTAATTGTGCACTCCTAACGTATAGCACCCATCTAAGTGATAAATACATCTATCTAACTGACATGAGTTCTAACCTTTCTACTCGGTTCCCATTATACATTCAAATGTTATCAATTTAAATAGAGGCTTTACAAACACTCGGATTCTCAATTAAGCAATACAATACATTTCAAGTTATCCCTTTATATTTACTCAAAGCGTTTCTATATTCATACGCACAATACCAACATGAAAGTTCTCACTAATTTAAGTGTATATTAGCCACGCCATAAATATACAATACAAGCACCCGAGACTAAGCTGCGGTGCACACATACTCTGCTATCCATCCCGGTACATCACGTACATAAGGATCACGCATTCCGAATCTCTCAGGAATCGTTTTCAGATAATAGCAAATCACAAACAATGGAGGCGAACACAGTCACATCACATGGGTCACGCACATACCTACGTTCCCACGATCAGCAGACTTATTAACATCCCAATAAGTCCTTCTCTGACCTATGTTCTCGAGGTACCAATCTAAATCCGGGCAACACAAGGATAAGAAGGCCCTAAGCGAACGTAAACCTCCCGTGATAGCAAGTATGGTAGGTATGTCATACACATAAAATCATATACATATACTAAGTATGCACACATCTTAGTAATCACCATAATTTATTTGTGGTACTCTTCTTATTCTCGTACCGACTTATAATGTTACACGATATACATAACCCCGGTTAATATAATTATTCAAGCCGTCAATCATTCTCACATCGTAATAGACACTCACGTCCTAATTCATAATTTCCATTTGGTTCCAATCACACTTCTAGATTTTACTCCTCTATATATCCCAAATGTCCCTACCATAACAATTTCTCATTAAGGGGATGTCATCTCTACAATAAAATAAGGTTATGGGACACGCGAAATCAAAACAGGCCAAAAAGCCTAAACTGTCAGCTCGTTAGAAGTCTCGTTCGAACGAGAGTTCGTTCGAACGAAGTGGACCTTCTAACGAGATCTCGTTCGAACGAAAGTCATCGAACGAACATCCCTCTCGTTAGAAGTCAAAGTGTCAACTCGTTAGAAGCTCGTTCGAACGAGCTTGTTCGAACGACCTGGGCAGGTCTTCTAACGAGAGGCCAGTTTCGAGCCCAGAAATTCCTTTTCTCGTTTTTCCATCTTTTCTTCACCTCTAATCTCATCTAAACATCAATCCAACAATTGTTCAAGGTTTCTAATCATTCCTAAACACACTTAGGTCATATACTAACGTGTTTTGTGGGATTAATTCATCCTAAACATCATTCAAATATCAAATCTCTACATTTTCTTCCCCAATCTCAAGAACATGAACCCTAGAAATTCTTAAATCCCCAATGAGCCTAATTAAATCCGTTTTTATTTCATCCAAAATATATTATCATCAGATTAATCACCTACATACAATTCTACATGCGATTCCTCATCGAAATGTAAATTCTAATTCCAATTTAAATGGGTTTTTATCAAACTCCCAAGAACAATACAAATTTTATCAATCTCCTACGCATGGAAGAAATATTCTTTGCAAAATAATGAAATTAAACCACTTGCCTTATGTATATCTCTGATTTTGATGTCGAATTGATGAATGATTCCCTCTCTCTCTGCAGAATTCTCCTCTCTCTCTCTCTCTACAAGCTCTTCTCTAAGGATGGTAATGGTGGCTAGGGTTTGCCTTAGGAAACTTTTTGGAACTAATTTCAATAACCCCCGTAGCCCATAAGGTTATTAGTGTAGGTAGTGGGTTTAGTGGGTAAATACCAAATCAGATTTTTAATTCCTAATTTTCGTTGGTTTTAATTCCCAAAAATCTAAAATTACCAAACTACCCTTATACGTTGCCGGCATGACCTAAAAATGCCCCGGGACCCAAACTAAACCCCCGGCTAGTGTTTTCTGACTATTTCGACCCTTCCGGACGCGTTGGCGCACTCAAAACGACCATACGGTTAATAGAAATAAAATTCACTTTTCAATTCAAATAATTATATTCCTGACGCTACTGTCACACGCGTCCCAACAAAATTTCTAAATTGCCGTATTTCAATCTCACGACAAATTTCATAATTCAATAATCATATATAGCCATATCTACTCATTAAAATCAAATACCAACTCGCATCTCGCTAGTATTTTTATCCGGATTAATTTCCAATTAATACACATTTAATTCAATTAATTCCATAAATAAATATCATAAAAATACGGGGTATTACAAGCCCCTCCTCAACTTTACGAAATTCGTACAACAAGTTACCGTTTTAAAAGATATTTACCAAATAAGATATTTTGCCTTCAAGCGCATACATATTTGCTTTTTGACTTTGGTTTACACCTGGCATCACCTGTTAGAGGGGACAGGCGGCTGCACACAAATAGGGACAAAAGGTACATTGCAAACCTTGTCCCTCACCAACCCCCTCAGTTTTGTCACCCAAAATGTGTCAACTCATCCCTAGTGCCCAAGTATAAATAGGACCCTTGGGCAACGTCAAGTCAGAATCATAACTCATGTCATACCGTTACTCTGTCAAAATCACCCCAGACCACTAGTGTTCCGTCGCTGCTCTTTCTCTCTAAGTGTTAAGTGCTTTGTTCCTTCTCTCACTACACCAAAATGGGTAAATTGGCACCCTTCCAACGGTTAGCCTTGTCACAGTCATTGACCGTGACAAAAAACACACGTTTTTTGTCACGGTCAATGACCGTGACAATCCTTATAATGTTATCACAGTCAATGACCGTGACACGACCGTGAAAAATGTCGTAGTAAAACAACCCTTTCCCCTTCTTTTTTCCCACGCCGTCCTTTCCTCCTTTTTTTTTTCTCTCTCTCTACGCTGCTCTCTCTCTCTACTTTCAGGTTACTTTCTCTCTCTCTCTCTCTCTCTTCCATTTATATATATATATATATATATATATATATATATATATATATATGTGTGTGTGTGTGTGTGTGTGTGTGTGTGTGTGTATATATGTGCGTGTGTGTGTGTATGTGTGTGGTTGGTGGGGGTGGGGCAGGGTGGGGGTAGGGGGTGGGGGGCTGTGCGTGTGTGATGGGTGGGGAGGGGGTGGTGCAGGGTGGGGGTAGGGGGTGGGGCAGGATAGGGGGTTGTTTGTGTGTGTGTGTGGTGGGTGGGCGTGTGAGGAGGGGGTGGGGCAGGGTGTGTGGTGTGTGTGTGTATGTGAGACAATTGTATTTCCAGAGTTGGGTTTATTATTGATGGTTACATTGGTATTATAGATTATGTGGTTCACTCTTATTATGTTCATTTATTTATTTTATGCATAGTAGTTTTAATTCAGTCATGCTTGGAATGATATTCAATTGTTTTAGAATCTTGTATTATTTATTTTAGATCCGATCAATATATCTTAGATTTTATGCTCCAATTTTTTTAATTCAGTCGAGATCGCATGGTTGTTCATTTTACTTTCCTATACATTCATGTCGAGTCGAATTTTGTATTTAGTTTTATTGGAGTCGGTATTACTATTTCAGTTGGCATTGGGTTTATTATTGTTGACTATATTGGTATCAGAGATTATGAGGTTCACTCTTATTATGTTCAATTATTTATATTATTCATTGTAGTTTTAATTCAATTATGCTTGGAATGATATTCAATTATTTTAAACTCATGTATTATTCATTTTAGACCTGACCATTCTAGCTCAGATTTATGGGGTATCACACATATCTATAGTGAAAGTGACTTCGAGCAAATTTAATTTACCATCTTAAAAAGAAAATGAAAAGACTATATGTTCGAACACCAAAATTTGAAGATTTTTTATTTGAAACTAAAAAAATAAAAATATGATAAAGTTAATTGAGTACAAGTCGGGGCTGCATGTGTGTGCGGTGGGTGGTGGGGTAGGGGTGAGGGGCAGGGATGGGTGGGGGTGGGGGTGGGGGGGAGGGATGGGTGGGTGGGTGGTGGGGTAGGGGTGGGGGGCTGCGTGTGTGTGTGTATGTGTATCTGTGTGTATATGTGTGTGTAGTGTGCGTGTTTGTTTAATTGTGTGTATATGTGTGTGTGTGTGTGTGTGTGTGTGTGTGTGTGTGTGTATGTGTGTGTAGTATTGCCCCTCATTGTAAATTAGTAAATTAATAATTGTATACTTTAATTGTTAGTTTAATTGATAAAAATAATTAATTGAGTAGATGAATTAGAAGGAGTACGGGATACACATTTGTTGTTGACATTGCTGTTGGATTATAGTGGATCGATGTTGGGTTGGTTAATTTTAAAAGTGGCATGACCACTGGATTATTGTCCATATGGGGGTGGAATTTTTCAAAATTTTTTTAAAATTACTTTGTTTATACGCTTCGTACCTTTAATAGACGCTTCGTACTTTGAAAACTATTGTCCATGAATATACGCTTGGTACCTTTAATAGGTAATAAATATTCCAATTTGTACCGAAACATCCATTTTTAATGCTTTTAATTGATTTGCACTTTATTATTTTCACTCTTGTGTAGTGTGCGTGTGTGTGGGCAGTAGGTGGGGGTGGGGATGTTTCACTCTTTTACATATTATGAGCTAGATGTTATTGTTTTGCATGTCTTCTTTTAATTCATTTTGATATGTACTAATAACATTTTTTTACAGCAAATGTCTCCTTCAGGTATTAAGGCTCCCTTCAACAGACCAATGTCGACACTTGGTTGCTGAGCGTGTTTATAATGGACATATTTGATGGCCAATGGATAGGGCGGGGGTTGAGGGATCCAAATATCGTCCAGGGTGCACTAGTTCATGGACGTGAGCTTTAAGACATCGAGTCCAGGGTGCTCGTCACGCATGTGATGCCCGGGAAGGAGAACTCCCAATTGTGGTTGCGTGAACAATGTGGCACGACATATATTAGTGGATGTGTTAATTCGTATATCGTGTGGTCTACTCACCTCCTCAGTGTTAACCATACCCCAGACATTTAGTGACATTGATTTAATTTTGAATTGAATTGTTTTAAATTATTACATTTGAATTATATGGTGATGCATATTCTCTCTATTTTGAATGTATATTTGCACTGCCTTTATTTTATCTGGATATATAATGTTTGAACAGGTACAACGTTGCTATAATAGGTACATATATATTGCTGGGTAGTGGCAGTGGCCATACTGCCCAGCAGATTTTTTTTAATACTGCCCAGAATTGTCACGGTCATTGACCGTGACAAAGAAAGTTGCCACGGACTTGTCACGGTCATTGGCCGTGACAATTTTTTTAAACACTGTCACGGTCCTTAATCGTGACAAATCTTTTCATGATCAAGACCCGTGACATGACCGTGACAAAAAAATTTGTCACCCTCAGAATTGTCACGGTCATTGACCTTGACAATTCCAACTTGTCAAGGTCAATGACCATGACAATTCGATAGATTTGGTGTAGTGACTCCACCTTGACAGCCATCACTCTCAGGAGTTTCTCTTGGGAAAAGTTACTATTATTGTGGTGGAGGTCATCTCCTTATAGGGAGTGGGTTATAGTTTGAGTTCCATTGTTACCAGTTAAGTAAGGTTTTACCAGAGGCTGTTCTAAAAGTGTCTGAGAACTTTGGAGTCAGCGTCCATTGGAGTGGGTCACGCCTCACCCTTTCCAGTTCTTTTTTGTTATCATGTGATTCTTGGGTGATTTAGCTCTTGATATCATATGGTCACTCTTATTTTATCATTGACTATATATCTTTACTATTGATATCTTGTGATTTGATTTTGTAGATAACACACATGCAATTTAGGGCACCATGGAGAATGAAAAAGTAAAGGTTGATCATGTTGACTTTTGTCTGATTGGAGACATGTTTTTTGTATATCCTGCATGTGATATTATTGTCTTTGCTATATCTATTTGATCTCTTTCACCTTTTTAGCTTTATGGATTCACTTATCTAAGTATTATCTTGTATGCCATTCTCTAATCGTGGAAAGAATGGGGATAAACGATTATCTACAGTAGTGCATTTATTCATGCATAGTTCCTATGTAGGGTGAGATTTTCCTCCACATTGATGTTACATTCTTGACGGTATTATGTTGTTTTAGTTTTGTAGGTATAGGTCCTATGTAGGGGGGATTTTCCTTTACATTGATGTTACATTCTCGATGGTATTATGTTGTTTGAATTTTAAGGTATCTCATCATGGTGCTTCTAAGTTTGTTTTCTCATGTATTAATATATGTTGTCCTTTCTAAGATTGCGGGTATTTTAGATTGATGATTGGAAATTTATTGTATTTGGTGGGATTTGTATGTATTTTGGGCTTTGGGATATTTTGGGATTTTACCACGAAATGGAGGGGATGAAGATTAACATAAGTGTATCTTGGCTTATTCTGTGTCAAAATACCTTATTTGTCGGATGTATAGGAGATTTTATTTTAGTCTAGGAATATATCCTTGACATTTTTTGTGTCTCTAGATGCTTGTGTTGCATACATGTCTCCATCTCACCTAAGCCAACTTGCATTGCAGTGCTTCATTAATTTAGAGATTTTAATGGATTTTTGTACCATTTTGAATATGATGTATAACCTTTGATACTCCTAGGATTACCTCTCTATGCCCGCATATTTTTTCCACATTTTACACACTTTTTATTATTATCAAAATGTCACATTTTTCAAACATGTGTAAAATGAGCCATTCAGAATCATTTACTTTGAATAATCCTTCAAAATGATATTTTGGTAATTTTGTGCTGCCAAGCATATGCACAGGGTAAAATGGCACCGTGAAAATGGAAACAAAATAAGCATGAATACATATTTGACTATTATGCTAAATTTTAGCCATTTTTAATTACCGTGCGCACGGCAAGAAAGACTTCGTGCACACGGAGGAAACGGGAAATATTTTGTTAGAGATTTTTTTTGTGATTCATCAAAATAACCTTAGAAAAATTTTCCTTCAGCATTTATCACTTAAGATCTTAAATTGAGAGGTCAATCAGAGGAAGAGCCAAGGATTTGTAGTTGAATTCTCTAAAATAGATGTGTGGAAGCTAATAGAAGTGGGATATTCTCCCTAGCCTCTAGATAGAATGAAGTTTATAGGATTCGTGGATTACAAGAGTTTGTAAATGGAAACTCAAGCTAGTTAAATGATCTATCTCTTGTAAAATTCTTCATTTTTCTAGTGGGTTAGTTGTAGTGTCCTAAGATTTTTTCCATTTGGTTGGGGATTTTCCTCGTATATCTTGGTGTTATGCTTATTCTCGCATTTATTCTCATTCATAACACACAAACTCACATAATCTCATATCTATAATTGATTTATGTTGATAGATGTCTCGATATCATATAGTTGTAATTGAATTGAACTAATTTGACTATATCTCACCTAAATCACAAACTAAATTGAATTTGGATATAAGATTTCTCATATATTTTATATTGCATATAAAATTAAAGGCTTTTTAATTGATTTTGAATTATTCTCATGACACTTCGTTGAACTTAAAATTTGATCTAATAATTTTAAGATTAAGTGTCTGATAAACTACCTAAGTGAGTTTGAGTTTTAATTTCATTTTGCAAATCAATTGTTAGTGTTGTTGAGTTTTAAAACAAGAAAATGTTAATTGGCAATGAATTATGAGTATGTGCTATTCACCCCCCTCCCCCCCCCCCCCCCCCCCCCAAAAAAAACATCAACATACCAAATTCCTGCATTTTCAAGCACGGTGTCCTTTTTAGGGATTAAAATCCCTAGTTAGATCCTTTTGTGCTATTTTGTGGTTTTGTGCCTTAATTGCATTTTGCGTCTATTAATTTTTGTTACGTGGTACTTCATCTTTGTTTTAAAGTGCTTATTGATTTTAGGAACTTGTACTTTGTTTGTCCTAATTATAGTAGTCCATATGATGATATGCTTTTATGGGGATATATCGATCCAATTGAATTACTTCCAAAATTTAGGATAATTGCAGTTCTTTTTCTCATAATAAATCGTATTGGCTGTTTAAATTATCATGTTAATAATGATGATTGTGATTATGAAGATAATGAAATTTTGATTTTGAAATATTACAAGCTTATGATTTTTTTTCCTAAAATTGCAAAAGTTGAATGTTAAACTAGATATTAAACTCAAGTTATTTAAAAATGAATATGCTTCCCTAATTGAGAAACTTGATGATTATATCCATCTTATTAATCAAGAAATGACTTAGGAGAAAAGGATAAACATGATGAAAAAGAAAAAGTGTAAGCTATTGTACTTGACTTGTGCTTTGAAAAGTGAAAATAACTCCATGAGAAAATAATTTATAAGTTTGAAAATTTTAAGAGGTTCGAATGAACATGCATTTGAAAAACTGAGAGTTGATGAAAAGAGAATGGTGATTTGACTTTAAAACTTAAAAATGTCAAGAAGGAACTTAAATTGTGTGAGGATAAAATTTTATTTTAGAATATTTTTTTTAAAAATCAATTGTCTTTGTGGTATAAAAAAAATTATCACAATAGAGGTTTTACAAGGAACAATCACAATCAATAAGGAAAGCAGAAAATCACACCCACAACACAACTATGTACGTGGTTCGGTAATTTGCCTATGTTCGCGAAGAGGTCTACTGTTTTATTAAGTATCTCTCAATATGCTTGGTTACATGCCCCTATGCCTCGGGCTAAGGATTACAATTTATAGATGTAGAATCCTCATTCTTTAAGTAACTCCACAGTGTCCATGATGATCTTTGAATCCCTTGAATATCTCCACGTGATTATAGGGGATTGACTTGGTTTTGGGGTAGTGTGGACTGCGCATGCATGTAGTTTCTTTTCATAATGTGAGGCTGGGCTTCTCTCTAAATCTATTGGTCCAGGTAGGCCGTTGTTGTGGGATAAGAACAAAATTTGATCCCCACAATTTCCCATAAAATCCTTGGGCCATTATTTGAGCCAATGGATTTTATATGTGGCTAAATGTAGAGCTTCATCAGTGGCATACTCAAAATTTATTGAAGCAGGAGAGGTGCGCTTGTCTTTCTGTGAAATATTGAAGGGCCAAATCTTCCTCAAAAAGTGCAAAAATTCACTTGAGTGTTTGAAACTTGGTTTGTCAGAAACCCAACCATCAATTCATCATCTCTGTTCATTTTTGTGCATACCGTGTACTCATGATTCATTCCTTACTCACACCCTCCAAAATCTAGACTTTCTCAGCTTTCTAAATTTCCTATTTGTCTCATAAGTTTCAGCTTTCTTTTTTTTCTAGTTTCCCTTATTTCGTGCATCGATCTTCTACTTTAGCTAGGTTTTTTGTGTTTTCTCCTATGGAAATGCTTGATAATAAGTCTTTACATGAGTTTAGGAAGTGTTAAAATATCCGTGATTGGGTAGAGATAGAGTATACGTTTGTCCCCAGAAATGTTCGTGACCTATAATATGGTCATTGGATCCATGTTCTGTTAGTTTCACAAGGGATTTTAACGTTTCCCCCTAACCCTCTGTTTTTACATTTTTTCCAATACTTCAACATAGTTCATGATCAATGTTCTCCAAACGTGTGGAAAATTGTTAATGGACTTCATAGGATAAACCAACTCCATGGAACCAACTTAGGATTAGTTGAGATTTTCTATTGTTATTCTTTCTCTCGGACCAGTGGGGGTCTTCTGTACTTAAAAGAAAGAAGTCCTGATAGGGTGTTGGTAGAAAATCTACCTAATCCCCATAAAGACTATTAGTCTGACGATTTTATTGCTAGGAATTGGTAATTTCCTCCCCAGTCAGGGGGTATAAGGTACCTGGGACCTCGGATCCCTACCTATGAAGAGGAAGTCTCGGTCTCGGCCCTGCCCAGCTATCACTGAACACATAGAGGGTAATTATTGGGTTTGTGATCCTATGGAAGGTGGTTCATCATACCGATCTTCTAGTTAGAATTTCAGATGATGCTACACAGTCTCGTCTCCCAAAACCCACCTTGTTACTATCATCTTGTAGCTAGGAAATATGAGATGAAAGCTTAGGATTGATCACCCAGTATTTTATTAGGCGGGGTGTCACAGATGGTTTTAGAGCATCAGGTTCTAATGTCCTTAGGAATCTGTGCAGAAGTACTACACTTTCAGCATTTCTTTCTATTTGATATAGAGCCTTATCATTAGTATTATTGATTCCAATTGTGAGATTTCTTTCTTCTTCTATTTTGTAAGATTATTGTAAATCTTTTTCACGCTCGGGTGAGATTCGTGAGCTGATTGATGAAGGGCGACCAGGGAAGGCCGTTGCGAGGGTGGAAGATGGCGGAGATTATTAGGACCTATAAGTTGAAGTTGGGAATGAGGACCGTTGTAGAGGTCACTACCTTTGTTGCATTGTCAATGATTTTTGCAAACTTGAATTACCCATATACTTATCTATGTACCATTGTAGTAGAGAGCGGTGCTAAACTTGAATTACCCAGTGAAGTTAAATTGGGAAAAAGTTTGAAAGGTCTTTAATAGGTACCATACGTTGAAGTTAAGTTATGCGGAAGCAGTGTAGTGTTATCTAAAGGAAGTGGAAGGCTCAGAAGCTTTGGCATAGAGTAGGGTATCGAAATGCCCAGGTATGAAAATTTGAGGAAAATTTTTCACCTGTTAGAGTAGTGTGGAAATGGTGGGAACGGTGATCACCATATTTGGGGGAGCATGATGTTTTGTTCATGGAGGGATCTTATGGATGGTGTTAACCGCGAGTTCCTTTGATTTATCAGAAATGAAGAGAATGTAGTTTCTAGATTATTCACATAAGGATCGGTCAGAGGCCGACAGTGAATAAAGAGTGATATGGAAAAGGGAACTTTGTACTGAAGTAAGGTAGGTACAATGAAGAAAGATTGCTTCAGTGGAATGATAGGCTCAGTATTAAGTGTTGCTAATACTTATAGAGAATTTGTGTTCATGAAACCCCACCGGTGGAAATCCACCCGTGGATTCATTGAAACAGGATTGTTGAGGCCGGTAGTATTATTTTCTTTTGGGCCGGAGAAGCTAAGGGAACTATAAAAGTGATTATCAGGGTCGAGGCTATTAGTGTCTGAGATACTGATAATTTAACATGGTCAGGGTGGCCAGAGATTGGGAATAGGGTGATATGGAGTGTAGAACCACATGGTTAGTCCTTTCCCAGTAGGAGTTAAAGGACAAGAGTAGAATTCTTAGTTGGAGCATCGATTAAAGTAGTTTTGGTCCGGTTAAGACAAGTGTAGTATGTCTGGGACCAATTGGAGCAGTCAGGGAGATTGGCAAGGTTATCGTTATGAGTTTCACCTCAGATGAAGGAGGTATCTTTTGTGTGGCTAGATAAAATTGCGGTATTTTGTTAACCCTGGATTCATGTGTGTAGCTCAACCCGTATCCGGGTGAGATATCGTAAAGATGACCAGTTCCACCCTGGAACCGCGAGTAAGATGGCCTTGCAATCACTAGCCTGTTATCGCTTCGATCAATCAAAACATATTATACTCAAAATAATACTATACTCGTATAACCCATACAAAATGAGTAGTTCAATCCAAATATAAGCTCAAAATACCAACACCCATTTTCATAACGAATGAAGAAAATAGAATCCCGCTACCACAAAAAACATATAGATATACCCTCTATAATATTACCGATTCCCTATTTTATTGTGTGGCGACCTTATAGGTATGATTTAAGGTATGCAGGATTTAGTGTTAGGCGGTGAGTTTAAGCTCGTTGTTGTTCGCGCAAAGGACTTAGTGTTAGTACAAGCGCTTTGTGGTTTGGCTCCTCAAGAGAAGTAAGAGTCCTCACCATATTTTGTTAGTAGATGGTATGGGATTATCCCGGTTGCATACTTAAAGCTTGCAGACCTCCACGACCGATAAAGTTAAGTAGTAGTGTATCGAAGGGGTTCCTTATTTGGATTTCTCTTGCGAGACACTCCACATACGAACCTTAACGACGTCAGGAGTGGAGAGATGTTATTGAATGCAATGATGTTAGTTTTGATGATAAGCTAAGAGGGAAGTGCTATGGAAAAGCACTGAAATGTTTCTATCACCGCAAGTATGTGAGTGAGGCAAGGTAAAGGCAATAAATTTAAGGCTTATAGCCAGGCCTTGAGTAGAAGGAAAATTTTAAGGTAGTATGCTTTGATTATGATGTTCGTAATACTTGTGCAGAATATAAGCACCCCGATTAGTTAGACTTTCCATTTCACCGAAATGGAATGACATAGTGGTAGGAGCGCATTAGTACGATTACGAGATAGGATTTTAGAACGTACTGATGGTGTGCTTTAGGCCATTATATCTTGATGACCGACGACTCAAGGTAGTAGTGTAACGGGAGGGTTCCTTGTTTGGATTTTGCTTTGCAAGACATTCCACGCACGAAATCGAGCTAATATTGGGAGTTAGGAAAGGCCTTGGCCTCTAGGGATAGTTTGTATAATACTCATTTCTTGTGTAGGAACACACATCGATCTTAGGACTACTAGGAAGTAAATCCAATGGGGAAAGTGGCACTTATATAGGAAGAACTGGATTTTTGAATTATTCGGGTTAGAAGTACCCAGATGTTAGCACCAGGCCGAGGAAGTGTGTTGATTTTATATATCCTTCGAAATATAAGGGACGTAGTATATAAAGCCGAAGGAGGTGCATTGGGGCAATTATAAATGGAATTGGAGTGTGTTATATTGCACATCGTTTGAGGTACGCAATAATCCAATTATATAAGTGCAACAAGACTTAGCACGCCTGAAATAAGAGATAAGACTGACGAGAGTAGTCAATCGCTAGTGTTGTTTCCTTTTTGAAGGAAATTCGAAGCCAAGTTGTAGATGAATGGACGCTTAGGGTGTCAGCTTTCCGATAAGATCGATACATTAAAGTGGTGATTATAAGCTCATTTTTCTTGTATGCGGCTATAGGAGCACTAGGCGTGATTTATTGTTGTTAGAATTAGCCTTATGACCGAAGTAGTGTTGTAGCATATAGAGATTTGGTTAATCTTATTGTTAAGCTAGTGTGTTAAAGTATAAGCCGTGAGATAAGTAGGTACTGTGAACGAGTATATGGTAGGGTACCATTTGGGTTAGTACCTTTCGACTGGTGTGTACCAGAATGAAGTGTGATTAGCGATCCCAGGTTGGTAGTACCAATCGTATCCAAATTTCGGGGATGAAATTATGTTGTAAGGGAGGAGAATGTAATACCCCGTACTTTTACAGATATTTAAATTACATAACTGGCGTAATTTGGTAATTAGAGGAAATTATGGTGAATAGTAATATTTAAATTTATGAGTGTAACTGAATAAATTTAGGAATTTAAAGTGAATAGTAAATATTAGTTTGCTAGTGTCGAATTAATATTTACATGGGTTATATTATCTTACGGGACTAAGTATATGAGTTGGATTATTTTAATTACATGTCGCAGTTGAGTACAGAGACAAAGGATAATATTTTATTTGGAAAACACGCGTATTGAGATGTGTTGGGTTTAATTTGTGAATTTTAGTTAAGTGACTCGGATGGAGATTTTGAGTGCATGGTTGGTTTCGGAATGGCCGAGATAGTCAGAATAGAGTATCTGGGGGAAATGTTTAGGTTTCGGGAACTTTTGGACAAGTAAGGACTCGTATTTGAGTATATGAGTCATTTTCGGGTTTTATAAGGGACAAGACCTTATTTCTCTCTTATAAGGCACGAGAGAGAGGATGCGAAAGGAAACAAAAGAGAGAAAATAAAGAAGAGAAGAAAGGAAGGAAAAAGAGGAAGAAAAAGGGGATTCCGGGACAAACTTCGCAGGATTCGACTCGAGGTCGTAGAATTTTATCCACGAGGCAAGTGTTTACTTTCCTTATTCATTTGAGTGTGTATCTCATATTATAGTTGGTACACTAGATAAATTTTGGGTTAGAACCCTTAAAATAAATTTGGGAAATTTGATTTTAAGTTTACAAATTGATGTATTGTAAACTCTTAATGATTTCTAGTGTTAAACCCATGATAATGGAGTGTAGAAATGGTTAGAAATGGGAGAAATGATAAAACTAGGGCTTTAATGGTTTTAGGGTTTAAATCCAAGAGAAATGGTTTAATACCACAAATTAATTGATGTGTTAGTTCTAGATCAGTGTTGGGATGATTATATTGTCGTTGGTTGGGATTAGAAACCATATAAATGGATATTGGGTTGATATTTGGGATTTTTGGAGATTGAAAAATCGCCCAAACAGTGCCCTCCGAACAAGGCGAATCAATTCGGGTCTAGACCGAATCGATTCGCATAAGGGGACCTATAAGGCAGTCTCAGGCCGAATCGATTCGGATTTGAGACCGAACCGATTCGTCTTTGAGGACCTACTTGCAGAGCACTTTCCAAATCGATTCGGATTGAGACCGAATCGATTCGCTAGCTCGAATTGATACGCATTTGGGGAAAATCTATTCGCCTTTGCTAATTTTGGCAGTTTTATTCCCTTAAGTATATGGAGAGTTAAATAAAAAATTGGAGATTTTTGTAGGGGATTTTGGACGTGATATTAGGAATCCTAGATTACGGAGTTGAGGGTGGGTAGACCTTGGATTAAAAGAGAGAACCTTGGATTAATTAAGGGTACAATTCGGGGTATGGACCTAATGAATGTTTAGGACGAGAGACATTCGAGAAAATTATTCGGCAAGCGTATGTAGATATATTTATGCTGTTAGGATAAATATGGGTAGATTGTAATTGAGTAAATCCTAGGACATAATTAGAATGGAATTTAGGATATGGGCTAAAGAGAATTGAGCGGTTGTCCTATACGTCTATTGACGACTATTAGTATAGCTGATGCGATACCTACAGAATTAAGATAACTAGTTAGTATACTTATTTAATTGTTACGAATTGGTATATTCGGATTTATATTTTAACCCTTAAAAGTGATTAAGGTGCGAGTTATATTTTAAGTAAGAAAATACTTATAGGATTAGTATTTTAAGTGTGTAAATACTTATATACTATTACAAATGGGAACATTCGGGGTTTTGGCTATCGCTATAAGAGTTTGGCAAATATAGCCATAATATATTGAGAAGTGATATATATTATACATACGATGTTGTTACAGTATATATGATATGGTAGGAATATAAATATATCTGTGTATGATTGGTATATTTTTATATAGAGGTTGGTTTCAGGGGCATAGGGATGGACAGCCAGATTATATATTTTCTCTAGTGCTATCCAGGGAGGTTGCGTGATGTGGGTGAATCCCCTGGCTTAAGGAGCAGGGAGAGTATAGTCCCCAGGTCATATAGTCCATGACCGCCTCCACCGTTTAGTATTTCTACCATGATCATGAAAGAGTTTGACTTGGTATCGGGGTTAATTTGAGCAAATCCGAAAATGGATGGGCACTTTGAGATTGCATCCTAGAGTTATAACTCGGTGGGATGGTTATCATATTTATGATTATAAAATAGGTATAAATATACTTGTTGTTTATAGTATATTGCTTGAATATGAATATGAGTTATCAGATAACCTTGAAAGGTGTAAAGTGTAAAATGAATAAGATGTTATTCTTCTTCCGGTAGTTTTATATCCGGGGTAATACAAATGTGAATTGTAGGTTGAATCGAGAATAATAAGGGATATTATACGTTAAAGTAAAAATGGTATTTTAAACTAGTGAAAGTTACAATATATGAACGGTATAGTTTCATATAGAAACAAGGACTATATATATATATATATCACATGGATGATTATATCAACAAAGCTTAAGTAATAGCTTACGGTATAACATATTATATCACACAAGGTAGGTGATAACTATGAGGATTTAGAAGATGGATGAAAGAGATTAGTTAGACAGGGTAGGTTAACTAGGTTATTTCAAATGTATGTGGTAGGTGTGCACTAGTAGAAGAGGGGTGAGGTGTATCTCGTGAGAGTGCGATAGCAGTTTAAATATGAGAGATTTCATATTTTAAAAATATGGCATTTGATGCACTTGCTAAATATTTTCAACTCGGGCTCTGACCCGTTTCTCTATTTTCCCCTCTCTTACTATATATGTATATATATTAGGCGTCCAAACATAGGGACGCCTGGATGATGATTCTTTCGAGTCAGACGTTGCTGCCGCAGCTATGGATGCAAGTAGGTTTATTTTTGACGCTTCTATCCTTGCGATCTAAATAGGAGGAATGGTAGTAATATTATGGCCGATAGACCAATTGTATTCATTTATTCTTTTAATGCCTTTTTAGTGCGGCATTTGATTTGGTTGTAATATATTGTACCGAGTGTTCGGTTATTTTATTTCATCTCAATTTTGTGTATATAAATTGTGTGAATGTTTTATTTAGTTCGTTTGGTTAAAAACATTAGTTAATATAAAATTTTGACGTCATACTAATAAGTTATTAGTAATTAAATTGGTTCTCGACAGTGGTGCTAAGAATGAACCATATGAGATTCCTGTTTTAATCTGTTACAGGATTGATCACCCGATATTTTATTAGGCGGGGTGTCACACTTAGCTACCTCGGTTACCTTACATTTGGTTTTCCTAGAAATTCTTTTAAGATCAAAACAACTTTTCCTAAGATGACCCTTTCGACCACAATGCGAGCAAGTAAAGACACGTCGAAAAGTAGTACCTAAGGATTGACCTCTAGAAGTGTTCCTAGGAGATTCTCTAAAAAAATTGGTTTTGGCTTTATTAGTGGGATCGTTACAAGAATCGAGGCCCAAACCACAAGTGTCATTTTTGACTTGAACGGTTCCTAATATTTTATCTAATTTAGCAGACCTACATTCCAAATCAAATTTGACCTTACTAGAGTCTCTTAATTTTTCTTCCAACTCTAAAATTCTAGACCGTAGCAAAACATTCCTCTCTTCAAACATAAGATGCTTCTTTTTCATTTATTCCATCAAACCTCTAAGTATATCTCTCTCGGCTTCTACATATTCAAGCTTCTCTCGAAGAGCTCTCTCACGTGTCCTAAGGTCTTCTACTAAGGCACTCTCATCAACGACCTTGACAAGTTCCTTCAAACTAGCTTCTAAATTCAAATTTGTTGTTTTTAATTTAATAAATTCTTCATATAATTCTCTAAATGCAAATTGAATTTCACTCGCATCAACCTCTTCATCACTTCCACTCGTTCTCTCTTCTCCACTCTAACTACTATCATTTTTTTAGGATTCACAAACAAAGGCCTCGAAAGAGTCATGTAAATGTATATCTTCATGGGAAGATTTATTTTCAGTGCTCACATGACTTGCTATGAACGCGGTAAAGTTGCTCTCAATGGGGGAATCAGGCCCCTTTTCCTTTTCACTTTCATCACTAAGGGTGGCATTATAGTAAATTGGTTGTTTGCCTTCTCTCCTTAGTCTAATGGGTCACTCTCTCGCCTTATGGCCATAACCCTTACAACCATAGCACCTATTTGACTCATCCCTATTAAGATTTTCATTATGAGATTTAAGGAACTTTTCGGCTTTGTCATGCTTAGATTCTTCAAATATCTTATAATCATTTTTAAACTTGTTTTGAAGAAATTTTTGAGATTTTCTCGCAAACATAGCTATGTCCTCCGAGTCACTATTACTCTCATCAACGAAAACTTGTTTTTCCTCCTTTTGGGTTTTCAAAGTGATGTCCTTATATATTTTCTTTTCATTTTTGGAGGGGAACATATCTAGTTCATTGGTTTGCAAATCACTTACTAACTCTTAAAGTTTGGTAGAGTGAAAGGTGGGTAAAGAAGTTAAAATGGTCGCTTTAGGAATAAACCTATCAGGTAGGGACCTTAAAATTTTCTTTACTACACGGTCGTTGGGTATTTCCTCTCCCAAATTAAAAGATGAATTAACTGTATCGGAAAGTCTAGCATAAAATTCATCAAAGGTTTCATTTTCAAGCATTTTGATGGTTTCAAATTAAGTGGTGAGGTTTTGGAGTTTAGAAGCCTTAATGACACTAGTTCCCTCATGAGTGAGTTGTAATATATCCCAAGCTCCCTTAGAGGTTTCACAAGTCATGATACGATGAAATTCATCTAATGTCACTGCACTAAATAAAGCATTTAAGCCTCGGGAATTAAAGTTGGCATGTTGAAATTCGTTCTCACTCCATCTATCTACGAGTTTGGGGACACGCTCATTTACTACCAAACATGTGGGTGGGGAGCACCCGTTAACAACTGAAAACCCTCTCATCTATAGACTTTAGTGCCGATTTCATACGCGTAATTGGAACCATCGAAAAAAAGAAATTTTTAAAATGGGAAAAATTCCATTTTAACAAAAATTCTAAAAAGGACCTTAACGCAAAAAATTAGCACTCCGGCTCTAATACCAATTTGTATCCCCCAAATTTATATAAAAATGATTTCTTTTAAAAACAAATATGAATTTCCTTAAAGTGCGGAATAGGATGGTTCAACACAACACACACAACCTTCAAATTTTAATTACTTTCAAATTAAAATTAAACTCAACTAAAGTGAAATAAAATTAATCCAACATAAATCTTCACTTAAACAAATTTAATTTAATCCCAAGTCCTAAAATTTTCCTAACATGATTAATTCATTTTCCTATATAGCCAAACCAAATTTTATCAAATTAAATTATTTAGACTTGAATTAAATTAAGTTAAACATTACCCAAATTAAGTTTAACACCAAATTAAACATGAGTAGTGCTTTAAACCATATTTTATCTTTTAGTCCTAAGCATGCATCTAGGTGATATAGCAAGATAAAATAAATTACAAACCACTACGCGCCGATGTACGAGAAAAATCCAAATGGGAAAAACCTAGGATAGCCCTAGCCTTAAGTCCACTTAGTATGGATTTATTATTATAAGACATATGACTTGCTTCACACGACTCGATTCCGTCCAAGCCTTGACGCGTCTTCTTGTAACTACCTCCGCCTAGTCGACAATATCAGCACCCGAAGCCTTTCGTCAAGTGGAAACACCACGGCATGCAAATAAACTCCTTTTGGGTCGAGAAGACTACTAATTTATGGTGCCAAGGCTCTATTACTGAAGAAGAAGGTGATTTGTGGATACTGAGGGAAGATAGCTTCATGTGGATGGTACTGGATTGTGCTGTATCAATAGAAGAGTTGAAGAACTGAGCATTTACTTAATTTGATAACTTGTCTGTAAGTCGTCTAGTGTCTGTCAATTCTGATACAGTGCTGAAATATAGGTTTTTCCCGAAAGGAATTTTTCCTTACTTCTTCGCATGTTTGTTTGGTTTGGCTTATTTAATTTGAACTTTATTATTACATGCACACTAAATTAAATCAAGATAAAATTTGCTAAAATTTGAATTTGTTAGTGTTTGGGCTAAGATACGATAGAATTTGCATTCTCAAATTGGTATCAAATCCCGTTACACTAAGTTTTTGCGTGATTCTTTAAAATTTAGAATTTATGGATAATTTGTATAATATAGTAACTCTTTTTTATGGGTCTAATTATGCATACCGAAAATCTAGGATGAGGTCTTCTTTAAAATCTATTGATGAAAGAGTCTGTCTTGTTTACAAAAGAGGGTGGACACCACCCACAATGACCCATGCCAATGTCATAGGCCCAAAACCCATCTCTACTTGGACAAAAAATGAATTTAAATGGAGTAATTTTAACTCACACATTTTATGTTCCATTTTGGAGCTATCACCCCTAACGAGTTCGGTCGTATCATGATGTGCACCACGTCTAAGGAAGTGTGGGATACCCTCTAACTCACTCACGAGGGTACCAATGTTGTGATAACTTATATGCTTCAAAACCTCACCACACACTTTGAGACTATTACCATCTAAAGTATAAGTCCTTCGACGAGTTTATGCACGTTCATCGAACATAGTTAATTATAGTTTTATTTAGGTGAGAAAATTACTGAGACACATTGATGATGCTTAGATTCAGCACCACCAGATAAGTGATGTTGTGCTCAAACCGTAATAACCATGGCAGTCATAGAGATATGTATGTATAAGTGTATGGAAGGAGGTGAGTATAAGTGGAATGAGACAATGATGTATAGTGGTTCAGCCAATTAGGCCTACATCCACTGTGAGTGTGTGATCCATTAAGTATGGGCACTAATGGCCTTGGATATAATGCACATAAGCTCACTTTCTCTATCTACTGTGTGCATAAGCAGAGTTTCAACTAGGGTTACAATTATTGATCCCTTTGTAGGGTTATAGGTGACAAGTATATATAGGTCTTAGGGGGTGTAGTGTACCCCCCAAGAATGCATGATGCATGTGAATGATGATCTAGCCAATCCCCTGCTGACACCTGTAGATGCCACCTGTGATTAATGATGACATAATATTCCCTCACGTGAGGGGGTGATATTATTATAACGGTCTTCCACGTGCCATGTGAGCCTCACACGCACTGTTCCACACGTCTCCCAAACCACGCGCTATGATGATGTCACCCTCGGCCTATAATATGAAGCCGAGGGAAAAGTTCCTTCTGGCAGTGTTTGGCCTAATTTAGGCCTCATACTGTCGTACCCTCGGAGGGTCGTCTCAACCTGATAAGGGATTGACCCCTTGGAGGGTCGTCTGGACCACGATGATGGGTCGGCCCCTTGGAGGGTCATCTGGGCTTGGTGAGGGGTCGGCTCCTTGAGGGGTCGTCTGAGCCTGATGAGGGGTCGACTGAGCCTTATGAGGGGTTAGCCCCTTTAGGGGTCGGCTGAGACTAATGATGGGTCGGCCACCTTGGCCTCATCCCGGTGGAGGACACCCTCGGCCTGGCCGCGGGTATATGTGGGTATATCAATAACCCCCAGCCCTTATCCATCGATATTATTGAGATGGTTGAGGGATAGTGTTGCTTTTGAGATGAGTGTATGATCAGTTTGGTGAGTGACACCTAGGCAGATATCCACTATCGTTCCAGTTTCCAAGGCATGGCGGTTGCACACTTGGCCTGGGACTTTGTGCTCTAATGATGCCCTCCTCGTGGGCCATGTTGTGCCTTGATTAGTGGGCCCACTCATTACTAAGGTATTTAAGCAATTTTTTGAAGCTTATTCCCCTTCTTCTTCGTGCCTGAACGCTCTCTCTCTCTAGCCTCAAATCGCCATTTTTGTAACTTTGGTATTTTGAGCTTTGGCTGTATCACTTGTTCTTTATCAGGTAATCCCTCTCCCCTAGTGCCCTCTTTATATTCCATTGCTCTGTACACTTCAACTATTTTAGGCCTATAGGACTGGATTTTTCTTTGGTTGTTTCATAACTTTCTGGCGTTCTTCTCCGGCGACTTGTTCTCAAGTGTTCTTCATTAAAACCCCTGCTTTCCTTAGTTTCAATCCCAAAGTCCAGCTTGGTCAACTATAAACTTGTTTGTAATTAGCTTAGCCAAATTCTTTTAAGTGTAGGGTCCTCCCCTTAATGCTTAGGAGGCTTTACGATTTAGCCGAGGAGTTCCCATCCCTAAGAGATAAATTCTTCGTGGAGATTAGACGAATAGAGGAAGACGAGGAGAGAAGATGAGGGTCTGACCCTAATTGGGTACGACCCATTTTTCCCGTTCCATTAGCCACTATCGTACCCCCTGAGTCCTTTGGGTCGTTTGGTCGTCCAGTCGAGAGTCAATCGAACGAAGGAGAGATGAATGAGAGAGCATCATCACCAATAGGCACTGGGCCTTCTGGGAGGAGAGAAATGTTTGATCTCTTCTGAGGCTATTCCTGTGACAACTTTATCCCCTCATGCCTTTCAGATGGCCTTTCCTCGTGGACCTCTAACAGGTGATGAGACCAAAGGAGAGGGGACTGAGGATGATGGTGAGGATTCGGATGTTGACCCAGTTGACACCTCCCACGCCTCAACTTATGTTTCCACCAATAGGGATCGCGGCCTCTTGTTGTGGAGGCATACGTTTGGCGTGCCCCCAACATAAGTATGAGGGTTCCCTCTGAGTCTGAGAAAGTCTTCGAGGGTGATGAGGGAGACATCGCTGTATATGAACCGATGTTAAAGGTTGGCATTAGGTTCCCTCTGCACCCTGCCATAGTTAATATATTGTCAGCCCTCGGCGTTGCCCCCTCTCAACTTCCTCCCAACTCCTAGAGAACTATCCTCGATTATGTCTCCTTATGGAAGAATACCTTCACTGACGAGCCTTCAGCCGATGTGTTCTTGGCTTGCTATAATATCACTTCCTCGTCCAAACAGCCTGCGTACTATCATCTGCGGGCGAGGAAGTCTGATAAAAAACTTCTCCATGTGCCACAAACCTCTAACCACGACTGGAAGAAGAGATTTTTCTTCATATCTGGGGAATGGGAATTTGCTGTCGGGGCTCAGCCTTTGGACGATGATTCGAGGGTTCTAAGGAGATGGTCTAACCCCTCTATGAAGGCTAGGTCAGACCCCGGACTTAGTCTGGATGAGAAGGACATATTCGAGTATCTGAGAGAACGAGGAAAAGAGGGTGAACTTGTAAAGTTTGAAGATTTTATGACCCCTCGATTCCTCAAAGAAGCAGGTCTGAGGGTCGGCCCCTTGACAGAGCTATGTGAGTTATTATTTTTTCTCAATCTTTGATTTTTTCCAAGTGTTTCATCTTTGCCTCTGTATTTTTTTGATGTGTCGTCACCTTTCCAGGTCGTCCTGCAGGTATCTCTGACCATCTTTGGGAAATGACTGCCCCAAGCTTACTGTTTGGTCTAGTCAAGAAGAAAGGCAAAGAACCTCAGCAGGCTCTGAGGAAGTCAAAGGCCGTGGGACCGACACCTGTTGAACCGTCTGTCGATAGCCATAAAAGAAAGGGCCCCGAAGTCCCTACTGACCCTCGGTCGAATTCAAGGACGAAGGCGAGGGTGGAGGTGTTTGAGGGGACTGGCTCCTCTTCCAGCATGGGGGCCTTTTGGTCCCAAAACTTAACATTATTGAAGGCTGAGTCGTCTTCCCTGATAGCCATTCTGAGGGCGACCAAAGCTTCTATGTTCTCTTCCCCCTCGATCGCTGACTATGACTTCCTATCAAAGATGCCCTGGGCTAAGGTGTATGACTATGATCTGCACACTCTGGCCCAGGTATTTGTTTTTACTTCATTTCCTTAGTTAGTTAAATTTTTCATTAAATGTTTCCCCAGCCCCTTAACAAGTGTCTTTTTCTATGCAGTTTGTTTGTGCCTTCACATCAGCTACCAAGTGGATGGCTGAGAACTAACAGAAATTTCATGAAGTCGAGAGGGCCATTCAGCATGAGGCTGACCTGCAGGCCAAGCTCGAGACTGCAAGGGCCGAGTTGGAGAGTGTGAGGACTGAACATCCAAGGGTGCTGGATGAGCTGATGAAGAAGCATGATATAGATCTGAAGGCCAAGGACTTTCTTATTAAAGATAAGGATGAGGCTTTGATCAACCTGGGGGCTCAATTCAAGACTGAGCTTGAGGAGGCAGTAAAGAAAGCCGAGGCCGATGCTATGGAGGCCTATAAACTCTCAGACGAGTTTCAAGGCTTCAGTCTTGAATACTTAGAGAGGGGGATCAGGATGGCCTGTCGGTGGGTCATCCTCAAGTTTGTTGATGTTGTCTCTTTAGTCCGCCCTTCTCTTGAGGCGGTTCAATGGGATGACCCCCTGATTGCTGAGGCCTTAGCTCAAGTGGAATCTCAAGTGCATATCGAAGGTACCGGCACATCTGAGAGTCGGCCTGTCATGGTCATAGAGGAATCTCCTATCGATGTTGATGCCTTGCCCACCAATGTCGCTCAATAGGGTGGTTTTCTATAGCCAATACCCTCTTCATGTACCCCATTTTTGTATTTTACTTTTGTTGGGAAAATATTTATAACATTTGTAATATAATGCCTCTTACTATCTCCTATGCTTGTCTCTTGTATGACTTATCTTGTGATGTTTTAAATTAATACTCACCAACTCCTCCCTCGTCTTTCTTGAGGGTAAATGGGGGGCTCGTCCCCACCATTTGCCCTCATTATAGCCGATGGTGGTTATCACCAACTTAATGGTTTTTATAAAGTCCCCCCTCATCTTTCTTGAGGGTGAATGGGGGGTCGTCCCCGCCATTGACCCTCATCATAGCCGAGGGTGGTTACCACCAACCCAATGGTGTTTTATAATTCAAGTCCCCCTCGTCTTTCTTGAGGGTGAATGGGGGGTCGTCCCCACCATTGACCCTCATCATATCCGAGGGTGGTTACCACCAACTCAACGGTGTTTTATGATTCAATTCCCCCCTTATCTTTCTTGAGGGTGAATGGGGGGACGTCCCCGCCATTGACCCTCATCATAGCCGAGGGTGGTTACCACCAACTCAATGGTGTTTTATAGTTCAAGTCCCCCTTGTCTTTTTTGAGGGTGAATGGGGGGGTCGTCCCCCCCCCCCCCCATTGACCCTCATCATAGCCGAGGGTGGTTATCACCAACTCAATGGTGTTTTATGATTCAATTCCCCCCTCGTCTTTCTTGAGGGTAAATGGGGGGTCGTCCCCGCCATTGATCCTCATCATAGTCGAGGGTGGTTATCCCCAACTCAATGGTGTTTTATAATTCAAGTCCCCCTCGTCTTTCTTGAGGGTAAATGAGAGATCGTCCCCACCATTTGCCCTCATCATAGCCGAGGGTGGTTACCACCAACTCAATGGTGTTTTATAATTCATGTCCCCCCTCGTCTTTCTTGAGGGTGAATGGGGGGGTCGTCCCCGCCATTGACCCTCATCATAGCCGAGGGTGGTTACCACCAACTCAATGGTGTTTTATAATTCAAGTCCCCCCTCCTCTTTCTTGAAGGTAAATGAGGGGTCTCCCCCACCATTTGCCCTCATCATAGCCGAGGGTGGTTACCACCAACTCAATGGTGTTTTATAATTCAAGTCCCCCCTCGTCTTTCTTGAGGGTGAATGGGGGGGGGTCGTCCCCTCCATTGACCCTCATCATAGACGAGGGTGGTTACCACCCAACTTAATGGTGTTTTATGATTCAAGTCCCCCTCGTCTTTCTTGAGGGTAAATGGGGGGTCGTCCCCGCCATTGACCCTCATCATAGCCGAGGGTGGTTACCACCAACTCAATGGTGTTTTATAATTCAAGTCCCCATCGTCTTTCTTAAGGGTAAATGAGGGGTCGTCCCCACCATTTGCCCTCACCATAGCTAAGGGTGGTTACCACCAACTCAATGGTGTTTTATAATTCAAGTCCCCCCTCGTCTTTCTTGAGGGTAAATGAGGGGTTGTCCCCACCATTTTCCCTCATCATAGCCGAGGGTGGTTTTAACGAGCATAACCCCAATCATACTATAATTAATCAAACACAAAATGAGGGACCAATGTGACATTCTCATTAACATTCTAAGTGTTTTGTTGGAGCAACACATTCATTACAATTGCGATTCGATAGGACATTACAACACTACTGATAGTATTTCTTCAAATGATCTGCATTCCAGGGGTTGGAAAAGGGTTCCCCTTCTAGGTTTTCTAGTCTATAGGTCCCAGGGACAACTTCATCGATGACACTATATGGGCCATGCCAATTAGGGTGGAGCTTGTTGGGCTTCTGCCAAGTCTTTTTGAGTACTAATTCTCCTATTACGATTGGCCTCTGCTTCACCCTTTGGTTTTAAAACCATGCAGTCCTCTATTGGTAGGCATCTTGCCTTATCTCGACGTCTTCCCTCCTTTCCTCAATCAGGTCTAAGTCAAGTCTCCTCTCTTCCATATTTCTCTGGGGGGTCATATATTTGGACCCTGTGAGTAGGAAACCCAATATTAGTGGGGATGACGGCTTCTGAGCCATAAGCTAGCATGAACGGGGTTTCTCCGGTAGAGGTCTTTTTCGTCATCTTGTAGGCCCACAGTACAGCATATAACTCCTCAACCCATATTTCTTTTACCTCCTCAAGTTTCTTCTTGATCCTGTCTAGGATTGTTCTGTTTGTGACCTCAGTTTGCCCATTAGCCTGAGGTCGACCTGGGGTAGAGAAGAATTGTTTGATACTCACCCTTTCACAGTACTTCTTCAGAGATATATTCTTGAATTGAGTCCCGTTATCTGAGATGAGGGTATTGGGGAGGCCGTATCTACATATAATGTACTTCCAGATGAACTGGAAGGTCTTCTTCTCGGTAATCGTGACCATCAGCTCCGCCTCCACCCATTTTAAAAAAATAGTAAATTGCTACGATGAGGAACCGATAGTTATTTATTGACGGCCCTAGGCAAGGGTCCTACCAGGTCGATCCCCCATACTGTAAATGGCTATGGGGATGTGATGGACGTATGAGGCTGATGGGGCTTGTGAGGGATTGTGGCAAATCTTTGGCATTTATCATTTTACGTATGCAGTGGCGTCTTTCACCAGGGTCGGCCACCAGTATCCCTGGGTTACTATCCTCTTTGCTAAAGATCTACCCCCAATGTGGCTTGAACATGACCCCTCGTGCACGTCTTGCAAAATGTGTGGGACTTCATACGGGTGCACATACCTAAGTAAGGGGAGCAAAAACCCCTTTTTATACAAGGTATCTCCGATGACAGTGAATTTCGCAGCTCTGTATCTCAACTTCTTCCTTTCTTGCCTTGCTTCTGGCATTTCCCCCTCTTTGATGTATCTGATCAGAGGTTCCATCCATGAAGCTTCCTTAGAAACATTTAAGCAAGTGCCAAGTGTTCCCTCAGCATCTTTAATAGTTGGTCGAAGCAAGATTTCCACTGGGACTGTCCTCCTCATATCTGTCCTAGTTGCCGAGGCCAACCTAGCAAGTGCATCAGCTAATGCCATTATCGAGCCTAGGTATCCTCTTCAATTTCAGTTCTCTGAAGCTCTTTAGTAATGACTTCACTTTCTCAAGGTACTTGGCCATCCGCTCATCCTTGGCCTTGTAGGCTCCTAGTATCTGGTTCACTACTAGCCTTGAATCACTATGGGCTAAAATCTGGCTGACACTAAAAGACTTGGCCAAGGAGAGGTCTGCTATCAAGGCCTCATATTCGGACTCGTTGTTAGAGGATTTGAAGTTGAATCTCAGGGCGTACTCGATGTATGTGCCATCGGGTGCTGATACTATCAGTCCAGCTCCACTTCTGTTATCGTAGGAGGACCCGTCAATGAAGAGGCTCCACACAGTCTGTTCTTCTAAGAAACTTCCCTCATTAAGGGACCCCTGTCTAAAGAGATATCTTCCCTCTTAGTTTTAGTCCACTTTTCTTCTAGCAGCGCTTATCTCAGCCTTATTTGAGGGTGTGTCGAAGAGTGGACTTTGTAGGGTATCTGTCTTCCCAAGGCTCTCATCTTCGTCTCCATTATCTTCCCAGGTGAATTCAGCCACGAAATCTGCCAATGCTTTCCCCTTAATGGATGTCCTAGGTTAATACACAATGTCAAACTCCCCTAACTCTATAGCCCAGGCCATTAGCCTCCCTGATTTTTCTGGCTTGTGTAAGACCTGCCTAAGAAGAGAGTCAGTGAGGATGACTATTATATGGGACTGTAAGTATGGCTTCATCTTTCTTGATGCATGGATCAAGGCATAGGCTAACTTCTCCATCCTTGGGTATCTTTGCTCTGCCCCCTAGAGTGCCTTACTATTAAAATACACTGGCTTCTGTACTTCGTCCTCTTCTCTCACAATGGTTGCGCTGATAGCGGATTCTGAGACGGCTAAGTACACATGTAGTTGTTCGCCCTGTACTGGTCGTGACAATAATAAGGGAGACCCTAGGTATGACTTTAACTCCTTGAAAGCCTCATCACACTCTTCACTCCATTCGAAGGCCTTTCTGAGAATTTTGAAGAACGGTAAACACTTGTCTGTGGCTCTGGACATGAACCTATTCAAAGAAGCCACTCGCCTCGTGAGCCTCTGAACTTCTTTAATGGTCTTGGGGGTCTTCATTTTTAGGAGGGCCTTTATCTTATCAGGATTGGCCTCGATGCCTCTTTGATTCACGATGAACGCCAAGAATTTCCCTGCTCCAACCCCGAAGACATATTTGGCCAGGTTGAGCTTCATCCGGTACTTGTCCATCGTATTGAAGGTCCTCTTAAGGTCAGCCACATGATCCTCTGCCTTCAAACTCTTAGTTAGCATGTCATCTACATAGACCTCCATAGACTTCCCAATTTGATCTTCAAACATTTTATTTACAAGGCATTGATACGTTGCCCCTGCATTCTTCAGGCCAAAGGGCATGACCCTATAACAGTATTTCCCATTGTCGGTAATAAAAGCAATTTTCTTCTAGTCCCCAGGGCTTATAAAGATTTGGTTATAACCTGAGTAGGCATCCATGAAACTCATTAGTTCATGGCCTGCGGTAGCGTCTACCATCTGATCAATGCGGGGGAGAGGTAAGTTGTCTTTAGGACAATGCCTGTTGAGGTTGGTGAAGTCTACACACATTCTCCACTTCCCATTGGCTTTTGGGATAATGACTATGTTGGACAGCCATTCGGGGTAGATGACCTCTTTGATAAATTCGGCATCTTCTATCTTCTTGACCTCGTCCCTTATGACCTCATATTTTTCTCGAGAGTAAATTCTCATCTTCTACTTTACCGGCTTTGCACCCTCTACCATGTTGAGATTGTGGCACATGATTTCGTGGTCAATCCCCGGCATATCTGCATGACTCCATGCAAAGACGCTCTGTCTTCTCCTCAACTGCTTGATGAGGTCTTCCTTGATGTTTGACTTCAGATTCTTATCGACTTGGATGATTTTTTCCGGCTCATCCTCATTGAGGATGATGGATTCTACCTCTTCTGCGGCTTCTCCTTTCTTCAGCTTTATCTCATCCCTGGGGTTGAGGGTATCAATATTGTAAGTGGTTGTTGCCTTCTTGTGTCTCTCTTTCTTCGGCGGAGTTGAAATAACATTCTCGTGCTGTCGTCTGGTCTCCATGAACTTCCCCTACCCCGTAAGGGGTTGGAAATTTAACCATCTGATGAACCGTAGATGGCATAAATTCAAACCCCTTGAGGGCTACTCACCCCAGTATAATGTTATAGGTCGAGAAGACATGTTCATCCATCAAAAAGATGTTGGCCTTCTTGGTAAGACATCTCGGCCACTCGTCCCCCATCCTGACATCGGCCTCATACACTCCAAGGGGATGAACCTTTTCTCCACTGAACCCAATCAATGGGTTATGGTATGGAACGAGTCTAGCACGGCTAAGACCTAAGGCTTTGAAGCATGGCCAAAACATCACATCTGCAGAGCTACCCCCATCTACCAAGATCCATGGCACCTCGCATCCGTTCACCTTGGTAGTGATGAAGAGAGGGTCATCATGTGGAGCTAAGAGGCCTTTGAAGTCCATTCTTGATAACCCCACTATCAGAGTATCCATATCGACCTTCCTCCTCTTTTTTGACTTTTCCTTTAGAGAGGTTAAGAGTACAATTTTCGTCACTGCCTTGGCTTCAGCTACGTGGGCCTTCCTATCTGTGACCTCTGACCTTCCTCCTGCTAGTCCCCCAGAGATCATCCCCACACCGAGAGAGATAATATTAAGTCTCTTAACAGGGTCGTGGTTATCTCTCGGAGGGAGGTCAGGGTCATCCTCAACATCAGAAGGGTCATCCCCTCTTTTTGGAGGACCTTCTCTACATGCATCACCTCTCTTCTTTCTGGGGTCGTCCCCTCAGCCCCTATTGAAGGCACTCTTATCAATGTACTTCCTTAGCTTCCCTTCTTTTAACATTTTTCCAATCTCATCTTTCAAAGAAAAGCATTTGTCTGTCACGTGGCCATGGTCTTGGTGAAATTCACACCACAGGTTTTTGTTCCTCTTATTGGGGGTTGCCCTCAACTTCTTAAGCCACTTCAGGGACCGATCACTTTTTATCTCGTTGAGAATATGTTCACAGCTGACCATTAGAGGGGTGTAATTAGCGAACTTGTCGTCCGTAGACCTCTTCTTCCCCTCTTTATTCTTCTTATGGTACTTACCCCCACTAGTGCCTCCTTTTTCATCTTCGTATTTTACGACCATCGCCTCTTTGGCATTCATCACCTTTCCTGCTGTCGACAGCAATTTAGCCATCGTCCTCAGAGGGTCTTTAGCAAGCTTCCATAGCAGCTTCCCCTTCTGGAGTCCTCCAATGAGGGCGATCATGGCTATTCTCTCCTCACAGTCTTTAACCTCTAACTTTTCTTTGTTGAATCTGGCTATGTAGTCTCTTAGACTCTTATCCTTCCCTTGCTTAACATAGAACAGGTGTGTGGTCTTCTTCTGTGGCCTCACCCCAAAGCAAAAGTTATGGATGAACCAGTCTGCCAACTTCTTAAATCTTTCAATGGAGTTTTTTGGAAGAGATATATACTAGACATGCGCAGCCCCAGTCAGAGTGCCAGAAAAGGAAAGACACCTCATCTCATCTGAGATAGAATATATGTCTGTCACCGATTGATACATCTCAATATGATGTATAGGGTTTGTACTCCCATCGTACCTTGGGGTTACCACGGGTGGCTTAAACTTTGATGGCGTAGGGAAGTTGACTATCTTTGCCACAAAGGGTGAGACTATGGAGTATCCTCTCTGAAGAGGGTCCCGACTCTTCATAATATCACCGATCTTATCCTCCAGTCGCTGGATTGAGTCATTCTAGAGCCTCGCAGGGTCGGCTTGGCCAATGTTATCCCCTACCGCCTCTTTGAGGTGGACGGAGGGTTCTGCTGCGATAGTCCTGTGTCGGCTGTTTACTTCCCCCTGACCGTCGTCCCGTCCTAGGGTTCAATCCCCGTGGGGTCGGCCATCTTCTGCCTCCCTTCTGGACCTCGCAGCACTCCTTGATCTGGAAAAATTTTCCCGCAGGTCATTTACTGGGCCCAGCCTCTCAAAGGCTGACCCCCTTCTCAAGTGATCAAAAGCGGAGCCTCTCGGGCGATCGCCAGGATTTTGCCTTCCACACCTCCCTCTGCTCTCCTGGAGAGGTCGCACAGTATTGTTGGACACCTCATACGGCTCCCAGCACTCTATGGGGGACTCCTCTCCCTCCAGATCATCATACCTGTCCTCAGGGAAAGGGTTTCCTTACCTCCCCAAGCGTAGACGTCGGGGGTCAACAACATCCCTCCGCCTCTATGGGGGTGGCAAGTCTTTGCATGGTGCTTGGGGTGGTCCCCTGGCCTTATGATGCCCTTGAGCCACTGCCGGAGTAATCATCTCAGGTGAGACCCCTAGTGGTCTTAGTATGTTCTGGCTTAGAGCTGTGAACTGCTCCTGCATGATCCGCTGGCTTGCTGCCAGAGACTTTAAGACTGTCGCCACATCATCCATCTCAGACTGAGGTGGTGGCTGATTGGAACTGGGTCTTACTCCACTATTCGGTGGAGGAAGCGGTGATTGTGCCATCTCTGGTGCCATGTGTTTGAGCTATGAAGAGTTGAATTGAAGAAAAGACTGGTGAGCTTGAGAACCTTAATGGGTCTCTTTCAATGGTGATACATCTCCACACAGGGGGAGAACTGGCTCACCACCAGAGTGCCCAGTGAAGTCAAGCTGTACAAAGGAACAAATGTCTTCTCATTCCCACAGACGGCGCCAAACTGATGATGCTTAGATTCAGCACTACCAGATAAATGATGTTGTGCTCAAACAGTAATAGCCATGGCAGTCATAGAGATATGTATGTATAAGTATATAGAAGGAGGTGAGTATAAGTGGAACAAGACAATGATGTATAGTGGTTCAGCCAATTAGGCCTACATCCACTGTGAGTGTGTGATCCATTAAGTATGGGCACTAATGGCCTTGGATACAATGCACATAAGCTCACTTTCTCTCTCTACTGTGTGTACAAGCAGAGTTTCAACTAGGGTTACAATTATCGATCCCTTTGTAGGGTTGTAGGTGACAAGTATATATAGGTCTTGGGGGGTGTAGTGTACCCCCCAAGCATGCATGGTGCATGTGAATGATGATTTAGCCAATTCCCTGCTGACACCTGTAGATGCCACCTATGATTAATGATGACATAATATTCCCTCACGTGAGGGGGTGATATTGTTATAACGGTCTTCCATGTGCCATGTGAGCCTCATGCGCACTGTTCCACGCGTCTCCCAAATAACGCGCTATGATGATGTCACCCTCGGCCTATAATATGAGGCCGAGGGCAAAGTTCCTTCTGGCAGTGTCTGGCCTAATTTAGGCCTCGTACTGTCGTACCCGGGTCATCTGGAACTGATGAGGGGTCGACCCCTTGGAGGGTCATCTGGACCATGATGATGGGTTAGCCCCTTTGAGGGTCTTTTGGGCCTAATGAGGGGTCGGCCCCTTGAGGGTTCGTCTGAGCTTGATGAGGGGTCGGCCATCTTGGCCTTGTCCGGATGGAGGACACCCTCGACCTGACCGCAGGTATATGTGGGTATATCACACATATAGTTATAAAGATTTTAAAATCACTTCCAATCCATTTTATTCCTAAGGTTACCGTGGTTAATTCTTTGGGTATATTAGATACACTTAGGTTAGAAGAACTCATAGGAGACCTTCAAACGTACGAGATTAACGTGTTTCTAAAAATTGTTAAACCTAATGAAAAGGGAATTACTTTAAAAGTTCGATCTAAAAAGAAAGAGGAAGTGTCGTCTGGCTCCGAATATGATTTTGATCTTGATGATCTTTCCCTTTTTGCAAAAAAAATCAAAAAAATTCTCAAACTTAGAAAAGAAAATACTTCCAAAGAAAATAAGAGTTTTGATAAAGACAAAAAGCAAGAAAAAATTTGAAAAAGAAGAAAATATTACCCTAAGAAAGATGAAGATAGATGTTATGAGTTCGAGGGTAAAGGTCACAAAGCTCATGAGTGTTCTACAAGATTAAAGAGAAAAGGGAAAGGCAAAGGAAAATTTGCCTTCAACGCCACACTTAGTGATAGCGATGTCGAATCGGTGGATAATGGGATGAATCGCCACATGGACATAACTTCACCGAGTTCATGACTAATTAGGTTAGTACATTTAGTGCGTCAAATGTCGATGAGGAAGATGTTAAACATGGTGACCTCGATATTAGGTCTAGTCATTTCGGAGAGAGTGAGTGAGATGATATTTTGAGTGAGGAAGAGAGTGGCGTTCAACGTTCTTATGCCGATCTTTATGATGAGTCCTTTAAAATGAAGACACAAAAAAAAAAATAGCGCTTAGAGTTTTATCCTTAGAGAAGGAGTTAAAATAGATGAGAGAGAGGGAGTCATCGGTAAGAGTTTCTTTGGAAGAGAGATCCGTTTTAGTAGTGAGGGAAAATAGTGACTTGAACAATAAAGTGGCTTGTCTTACGAGAGATCTTCAAGCATCCATGGAGATTCGTGAAAAACTTGAAGTCCTTGTATCCCAACTCGATAAAGATCTTAAACATGTCCGAGAGGTCAAGATTACTATAGATGATACATCGAATAAGGTTGGAAAGATGCTCCTCGATCCCTCTTTAGGTTTTAGGGGGAGGCGAGGAATAGGTTACGATGGTGCATCCACTTCCCACACCGTATCAGAACCGATTCCTAAATTTATTGTAGATACTTATTGCCTCGACCTAAACCACAAAAGAGAGTTCAACCTAAGAAAAAGATCCAAGGTAAAACCAAACATGTCTATGTTCGAAGTTATTGTAAAAGGAGAGGTCACCTTAGATAATTTTGCTACAAGTTAGGAAGAACTCAACGTACACAGAGTCTCGCACACCACTACACTGACTTTGTTAGTCTTAGAGAGCAACATTAGTTCTTGGTTGCAATTTCACAAAGCTTAATGGAATAATTTCAATGGAGGTCTATGTCGTTTGAGAACGCTTCTAATTCTCAGACTAGAGCCGACAATAATAAAGGAAAATAAAAGGTTACCTCCACTTGGGTACCTAAGCATGATGATAAAGCCCTTGTTGTTCACGTTGCTCTCAAGGTTCAAAATACTTCACAATGGTATTTGATAGTGGGTGCTCTAGGCACATGACCAATGACATATCATTTTTTACCAACTTTGAGGATCTCAAGGAAGGCAAAGTCACATTTGGAGATGGGAGTAGGTTTAGTATTTTAGGATGTGGATGTGTCAACATACCCGAATTTCCTAACTAGACAATGTGTTGTACGTAAAAGGGTTGAAAAAGAACTTAATTAGCATAAGCCAATTGTGTGATGCAAACTTTACGGTGACGTTTGATCGATCCAAATGTAACATATATGATCACTCCGAGGTGTGAGGATCGAAGATAATTGCTATGTGATTATTCCCAAGTCCTCCTTTGTGTGCAACTATGACACGATCTCCTATATAGACCTTTGGTAAGAACGACTATGTCATGTGGACTTTAGAGATGTTGAGATTAGTGAAAAAGGACCTAGTTCATGGCTTACCATCACTTGGGAAACCAACTTCCTTGATTTGTGTACCTTGACAATAAGGAAAAAAAATTCAAAATCCCCTTCGAAAGTTGAATACCATTACCACCAAGTGTATTTTGGAGTTGGTTCACATGGATCTTATGGGTCCTAATCGCTCGGAGAGTTTAGGTGGTAAGAGATACATTTTAGTGATCGTTGATGACTTTGCTTGATACTCTATTGTGGGATTTTTAAGAAAAACGTATGATGCAGTTGAGTTCCTCACAACCAAGTGTTGAGACCTAAAAAATAAACACGGTGTCACTATTAATTGGATGCATAGTGATAATGGAAGTGAATTTAAAGAAGCAGGATTCGTTAGCTATTGTGATGGGGTGGGCATCAAGCACAATTTTTTGACCGTTCTCACTCCTCAACAAAATAAGATAGTTGAGAGGAATAACTTAATGATATAATAAATGGATAGATCCATGCTTCTTGGGAGAAATGTGCCTAGAAGTTTTGGATAGAGGCGGTGAGTACCGCATGCCATATGTTGAATAGGGTATATTTTCATCGACACACGCTACACACACCATATGAGTTATGGACGGGGAAGAAGCCCAACCTATTGTATTTACATGTCTTTGGGAGTACATGTGACATCTTGAGAGATATAGAGAACTTAGAAAAGTCCGACTCCCGGAGCGATGAGGGGATATTCTTAGGTTATTGATCGTCAAGTAGGGATTATTAGGTTTTTAACCTAGTAAGTTATAAGGTTATGGAGTCAATAAATGTCAGGATTAGATATAATGAGTCGTCGACATCTATTGACCCTAACCCCAAGTGTGAGGACTATGCACCCCTAGTGACAATCCTATCCTTCCTCATACTACCCCGATGGACCCCACTCTTGACTAGAGGATCCACTCGATTGGGTTCGAAAGAGTCATGACCCTTATGTTATATTTGGTGATCCTACACTAGGTGTCAAGAACTCACGCTCAACTTAAGAATTTGGTTAGTTACCTTTGCTACAGCTCCTTAGTCAAGCCCAAGAATGTGAAAGAAGCACTCAAAGACGAGCATTAGATATCCGTTATGCAAGATAAGTTGCTTCAGTTTTGCAAGAATGATGTTTGGGAGTTAGTACCCTGAGCTAACAAGACAAATGTGATAGGTACTAAGTGTATTTATAAGAATAAGATGGATGAGAATTATACCGTAGTTCATAATAAGGCTAGGTTGGTCACTCAAGGCTACACACAGATTAAGGGTATAGACCTTGACAAGACATCTGCTCCTATTTCTAAGCTAGAGACCATCCGCTCATTACTCACCATATCATGTCATATGCACTTCAAGTTATATCAAATGGATGTCAATAGTACTTTCTTTAATGACATTATACAGGAGGGAGTTTAGGTGGAATAACCAAAGGGGTTAGACCCAAAGCACTCGGGACACATCTTTTATATTAAGAAAGACCAATATGGTTTGAAGCAAGCACCCCATTCTTGGCATGAGATAACACTTCCTATATATTATCTCATGGATTCAAAAGATGGGGAGTGGATAAGATGTTATTTGTGAGGAGAAAGAATGGTACTATCTTGGTTTCCCAAGTCTATATAGATCACATAGTATTTGGATCCACGTACTCATGGCATGCTCATACTTTTGAGGAGTAGATGAATAACGAGTTTGAGATGATCATGGTGGGTGAGCTTAAATTCTTCTCAGGTCTCCAGATGAATCACTTAGAGGATGGTATTTTCATATCTCAATCTGAATATTCTAGGGACCTAGTGAAGAAATTTTATTTAGACTCCGCTAAGCACTCATGCACCCCTATGAGTGCATCGACTAAGATGAGAAAAGATACTTTAGGCAAGGATGTAGATAAAAACCTTTATAGGAGCATGACAGCTAGTCTTCTCCACTTAACATCTAGTCATCCCGATATTGCCTTTAGTCTTTATCTAGTCGTCATGATATTGCCTTTGTAGGAGCATGAGTACATCGACTTGCTCCCACTTACACTTATCATCAAATACGTGACTGGGACTTTTTCCTACGATATTCGTATTCCTTTGATACCAATAACCGGTTGTCTACCTATTCGGATGCCAATTAGGTCAGGGATTTTGATGGTTGTAGAAGCACCTCAAGTGGGTGTCTTCACTTTGGGAGTTATCTCGTCTCTTCATTGAGCAAGAATCAAAACTATAAATCGTTGTCCATGGCGGAGGCTGAGTATAGTACTATCGTGAGTTATTGCATGCAACTCTTATGGATGAAGAAAATGTTGGAAGACCATGGTAGTTCACAAGGCACAACGATAATTTTTTGTGATAATACAAGTGCGATATATATGTCTTATAATCCGGTCCAACATTATTGCACAAACCACATTAGGATACGTGCGCATTTCATCTGTGATCTCATTGAGGAGAAAGTCATGTCCTTGAGATTTGCAAGCACCGAAAACTAATTAACCGATATTTTCACGAAACCTTTAGATGCACCTAGATTCGACGATCTTAGGAAGTCTTTATGTATTTTCTCCATTGATTGAGTTTGAGTACTTTATTTAGTGTAGGGTGTTTATCATGATCATATCTTATATTACTATTGATAGATTGTATTATCATTGTATTGATATGTTTTTCTTTTTGTTATATTTTGAAAAACTCCAAAAAGATTTTTGGTTTTAAAGAAAAAGTTTGAAAAATTGAAAGAGATTGTATTCTTTGTAAAAAAAAATTTTAAAAGACAAAAAGATTTTTATACTTTGTCTTTTCCCCGTGTATGGATGAACATTTAAGATTAAGATCACCCCTACATTCCATCCATTCACGTGACTTTTTCATAGTGCTTTGAGACATGGCTTTGTGTCATTAGTGTTCTTAATAATGTGTGGATAACATTTCGTTGAACATCGTTGATTACTTTCTAAATGTTATACTCTTTGTCACCTTTATTGCACATGTACACAGACTTTTTGAACATTGTACTTACTTATCATCTATCAAATACGGTGTTCTTAATTCAGTTATGCTTAATAATAAACTAAGTATAAGAAGAGATAAGTTGTGCTTATAAGAACCATTGCCCAGATTTCGTTTCCCAAAATAGATTGATATATGTTAAGCAATGGAAAGGGGATACGAAAGAGCAAAATTCTCTTTGTGTTAAAATCCACCATTTACCAAAAGAACCTAAAAAGATTAACGACACAAAAAATATAATTTCTAAGACCATATAGTTTATATTCATTGATGCTTCACTACATATGAGCATTATGATTTCTTCAAAATATTTGGGAGAGAATTCTTATATATGAGATATTTTTTGGGAGTTATAAAGTAGAAGACTGGTGGGTTTGAACAACGAACTCTCATAAAAAACATTAAATAGTTCAACATTATTGTTTTGAGAATCATTTAAATTCATTGCATATTGCATAAGTGAAGTCAATTTCATTTAAGTTCAACATTTTATACCTAAAGTAGAAATTGAGTTCTTTCTTTAGAAGTGTCTCATGACTTCGTGCACCTATGTTATGAATGCTTATGTTGATTTGCCTATGAAAAATGTTCACACAATTACATTTCTTTTTCACGATTCGAATATTTAAATGTTATTCCATAGTGACTATGTGTTTTTGAACATATAAGTATTTTTGTATACATATATTTATTTTACTTGGAAAATTGAAAAAAATCAAAAATAGTTGTTTCATAAGGGCATAACACATTATACCTTTAGGATTATCATTACGCGTGCTCATTGCTTATCTTTGTGATGATATCTTTTCTTCTTAATGTGATGCTTATTATTCATGTTTAGATTCTACTCTTTTGTCTATTATGGACAAAAAGGGGGAGAATAAATTGAGGGGCGGTTTATCAATTTTTAAACTCATACACATCATGGTAATTCTTTTGTCCTATGCGTGTAGGTCATTTCACCTTGATAATTTTTGTGACGGCAAAAGATGAAGACTTTTCAGTTGAAGACTTATAAGTTTATTCATGGCCTTATTTTGCCTTGTCATCTCAATGATATGGCCTTATTCGCTATATAATTCAAAAAAATCTGAAGTTTACAAAATAAGATTCAAAACTTGGGAAAAACAAATATAATAAAGTGGGAAATAATTTCAGTGATGGAAATTTTAAGAAAAATAAGAATGATAACTCCAATAAAGATGAATCTAATAGAAGTTATGAGTGTGAGGGTCGCGGTCATAAAGTGTTCGAATGTCCCATACTGCTTAAGAGACAAGGAAAAAACAAAGTTGTTTATAATGCTACTCTAAGAGATAGTGATGTCTTGTTAGATAATTCAGGTAACTGTTCACTTCCTGGATGTAATTTTACTATTTTCACAACTAGTCATTCCAGTAACTCTAATATGTCTCATTCTAATTATGACAATCTTCTACATGAAGGCCTCAATACTAGGTATAATCATTCCCAAGATAATGAAAATGATGATGGCTTCAAGGACGGAGATTTGGATGAAGGTGATCTTTAATCCTCCTATTCTGGGATCTACATTGAGCTCACAAAAATTCAAAAAAGGAATAAAAAGTTGACTATAAAGGTGTGACATTTAGAAAGAATTTAGCTGCCTAGAAGGAGAATGAAGCATGAGTGAGTCAACTTAAGGCCGTTAAAGTTTCTTTGTTTTAGAAGATCATTTTGGTGGGAAAAGATAAGGATGACTTGACTTCTAAATTCGCAAGACTTACTACGGATTTCATGACGCTTTAGAAGTTCGTGAGAAGCTAGAAACAAAAATTGTCTTACTAAAGAAAGATCTTGAGGCTTCTCATGAAGTAAAATTCAATCTTGAGGATAACTCCAAGAGAATGGGGAAATTATTTCTCTGACATGTCTTAAGGAAGAAAGGTTATCAAGAGAGAAAACTTATAGGGTATGACGAGGGTGAAACTTCCAAGTCTGAATATGTACCTATTACCAAATTTATTTTCAAAACAAACACTCCTAAACTTAACCCACTAAAGAGAAACACTCCTAAACAAACCAAAAATTTGAAATTCGTTCAACCCTATATTTTTACTTATTGCAAAAGAACGGGACATATGAGAGACTTTTGATACAATCTTGAGGGGGATTATCATTCCCATTCTCCCGCACCCCACTATAGCCATCTGGATAGTTTTAGAGAACAAGTTGAATATCTTGTTCATAATTCTAAAGGCTTAATGAAAGAGTTACAATTTTTGTCTACTCCTCATGGGAACTCATTCAAACCTAATACTAGAAATAACAAAAGAAAGAGAAAAAGGAAAACCAACTTCCTTGGTTTGTGGTACGTGCTAACATGGAAAACAAATCAAGAGTCCATATAGGAAGTTGAATAATATTACAATCTCTCATGTATTAGAGTTCATACACATAGATCTCATGCATCCCATGCGTATAGAGAGCATTGGTGGTAAAACGTATATAATAGTTATGTCGATGAATTTTTGAGGTATTCTATTGTAGTATTCCTTGTGGAAAAAATCGGGAGTTGTTGAGTTTCTAACAACAAAATGTCGTGTTTTACAAAATCAACATAGTATCACGATAAATATCATTTGAAGTGATAATCGCACGAAATTCATTGATGCCGGTGTTAGAGAGTTCTGTGATGAGTTAGGAATCAAAAAGGTAGGCACACCTCAACAAAACGACATTATTAAGTAGAAGAATATGGCAATGTCCATGCTTCTTGGTCTAAATGTTCCTAGGCATTTATGGTTAAAGGCATACACATACCACTAAAGCTCCATAAGAATTGTGGATCAAAAAAAATCCCAACCTATCATATTTTTTAGTCTTTGGGAGTCCTTGTTGCATTATTCACGATAGATAGCACTTAGGAAAGTTTGACCCTAGGAATAACGAGGGAATATTTTTACGATATTCATCGAACAACCGAGCATATAGGATTTACAACCTTAAAAGATCCAAAATCATAGAATCGATAAATGTCACAATTAAAGATGATGATCCCTCATCATTTATCCAGGATGATCTCACTTATGAGAATAATGCACCCTAGTGATAATCCCATTATTTCTCACAATGCTATGGTGGATCCCATTCTTGACAGAGAGGATCCACCATCTTGGGTTCGTAAACGTCATGACCCCACAAAGATTCTTGGAGATCTTAACCAAGGAGTTAAGATTCCTGATCAATTTGAAAATGAGGTTATCTATTTTTTTCTACACCTCTCAAATAGAACCTGAGAACATTAAGGAAACACTTAAGGAGGAACACTGGATTAATGTCATGCAGAAAGAGTTGCTTCAATTTAAAAGGCATGATGTCTGGGAATTAGTCTCCCAGCCTAGTGTCATAAACATCATTGGAACTAAATGGGTTTATAAAAAATAAGATGGATGAGCATGGTATCATTGTTCGTAATAATTCTAGGTTGGTTGCTCAAGATTACACTTAAATTGAGGGTGTTGACGTTGATGAGACATTCGATCCTATCACTAGGCTAGATGTTATTTGTCTTTTTCTAGCCATAGCGTGTTATCTAAACTTTATGTCATATAAAATGGATGTTGAGAGTGCATTCCTTAATGGAATTCCACAAGAGTAGGTCTTTGTGGAACAACCTATAGGATTTGAGGATTTGAAGATCCAAAATTCCTAATCATGTCTTTGATCTCAAGAAATCCCTATATGGATTAAAGCAAGCTCCTCGATCTTAGTATGAGAGCCTTACTTCCTATCTATTGAACTATGGCTTCAAAAGAGGGGAAGTGGATATGACAATGTTCATGCATAAAGATAAGGGGGATATTTTGGTTTTACAGTCTATATCAATGACATTATCTTTCGCTCCACTTGTGATCGACATACTCATCTCTTTGAGGAGCAAATGATGAGTAAATTCACGATGAGTATGGTAGGTGAGCTTACAATCTTCCTAGGTCTTTAGGTTCTTCAAGTAAAGGATGGGAGTTTCATATCTCATGCTATGTATGTGAGAGATCTGGTGAAGGAGTTTAGTTTAGACACTTCTAGGCACACACATACACCCATAAGTTCTATGACTAAGCTTAGCAAAAGACACCTTGGGAAAGGACGTTAAGGAAACCCTTTTAGCATCATAATAGGTAGTCTTGTTTACCTAATTGTCAGTCATCCCGATATTGATTTTAATTTCAAAATATATGCTCAATATCAGGCATCCCTAAAAGACTCTTATTTCCATGCTCTTAAACGAATCATTAGATGTGTAAATGTCACTTTTGATTATAGGTTATGGTATTCTTTTAATACCGATGATTATTTATTGGATTGTTCTGATGCTGATTGGGATGGGGATATAGATGGTTGGAAAAGCACCTCGAGTGGTTGTTTTTATTTTGGGAGTGCTCTAGTTTCGTGGTTGAGCAAGAAATAAAATACAATCTCTTTCTCCACGGCCGAGAGCGAATGCATAGACGCTGAGAGTTATTGCACACAACTCTTATGGATGAAATAAGTTTTGGGAGATTATGGGATCAACCAAGGCACCATGACCATTTTCTGTGACAATACTAGTGCCATTCATCTTTCTCGTAATCCATACCAACATCCTAGGACAAAGCATATTAAGATCCGCGAGCATTTCATTCATGATCTTGTTAAAGAGAAAATCGTATCCCTAAGCTTTGCTACCACTGAAGTTCAATTCGTCGATCTTTACATTAAACTATTAGATTCTATTAAGTTTGAGAATTTTAGGAAATCTATTAGTGTTCTTTCCATCGATTGAGTTCGGGTCTTCATCTAGTTTACGGTGCTAGTTAATTATTATTTTTATCCCCATAAAATAGATTGTACTTGTTTATATATATTTTATGAAATATACAGAAACATTTTTGTTTCTTTCTTTTTATCGAAAATTCATAATAAAGGATTTTTTCATGATTGTGTGTATTTTGACATGGTTAAGTTTTTTTGAAACACTCATTCACTCATTTCCACGTGACCTATCATGGTGTGATAGATTCGGTTATGCTTCCATAGTGCTTAAATATATCTTTTCAGCTATAGTGATGTTCTTATGTGACTATATCCTCTATGTTGGTCTCTTATCATCACCTTTCTTGTTCACACATTTCACGGTCTCTCTCGAGCATTGGTGTTCTTTGCATAAGCTAAGTGAGATGTTCTCCACCCTATACTGTCATTTCCATATAGTTCTCCCAATATTGGTGTGCATGTAAGAACCATTGCGTGTGAGTGTGTTATGTGTTTAATGAGAATGAGGTTGGAATGGCTTAAACTGTGATTGACGCATATTCTCCTTTGCACGAAAAGCCACCATTGGAAATAGACCATTTGTTAAAACAAAAATTTTACTATTAAGGTCCAATTTGAGACTGCATCGTATATCAAAAAAAAGTGAAATTCCTCACTTTTCATATAATGAGAAATTCCAATGAAAATCATGAATGTTATGATGGATTTTAATTGAAGATCAATGGGTTTGTACAACTCCAATACTATTAAATTTTTCCTTAATGATTATTTGGGTTACAAATCATTGAGTTTTTGGCATATATGAATAAGTGCATTAGCCTCTTATAAGTGTCAGCATATTTTTGTCACTAAGGTTGATTTAAAAACTTTACTAGTTTGATTTGTCTATTTTTCATCGGGCACTATCGTGTATTCATGAGTTGATTCTCCCGTGATTTAGGCTCATGCCCATACATTCCATTTCAAAGTTTTAAATATTTTCTCACGTCACAATGAAAAGTTTTCTTTTGATTTGTTATTTTGATTTTTGAGTTTTTTATCTCTTTTTGGTTTATTTTTTCATTAATTTTTTGTTTTAGGGTCTTTCGAACGAGTTCTCCCTTTCATTCGAATGAGATTTGTAGTTCGTTGGAATGAACTTCAAATGGTTATCTAAAGAGGTTCTCCTTATCTCCAGATCTATATTCATTTGATCCTCGTTCGATAGGCGTTCGAATGAATTTTGCCTTTCGTTCGAACGAACTATCTTTTACTTCTAATGAGACTTTAATTTTATTCGAACGAACTCTACTTTTCGTTCAAACAAACTTTAAAATGCATTTTAGGTTTTTACTCAGCCTTTTTTCACTTAAGATTTCATACATCCCCATTTATCATACAACAGCAGCCCTTATGCGATTTATCCTTGTTGGATTTATCCTTGTGGGAATCACCCGTGTGTGATTCATCCCTTGAGATCATCTCGCTTAGGTTTCACTTTATTGGGGTAAGTTTTATTTTTCTTCTTCTTTCTTATTTTTCATTTTTTTGTAAGGTGTATGTTTGTGTTATTCTTCTAATATATACACATTTATATTTCACCGAAAAAAAATTCTCTATGTGTATATGCTTGTTCCATTGAGCACAAATATATATCTTCCAATTTTTTGCGGGGATTTTTCTCCTCTAATTCATTTTTCATTTAAAAATTCAAAAAATATTTTTTCTTTACCCCCTCATGAGTGTTTTATATCCATTTTTCCATCAATTTAAATTTCTTAATTATTTTTCTACTGAATTGGGGATATATCACACATGTGCTTTGATTTTGTAAATTAGTTGTTACTTCTTCTAATTATTATCTTAATTATTTGTTGATTATTGGGTTTTTGTTTGTCATTGGTCTTGGTGTTTGGTTGGATATTTTATTGGAGATAGGTTCTTACACCTATGTGAGTTCCTTTATTATCAGGTCCTTCCTATTCCCATTCCCTTGAATTGTTATAGAGGGAGGCTGCAAGTTTTGTTCCTCTTGTGACGAGGCTTCTGAGGAGAACATTCCTCCTCAAAAGACACCATTATTCGTCGTCCTCCCTACATGCCCCTTCATTTTCTAAAAATGAGCATTATTTTCGTCTAGGTTTCCATTATAGGTCTATCGTCCGAAAGCGGTTTGTCACCCTATCAGACTTTTCTTTGACTTCACTTCTCGATTGGTTCGTGAGTCATGATCGAGATCCTCTTTTTTCTATGTATGACGTCATTCTTCCCGATCTAGTGTGGGAATTATGTCATCATATAACATCACATAATGTCACCCTTCACTCCTATGTTTGAGGTATTGACATCGGTGTTACCTTCAACACTATTGTATTTCTCTTAGGCATTCCCGAGGTCAATAATGTTGTCTTCCCTCAGCCTAAAGAGGATCGGATTTCGATGCATGATATTCTTTCGATGATTTTTTACAGCACCCATGCCAACACATGCACCCTCTAGAATTTTGACCTTAAGGTTGATTTTTAAATCCTTAATTGGATCACATGCTCGTCCTTCCTTCTTCGTGCTAATATTACCCAGATTTCAAATGAGCACACATATTTTATGCACGCCATCAGTTTTGATTTGATCATTGACCTTCCTGCTATGATGCTAGGTTTTATGGTTGTTGATGTAAAAAATTAGATTGCTTCTAATTATTTAATCACAGATAAATATAAATGAGACCAAGAATTTTAAAGTGGTTCAGCCTTATATGAATGGCCTACGTCCACTGTTTCTGTTATTGCCAAGTGTTTTAGAGTTCTCGATATATAATTCTATCAAGAGAATCCCGTCCCCTAGAATGAGGGTGATACAATGTATTTATAGCCTTTAGGCTGTACATGTGAAAGGGTAAACAATTAATGCCCTTTAAGAGTATACGTCTGTATGATAAGCATTCAATGAATAGTTGAACTGTTGATTATCAGGCAATCAATGCTGTGGCTGAGATGCAGCTTTGGCAATCAATGCTGTGGTCGAGATGCAGCTCGGACCGCCTTAGTTGCTCGTCGTTCAGGAGTTCCTCGGAGTATTGGAGTTCCTCGGAGCGCTGGAGTTCCTCGGAGTGAGTGAGACTTGGTCGGGGAAATAAACCTCCTCGTTGTTATTATGCCACGTAGATCGACACATGTCTTCTTATGATTCGTCTATATCAGCATATTAATTTTGGTATCAACAGAAGCCCCCAATGTTTCATTTTTCGAACTTTGAGGAATATGGAACATTCTTTCTCGGTATATGGCAATATTAAATGACCTTCCTGGTGTTTAGGAGCATTTTTTTTGTGTTCGAATGTCTTCCAAATTCGCCGAATCCGCCTTTTTGAATTTTTATAAGCGCTTCGATCTTCGCGCACTTTTTGTCCTTTTATCCGCCGGTAGCGTAATAGTTTCTTTTTATAATCATTTCTTTCGCCGTTTACCAAGGCAAAGTATTTAAGCTTCTTAGGCAATCCCATCATCTTCTACCTTTTCCAATTTCTGCTTTCGAGTTTTCCATAGTCTTTCTCTCTCTTGTGCGTTCGTCCCTTTCTTCGTTTGTTGTCAACAGATCTCCTTTTTCCTGTAAGATCCTCTTCCTTCTTCTTCATTTCTTTTATTCGCCATGGTTTATGCTATTGAATCTCTTGAGGAATTCCGTTCTGATTTTTCTATTCCATCTTGGGTAACTTTGGAGAATCTTTCTGAGCCTTTAGAGTATTTTCGTTTGGCTGAGGGACACTGGTTCCCCAGCCTCTTTATTGCTGAATGTGGATTTTCTTTTCCACCAAACCCTTTATGCTTAGAGTTCTGCCAGTATTTCGATGTTGTCCCTGCAAAAATAATCCCCAACACATGCAGAATAGTTAATGGGGTGTATAGGTTAAATCAAACTCATGGAACCCGCATAGGAATTCCTGAGATTATGTATTGTTATAGATGGGTTGTTCTAGATAATATTTTTTATTTAAAAACTAGATTTTTGAATAGGGCCTTAGTAATTAACCTCCCTGATGCAAATAGGGATTATTTTGAACATGGGGTAATTATCAAAAATTGGCAACATGCTCCTTTGACTGGAGATGAAGTATATCAAGGTCCCAGATGCCCTCCATATGGCAATGGGATAGGTTATTTTCATTTTATTTTATTTCTGAAATTATGATTTCATTATGTTTGATAAAATGTATGACTGATATTTCAATATGTTTTTGTTTGCAGTTGACAGTAAGAGAAAAACTCCGAAAGAAGCTGAAGTTAATATCAAGCATTTGAAACATATCTGGAGTTTGCATAAGAAAGTTGCAGACGAGCACATCAGGTCTGCTTCATACTTGTTGCAGTACAGGAGCTATACATCATCCTTTACTGCTCGTCCTGTGGTCAGCACTAGTGATCCAGTGTCAATTCCTGAGGACTCTTCTCCAGAATCTCACATTCCTCTTAGTCAAAAAATGGGCAAAAGAAGAGTTCCTACTCTCTTTGAGGAGACTACTTCTGCTGGAGATGGGAAAAGGAACAAGACTGAAGTCCCAAAGGGGACAAAGAAAGTAGATTCTGCCCCTTCTGTTGCTCCTCAGAAGGCTGCCGAGAAGCCCCCAGTGGCTCCAAGCAAGAAAAATGCACCTGTGGAAGTGATCCCAACCAAAATCTCTTCTTTGGTTGAGACTGTTGAAATACCACCGAGGAGATTGAAGAAATCCTCCTCGGTCAATTTGGTTGAAACCATTCCCCAGCTCCCAGTTAGTGGAGCTGGTGTTCCAACTATTATTCCCCCGAGCTCTGCGATGAGCTCGGTAAAGACTTGGATTATTCCTGAGGTCCAAGGAATCGAAGAGAATATGTCTAGGGATATGCTTACATCCCTGGCTACTCGTCACATTTCTTCAGTAAGTTTCTCTTATTCTGAATTTTCTTTCTTTCCATCAATACATGTATCTCTTTGATGACTTATCATTATCTTCTTTTTTCAGCTGGTGAGTTGTTTTAACACCATTGTGAAGAAAGATGAAGCAATCAAGGCTTCTAGCTCCTCGTCTGGAGTGGAGGATGCTTTGTTGGGGTTAACCAAATCTTTGAAGGATTCTCGTCAGAAGTATGACGAGGATAGGGCTGAATGGGAGAAGAAGTTGGCTGCAGTTGAGGCAGAAAAGGTGCAGCTGGAAAATAAAGTGAAAGATTTGGAGGGAGAGAAGAAGAAGTATGACGAGAAGCTCAAAAGCTTTGGTGAGCTTGAAGACAAGATGAAAATGGCAGAAGAAGAACTGTCCCTTCTGCGAGAAGTGAACCGCCAGAAGGAAGAGGTGGAAGCCAAGTTGAAGGCCACCGAGGATCTTCTATCCGAGAAGCTCTCCTCGGAGAAAATGAAAAGAAAAGTGGTGGTGAAGAAATCTTTCCGTACTGGTTGGGATAAAGGATGGGACAGGGGGTAGCAGCAATGATGACTCAGGTGGAGTATGGTAGTTTGAAATACTTCCGAGATGGTTGGGTGGCTGCCCTGCAAGAATTAAAAGTTAATGAGGACTCATTACTGTTTCAACAGCACCTCCCTGGTCCTCCCCCAATTATTGAAGATGAAGAAGAGGACGAGGCTGCCTCCGAAGAATCTTCAGTGGCAGTGGGTGATCCCATCCTTACTCAGCCTGCCGACGAGGAGATTTCATCTCTTCCTGCTCCTCCTGAACAAGTTCCAGCTTCAGACCAACTTAGTGTTCCAACCAAGCAACCGAGCTCCTCGTCCCAGCCTCCCGAGAAAGTCTTGGGAGACAAGGAAAAGGTGTGAAGTTGTTCGGTATTCTCTTTCTATTTTTCTTCTTTTTTAAGTGTAATCAATATCTTTGTAACTTTGCACCATGATCTAATAAAATTTGAGCTCTTTTCTTCCATATGATTGTCTCTCTTCTATCTGTACTCTATTTTTATTTTCTTTTTGATGATTACTTTTTCTTTCTCTGCTAGTTTCTGGCCTGGATGGATATGCTATCTGCTAATGATACAAAGCTGATGCAGTAATGTCATGAATATTATAAAGCTGGTCACATAGAATTGAGTGCATCAGAAGTTGCCGACATCCTTGGTCATGATGCTTCAGAACAAGCAGTCGAAGCTTATCAGTACCTGAAAGGCTTACTTGACCGAGCTGTGGCCAATAATGTGGCTTATTACGAAATGATTGAAGACTTGCAAGGCACTCTCGATGAACTTCAGCAGCAGTATAAAGAGTCTTCAGCCCTGTTGCATGAGGGGTATGAGAAGAGGTATCAGCAACTTTCTGCTGAGAAGGGCCACAAAAAGCTTCTTGCTGGTTACGATGTCAGGGATAGAACCTTAAAGGGTGAAGTTGAAGCATGTAGACAAATTGCAGAGCTGCTGGAGCAGGAGAATAACAACTTGCAGAAAGATCTAGCACAGTATAAGTCTGCAGCTTCATCTTTCACTGCCTTGGTACCAGTCACCGATAAAGGATTCTCATTTTTAGAAGTGGAGAATGCTAAGTTGCGAGAAGAGTTAGAGGCTTTGAGAAGAGCTGGGCCTTCTACTGCTATTCGGGGACGAGGAAGAGGTTCTCGTGGACGAGGAAGAGTTGCTCAAAATATTGTTGAGGAACAAAGTAATCAACCTGCTCGGGGATGACCAAGAGGTCTTCGTCGTACTGTTGAAGAAACTCGTACTCATTCAGCATTAGAAAACCAAGCATTCCAATTGATGGCAAAGAATCAAGCCTTGTCTGACATGTCAAAGAAAATTAGAGAACTGGAACAACAACTCTCTTCAAAGAATTCAATGTTGGAGACTAATGAACTTTTCATCCAGAGTCTTCACGAGAAGCTTGAGAAGTTGACATTTCAGTTTCATAAACAGCCCAGGGAGTTCTGGATGGCTGGATACAACGAAGCATTATTCCATTTGGATGATCGTATCCATAATGCCAATAACGAGGGCTACAAGCAAGGTTGGCTGAATGCCTTGGGCGTACTGAAGCTCGAACAAGGACACTACATGTGGGACTATCATGATCCTGGGTTACTTGACTTGCCAGTGCCACCATATAATTTGGACATGGAATGGATCCCAGCTCGTGCCATTCCTCGGAGCTTAATTGTAAAATACCTCGGTGACTACAATCTTCATTCTCAGATCGAGGTATCTCGTCCCGAGCATCTTCTGGACACACCTTCAATAATGAACGTCAGAATGCTTCGGGATCCTAACTTCATCAATTCTCGCCTTTGCCTGGAAGATCCTCCTGCTGGCGAGGAGCCTGTTTCAAAAGCAGCAGGGAAAAGACCAGTAGAATAGGGAATTCTGATGTAATAATTAGTACACAATTTAATATCAATGTAATAAATTTGTGTAATTCATTTTGAATTTTAATGAAAGACTTTCATTTTCTGTTTGCAAATCTGTATTGTTATTGTCTTGTGCTTGTTAAACACTTTATATTTGTGCTTGCATAACAATATTGTGTGGTTCATCGACCAACTTAGTAATAAAAAATTACAAGTATTAGTAATGTTGCTCGATCACTTAATAATAAAGTAATGAGTATAAAAATGTTTAAAATTTTTCCAACCAATCAAGGTTGTTAAATTATGCTCGTCGACCAATTATAGTTGGTGAGAGTTTATTCCCGACTAACCATACTTGGTAAATTTTTGTCTTTTTCATAAAATGTGTCCGACCAACCAAGGTCGATAAATTCTCCTCGTCGACCAACTACAGTTAATGGGTTTTTATCCCCGACCAACCATACTTGGTTCAGTTTGGAATATTTTGTTCTACGAGGAACTCTTGTATTTTCTGGAATAATTCTTACCTCCCGACCAACATAAGTTGGCATTTGAGAGCATATCTTGTTTCCTAACCGAGATTGGCATTTTTAGGAGTATTGTTCTCGCTCTTTTACCAACCGGAGTTGATCTGAGTTCGAACTATCATATCCACTTGCCCTTTTACCAAAATTGGTCTGAGCCAGTGTAAGCCTCCTAACCAAAGGAGTAGGGTTTCCTAACCAACCGGAGCTGGTATTTTTAGGAATGTCGTGTTCTCGCTCTTTTACCAACCGGAGTTGGTCTGAGTTCGAACTATCATGTCCACTCACTCTTTTACCAACCGGAGTTGGTCTGAGCTAGTGTACGCCTCCTAACCAAAGGAGTATGTTTGTTCTTGCTCTTCTACCAACCGGAGTTGGTCTAAGCTTGAACTATCGTGTCCTTGCTCTTTTACCAACTAGAGTTGGTCTGAGCTTGAACTATCATAGTTTGTAGTGTGTAACACTAGTATTCCCCGAAAAACTTTCAATACAAGGAGAGGAGATGGAGAAATATCATCGTTTTATTCATATTGATGGAACTGCTTTACATTTTACATCACTGATAATACTTGCGTAGGTGTTCAGCATTCCATGCATTCTTAAATTCCTCTCCTTCTAGAGTCGCTATTCGGTAAGTTCCTGGTCGAACAACTTCTGTAACTCGGTAAGGTCCATGCCAGTTTGCTTCCAACTTATTGTGCTTCTGAATGACCTTCTTTAGCACGTAATCTCCTTCTTTTAAGTTGCATTTTTTCACCCTCTTGTTGTAGAACAGAGTTGTTCGTTATTGGTAAGCAGCATTCCTAATGGCTGCCTCTTCTCTAACCTCCTCGAACATATCCAAATCTAATCTCCTCATTAAGTCGCTGACTGGGGAATTGAAATTCATCACTCTGTGTGTTGGAAGACCCAACTCGGCAGGTATTACAGCCTCACTTCCAAATGCCAGCATATATGGTGATTCTCCAGTTGCTGCTCGGGGAGTTATTCGGTAATCCCACAATACTGACTGTATCTCATTAATCCAATTAGCTTTATCCTCACTTAGCCTCTTCTTCAAACCATTTAGTAATGTTTTGTTCATCACTTCGGTCTGTCCATTGCTTTGAGGATGGCCTGGTGCTGAATGAACCTTCATAATGTTTGACTGATGACAATAAGCTGCAAACTCCTCATTATCAAATTGTGTTCCATGGTCTGTGATGAAGGCATGAGGGAGACCATATCGACAGATGATGTTCTTCCAAACGAACTGGTACACCTTCTCGTATGTCATATCAATAAGGGGCTCAGCTTCTACCCACTTAGTAAAATAATCCACTGCGACGACGAGGTACTTGAATCTTCCTCGGGTCGTTGGCAGTGGTCCAACCAAATCAATTCCCCACATGGAAAATGGCCAAGGGGAAGTTATGGGTGTCAACAATGCTTGTGGAGTTCGTCGAATGGAGGAAAAACGTTGGCATTTATCACATCTCTTAGCATAGGCTATACAATCAGCCCTCATCATCGGCCAGTAGTACCCTTGCATCATCAGCCTTTGCAAAAGCGTCTGACCTGCTACATGGGCTCCACAAGACCCTTCATGGATCTCTTCAATCAATCCTTTCACCTCGGAGGGATGTACACATCTTTGAAAACCTGCCATAATTCCTCGTCTATACAAAACACCATTAATTAGTACATACCGAGCAGCTTTGAACTTCAATTTCTTAGCAGCGAGCTTATCCTCAGGTAATTCTCCCTCCTCAATATATGCCCTTATAGGATCCATCCAAGATGGTCCTAAACCAAGGGTAATAATATTCATCGTCAGGTCTTCATCTATGCTACGACTTTCTAACACTTCAATTGGTATCGTTCTTCGCAGCTCGGTACGAGTAGCTGATGCTAGTCGGGCCAGTGCGTCTGCTCGTGCATTCTCCATTCTTGGTATTCTGATCAACTGAATGGCATCAAATTCTGTCAACAACTCCATCACCTTTGCATGATACTTGATCATTAATTCTCCTTTAACTGCATATGTCCCCATCACCTGATTCACAATTAATTGAGAATCACTATATACCATCATTTGCTGCGCTTCCATAATCTTTGCTAAATTAAGACTTGCTATCATGGCCTCATACTCAGCCTCATTATTGGAGGCTTTGAATTGGAATCGCAGGGCGTATTCCATGTCAATCTCGTCTGGGGTGTTCAAAATAATCCCTGCTCCACAACCTATTGTGCAAGATGACCCATCTACATATAATCTCCATATAGGCAACTCGTCTTCAAATTTCTTATCTGACAGAGTTCCTTGGTGAAATATTTGTTGTTTATTTTCATCCTCCCCTGTGATTTCTCGCTCTTCGTCGACCATCTCTTCTCGCCCTTTTACCAACCGGAGTTGGTCTGAGTTCGAATTTGATGATCCTTCTACATCCACAAGCCCTTTTACCAATCGGAGTTGGTCTGAGCTTATGTCTGTTGATCCTGTAACATCCACAGGTTGATCAGCGAACAACTTTTGTTCCTCGAGGGTATCAGGATAAGTAAACTCTGCTATAAAATCTGCTACAGCTTGCCCTTTTAATGATGATCTGGGTTCATACACAATATCATATTCACCGAGCTCTATTGCCCAGTACATTAGTCTCCCTGGCTTTTCTGGCTTATAAAGGGCTTGTCTCAATGGCATGTCGGTATACACGACGATGGTATGGGCCTCGAAATATGGCCTCATTCTTCTACTTGCCTCAATTAATGCCAATGCCAATTTTTCCAGCTTTGGGTACCTGATCTCTGCACCTCGGAAAGCCTTACTTGTGTAATAAATTGGCTTCTGGACTCCATTCTCCATTCTGATCAATGCTGAGCTGACTGAATTCTCTGATACTGCCAGGTACAAGTATAACTTTTCTCCCGTTACTGGCCTAGACAACAGTGGAGGTGCTCCCAAATATTTCTTCAAGTCTTGAAAGGCTTTTTCACATTCATCATTCCACTCGAAAGTTTTTCGAAGTGTTTTGAAGAATGGAAGGCATCTATCAGTTGCTCGGGATACAAATCGGTTGAGCGCTGCAACTCGTCCTGTAAGACTCTGCACTTCTTTCTTCGTCGTTGGAGATCGCAACCCTAAAAGAGCTTTGATCTTTTCTGGATTCACCTCAATGCCTCGCTGGTTGACAATGTACCCGAGGAACATTCCTTCTCGTACTCCGAATGTGCACTTCGTCGGGTTGAGCTTCATTTGGTATTTATCCAATTGATCAAAGGTCTGACCTAAGCCAACTAGATGATCAGCAGCTTTCTTGCTCTTTGTCAGCATATCATCGACATAGACTTCCATATTGCAACTGATTTGTTCGTCAAAAACCTTGTTCATCAACCGCTGGTATGTCGCTCCTGCATTTTTCAAACCAAAAGGCATAACATTATAACAATAAGTTCCCCTAGGGTAATAAAAGAAGTACTTTCCCTGTCTTCAGGTTTCATTTTGATCTGGTTGTAGCTAGAGTAAGCATCCATGAAGCTGAGTAGCTCGTGTCCCGAGGTAGCATCCACTAGTTGATCAATTCTGGGCAATGGAAAGTGGTCTTTTGGGCATGCCTTGTTGAGATCGGTGAATCAACACACATTCTCCATTTATTGTTTTTCTTTTTTACCATCACCACATTTGCTAACCAGTCTGGATATTTCACATCTTCAATGAATTGGGCTTTCTGGAGCTTCTCGACCTCCTCTTGTATGGCTTGATTCTTCTCGGGACTAAATACTCTTCTTCTCTGCTTTACAGGCTTGATCTCCTTATTCACATTGAGCTCATGACATAAGAAGCTTGGATCTATTCCTGGCATATCCTCATGACTCCATGCAAAAGTTTTCTTTCTGTTTCTCAAGAAATTTACCAACTCCTGTTTTATTGAAGCATCCAACGACGAACCTATCTGAGTTGTTTGTTCAGGGTGTTCATCGTCTAGAATAACATTTTCTGCAGATTCCACCACCTGTCCTTTTACAAGTTGGGATTCCTCTCTAGGATCCAGTGTTTCAATTTCTGTACCTTCATCCACCTGGTAGGTAGTAGTCTTTTTCCTTGACTCTTCAAGCTCCTCTTGCTCGGCAGATGAATAATAGCATTCCCGAGCTACTTTTTGATCACCTTTCACAACTCCTACTCCAAAATTTGTTGGGAATTTTAAGCACTGATGCACTGTAGATGGAACTGCTTCGAACTTCTTCAAACCAACTCTTCCCATGATGATGTTGTAAGCTGATTGCACATTCTTATCCATCACAAAGAAGCGTATTCTCTCTGTTCGACAAGCAGGCCAAGTTCCAATGAATATATCCAACTTGATCGTCCCAAGTGGAAAAACCTTCTCGCCAGCAAAACCCAGGAGAGGTCTGTGATAAAGCTCCAATTGAGATAATTTTAAATTTAAACTGTCAAAGCATGAGTAGAACATGATGTCTGCCGAACTTACATTATCTACCAGAACCCTTGAATCACTACTTCTTTCATCCTCATTTTGATCACCAAAGGGTCGTCGTGAGGGTAAAGAACACCTGCAAGGTCGTTTTTTGAAAAACCAATGACCAGCTTCTCTTTGTTTACCTTCCTCGGGCGATCCTCTTTAGTCAAATTTATCCGTTGAATGTATGAGCAAGCCTGAGCCTCACCGAGGTAAGCTTTTCTTTCTGCAGTAAGATCTCGTCCTCCTGCATCTCCACCTGTAATAACATTACAGTCAAATGTTCCAAAGCGTATTGAAAATACCTCTCGTTCTGGCTGCCTTGGTTTCTTGGGAAGGTCGGGGTCATCATATGGATCATCTTCATGGTTTCTCTTCTTTTTTTCCTCAGCTCGATGAGGAGATCTAGACCTTTCTCTAGTTCGGTCATTATTTCTTCTTTCGCCTCCCCGATCAACATACTTTGCTAGTTTCCCTCTTCGGATGAGTGTTTCAATCTCGTTCTGAAGAGCTATGCAATTTTAGGTCATATGGCCATGATCCTTATGGAACTCGCAATATTTCTCCCTATTCCTCGTGTCAGGGTCTGGCCTCAGTTTCTTTGGCCACTTTACTTCCACGTTATTCTTGATTTCTTCCAAGACATGATTAATACCCATTTTCAAAGGAGTATAATTATCAAATTTCTTCAGGACTTCCCAGGATGACTTATTATTCTTAGAATGCTTGTCACCACCATTGCCCTTATGCTCTTTCTTCTTAGATTTGTCGACTTCCACTTTGGTTTCTTTATCCATATTCTTCTTCGCAGCCATAGCTTCCTCAGCATTCATGATTTTGGCCGCTTTTTCCATCAACTCTGACATAGTTGTAGGTGGATCTTTTGCCAAAGTGTAATACAATTTGTTAGGCAACAACCCACTCATCAAGGCGGTGATTGCTGTCTTTTCTTCATAATCTATGACTTCCAGCTTCTCGTTATTGAAATGAGTTATGTAATCTCTAGTACTCTCACCAGATTTTTGTCTAACACTTAACAAATGTGCTACTCGTTTTACTGGCTTTGCTCCAAAACAGAAATTGTCGATGAACAACTCGGCCAGTTGAAAGAAAGTTGAAATCTTACCCCGAGGAAGATTGTTGTACCATATCTGGGCAGATCCAGTAAGAGTTCCTGAGAATGCTCTGCATCTCATCTCGTCGGGGACAGCATAGATGTCGGCAGCAGCTTGATATTGCTCTATGTGAAGAACAGGATCTGTCTTTCCATCATATTTGGGGGTCACCACAGGGGCTTTAAACTTTGATGGTGTAGGAAAATCCACAATGGCCTGGACAAAAGGTGTCCCTTGAACAAAAGTTCGTTGTAGGGGATTCTTCGCTTTAGCCATTTCTCCCAATCTATCCTCCAACTGCTGAATGGACCCTTTCCACGCATCATTTCCCTCCTCGGGCCTATTAGTTCGAGCAATTAATTGTTCTGAAGTGGCCTCTTGAGATCTATCTTGACGAGCAACTGGTCGTGATTGTGCTGATCCTTCTCTTAGATCTGATGGTTGTCGGAAACTCCTCGACATGGTCTTAGGTGGACTCCTATTCCTTCTAGGGCCTAATCGACTGAATGGAGACAACCTGCTCAGTCTTTCCAAGGCACTGGGTCTCTCTGGAGAGAGAGTGATACGTTGATTAGCATCTGTAGCCCGTATTGACGAAGTTCTCCCAGGTTGATAAGAGAAATCATCAGATCCCTCACTACGATATGACTCAGAATGCCTGGATCGTGAAGAAAGTAAATAAGTTTGCCTCTGACCACTTCGCTATCCAGAATGTGCAGGTGCACCGCCATTAAGGGTTTGTATGAGTTGCCGCATTGTTTCTTGCATGGCGGTTTGTCCTTGAGCCAGATTCGTCATAATTCCGGCCAGATCTGGAGGTGCAGAGGGATTTGGAGGATTTCCAGCATTTCCAGCATTTCGATTGCTAGATTCCAGATTATCTGCCATTGATGATGAATGATTTTTGATGAAAAACGATAACAACAGTCATTTCCCACAGACGGCGCCAATCTGTTGATGTAAAAAATTAGATTGCTTCTAATTATTTAATCACAGATAAATATAAATGAGACCAAGAATTTTAAAGTGGTTCAGCCTTATATGAATGGCCTACGTCCACTGTTTCTGTTATTGCCAAGTGTTTTGGAGTTCTCGATATATAATTCTATCAAGAGAATCCCGTCCCCTAGAATGAGGGTGATACAATGTATTTATAGCCTTTAGGTTGTACATGTGAAAGGGTAAACAATTAATGCCCTTTAAGAGTATATGTCTGTATGATAAGCATTCAATGAATAGTTGAACTGTTGATTATCTGACAATCAATGCTGTGGACGAGATGCAGCTTTGGCAATCAATGCTGTGGTCGAGATGCAGCTCGGACCGCCTTAGTTGCTCGTCGTTCAGGAGTTCCTCGGAGTATTAGAGTTCCTCGGAGCGCTGGAGTTCCTCGGAGTGAGTGAGACTTGGTCGGGGAAATAAACCTCCTCGTTGTTATTGTGCCACGTAGATCGACACGTGTCTTCTTATGATTCGTCTATATCAGCATATTAATTTTGGTATCAACAATGGTCTAAGTTCCCAACAACGAGACAAAACCATACATTTTTATCTTCTTTACAAGATCCTTGTTACCTGTATATATTTGGTTGCTCAGGTCCCCATCCTTCCTAATAAGGAGAAGATGAGTTTATTGTCCACCATTGATGGGATCTCTCTTCGCCAATCTGAAGGCCATATCCCTTATGCATGAACTGCCTGTCATCTCCCTTTACCTTATTCTTCTTCCACATCTTCCTCTTCTTCTTTGAGCCCTACCTCTGATTCTTTAGGTTCTTTACCACCCTCTTAGTCTCCTCCTCTTAGGGTTTCTAAGTTAGTCTGGGAGTTGACTTCATAGGTACAGTCCCTTTCTTCCTAACAGTAGGAGGATAAGCAGAGGTATGATGCTGAGTTGGCAAAGTCGCAGTAACATCAGTCTAGTTTGCTTACGCAGCTTACCCATGAAAGTGAGCATCGAATGCTGATGGAGCCCTTGTTACCAGCTCATTTAGAAGAGATGTGGCATCTAGAGCAGCGATGTGAAGTTAGCTCGTCTGGAGAGGATCAGGAGCCTTCTAATGCAATTGATGATTATCGTCCTCTATATAATGGTTGATTAAGTTATGAGAGTTTCTGTGTGGAGTATTTTGTGGTTGTGATAATTTTTTTAGTGTGAGAGAGAGAGAGAGAGAGAGAGAGAGAGAGAGAGAGATATTTTATAGTTTGTGAGATAGAGAGATGTACATGTATTGTTTATTTGTTATTATCTCCAGTGATCTTTTGAATACTCTTTTACTTTGTACTACATTTGGATTCATCCTTATATTATTGACCTTCGGTTTCATATTCTCTCAGTGTATACCTATTATGTCCTTGCTTGATTTTATCTACCATATGTTATAATTTATATGGACATCTTTATACCCTTTATAACATGCTTTCCTACTTATATTTCATTATGACAATTATGCTCATCCTTTGTGTGTATGTATGTATGTGTTGATCTTCTTTGCAGGGTATTTTATATATCCCTTTGTCTTTTCTAGACAAAAAAAGGGGGGAGAGTTTTGGTACGTAGGGGAGTTTCTTACTTCCATTTTATATACTTTTTATTTTTCCTATTCATCACGATATTTATTGTTTCGTCTGTAGGTTTTCCCTATCATTATTGCATAATAATCTACACAACGAAACGCCGTCTAAGTAGTTTTTAGGTAATCCATGTTGATTTTTTGGGCTTTGGGATAGGAATAGATGGCTTAACGGCCCGGCTTAGCATATCTCATTTTTTTCGTATTTTGTCCCGTAATAGCCAAAGGGAGAGATTTGTAAGGAAAATTTTCAATTTAATCATATGTATGTATTGCTTATTCCGTTGATCAAAACGCGTAGGTTTAGTTTTGTGTCATGTATCTGTTACTCAAGCCTGTGATCCGAGACATTCAAGTAACTACTTTTTCTTCTACATAATTGAACACACTCCACGTATCTCGTGAATAATCATAAGTGTATTTTAATTTTTATTCTGAGGCTATTTATACTTTAAAATGTTTCCTTGAAAAAATTTATGTTTGATTAGTCATTCAAATGACATTGATAATGTCATTCGAACGAGAAGGCACTGTCATTCAAGCGACAATTCCAAAGATATTGCATTATCGCTCAAACAATGTTCTAATGAAATCCAATTGACTTGGGTTCTGTTTTATTTATTTTATCATCTGAAAGTTGTTGGAAGCTCGTTCTAATGATACATGTCATTTCTACGAATGAATTCTGATCATGTTCCAATGAGATATATAAACTCGTTCAAATGACCATATGATCTCGTTCGAACCAACTTTGCGAATTTTGAGAAAACATTTTGACTTTTTCCTCATGCAAACTCTTGATAAAAATAAGGTTTTCTCTCTTATTTCGTTAAGCCTCTTTTGAACAAATATGTTTTTTAACCTCTAAGGAATAACCTCTTTTTGACCTAAATCCATATACAGTCTTGATTATCTTGATCGCAATACTAAGATCAAACCCACACATATTATCCTTCATATTTTTGATGTGGTGGATTACACACGATTGGATGATAGTTGAGCTTATCGAAGGAGTCTAAGGCATGAAATTGTTATGAGGCTAACACTAGACTGTGCAGTGGCTATAAACGGAGGTGTGAAGATTTCATCTGCATAGGCTTGAGGAGTTAAGAGTTGTAAGTCTTTTGAGTCCACTTGTAAAACCTTGTTTATAGTGAAATTTGTCTAGGCCTGACCGTCCCAGGATTTTTTTAGTTGGGTTTTCCTCATACATTGCCGTCTCCTATGTGATTGTGATTGTATTTTAATTTCCTGATTAATCTTGCATGCAAAGATAGAAACTAAGCTATACAAGATTAAATTGGTAATAATCGGGTTTACATATTTACAAGGCTTGGACTGAATTTGGTATAATATGTTATCACATTAGTCTATTTGATTTTTTATTAGAAAATTGGACTTTCAGAATAGATTATAGATTTTGGATCTAAGATCATTTTCAAAATGTAAAATTATGTGGATTTGAGACAAATAAATAATACATTGTGGGGTTCAAGTATTACGAGTGTTAAGTGAGATGAAGAAAGGGTTCCATTTTGTTTAATTTGTATGTTTAATTTTTCCAAGTATGTTGATTAATATATTTTTCATTTTGCAAGATTGAGATCATGTTCATCCCAAGTCAATTGTATTGAAATCTGGGTTTGAAACTATGTTTGTAATATGCGTATAACTATTAAGTGTATTACTCAGGTATTATAGTGTTTATTAATTATTGAATTACTTTGTCATGATTTCTTTGGGTGGTGGTGTTCTTGGTGATTTGAGTTGTTATTTTTATGACATGGAAATAAAAATATTAATATGTGTGTCAAACTTGCAATGTTTCCCCTATTAGTTTCTTCAAAAAATTATATTCATGGTGTCGAAATTACTTTGTACAATGTTTTAGAAACTATTGAAGAATTAGGTATTATGTGATACTTATATTCATTGTTTTTTTATTTGTATGATGTTTTAAAGAGCCAAATTCAAGGTCGATACTTGATTAGTTGAGAAGAAGAAACCTAAAAAATGGATGTCTTATAGACACAATAATTGTTTTTTATGTCCTTGAATTGTTTAGTTATATTGAACTCGTGTATTACAAACTTTATTATATGATGTCGGATTGTAAGTAATTTGTTGCTGGATATGGGTCACTAATACTATATATGCCCAGAATAATGATAGGCTTACCGGGACTTAGTACTGAGTTAGAACCGGCCCGCTTTATTTGCTTGTACGATTGTGTGGGAACCACCAGGTTACAAGTCAAATAAAGTGTGTCCAGTACTAACCCGGTACTAAGTCCCGGTAAGTATAGTATTACTCTAAAAAGAAATACATAGATAGATTTTTAAAAATCTATTATATTACTAACAAACTTATACCGTTAAAAATTTGACAAAATGTTACACTAATTATGTTCAAAATATATGACAGTCTATTACGAAATATTTTGTAATGGTTAAACTCTATTAGTATATCAGAATTAGTAATGGTAATTTGCTCGTTTGGTAATGGTAAATTTCCATTTGTAATATGTAGTTTTCTAACTGTAAATAACCGTAACTAATTTAATCCCTATACATTTTTTCTAATGGAATGTTACCAGTAGAATTTTATAATAGAAATATATTGTTACTCCTAGTGCATTTTGGTGTAGAGATTACGCAATTCACTAATTGTCTTTTAAGTATTAGCCTCTTACTAAATTTTGACTTACTAGTTTCTAAATTTTCTTATATCCACCTTTTGACTAAGAAGTTGAAGTCATTTCAATAACATGAATATTTATATGATTACCAGCCAAAAACCTATTTTGGAGCAGATATCGACCCAAATTTTCCCGTCCATTTCACCTCTTTGGGCTTATAATTTACTTAGATGAGAATTCACCTTTAGAACATAATCTTAGAACTAGGGTTTTTTCAACCACGTTTAAATTTATTTAAAGTTATTCATGGTATATGGCCTCAATTTACACATAGACTTTTACAAACAACATTCAAGAATTAATTAAAATACTCAATAAAGTTCAAGAATATTACAAAAAAATATTCAAGGAGAAACAACATTACTAAAAGGTTTCAAGCATCACAAATTGACATCAACGTGATCAAAGTTCCATCAACAAGACAACAAGAGCTACAAGTCTTCATCAAGCACTCAAGGAGATCGACACATAAAGCTATATGGGATTGGAGTGACTAAATGTAAGGTATAACACTTCTTAATTGATGAAAGTTGGCTTTAAGAATGATCCACACACATTTGCAACCTTGAAGAACCTAAATCAAACATTTACACCTTTCAAAAAAGAAAGAAAAATAAAAATATTTGCATGAGATAGAAACGTTTGTATCTAACGGGTATACAAAAAATTGGTTAGTTTTCAGAAAAAAACTTTTTGCAACTTTTATCATTATGACCTCAAATTGCTCCTTTATGTTCTAGCCCAATATATACACCATTTTGTAATTAAAATGTAGAACTTAGAGCATCCGAACACACAAACAAAAATATTCAAACACACACACAAATATTTAAACACTTGAAATAAAGGGTTCCCCATAGTTTCAAATTTTAATCGAAGTTCTTCCACTCAAATCAAAAGTTCTACATTCATAGTCCAAGTTTAATCATTTGAAGAGTAATATATCATTGGAAAGAGAGATTTGAAATTGAAGAAAATTGTTCTAAGTTATGGATTCTTCAACTTTCAACAAAAAATTTAGGGAATAGCTATTGGCACTCCAAAGAATTCTTCTAACACTCCATTTTCAAACCAAATGTCAATTATACCCTTAAATTTACAAAATTTAAATTTCTAATTTTTTGTCTCCAATTAAAACAAATGTATTTGAAAAACAACTAAAAATTTGTATTTTTATAAAAAAATATTTTTTTTACTTTTCATAACTGTTTAAAAAAACATTTCAAGACTGTTTTAGCCAATGTAGTCCCTCAAATCTGTCCTTTTAATAATTATAAAACAGTTTTAATAAATAAATAAAACAGTCTTTTATTAAAAAAAAGGTTTTAATAAAATACAATTTTAATTAAAAAAAATAGCCTTTTATTTAAAAAGTGTTTTATTAAAAATGTAAAACAGTCTTAAAACTGTATTTTATTAAACATTTTAAAAATTATTTTTATTAAAAATGTAAAACAGTTTTAAAATTGTATTTTTTTAAAACAGTTTTAAATTGTATTTTTTTACACTTTTTACAGTTTGAAGTTGTTTTTATTAAAAATGCAGTTTTAAAATTGAATTTTTTTAAAACAGTTTTAGATTGTATTTTTTAAACTGTTTACAGTTTTAAATTGTTTTTATTAAAAATGCAAAATGGTTTTAAAACTGTATTTTTTTAAACAATTTAAACCCTTTTGAACTGTTTTGCATTTTTAATAAAAAACAGTTTTAATAAAAATAATTTTTATTACAAACAATTTTAATAAAATACAATTTTATTAAAAAACGTTTTTTCTTTCTTGATAAAAAACTGTTTGATAAACAAAAATTAGATCATGTTCATTGTTGATGTAAAAAATTAGATCATATCTAATTATTCAATCACAAATAAATAAATGAGACAAAGAATTTTTAAAGTAGTTCAGCCTTATAAGAATGGCCTACGTCCACTGTTATGTTATTGCTGAGTGTTTGGGAATTCTCGATTACAAGTTCAATCAAGAAATTCCGCCCCTTTACAATGAGGATTGTACAATGTATTTATAGCCCTGAGGCTGTAATGTGAAAGGGTAATACATTAAATGATGAACATATGAAAGGGTAATACATTCAATGCCCCTTAAGCGTGTGCGTCTGGATGATAAGCATTTAATGAACAGTCAAACTGTTGGTTATCCTGCTATTAATGCTTTGTTCGAGGTGCAGCTCGGACCGCTTGAGTTTCTCGGACCGCCTAAGCTTCTCGGTACTCAAGAGTTCCTCGGAGAGTTCTTGTTCCTCGGAGTGTATAAGTTCCTCGGGGAAGCAATGTTCCTCGTTGTAGTATGGTTCCTCGGAGCGTGTGAGTTCTTCGGAAGTGTTTGTCATTGCCACGTAGATTGCCACGTGTCATCACTTTATTGAGCCATGTCAGCAGACTAAATTTGGTATCAACATAAGCCCCCAATGTTTCATAGTTCAAAATTTGAGGAGTAGGGAACATTCTTTCTCAAAATATGGTAGCTTTAAATGGTCCTCCTGATTTTTAGGAGAGTTTCCTTCGTATTTATTTCTCCTTCCAAATTCGTAGAATCAGGCTTTTTGAATTTTTATGTTCGCTTCGATTCCCGCGCCCCTTTTTGTCTTTTTAGCCGCCGGTAACGTAATCTTCTCTTTTTGTAATCATTACTTTTCCTTTTCCCAAGGTAGAGTATTTAAACGCTGCAGAAAATCCCATCGTCTTCTACTTTTTCAAATTTATATCTTCGAGTTTTCCTTCGTCTCTTTATCTCCTGTGTATTTATCTCTTCTATCGTTCGTTGTCATCAGATCCACTCTTTTTCTGTAAGATTTTCTTCTTTCTTCTTCATTTCTTTTATTCATCATGGTTTACCCTCTTGAATCTCTTGATAAGTTTCGCTCTGATTTTTCTATTCCGTCCTGGGTTGTTCTGGAAGAGCTTTCTGAGACTTCTGATTATTTCCGTTTGGCTGAGGGACATTGGTTCCCCAGTCTCTTTATTGCTGAGTGTGGATTTTCTTTTCCACCCAATCCCTTGTGTCTGGAATTTTGTCAATTCTTTGACGTTGTTCCTGCGAGAATAGCCCCAAATACATGGAGAATAGTTAATGGGGTTCATAGATTAAATCAAATCCATGGAACTCGCATAGGAATTCCAGAAATAATGTTTTGTTATAGATGGGTAGTTGGTGATAACACTTTTTATTTAAAAACTAGATTTTTAAATAGGGCCTTAGTAGTCAATCTCCCGGATGCCAATAGGGATTATTTTGAGCACGGGGTTGTCATAAAAAATTGGCAACATGCTCCTTTATCTGGAGATGAAGTTTATCAGGGTCCCAGATGCCCTCCCTATGGCAATGGGATAGGTTATTTTTATTTCATTTTATTTATTTTGAAATTATGCTTCTTTTGTGTTTGATAAAATGTGCCACTGATATTTCAATGTTTATTTATTTATTTGCAGTTGATAGTAAAAGAAAGTGTCCAAAAGAGGCGGACGTTAACATAAGACATTTGAAACTTATCTGGAATTTGCATCAAAGTGTTTCCGACGAGCACATTAGGTCGGCTTCATATCTGCTGCAGTACAAGAGCTACACCACCTCTTTTACTGCTCGTCCGGTAATAAGTGAAGCAGAGCCAGTACCATCTTCTACCAGCTCTTTGCTTGGGTCACACGTTCCTTTAAGTGAAAGGATGAAGAAGATAAGACCTCCCACTCTCTTCGAGAAGCCTGCCTCTGGTGCTGGAGAGGCCAAAAGGAGTAAGATTGACGTCCCAGGGGAGGGGATAAAGAAAACTGATGCGCCTTCCTCGGCTGCTGCTGTTGTGAAGGTTATAGAGAAACACCAAGTGGCTCCGAGCAGGTCTGCTGCTCCCGGTGAAGTGATTGTAATATCACCGACCAAGAGTTCTTCCTTGGTCGAAACTGCTCTGTTCCCCCGAGGAGGCTAAAGAAGAGCTCCTCGGTCAATTTGGCTGACACCATCACTCAGCCCCCAGCTACTGGAATTGGTGTTCCTACCTTTGTTCCTCCGAGCTCTGCCATGAGCTCGGTAAAGTCTTGGATCATTTCCGAGGTCCAAGGTACTGAGGAAAACCTTTCTCGGGACATGGTTACCTCATTGGCTGCTCGCCACCTTGCTTCTGTAAGTCCTATTATTTTGAACTTTTCATATTTCCCTTGTCATTTCTGTTTCTGACTTGCTTTCATTTTCTTTTCACAGTTGATGAGTTGTTTCAATATAATTCTGAAGAAGGATGAAGCAATTAAAACTTTAAGCTCCTCATCTAGTGTGGAGGAAGCTCTGGCGGGCCTGACGAAGTCTTTGGAAGATTCTCGCCAGAAATATGCTACTGACAAGGCAATCTGGGAGAAGAAACTTGCCTCCACCGAGCAGGAAAAAGCTCAGGTTGTTGAAGTCTCCAAGGAGTTGGAGAAGAGAATAAAGGACTTGGAAGGGAAAAATAAAGAGCTCGACGAGAAGCTCCAAAATGCTGGAGAGCTTGAGAATAAGCTCAAGGTTGCTGAAGAGGAGTTGGCTCAACTTCGGGAGGTAAATCGGCAGAAGGAGGAGGCTGAGAGAAAATTGAAAGCTGTTGATAACCTGTTGTCCGAGAAGCTTTCCTCGGAGAAGTTGAAGAGGAAAATGGCTGTGAAGAAGTCCTTCAGCGCTGGCTGGGACAAGGGGTGGAACAAGGGATTGGTTGCCATGGTGTCGCAAATGGACTATGGCAGCCTCAAGTACTTTAGGGATGGATGGGTCGCTTCTCTACAGGAGATGAAAGTGGATGAAAATTCCGAACTCTTTCAGCGACACATCCCTGGTCCTCCTCCAACTCCTGAAGACTTAGAAGAGGACAAAGCTGCCTCCGAAAAGTCTTCTATGGTGATGGGAGATCATCCCCCAGCCATCCAGCCTGCTAATGAGGAACCTCAATAAATCATTACTTCTTCTGAGCAACTGCTGGCGCTCCCCGAGCAACTTTCTACTCCCTCCGAGAAACCTACTTCCTCGTCCCAGCCTCCCGAGAAGGTTTTGGGAGACAAGGAAAAGGTGTAGAGTTGTTCGGGTTTCTCTTTATATTTTTCTTTTATCAATTGTAATCATGAATATGTACCTCTAAACCTTGTACTTCTGACCTTTATGATATAATAAAACTTGAACTTTTGTCTTTGTAGACCGTTGTATCTTCTTCATGTTTTGTTTTGATTATTGATTACTGCTTTTTCTTCCTTTGCTAGTTTCTGGCCAGGATGGAATTACTATCTGCCCATGATACAAAGCTGTTGCGATAATGTAATGAATACTTTAAGGCTGGTCACACAGACTTGAGTGCAGCACAAGTCATCGACATCCTCGGCCAAGATGCTTCAGAACAGGGAGTTGAAGCATACCAATATCTGAAGTGTCTGCTTGATCGTGCAGTAGCCAATAATGTGGTTTATTATGACATGATCGAGGAACTCCAAGGCACCCTCGAGGATCTTCAGCAACAATACAAAGAATCCACTGCCCTCTTGTATGAGGGGTATGAGAAGAAGTACCAGCAAATCATTGCCGACAAGGGCTACGAGAAGCTTTTTGTCGGGTACGATGTGAGGGAGAGAACTCTGAGGGGTGAGGTCGAGGAGTGCAGACAAATTGCAGAATTTAGAGCAAGAGAACAACAACCTGCAAAGGGAGTTGTCGCAGTTCAAGTCTGCTGCTTCCACTTCAAAAGCCTTAATACCAGTGACTGATGAGGGATTTTCGTTCTTGGAGGTCGAGAACGCCAACTTGAGGGATGAGTTGGAAACCTTGAAAAGGGCTGGCCCTTCTTCTTCTTAACATGTTCAGTATTAGAGGTTATTTGAGACAAACAAATCAAATTTATTAATCAACTGACTCATTCCTTGAGATTGAGATGATGTACCAGTTGAAGATTCACTATTACCATGAGTATTCTTATTTAATTTCTCACTCACTTGATATTCTCCCAACATCTTAAAACAAATGTTACGCACCCTTTCAATTTCTCTCGGCGCTTCATCATCATTTATGAGTGGAAAGTAAAACTCAATCCCTTTCATTTTAAATCTAGGATCCAAGATTGTACCGAAAGTCATTACCCCATGAAGTGAACTCAAATATTTTTCAAACTTTATTATCATATTAGATGCCATGAGTCGTATTTCATCATAACTTGAGAATGTCCAATCATTAAGTGACGCTCTTATCTCAAAAAAATTCGGGAAAAATAGATTGATTGTTGGATATTTAGTTCCCGAAAACATTTCTGTCACCTCAAAAAATATCTCCAATCTCTCACTAATTTCACTTGCTAATAACTAATCATCTTCAAAAGGGACGCATTTGTATTGGGACTCACTTAATTTTAAGTGACCAAAAATATCTTTATAATTCAAGGCAGTGTGGAGCATTATATAGGTTGAGTTCCATCTCGTTTTACAATCTAGGACAAGTTTCTTATTGCGTGAGATTTTTAATTGACGAGCTACTTTTTCAAATTTTTCCCATCTTTTTTGAGTCGTTGTCCAATAAGTTACACTTTCACGCACTTTCTCAATTGAATTACCAATTACATCCAACCCATCTTTCACAATAAGGTTTAATATGTGTGTAGAACAACGCATGTGAAAGATTTTACCTCCCAATAATAAAGAATTAAAAGGTAATTTATCCAGCAGAATATTTACCACTCCATCATTAGTACTACAATTATCTAAAGTTACCGTAGATATCTTCAGATCAAGATTCCAATCCATCAAGCATTCAATCAATGCCTTGGCAAGTACCTCCGCGGTGTGAGTGCATGGAACATATATAATCCTACAAACACAAAAAAAACTATTTCGTTAAAAAAAAATAATAACACTATCTAGTTTAAAAAAACAGCACTATTTAATTAATAACAGCACTACTTAGTAAAAAAAACAGCATTATTTAATGAAAAACAACACTATTTAATTAAAAACAACATTATTTAATTAAAATCAGCCCTACTTAGTAAAAAACAACATTATTTACATGAAAAACAACACCATTTAGTTAAGCAAAAACCAGCACTACTTAGTAAAAAAACAGCATTATTTAAATGTAAAATTACCTCACAATCCGACTTTGCAATTTCCAGAAGTCATCAATAAAGTGTGATGTCACGGCCATAAATCCTCTCTTTTGGGTAGTGAAAGTCCATATATCCGTGGTGTTTGCAAATCTTCCCCGATTCTTTCTAAACAACTCCATTGTTTTAGTTTTCTCAAACTCGTAAATTTTGAATATATCCTTTTTTACGGTATTACGAGATGGGACCTTAAACAATGGTTGAAGGCAATTACTATAGTTCCTAAACCCTTGATGTTCAACCATACTAAGAGGATACTCGTGCAAAGTGATCATTTTAGCAAGAGATTATCTTGCCGCTTCTTGGTCAAATGAAAAATTAGATAGTTGAGTCTTTCCATCGGAACTCCGTGTTTGATTTAAAATTGCTTGTTTAACATCCATTGATTTTCGTCGAGGACAAGACTTGAAATGATCCCTCAAATGAGATGTTCCTATCTTTTACTTGAATCCCCAAGTTTTTTTTCACAATATCTACAGATCGATTTATCTTGTCCATTGATTTTTTTCAAATCAAAGTGGTCCCAAACCCATGACCGTCGAGGTCGTTTTCCATTTTCATTAGTAACATCGGTGTCCTGGGACTCAATTTCACGATTTTCATTATCACCATTCAATATATTAATTGGTGTTTGATTAGAAGCTACCTCATTTGTTAGAGGAGTTGATTGCGTATCCCCCGTTTGCGTTGGAATCTCCTTTAACGTATTAGACATTTTTACCTGGACAAATTAAGAAAAATTTACCTATTAAATCTCAAAAAAATAACTAAAATCAATCAGAAAAAAAAATAAAAGACTTGGGGAAAAAACATTAAGGGGATGAAAAAAACAACTAAAAAAAATTCTTGATTTGTCAGTTTGCTTTATTTTAGGTTTTATCATCATTGTCAAGGGGATTTAAACATCTAAAGCATTTAAACATCTAAAGCTTGATATCTGATTTATTAATCCAATCTTTTCTCTACATTGATACCACAGCGGCTGAAAAAATACTTACTATCAGATATCAGTGCGAGTCGCCGGAGAGGATGCCATGAAAAGCCGAAGAGGATGCCGTGAAGATGACAGGCGTCGGTGAGGGAGGACGACATTCGGTGTGAGAGAGAGTGAGGTGAGGAATAGCGGCGCGGCAGGGACAAGCGTGAGAGAGAGAGAGCGGCACGGCAGGGGCACAACACGAGATATGTTTTCAGTCTCTCATAGTCTCAGTGAGAGGAGAGCGGCGTGCGTGAGTAGTAAAGTTTGGGGTTTATTTTTTTTAAATGTTTATATACTAATACTTATATATTTATTATAATATAAATATATATATATATATATATATTATATATTAATAAATTGGGTATCCCCGTGGAGACCCGAGGGTATATCCAAAATCGAGACCCGAAATTTCGGGAGAAATTTCCATCCCTATGCACCAATCATGAAAACCCTCATAGGTTTGGCAGTGCCCTAACCTTCCTATTGTCGTTTAATAGAAATATACCTCCATATGGATCCTCACGTATCTTATAGCACATCATCTACCCACCTTCATGTCGGAATATCACATCATTGGTTTCTTAATTTCGATAATTTAAGGGTGATGATATTTCCACCTCAAAAATATATTCATAACACCACAAAATAAAAAATCACTTTTCCTACCATCAAACACCACAAATTTAGCACTTAAAATCTTAGTAAAAAGTTTAAAATACCCTTAAACATAATAATGCTAAAAAAAACCTTAAACTTAATAACACTAAAAAACTCAACTTTCAAAACTTCAAACTCAAACCGTGAAACCCTACATCACGGCCAAAACCCTTAAAAACTCAACCTTATTGTTTTCAATCCAATATTATTTCTATCATATACATTGTATTTGGGATAGTTTTTGTGGTTGTTTGTTGCATTGTTTACAGGTCGACACCAACAAGAATGACCATAGATGATCCAAAAATTCAAGATACAAAAGATACTCAAAGTGTAGATTTCACTCATACATTGGACTCATTTGAGATACTAAATACTTACATTTATTATATTCAATCATTACACACTAAAAAATCTAAGAAAAGAAGTACTAAAAAAAGTTTGAAAAAAAGCTAATATGCCTTTCCACGGTTTCTTGTAACCGAAGAAGATGGAAATTCACGATCATGATTGGTCATTATATACAAGTTTACGGTTTATCATAAACGTGAATAATGGTATTTCACGGTTAACCTTGGTCGTTAATACAATCATTTCACGGCTAATCTTGGTCAGGATCACCTTATTCACGATTTACCTTTGGGTTGACTTAATATTAAACTCAATTTATTATTATCTAAAATTGCAGCTAGATGACTGAATAATAAATTCAATTGATTGGGGGAAGATTGATAACCTTGTCGTAATAAGTGCTAGTGCGACTTGGAATGAAGGATCATCATCGGGTACACCATGGGGGGTGAAGTTCCAAGTGGTACGCGTGAGCAATCTATTGTTGAACAATCTTTTGTAGAAGTGCATAACATAATCGGTCCTTGCCTACGAGATGAATTTCCAGACCTGACTATACCCATGGTAATTTTTCACGAAAGTCCTAAGATATCCGGTGAATATTACATTATGTGTTATTAAGTTTAAATATTTTCTTCAAATTAGGATGATGCGGTATCTTTTCATAGTGCCATTTGTCAAGATCATACCTCCAAATTTTCTACCGAAGAGGTTGGTTTTTTTCTTACTCATTTTTAAGTAGTAGTGTTTAGCCATTGTACACAATGGCTAATTATTTTTTTTCAATCTTCACAGGTATTCCAGAATATAAGTAAAATGGTAGAATGGCTCCAGATAATTGGTTTAAAAATGAAAGTTATCGTGATTATACTCAAACCCGAGAAGGAGAAATCGAAAAGAAAGCCACGTATAATTCTTGGATGTGAAAGAAGCTCATTGCACAAAAGGGAAAACGAGGAGGAAATCGAAAAGAAGAGAAAGTGTAATGTTGTCACCCGCAAATAAGATTGTCCAATTAGACTTAAGGGTGTCCCAATGGAAGATGGTAAGTAGGGTGTAAAAGTTTTGTGCGGTCTACATAACCATGAGGTCTCTGATTCATTAGTTGGACACCCATATATCGGACGATTAAATGAGGAGGAATGGAATGTGACAAAGGAGTTAGCTTCGAATAATATTCGTCCGAAGCAGGTCTTGCACACATTGAAACAATTGAATCCGTACAATTTCTCCTCGATCAGAACCGTGTATAACACGAAACACAAGATGAGAATAGGGGAGCATTCTAGGAGGAACGCAATGCAACAACTCATGCATTTTCTTTCTGATAAACATTATGTGCATTGGCATTGGCGTCATGAGCAAAATGACACCGTCGAAGACATATTTTTTGCACACCCGGCCTCCGTGTTACTTGCCATGTGATTCCCTTTTGTTGTGGTGATTGGTTGCACTTACAAAACAAATAGATACAACATGCCTTTGTTCGAGATGATTGGGGTCACCTCTACAGGGCAATCATTTTGTACTGCATTTACATTTTTAATGTGTGATAAGGAGGACAATTTTCAATGGGAGTTAAAACACTTGAGATCTTTCTATGAGCCAGAAGAATTGTTTGGGGTCATAGTGGTCGATAGACAATTGTCATGCATGAATGTCATGAGACAAGTCTTTCCGAGCGTGAAACTTCATTTATGGTTATTCCATGTGCAGAAGAATATTGAAGCGGCTTGTGTGAAAGATGGATTAAAAGACCCGGATAAAAAGTCCTTTATGTCCAAATGGATTGGGGTGGTCTAGTCAGAAACGCATGCCGAATATGATAGAGCATGGTCATGTTTTCTTTCAACTTGGAAGCATCAATGTCCTCGTATGATTGCGTACCTTGAAAATACATGGTTGCCATATCGTTTCATGTATGCGCATCCATGGATGAATCAGATTCAACATCGGGGGGACCGCACCACAAATAGGGCCGAGGGCACCCATGCACAGTTGAAAAAATATTTGCTTAACTCTAAGGGGACATTTGCCACGGTGAGGAAAGGGATGCATGCACTACTTGAATTTTAAGAGACTCAAATTAGATTGGAGTTAGGAAAGTCATTGTAATCAACAAAGCATATGCACAACGAACCATTGCTATGACGGATACGTGGATGAGCCTCCCGCCTTACTCTTGATTTGATTCTAGGGGAGATAGATTGTATGAGGATGGTTCTATCTGAATTTTTGGGTAATACTTAATTAACGGATATTGCATGCGGGCACAAAATTCGTACAATCTATGACCTTTCGTGCACTTATGAATTAGCCAGATAGGAGAAGACGGGTGATGCCATTCCAACATGGGCGTTAGACGGTCATTAGAAAAAGCTTGTTATAGTCCTCGATGTCCCAATGTATCATGATTTTGATTATACACCCAAAATTATTTTGCTAAAGAAGAGGTGGAATGAAGCAAGGGATGCCGAGCAGAAAATGATGCAAGCAAAACTAATGGAGATTTTTCAACCATTGTGCACACTGTTGATGGAGCCCACTTCAGTTAAGGCCAAGGAGAGACCCAAGTCCTTGAAGAAAAATACATCTACCGAGAGAATCCCATATGCGTGGAAAAAGGATCCTTCAAATATGAGTGATCTTCATGGCAAGAGGTTAGATGCGAGGCCACCTTATACAGCTAAGGAACTGAAGTTGTGGTCCACCTACAACAAGCTATATATGAAGCACGTACCGAACTTCTTCAAATTTTTTATGGATGACATATATGAAGTTAGGTCAGATGGTAATTGTGGCTTCTTCGCCTTGGCCCGGGGGATGGGTATTGGGGAATCTCTTAGTCGCTCTCATGTTATACGTAGTCAATGTTAACTGAGCTACGTTGGAACAAGGAATTATTTTCCTGTATCATGAAATCATATACCATAGATGAGTACAAAAGTAGATTGAACAAGTTCAAGCAGTCTATCACGATGAGTCATTGGTTCATAATGTCAGATTTTGGCTATCTAACTGCGAATGCGATTAAAGTAATGGTGGTTTTGATATCGAAGCTCCAATGCCTAACTTTTGTTTCGTTTGATGAGAGTCCAAAACCCATTCAGGAGGATAACAATATTATTTACTTACTGAACATATCTAATTGTCATTGGGTGACTATGAAGTGCACCCGATTTTTCCCCATACCCCCCATTGCATCAAATTGGATGTAAAAGGCATCGATCGATGCACTATGCTGGGAATATCTATTCAAACAACGTCTGAATATATTCTAGGGATTGTGTTCGAAAGACGTAGCGGTAAGGGATGAACCGGTTTTGATTGAATCGGATGACGAAGTTGATTTGACTAAATCATGAACAACCGGGGGGATTGTAATTTTTTGTAAAATAATCGTGTTGGATATGAAATGTCTCTTTTTATTTACATGTTGAATATTAGATATGAATGTTGGGTATGAACGGTGTATTTGTATAATGTCTCTTTGAAAATTTACATGTTGAATATTGGATATGAATGTTGGATATTCATATTGGATATGAATGTACAGTGAAAAAATTTCAAAGGCATTGGAATGGTTATCTTTAGCCGTGAAATGAATAATACGGTTATCTTTGGTTGTATATGTCAATTACATGGTTAACTATGGCCGTAGGACTCATGTCACGGTCAACTAAGGTCGTGGAAATCATACCGTATACTTGTATAATTTTCAAAGGCATTTCTACGATTATCTTTGGTCGTGTCTATCTATTACAGGGTTAACTATGGTCGTAGGACTCATGTCATGGTCAACTAAGGTCGTGGAAATCATACAGTGTACTTGTATAATTTTTAAAGTCATTGGTACGATTATCTTTGGCCGTGTATATCAATTAAACGGTTAACTATGGCCGTAGGACTCATGTCACGGTCAACTAAGGTCGTGGAAATCATACAGTGTACTTATATAACTTTCAAAGGCATTTCTACGATTATCTTTAGCCGTGTATATCAATTACACGGTTAACTATGGTCGTAGGACTCATGTCACGGTCAACTAAGGTCGTGGAAATCATACAGTGTACTTGTATAATTTTCAAATGCATTTTTACAGTTATCTTTGGTCGTGTCTATATATTACACGGTTAACTAAGGTCGTGGAAATTATACAGTGTACTTGTATAATTTTCAAAGGCGTTTTTATGGTTATCTTTGGCCGTGTATGTCAATTACATGGTTAACTATGGTCGTAGGACTCATGTCATGGTCAACTAAGTTCTTGGAAATCATACAGTGTACTTGTATAATTTTTAAAGTTACTTCTACGGTTATCTTTGGTCGTGTCTATCTATTATACGGTTAACTATGGTCGTAGGAGTCATGTCACGGTCAACTAAGGTCGTGGAAATCATACAGTGTACTTGTATAATTTTCAAAGGCATTTCTACGGTTATCTTTAGTTGTGTATATCAATTACAGGGTTAACTATGGTCGTAGGACTCATGTCACGGTCAACTAAGGTCGTGAAAATCATACATTGTTGTATAATTTTCAAAGGTAATTCTACGATTATCTTTGACCGTGTATAGATATTACACGGTTAACTATGGTCGTAGGACTCATGTCACGGTCAACTAAGGTTGTGGAAATCATACAATGTACTTGTATAATTTTCAAAGGAGTTGGTATGGTTATCTTTAGCCGTGAGTTAAGCACTGCGGTTAGGTCTAGCCATGTGAAGACAGTTCACGATCTATTATGGTCATTAAAATCATACAGTTAACTACAACAAACAAACAACATTGTTAAATACAACAAACAATTAACATTATTAACTACAAGTACACTGCAAACATTATGAATGAAACGGTTATGAATGAAATAAACAAAGTTATGATAAGTGTTTAGTACAACAAACAACTAACCCCAAATTGTTAACTACAACAAACCAATAATTGTTTACTACAACCAACCAAAAAATGAACCACAAATTGTTTATCCATTAAAAATATTCAAACAACCAACATTAATATTTCTCCCTTGGTTGTTTCCTTTTTCCCGGGCTTTTCCTTGTAGTTGTAGGCGCACATTGCCTGTGAGGTTCAAACTGACGTTTCGTTCGTCGCTCCGAATCCTGTTCATCGCTCTCCTTGCACTTTCCTTTTCTACCACAATCGCCTTTAGCCTTTAAAAGGGCATCACTAGGGTTCTTCCCTTGGATATTTAAGTGCCTTTTCCAAGAGATTAATGGCTAGGTTGACACCCGACTCCTGTCCATGTTACCACAACGAATGTAATTAATACTCTGAATAAATGTTACCAAACCTTAAATGTTGATGTGAGGTATCATACTAGTTTTTTTGTAGTGCTCACTCTTGGGTTTTTCTTTCGATGAATAGGATTGCAGACCAAGGGATGCGATCTGTTATTGTTCCACGCCAAGTAGCCTTCAACACACTCCCAAGAGTAGTTGCGTATGGGTGTAGATCGTCTACTAGTATTGAGGACATAGTCAACCCAGTTCTCCTTGTACCATTTCTCATTGTCATACGCCACCTTGTACCTAGCTTGTTTCCTACCCCTCTCTTCTTTAATCGGGCACATGGGAAGGCGTGTAATAGTTTGGACCCTGCCAACTTGACAAAGCACTCTCTCAGGATAGTATGGCTCGATAACATCATAGCATATGAGAATACCGGTGTACCACGATACCTCCTGGAATGGAAAGTCCTCAACATTTTCTTTGCATGGATCCCATACAACCTACATTTTGAATCATCGTGTAAGTAAACAGTAAACTTCATTATAAACATATCGAGTAAGTAAAAATTAGTAGTGATACTCACATCATGAACTTTTAAATCATCCAGCATTTCCTTCATAGCAATCAATTGCTCTTTCTAGTCACCAGAAACCATTTTCGCCTTCCACCTACAAATTCAGGGCTCGACGGTGGTATAATCAAACCTACGAACACTACGCTTTAGATCGAAGTGATCATGTATCCATGCCTATGTATCCATGAATCTTAAGTTAAAAAAGGAATATGATAAATAAAAATATGTTAGGATAAAGTATATATATTGTGACAACCCGAATATAATTATGATTAATTATACGTAAATCATGCCTAGCTTGTGTGATATGATTAGTGTGTTATTAATATATGTGATGTTAATTTATTATGTTTAGTCTAATCCTACCTCCAAAAAGCATGAAATGTCGAATTAGTTACAAATACAAAATTTGAAGGTTTCGATAGGAATGTCCATGTTTAAGGCTAGTTTTGACCTTTATGACATAACAATTGACTTGAGGTGAAAACTACATAATTGTAGACAAGTGAGTTATGGTTGTAACACAACAAACGGTGAATGAAACGGAGGTTCGAGTGAGAAGTTATACCAAAATTACGAAACAAGGGCAAAGTAGTCCATCCGTTAAGTAGTATTTTGTCTTAATATGGCAACAAATGTTTTATTCTCATTGGTTGGGAAGGGTGGTGGATTTGGCCGACCTCAAACCCTTAGAATTACCTCTTTATTCAGCCAAAATGCAGCCATGAGAGATTTTAAGCCTAAGGAAAGAGAAGTTGGAAGTTAGGAAGAAAAAGTGAGGAGAAAATTGAAGAAAATTCATAGAAAATTACGAAAAAGCCCCTAAGGTAATTCCAACCATGAATCTTGCTATTTTTTCTTTCATTTACGATTTATATGATATAAATCCTTGATTTTTATTGAACTTTCATGTTTGGGTGCATATGTATGGATATATGCAAGTTTAAGTTAAGTTGAATGTACAAAACCCTAAGATTGCTTTGTTTAGAAACTTTGTTTATTCAAACTTCCATATATTTTTGTATAGTTACTGGAATCGATTGCTTCCAATTGGATATTAACATGGACTCATATATGTATGACATATCCGAAAATCATGTGAAAATACCAACAAATGAGTCCTTGGTGAGGGTTTGAAGTTCGGGTAAGAAATCTGCCCTAAGGGTGAAAATATGCCCGCCATGTGTTCGGTGTTTTGCTTGACATAGCAAACGAACCTTAAAAATTATGAAACTTTAATCTTATATTTTTCAATGTGTTTACTGATGTTGGGTGAAAGATCATAGAAATTTATGATGTAGAAAAATCATGAAAATTCCTGGAAGTTGAATGAACGATAAAAGAGCCTATAGGGCAGATTTGCTATGTAGTGAAGAAATAGGCTTATTTTGCTCTAGGAAACTCGGAATGATGTGCCGTCTTTTGTTTTGGAAACATGATATAATAAGGATTGGATTACCAAGAATAATTAAAAAGGGTTTGGGCTGTAATTTGAATATGTTAGATATCAGAACCTGAGTCTAGATGGGACTTCATTTTAATGAATGATTTGAATTGAATAATATGATGCTTATGAATTGAGTTATGATTGAAGTTATTCTTTGGACTATTAATATTCTTATGATGATACTAATATTGTGAGAATGATAGGAAGGGAAGGAGAGCTGATTGAACAAGTACAGGATAAAGGCAAGGGAAAATCCAGTTAAACTGTCAAGGTGAGTGTACTTATGATTTGTTTCATATATAAATATGAATATAGCTCTAAGAGCGGATTTGTTTGAATACTTCGGTATTCAGGATTTGTTTGGATATTAAAATATCCAGGATTTGTTTGGGTCTCATGATCCAGGATTGGTTTGAATACTTCGGTATTCAGGATTTGTTTGGATATTCAAATATCCAGGATTTGTTATTGCCAACGGGCAGAATTATTTGGATCTTATGATACAGGATTTGTTATTGCCAATGGGCAGGATTGTTCGGATTTTATATCCACTTATTCTATATAGAATTGTTATTACATTGTAGGGAAGGAGTACCTCACTAAGCTTAATGCTTACAGTTATATTTTAACAATTTCAGGTTTCTATGCTGCCAACTAGAATACCATATGACCGGTAACTTTGAGAGTTGCACCGTTGGAAGGAGCCGGGGTTTAAATGTGGGGATTTTATCATTGTCACACTGAAGATTTTAATTTACTCACACATTGTATATATTGCGTTAGTATGGATTGAGTTGATGATTGTGAAATTTTATCGTAGTTAATCATAGTATTGTATGTCCGCTTAATTATGACTCTGATATTGATTTCGTTATGGCACACTAATAATATTATGTTGATTATGCACATTATACAGTAAAATATGGATAGATGAATTATATTTCCAATGGGCTCTAGATTATGATTTAATTATTTTAATAATAAATGCTTAGTATGGATATTGGGTTTGGGGTGTGACAATTAGTGGTATCAGAGCGTCTAGGTTATTAATTCTGGACGTGTGTGACGATTAGATGGCAGTTATTGATTGATTTGATATTATTGAATTGTTTATATACTAACAAATAGTTTAGTACTGTAAACTGTTTATATTGGTTGTTAGAATTTTATTGTATTACAGATAATTCCAGATGGAACCTGGGAATGGACAACCTAGAGAAGAGGGAGTCGCTTCTCGTACAGAGAATACTGAAGTGGAGCAAAGTGTTGCTGGAAAGGATAGAGAGCAAGAGCAGCCTACAGAGATGCAAATAATGGCGCAGGCAATGATGAGGATGGCAGAGCAACAAGAAAGAAATATGGCGCAAATGGCAGAACAACAGGCTAGATATCTAGAATCCAAGACTGTGGCCAGGATTGAGAAAGAGGCAAGGAAGGAAATGAAAGATTCCATGCATGAGAAGTTTTTGAAGTTGAATCCTCCAGAATATTCAGGGTCAGTTGAACCTACGGAAGCTGAGATGTGGGTCAGGGATCTAGAAACTATCTTTGCAGTTATGAAGGTTCCAGATAACCAGAAAGTGAATCTAGCTGTGTTTAAGCTCAAAGGAGAGGCGAAATATTGGTGGGAAGCCAGCAACCATTTGGTGCCCAGGATGGAAGGTACTGATGTTATTACTTGGGCTGAATTTATTAAAGCTTTGTATGTTAAGTATTTCCCTAAGGTCTATAGGAGGGAGAAGCTGAGGGAGTTTATAAATTTTACCCAAGGGAACATGTCTGTGAGGGAATATGATGCTAAATTTACTGCTTTGTCTAGATTTGCTACTAAGTATGTGCAGGAGGAAGAAGATAAATGTAGTAAGTTTCAAGATGGACTGATTTTGCCTATTCAAAATAGAGTGGCCACTTATGAGTTAGAAGATTATGCTTCTCTGGTAAACAAAGCCATGATAGCAGAAAGGCAAATGAACCAAGGGGTGGCGAGCAGAGAGAGTTTTAAGAAAAGTAGATTCGACGCATCTCAGTATAGGGGAGGTGAGAGTGGAAGTGTTAAGGTGGAACCTCATAAATTTCAGAGAGGTGGTGGAGATAGTGGTAGAGGTCAGGGGAGGTTTGGTAGAGATACCAGGGGTGGAGGATCTTTTGGTTCAGCCAGAAAGTCAGGGAGAGATGAGGCCCCAATAGGAGGTGTTACATGTTTCTTTTGTAAAGAGGAAGGACATTATAAATCTGAGTGTCCTAAGCTTAAGGGATTGGAATGCTACCATTGTCATCAAGTGGGGCATATTAAGAAGAATTGTCCGCAATTGGCACAGACTCCAGCAGCACATAGTGAAGTAGCAAGCAGAATGTTATCTCCAGGCAGTACAGTGAAGAGTGTGGGTAGAGGACAAGCTAGTGGTTCCAGGCCAGGTGGACGAGTCTTTACGATGAAAGAAGCTCAGATTACGCCAGATGTGGTGACAGGTACACTTTCTGTTAGTGATAGAAGTGCTTATGTTTTGGTTGATCCTGGTTCCACACATTCTTTTGTGTCCTATGCTTTTGCCATATACTTGAATATACCGTGTGCTCATTTAGATGTGGGGTTGGGTATTTATATGCCTATGGGGGATATGGTTGTAACTGAATATGTTTTTCATGATTGTGTTTTGACTGTGGGGTCTAGAGATACAGTTATAGATCTACTTCCATTGGATATTTCTGATTTTGATATAATTCTGGGAATGGATTGGCTATCTAAATATCATGCATCCATGGATTGTTTCCGTAAGGAAGTTGTTTTTAATATGCCTGGTGAGCCTGAATTTAAATTTGTGGGGGAAAGGAAAATTGTTCCCAGTTGCATCATTTCTGCTATTCAGACGAGGAAATTATTGAGTAAGGGTTGTGAGGGTTTTATTGCATATGTTCTTGACACTAGGAAGGGGGCTTTACAATTAGTCGATGTTCCTATTGTACGGGATTTTCCTGAAGTGTTTCCTAGTGAGTTGCCAGGGTTACCTCCAGAAAGAGAAGTTGAATTTAGTATTGAATTAGCACCAGGGACAACCCCTATTTCTATGGCACCGTATAGAATGGCACCTGCTGAGTTGAAAGAACTTAAGATCCAGTTGCAAGATTTACTTGATAGGGGGTTCATACAGCCTAGTGTATCTCCATGGGGTGCGCCAGTTTTATTTGTGAAAAAGATAGATGGTACCATGCGTTTGTGTATTGATTATAGGCAACTGAATAAAGCTACAATTAAGAACAAGTATCCTTTACCTCGTATAGATGATTTGTTTGATCAGTTACAGGGTGCTAAAGTGTTTTCAAAGATAGACTTGCGATCGGGTTATCATCAGGTGAGGGTGAAGGAAAGTGATATTTCTAAAACCGCTTTCCGTACTCGGTATGGTCATTTTGAATTTCTTGTGATGCCTTTTGGGGTGACTAATACTCCAGCTGTATTTATGGATCTTATGAACCGGGTACTGCATCCTTTTGTTGATTCATTTGTGATAGTTTTTATTGATGATATTCTGATTTATTCACATGATATGGTTGAACATGAAAAGCATCTCACAACTATTTTGAATCTGTTGAAAGATAAGAAGTTGTATGCCAAGTTTAGCAAGTGTGAATTTTGGCTATCACAAGTTGCATTTTTAGGCCATGTTATTTCTGGAGATGGTATATGTGTTGATCCTAAAAAGGTAGAGGCTATTGTGAAATGGGAGAGACCCGATAATGTGACTGAGGTGAGGAGTTTTCTGGGTTTAGCTGGGTATTATAGAAGGTTTATTAAGGGATTTTCTTCGATTGCCTTACCAATGACTAAACTGACTCGAAAAGATGTTAAGTTTGAATGGAATTCTGATTGCGAAAATAGTTTTGATGAATTGAAAAAGAGGTTGGTAACTGCACCTGTTCTTACTATTCCGCATGGTGGAGATGGTTTTGTTGTTTATACCGATGCTTCACATCAGGGGTTGGGTTGTGTTTTTATGCAACATGGTAAAGTTATTGCCTATGCTTCTAGGCAGTTGCGTACACATGAACGTAATTATCCTACACATGATTTGGAACTTGCTGCTATTGTATTTGCTTTGAAATTATGGCGTCATTATCTATATGGTGAGGTATGTGAAATTTTTACTGACCATCAAAGCCTTAAGTATTTGTTTACTCAGAAGGAGTTGAATTTGAGGCAGAGGCGGTGGATGGAGTTAATTAAAGATTATGATTGTACAATTCACTACCACCCAGGAAAGGCAAATGTAGTTGCAGACGCTTTGAGTAGAAAGGCTTCAGGCAGGTTATCGTGTATTCGATGTGCTAGAGTTGCTCATATTATGGAGTTGAGATTGATGGGAGTGGAATTGCAGCTAGCAGATGGGGACAGATTCTTTGCTCATGTAAGCGTGAGGCCTTTGTTAGCTACCCGTATTCATGATTTGCAAAGTCAAGATCCTTTCCTTGAGAAGAAACGACAAGATCTCCGAGATGGTAAGTCTGGAGATTTTTGTATTGTGAATGATGGCACTTTATTGTATAAGCATAGGTTGTGTGTGCCTAATGTGTGTGGATTGAAAGAGGAAATTTTAGCTGAGGCTCATAATTCCATTTATACTATGCATCCTGGTAGCACTAAAATGTATAGGGATTTAAAGGAGCATTATTGATGGAATAATATGAAGAAGGAAATAGCTGATTTTGTTGCGAGGTGCCTTATATGTCAGCAAGTGAAAGTGGAGCATCAGAAACCTACTGGTCTGCTTCAGCCATTGTCGATACCGGAATGGAAATGGGATCATGTAACGATGGATTTTGTGGTTGGGCTTCCTCGATCTCAGAAGGGGTCAGATTCGATTTGGGTAGTGGTGGATAGATTGACAAAGTCCGCTCACTTTCTAGCAGTCAAGACTACGTATACAGTTGATAGGTATGCTAGATTGTATGTTAATGAAATTATTCGATTGCATGGAGCACCGGTATCTATTGTTTCAGATAGGGACCCTACTTTTACATCCAGATTTTGGGATAGCTTGCAGTATGCTATGGGTACTAACTTGAAGTTTAGTACGGCTTTTCACCCCCAGACAGATGGGCAGTCTGAAAGGACAATACAGATTTTGGAAGATATGCTTAAAGCTTGTGTGCTTGATTTCAAAGGTAATTGGGATGAATATTTGCCTTTGATAGAATTTGCATATAACAATAGTTTTCAGTCTACTATTGGTATGGCTCCATATGAAGCCTTGTATGGTAGACGATGTCGTACACCGATATGTTGGGGTGAAGTTGGTGAAAGGAAGATAGAGGGTCCAGAATTAATTGAAGTCACCACTGAAAAAGTGAAGATTATTCAAGATAGAATGAGAATAGCTCAAAGCAGACAGAAAAGTTATGCGGATAAACGACGAAAAGATTTGGAATTCCAGAAAGGGGATTATGTGTTTCTTCGGATATCTCCATGGAAAGGGGTTATGAGGTTTGGAAAGAAAGGGAAATTAAGTCCACGCTACATTGGACCTTATGAAATCCTTGAGAAAGTCGGGATGGTTGCCTACAAGTTAGCGTTACCACCAGAATTATCTCGGTTACATGATGTTTTCCATGTTTCTATGTTGAGAAAGTATGTAGCAGACCCTTCACATGTATTGGTGGAACAACCTATTGAGTTGAAGGAAGATTTGAGCTACGTGGAAGAACCGCTTGCTATCGTTGATAGGAAAGAACAAATATTAAGATCAAAGGTGATCCCACTTGTGAAAGTTGTGTGGAGAAGGCATTCCATGGAAGAAGCTACATGGGAGAGTGAGGATAGCATGAAAATGCGTTATCCCTATTTGTTTGATTCGGACAACCAAGGTATGTCAATTTCGAGGACGAAATTTCCTAACAGGGGGAGAATTGTGACAACCCGAATATAATTATGATTAATTATACGTAAATCATGCCTAGCTTGTGTGATATGATTAGTGTGTTATTAATATATGTGATGTTAATTTATTATGTTTAGTCTAATCCTACCTCCAAAAAGCATGAAATGTCGAATTAGTTACAAATACAAAATTTGAAGGTTTCGATAGGAATGTCCATGTTTAAGGCTAGTTTTGACCTTTATGACATAACAATTGACTTGAGGTGAAAACTACATAATTGTAGACAAGTGAGTTATGGTTGTAACACAACAAACGGTGAATGAAACGGAGGTTCGAGTGAGAAGTTATACCAAAATTACGAAACAAGGGCAAAGTAGTCCATCCGTTAAGTAGTATTTTGTCTTAATATGGCAACAAATGTTTTATTCTCATTGGTTGGGAAGGGTGGTGGCTTTGGCCGACCTCAAACCCTTAGAATTACCTCTTTATTCAGCCAAAATGCAGCCATGAGAGATTTTAAGCCTAAGGAAAGAGAATTTGGAAGTTAGGAAGAAAAAGTGAGGAGAAAATTGAAGAAAATTCATAGAAAATTACGAAAATGCCCCTAAGGTAATTCCAACCATGAATCTTGCTATTTTTTCTTTCATTTACGATTTATATGATATAAATCCTTGATTTTTATTGAACTTTCATGTTTGGGTGCATATGTATGGATATATGCAAGTTTAAGTTAAGTTGAATGTACAAAACCCTAAGATTGCTTTGTTTAGAAACTTTGTTTATTCAAACTTCCATATATTTTTGTATAGTTACTGGAATCGATTGCTTCCAATTGTATATTAACATGGACTCATATATGTATGACATATCCGAAAATCATGTGAAAATACCAACAAATGAGTCCTTGGTGAGGGTTTGAAGTTCGGGTAAGAAATCTGCCCTAAGGGTGAAAATATGTCCGCCATGTGTTCGGTGTTTTGCTTGACATAGCAAACGAACCTTAAAAATTATGAAACTTTAATATTATATTTTTCAATGTGTTTACTGATGTTGGGTGAAAGATCATAGAAATTTATGATGTATAAAAATCATGAAAATTCCTGGAAGTTGAATGAACGATAAAAGAGCCTATAGGGCAGATTTGCTATGTAGTGAAGAAATAGGCTTATTTTGCTCTAGGAAACTCGGAATGATGTGCCGTCTTTTGTTTTGGAAACATGATATAATAAGGATTGGAGTACCAAGAATAATTAAAAAGGGTTTGGGCTGTAATTTGAATATGTTAGATATCAGAACCTGAGTCTAGATGGGACTTCATTTTAATGAATGATTTGAATTGAATAATATGATGCTTATGAATTGAGTTATGATTGAAGTTATTCTTTGGACTATTAATATTCTTATGATGATACTAATATTGTGAGAATGATAGGAAGGGAAGGAGAGCTGATTGAACAAGTACAGGATAAAGGCAAGGGAAAATCCAGTTAAACTGTCAAGGTGAGTGTACTTATGATTTGTTTCATATATAAATATGAATATAGCTCTAAGAGCGGATTTGTTTGAATACTTCGGTATTCAGGATTTGTTTGGATATTAAAATATCCAGGATTTGTTTGGGTCTCATGATCCAGGATTGGTTTGAATACTTCGGTATTCAGGATTTGTTTGGATATTCAAATATCCAGGATTTGTTATTGCCAACGGGCAGAATTATTTGGATCTTATGATACAGGATTTGTTATTGCCAATGGGCAGGATTGTTCGGATTTTATATCCACTTATTCTATATAGAATTGTTATTACATTGTAGGGAAGGAGTACCTCACTAAGCTTAATGCTTACAGTTATATTTTAACAATTTCAGGTTTCTATGCTGCCAACTAGAATACCATATGACCGGTAACTTTGAGAGTTGCACCGTTGGAAGGAGCCGGGGTTTAAATGTGGGGATTTTATCATTGTCACACTGAAGATTTTAATTTACTCACACATTGTATATATTGCGTTAGTATGGATTGAGTTGATGATTGTGAAATTTTATCGTAGTTAATCATAGTATTGTATGTCCGCTTAATTATGACTCTGATATTGATTTCGTTATGGCACACTAATAATATTATGTTGATTATGCACATTATACAGTAAAATATGGATAGATGAATTATATTTCCAATGGGCTCTAGATTATGATTTAATTATTTTAATAATAAATGCTTAGTATGGATATTGGGTTTGGGGTGTGACATATATACACATTTCCACTAGAAGAGGGGGATATCCAACAACTTGTCGTACGTCTGCCCTGGACGCGATCCCCAATTGGCGGTATAGGTGGGATAAGAGAGCACCTCCCCAATTCTTGTCCTTGACTTCCCCTACGTTCTTCAAAGATTGAATGTAATATATCGGGACTCGGGTCCCCGACTTGTATGGAAAAAGAAGGCACCCTATCATGAATAGAAGATAGGCCCGGGCACATCGATGTGTTTACCCTTTGCATTCTCACCCATTGCCTTCACCTTATCCTTCCACAATTTTATCAACTAGTCAAAACGGACCGCATGAAAATACTTTCACTTCTCCTCAACCTCTTTCACCATTAACCCAATCAACTTAGCAAACATCATAATTGATGTTGCTCGTTTTGAAGCCATCTTTGGGATCACCCCATACACACTATGTCCCTCAACCGCTATCCCCAACAAATGATAAACATCATTTAGTGTAATGGTCATTTCACCAAATGGCATATGAAACGTATTAGTTTTCGGTTGCCACCATTCGATGAATGCACATACAAGGTCATGATCAATAAACCTATAAGAATTTTTTACCAAAGGCCATAATCCCGGGGCCATTACCACATTCACCACCCGCTCATCCTCTTCATCAATATTCCACTCAACTAATTTCTTATAATGGTATATGATGAGTGCATTATTTTGTATATTTTATACCCAAATTTATACTTTGTTAGTCCCATTTTAGTGTATTTAATAATTTCTTAGGACTATTTTATTAAAAGGAGGAAAAAATGCGAGAATGATTGAATTCATATTGAAAATGACAATTTTAAGTCAAAAATGGGCACTTCGATAATTTTATAATATTCTTGTGCTAATTTGTGAAAAAAGTTGCCTAGTGAAATTTTTGCAGATAATGATGGAAATTGGTGCAAATTGATGATCAATTCAAAAAAGGCGCGAAAAAGCTGATTTTTACGGTCGTTCGAAAAACTGCTGTTTTTACACTTGTGAAATCGTAAAAAAATCGAAATTTTTATTCTCCGATTTGGACGAAACTCGGCATGCGTGTTCAACAAGAAAATATAAGAGTTTTCGCGTGGGGGGAAATTCCGTCCCTTATCACGATCCAAAGATTAAAGAGGTGGAGAGATAGCTACCAACACTATTCGGCCAATCAGAAAGAGTCCCACCACAACTCAAATACCTCACCACTTGTCCTATAAAAAGGACCTTTGGGATCATAATTTCGAAGACAATTAGAGAGGACTTTCGTGGAGGATTTCGGGGAGCAACTTTGAGTGATTGTAATCAATTTGAGGGCCAAGTTTTTATCAATTTTTTTAGAGGATTCAAGATTGTTGTGCGAGAACTATTTGTAAGTTTGGTTTATTAATGAAGATCTCTACTCATTCTTGCAATTTCTCTTTCATTATGGTAGCTTGATTCTTATATTAGGAGTAGGGTGAAGTTTATCATAGTTAACTAATATTGTCACGTTAATTTTATCGTTGTTTATTCCCTACTTGTTTTAATTGTTATTAAAGATTCGGTATTCATTTTAAAGGGACACGAGAGTGTGTTTTAGAACCTTCAAGATTGTTTTGTCAAATCATGTTTTAAGATTTAAAAATAGTAATTTTTGATGGATTATGCTTGCACTTTTATTGTTTTGATAGTCCATGCTTAAATACATTTGCGAATTTTAAAACTTGTATTTTCTAAGGGAATAGGGATTTTAGCCGTCTATTAGAGACGTTAAAAATATTTTGATCATAACCGTCATATTTTCCGAATTAAACACGGAGAGAGTCGGTTTAATTTGAGTTATAAAAAGGGAATGGCAACATTAAATTAGTGTGCAATATTAGTTACGTGATAAATGGACCCCGAATCCTAATTATTTCCTAATTGTTTACAAATCTCTTGCGTTACTCTCATTTATCGTAGTTGCTTTTATTTTGTATAATTTATAATTATTCTCTACCCCATTTGATCTAGTTGGACAGTTGTAATTCTTTTAATAATTAAAATTGACAAATCCTCGTGGGTTCGACCCGTACTTACACTCGCTATTCTATAATAGCCCGTGCACTTGCGGTATTTTATAAATTGACAACAGTATACACACTTCATTATACCTCGTTCTTCATCGTGGTTCCAAATTCCGTATGACACATGTTTAGAAAAATTCTTTAACAACTCGGGATTGTTAGGAGAGGACCCTTCTAACGGCTCTGCATCGGATCTTGTTGGTTTTTTCCTTGTTTTTTTCTTTTCAACTGGGGCCAAAGAAAATGCCCCTCTGAGTAGGTCATCATCATTAGACGATAACGATGTAGATGAACCACTTGACATGCTAGAGCTACCATCCCCGCTAGCACCTTCATCAACATCACCCTCATGAACATTCCCCTCACCAACATTCCCCTCATGAACAACAACACTCTCACAAGCATTCCTCTCACCCCCGACCCCCTCACCAACATTCCCCTCACCCACAACCCCTTCACCAATATTCCCCTCACCCACAACCACCTCATCATCAATCATATCCTCACCCACGGTACCATCACCCTCACCAACCACATCCTCACCAACCACATCTTTAATTGAAATTATATCTTGCTTTATTTTCCTTTCTGACACAGTCATTGGTTTTCTACCCTCTCTCCCAATTTATGATATTCAATACTTGTTAAAATAAATAAAGAAATCAATAAATTTGGGATCGTGCATTTAATAGGTTTTGTAAAATGGATAGAGAAATGAATAGATTTGGAAAAAAATACCCACGACCCTCCATAACCGGGGAATAGGGCATTCCACGGTCTACTTATGTCGTGTGTGTTTCAAACTGAATGGACAACTGTAGCCGTGAAATTAGACTACATGGCCTAAGTTGATCGCAAGATTTCATCTTCTATGGTGACGGGTGACCGTAGAATTATAATCTCGATTTTATATTTCGGTCTTTTTCAAGAAATTAGGGTTTTAGGCATGTTTAATTTTATATTAAGTTTTTTTTTACATTTAGATTACGTTTTTTAAGCAGGTTTAAGTTTATATTAACTTTTTTTTACAATTAGGGTTTTATGGGGGTTTTATAATAATGAAAGCAGGTACGAACATAAATGCACAATGAGAGAGTTTTGGATTACATATCAGGTTATGTTTGGAAGGATGAAATAAGGATTTAGTTTGAGTATGTAGAGATGCAAAAGGTAGTAGAGAGAAAAGAGTAGAGAGAGAGACAAAGGAGGGAAAAATGAATAGATTTTTAATTTCGGTTCATATAATGGACATTCCAATTGTGGTGTTAGGGTTTGTGGTGTTAGTGAGAAATAATTTGTAATTTTGTGGTGTTTTAGAGGAAAGGTATATAACGAATTAAAATGGCCGTCAAATACGGTATATCACGTCTTAACCTGGCCGTGAAATATGGTATATCAGGGCTTAATTTGGCCGTCAGATGAGGTGTCACGACTTAAATTGGTCGTGAAATATGGTATGTGAGGACTTAGTCTAGTCGTAAAATATGGTGTATCACAGCCGAACCTGATCGTGAAAAGGCACGTCACGGTTTGGGTTGGCCGTAATATTCTAACCACGATTTTGGTTGATCGTGGTTTTCATCCAATAATTCGTATATATCGAGATATTTTTATTTAAATACTACATTTTACAAAATTCTAATAGATTGTTCCAATTACAAAATTCTAATATATTCTGTACATTTTAGCTTCCATGACATTTAAAGTGTTTATTTTGTTTTCATGACATCCGATAATCCATGAAATGTTTATTTTGTTTCATTGACATTTAAAGCTTTCATGACATCCGATAATCCATGACATGTTTATTTTATTTCAATAACATTTAAAGCTTCGATAACATCCGATAATCCATGGCATGATTATTTTGTTTCAATTGCATTTAAAGCTTCCATGACATCTGAAAATCCATGACATGTTTATTTTGTTTCAATGACATTTAAAGCTTCCATGACATCCGATAATCCATGACATGTTTATTTTGTTAATCGTGACATTTAAAGCTTCCATGACATCCGATAATCCATGACATGTTTATTTTGTTACCATGACATTTAAAGCTTCCATGACATCTGATAATCCATGACATATTTATTTTGTTTCCACGACAGAATATGTTTGAATTAAAATCTTATTTGAAATGTTACTGAATTCACATGCATTAATTACACACTCACGGACACCTGAATGAAACAGCGAAATACAAAATTTCCATCAATTTCTTATGTAATAAAATTATAATAATGAAAGCTAAGCACCAACAATCACATTTTTTAACAAGCACAAAGACCCAAAAATCACACTTTTTTAACAAAGTAATAAAGTTGGGCGCTCTTTTTTCCGTGAAGTTGTAAGGGCACATCTTGTGTTAGGTTCTGGTTCGTCCTTCTCCTTCCGTGGTAGGTGACTTGGTTTTCTAGGTGTACTCGTTCATATCTATATTTACGTCTGTGATCCCATTTCTTTACATTTATTTTTTCTTACCCTTGCGTGTCAATTATTAGCTATCTAACATTCCCTTTACAACACTAATCTATCAAATATTAATAAATTTATTTATTATTTTTGCTTGTCCTATGGATGATCATACTCAATTAGCTGCATTTCGTACCCGATATTCAGTAATTATTTAATACATAATATCGGGTCCAAAATGCAGCTAAGTGTGCAAGATAATACAGAAATCGGGTCTGAAATGCAGCTCATTGAGTAAGATCATCCAGAGCACAAGCAAAACTAATAAATAAATTTATTAATATTTGACAGATTATTATTTTAAAGAGAATTTTAGATAAATAATAATTGACACGGTAGTGTAAAAAAAAAATTAACAAATGGAATTACAGATGAACATTTAGATATTAAATGAGTATACCTAGCAGACCTCGTTACCTAGCACTTAATCACCGATGCAGTCACAAATGCAGTCACATGTGGTCTACCAGCTCTCTCGATTTAATGGATCTGCAATAAAATATGGGAATAAGAATTTAAAATTTGAACTTAACAAATTAAACTGGGAAGGAGTACACGGCCACCCAAAATTATGATTTAGTGCAATCAACAGACTAGTTAAGCTGTGAGTTATTGAAAATTACGGCCAATCTAAACCGTAAGTAATTAAATATTCACGGTTAACTTAGGCCGCTGTTATGGAAACTTTTTTAGTCTACTTTAATCGTGAATATGAGTTCCACGGCTGAACTTGAACGTGAAAAGAAACCACTTACGATTACGGGAGACCGTGAGGAATCCAGTTTCAAGAGACGTATAAAAACTAGGGTTTGGTTTTCAACGTTAACTTAGGGTTCATTTTGGACGAAAACTAGAGTTTGATTATGGAGTGGACATGTACAAATACCAATTTTATAATTTAGACATTTATAAATACAATTATATAAATTAAACATGTAGAAAAATATAAGTATCTATATTTGAAATACATACCTGCGTATTTTGTGGGTTATGGAGTGAGGATGTGGTTGGTTGTGAAGTTACGGAGTTAGGATTTGGAGTGTTGATAGTAGAAAGAAAAGAGCAGAGAGAGAGACTTATGAAAAAATGAAGTATTTTTTTAATTTTAGGTTTAAATATTGGAGTTTGAAATTGTGGTGTTGAGTTTTTTTAGTGCTAGTCAGATGTATAATTGACTTTGGTGGTGTTTTGAAGAAAGTGGTGTTATGTAGATATTTTTGGTGTGGGAATATCACCACCCATAATTTAAGTATCTTATCATAGGTTTTAGTCAGGCTCTATAGGCATGCAATCGATTTTACCGGATCAAGCAGCATGTGTCGTATGACATGGACCGAAATGATTTCACTAATCTTTTTTACAAGGCATATTATGCTATAAATAGAGTCCCTTGGTTCTCAAAGTGAAAAGGAAGAAAAGTTACTAAGTTTTTCTTCTTTACTCTCAAGATCCTAAACATCATCAAACTTAGGTTTGATTGATTCCCAACCCAACATAGCTTCACTAAAATATCAAACAATCCATTGAAGTTATAAAAATGCTATGTTAGGTATACTCAATTTCTACCTTCGTAAGACGAAGCCTCATCTAACTTATGATGAACTTTATACAAAGAACGGAGATGGACGTGGAAGCACTAGACGATTGAAACGACAATCGGATAATCCTATATCCACACAAATAACTCTTTTGTTAAGGTATATCATCTTCAAACACTATCCCTTAATTCTATAGTAATTTCACTATGCTGACCTTTTTAGAAGCATGATTACATTGCATATCACTCATTTTTTCAACACATCACACTAAACTTTGTCTAATCCATTTATGACTCTTCCAATTCACCTTACACCCTTCTACATTAACTTTACTCTAATTAAACATGGTGGGGAGTAATAAAAAATTACATAAACAGGTTTTTGGCGTGTATTTTCCATATACAAAATAACTACCAAATTACCCTCCTTTTACACAAAATAATTAATTTTTATAAAATAAAAGATACGTGTTGTTTTATGATTTACAAAGTAAGTCTAAAATATTTCCTAAAAGTATATTACCTAAAGTCTTAAGTTCATTTCATACGAAACTATCTCAATTCCAAACGGAAGTTGGCTTTCAGCAAACACAACATGTTATGAACATTGCAAAACAATATTCAAAACGTAATTATTGCCTTCACACCTTATTTCATTCAAGCTGCAAAAACTATGACGTAGTTTTTTAACAATATCACCCAGCGCTGGAACACTGTAGCTGGAAGTGAACCTTTACTTGGCATTAGGATTCTCTTCCCTAAGAATGTTTGCCTTGTTTATATCACTGATTTACCTCATATAAAATAGTTCCTGCCTAAATGTAATGCAACCAATTTTCAAAATACTTCCTAAATCATAAACATGCAGTTGAAACTATGATGCCCGAACAACTTTGACTTTGATTCCATCCCATTAGATACATAAGATCAACGAGGATCTTCCCTCTAAAGCACAAGACAAAACATGCCCACATACCGTCCTCTGTACCTATATCGCGTATGTATATATACACTACATATACACTTAGAATATACACCTTGTACATCATTTTATGCCATAGAATCATGTATGGGAATGAATGAACCTTTTTAATTACAAACATTCGTATCATATTCACCGAGAACAAAAGGACGAAGCAAGTTTCTAACATCTTTCCTCTTCTTGTTCCCATGCATCATTGGAGTAATTTACCATACATATATCGCGATATATGTATGGTACATTATTCAATCCCAATTATCATTCCAAACAAAGGTATGGAAGGTAATATATGTGGTGTATTACTCCAATTTAGAGTTGGTTATGGATTTTGGGTTATGAAACAAAAGTCTATATTAAGGCTCAAAGGGGATGACGAGGGGAAACATATAAGGTGAGGCTAAGGTCGGCATGGGCTAAATAACAAAGATGGACTATGATCATTTCCTAAAGTTTATGTAATTCTCAGTCAAAACAACTTTAAAAATCATGCTCGAGTAACACATTTCATATGAACTCAATTAATGAATAATCAATGAAAGAATAGTGAGATTACCGATGAATTTAACAGTTTTAAGGGGGAAAGAGTAGTGTATAAACACTCACAAATGAAGAAAATCCCAAAGCTCACTTGGTGTAAGTATATACAATGCAGCAAAAGATTACCGAGTTATAAACGCCTTAAACCAAATCGTTAAAAGAAGAAAAGCACACGTGCTCATGGGTTTAAAGTTTAATTCATGAAGTTATTCATAATATCAATGATTTGAGGACTAAAGTCTAATAACTTCTAAAATCGAGAACATGTATCACTGAATTACCAATTGAATCGGGAATTTATTGAAATTTATCATCGAAAACAGAGGCAAAATGCCCAACAAAAGAGAAAAAAGAATGAAAATATTTATGAAAATTTTTTATTTTTTCAAAAAAAGCATGCTTGGTAAAGAATATGTGATTAAATAAATGAAATTAAACAATTCATGGAAAGAATATACCACACACCCAAACTTAAATGTTGCATTAACCTCAATGCGAATCAATAACACTACATAAAGAGAGGAAAAGAAAAATATTACCCAGAATGGGGCGATTCCCGATAAGTACAAGTCCATTGAATCTAAAAAATATGTTAGAACCAAGCATAACAAAAAGAATAGCAAAAACATTAACTAATTACACTAGACTATAAGCAAAAAGAAAAAAAAAGTAACTCTTTACAACCTACAATTTTACTTTTAACTAACTATACACTAAAACTTGAAATTTTTTAGGTCTACCCAAAACACGATTTGACTTTGAGGGATTAATGGTGTTCCCTCATTTGAATGCATGCCTCCTTAAAAATAAGAATTTCAACAACGAAAGGCATGTAAAATTCATAAGAAATTAACCATCACCAATTAAAAGAATTGGGGGGATGATAGGGGGTTTGGATGCTGAGGGGGACAAGACCGAATCAGTCCCAAGAAAATCAAAATCACCTCCTAATGGTTTTCTAATTAGAATGTCAGGTGAGGAAAGTGAGAGTGAATAACCCATAATATGAAGCATCTCAAAGTAACATTCATGTTCAAGAATCGGGTCAAAGTCCTCATGATGTTCATTCGATTCTTATGATAGATTTAATAGTTTGATAATGGTGGGTAACCAAGTAAATGAAGGACCTTAAAGCTCAATAGAATTTAAAATATTGATAAGAAGTTGAAATTCAAAAGTGCTTGGATCACTCTTAATGATTTCTTCGTTAAAAAGGGGCAGAGGTGAAACGCAAGTTTCAACCTCAACCGAGCTTACAGAAAAATAGATCATTTCATTGAGTTGGGCATTCATTTCTAAAGACCAAGCTTTATGACTCTTGACTTAGCCATTCAATTACTCTTCCTCTAACTCCTGATCAAATTAACAATAAGACATAACATCTTCTTGGGAGGTTTGCTCAAAATTAGAGGATTTCCCATTTCGCATAGTTTATTCCCAAGACGATGAGTGATTACTAATAAATTCTTGATTTTCACGTTCAATTCTTTCATATTCAAGAATTTGAAAGCATTCACGCATAGTCTTAGGAGTGTAACTTTGAGAACAATTATCATAACAATTAAAACCATCAAAAGTGTTTGGATGAGACGTTTCAAAATGGACAATTCACATATGCGACAAGCATTAAAAATTTTAAGTTTTTCAAAATAACGTAGTACAAGTCACAAAGAAATTAAAGAGAATATACAATATATATACACAAAGTATTGAAACATTAAAATCCTGTAATGAACTTTTCCCCGAAAGCAGCGCCATTTTTTATGAGGTGAAAACCAGGCGTCTGTGTATTTATGCTAATCGTTATTATCGGCTTTCAACCGCAATGAAAAAAACTAAAGTTTAACTACACTCCTATGGAGTATAATGGCTAGTTCGGGGATCGAGAATACATAGAGAATGTTTGATAGACGTTAATTGATATATTACTTCTCAAATAAAAGTGTAAAAGATGAGGTTAGTTTGAAAGGGGAAAGAGAAAAAGTTAACTATGCAATTAAAACTAAACAAAAATTAAAAAGCGAGATTAGGATCACATCCCCACCATGGGCTAATCAACATGTAAAAGGGATTATGGTTCGAAAACATTTAACCGGGCATATTCAATTGATTCTAAATATCAAACATGAAGAAATTTAATCCAATAATGAAAGATTAAACTTTCGCTCGAAAATGGTCACAAATGGATTAATTTCGAAATATCGCTATAAACACTACCGTTGCATGACAAAGAAAGTTAAACGCCTAATATTCCAACTTTAATACACAATGTTTCAATTAAATGCATTTCTAACCAAAACCTAGATTTCAAATCCCAATACCCATTAATGGTGAAAATATGACCCCAACCTTTAAATTAGGTATTAAACATGGCAAGAAAAATAAAACAACTAATTAAATAATGAAAATAACTAATTATGAAAAATTGTCCAAAAACTGAAGACAATCGATCGATCGATCATGATTTAGAAATCTCCACACTGCCTCCATTCGAATTAATTCGACCAAATGCCAGAATCCATTCGCACTTGTTTAGACCTAAGGAATGTGTTGAGTGGGATTTAATGTAGTCCTTCCTCCACCCGTAACTTCTTCGTTATAAATCATAATCATGCACCGTTAGCATTTATGACAAGATAACTCAGAGGGCTTCAACTTCCATGAAGACATTGGAACAGAAACCCAAATCGTGAAATGACTAAAATGCCCTTGAATGTACGTTTATCGACAAAACTTCCTCGAAATGCGATCGAACTTCACACTAAGCACTATAATACCTACAAAGGCTCAATTATACCTCGCAAAGCATGTAAACATATTTAGCATAGGTTGTCTGGTTAACGAGCATAAATATAGAAATTAAAGTACCCGAAAGGGCTAAAATACATAAGTATAGAGGGTAAATAAATGCAATAGTCGATACGAATCACACGCCAAATAAAATCAATGGTTGTGCAAAATATTTTATGTCACATGAGATGTAGAAAGAAATCTGAATGTACCCTTTTTAAATCCCACGTGTGTTAGCTAATTCCCTAGGCTGACATGTTGTTAGTTAGCCGGTGTAACTAGCTACGACTTGGTCATGTGTCCTGAGTTTGTGACTTGGTAGTATTATGAATATTGGAACCTGATGAACATTAAATGATAGCGTTGCATTTGGTTCAAAATTTTGGTGATCTAAGAGATGATCGCGTCGGTATGTGCATGTTGTGATACCCAGGGTGACCCTAGGTCAGCATAGGGATTTCGAAGGAGATATCGGTCGTGTAGAACTATGTGATAAGGTGATTATCTTCGATACGTGTATCGAGGAGAGTTGAAATTATATCAACCGAGGCTAGGCATGATCCTAGATTGTTCGAGAAAACGTAGGTTGTGAATCCTAACATAAGAATGAACCATGTTGATGAATTCATTTGTGATATTATGATAGTTGATGAGGGTCAATAATTTCGAGGTTTGTTAAATAGACACATTAGATATACTGGATAACTAGCGATGGACCTTAGGGTCCATCATAATTGGATTGGCAATGGTGAATGATTAAGGTAAAATAATTAGGGTTAGACCATAGCACTGAGAATGACTATGGTTGGAAGTCGACCATAAGTGAATGGATTATAAATTGTGATAAGCTAAGAATTTCGAGGATGAAATTCCTTGAGGGAAGTTTCTAATACCCCACCCGAGAAATTTATCAAAAATTATATATGTCGATTATATGTGATAAGTCATAAATTAGAATTGAAGAGAATTATGGAGTTATGGAATTTATATAAAGCCTTATATGAGGATTATAGGATTTGGGGTTACATATTAAATAAGTCCTCTTAAAGATTTTAGAACTGAATTGCATCAAATGCGAAAATCGGGAAAAATGGGTTTAGAACAAATGTTGCCCTTTCATGGGGAGAAACTTCACCTGAACCGCATTTACAGTCCGCCTAGCAACCGCATGCACCTTTTTTTTTTTTTTTTTTACGTTTCTTACCTTTTAAGTTTTTAACTTTTAATATTAAAATAGTTTTTTATATTTAAAAAAACAGTTTTTATATTTTGAAAAAAAATAGTTTTTCAATTATTATTTTTTTAATTAAAAGTAAACAGTTTTTTTATTAAAATTAAAATTAAAAAATAAATTTTCATAACAAAAAATATGCTTACTGAAATAATATCGTGATTGATTAAAAAAAAATTATATAATCAATCGCGATACCATTTCAATCGCGATACATTCCCAGATCCACAGTCCGGGAATGTGGGTCCGCGCTAGTGGCACTAATCAATCGCGATACCATTTCAATAAATATAATTTTTTTTTATTAAACATAATTTTTAATAAAAAAAAGTTATTTTTAGCCGGATTTACAGTCCGGGAATTTGGTCCGCGCCAACAACACTAACCAATCGCGACGATGATGTGGGTCCGCGCCAGAGGCACTAACCAATCGCGACGATAATGTGGGTCCGCGCCAGCGGCACTAACCAATCTCGACGATTAATTAGTGTCGTGCCATCGGCACTAATTAATCGCGATATTTTATAGGTCCGCGCCAGCGGCACTAATCAATCGCGATATTATGTCAAAAACATAATTTTTATTTATTTATAAAAAAAATATTAACTTTAATAAAAAATTTACTGTCAATAAAAAAAAAATTGTTTTTTTTGTTAATAGGAAAAACGGTTTTTCTATATGAAAAACTATTTTTTTATATAAAAAATTATTTTTATATCAATTGTTAAACACAAAAGAATAAGAAAAAAATATTGCGATTAATTAGTGCTACTGGCGCGGACTCACATTTCTGGATCAAAATCATTTGTTGAATGTGGGTCCGCGCCAGTGGTACTAATTAATCGTAATATTTTAATGAAAAAAATATCGCGATTAATTAGTGCCGTTGGCGCGAACCCACATTCCAGGATCAAAATCATTTGTTTAATGTGGGTCCGCGATAATAGCACTAATTAATCACAATATTTTATTAATAAGAAAACTGTTTTTTATATATAAAAACTGTTATTTTTAATTTTATAAAATACTATTTTTTTAATTAAAAAAAATACTATTTTTTTTAATTAAAAAAAAAACTATTTTTTTTAATTAAAAAAAAACTATTTTTTTTTATATATAAAAAGCTGTTAAAAACAAAAGAACAGAAGAAAAAAAAAAGAGGGGAGGGAAAAAGACAAAAATGTGGTACCTACGTACATGCGGTTCATGTAGAACCGCTCTTCATGGGGGGGTCGCTCAAATAACGTTAGTGACGTTGAAGCGGCACTTCTTTGTCGCTCAAACCACAACCCAATCGCTCAAACGACAGGGAAAAGCTCAGCCCTCTCTCTTCGTTATCCAGCGTTAATCGTCCATTCCCTTCCATGTCAATTCATGGGCTTGACATCCTTCAGATATAAATTGTGCTAAGGGTTATTGTAATTGCTTCATGCGTTATATTGAGAATCAGGGGAGATAAGCACTGACAAAGGTTGTGTTACCTAATGTGCTGCCAAATATTCAACCATCTGATTGTTGTGATGTCGAACTCTTAGCTCTACAATACCTGATTTGGGAACAACCTTGTGAGATAAGGTTTTCTTAATTGGTAAGATTCTCATCTGTTGGATTATAATAAAAATAGAAGCTTGAGAGGTTAAACAAAAAAATTTGATTCCACCATTTGGGGTTTCTTAAGAGCTCGCAGCTTTTCCCCATTTACGCTATTGCCATCCACTCCCTTAATATGTCAAACAGTGCACCAACAACTAGGTCTGTAAACGGATCGGATTCGAACCGGATCAGGCAAATTCAAATCCAGTTAAACGGATTCGGATCTGATCCGTTTATTAATCGGATTTGATCAGGCAAATCCAAATCCATATCCGTTAATATTAAACGGATTCCGATCCGATCCGATTATCCGATTATCCATTTATGTTAAACTTAATTTGCAATATTTTTATTTTCAACTCTTATTTCATAAATTTATTTTGCAAATGTTCCAAAAAAATAGATAATGAAATAAAGAACTATTATAATAAATATTTAAAATATTATTAAATACAATATATATTAATTAAAAATATATTATATATAATTTATATATGTATATTAAAAATATTAATCGGATCGGATTATTAATGGATTGGAGTATATGAATCCAAATCCGCTCCATTTAATAAACGGATTATCGGGTAATTGGATAATTGGATTTTAGCATTGATCCATATCCGCTTAAACGAATCGGATTCGAATTCGGATTCGGATAAAATCCGATCCATTGACAGGCCTACCAACAACAACCATATATATATATATATATATATTAGCCATTCTCCTAAGCGGACTTCCTTAAAGAACGGATTTACAGACTTTTGTCCTTATCCGGTTGTGGTCCCCTCGTGGTCCCTAAGACCTTTTGTTATTTTCCCTAGATGGTCCCCCTCTTGTCTTATACTAAACCCTATTTTAAGACTATATATTTAAAAGATTTATAGTTCAAACCTAAATTGGTATCAAGACCTTAAGAAATTTAGAAACTCACCAAATTCCGACCAAAACCCAAATTCTGGTATCAGAGCCATAAGACGTTCCTTTTAGACCAAAAGTAAAAAGACTTTAATGCCCTTGGACTTTATCCCTCGCGTTTATCAAGATATTTTTGGAACCAACCCAGATTACCAACCTATACCCAAAACTGATTTAGACTCAGAAGGTTGTTTAACCACACACATAGACGGTTGTTCACACATTGAACATATCCCAGCTAAACACGCTAACAGTAGACAAGTTACTGCTAGTGCTATTAATAGCATAATAGACCAAAATAAGTGTATACTCCTTATATTAAGACAATTAATAAAAGACACTCAAACCCTAGAAACGGAGATCAAAAATATCTCTAAAAGATTATTAGACATAGATAATCAAATCCCAATAGACTTAGTATATTAAGACTAATCATATAGAAGTCCTTAACAAAGACATTTAAGAAATTAAGACTTTAATAAAAAATCAAAACAGTGAATTAATTAAACTTACTAAAGAACAAGCTAAGCTTATTCCTAGATTAGATAGTTATCTTCTTAATGGAGATAGTTAGATCGAACTGGAATGAGGTACCAAGAGACCTCTACATTCAGACTTTATCAAAATTTTATCAAAGAATTTTAGAAAAGATAAATGATGATAGATTTTATTATAAGATAAATGAAAATGAGATTGCCAACGCGGCTAAGGCAACTAGACTTATATTAGAAAGATTAAATTTAATTTCTACATCTATAGCAGCTACCCAAGACTATAACAGTAGCTTTGTTAAAGACTTGCATTTAGACTTAAAGGCTAAGACAGAAGGATTAACCACCTTCTATACAGACTTTGTTAAATTTCAACAAAATTTAGCAAATTACCTTAATAATAGGGAAAATCATAACCTATCCAAAATGGATAGTATTATTAATGAACTTAGACTAGACATGGCCCAAGTAGAAGAAAAATAGGAAGAAATTATAAATAGAATTAAAGCTATATATAATAAGCCTTCCCAAGCAGAAATAGACTCTCCTTTTATTCTAATTCGGTTAGATAAAATTGAAAAGACTGTAGAAGCCATAGAAGTTAGAACTATGCAACAACAAGAAAAAGATAATGAAATAAAAGACTATATTACAAATGTTGGTAAAATCATAGTTAATTCTCTAGCTAGACATAGTGAAGAAAATTATGAGATTACTAGAAAAGAGAATAAGAATTTTAAAGAAGAAATCCTTAACCAGATAAAAAGACAAAAAGATTATTCAGACTTCTTAGAAATAATTGAAAAAAGACTTGAACAAAAACAGGTAACCACCTGTAAATTTAGAGAAACCCCTCCCACAGAAACTAGAGAAAAGAATACCATAGGTAGACGAGTCATAAATGACGGATTAGATAAGACTAGCAAGATAGTTAGCTCTATCCCAAATATTGGACAGGGTAATCATATGCTCCAAAGACTTAAGGATTCATCCTCCAAAGTTAGGACATGGTGGAAAGAGATAAATTTCACCAATCCTCTCCAATGGAAAGAATGGGGTGAAGTTGACTGGAAGATTGTTGAAGATTCCATTCATAATGGACAACTTCCAACCGTTAGATACATAGACTTGTTTAAAAAAGGTGCCACTCCTAAGACTCCTAATTATAACATAACTTACCATTGTAGGAATCATGTGTTAGACAAATCCTATACTGAGCTCCAAGTGTTTGACTCAAAATGGCTGAGATCGAGAGGAACTGATAGGAAGTTCCAATTCCTAACCTTTGGACTCTTTCAAGCAAGAATCCAAGGATTACATAGACCTCAAAATAATATTAACATATTATGTTGTTTAGTAGACAAAAGATGGAAAGATTTTGAGAAAAGCCTTATTGGGATAGCCCAATTAGAAATGTAAGACAACATAGGATACTTTAATGTCATTCCGGCATTTACAGTAACCGTAGACACAATCAAACATTTTAAGTTAATCTTATATGCTAGTGGCTATGAAGACTATATTATCCCAGACGCTAATATAAATATATAATTCCAAAGCTATGTGAAGTTCTCCCAATTTTCTTATGAAGGAATGCAATCGGGAATTCCTAGCGGTAGACTTAATGAAGAAATCTTAGTTAGAACTAATGTTTTAGACTATAATCATACTTACAGTATTAGGAATACTGGACCTATGAAAGAAAAAGCTAAGACCCTCTGGCAATTGCCAGAATTTCAAGAAACTAAGACTATACAAAATAAACCTTTGTTTATTAATCAAGACGACGTCACTGGAAATGTTACCATCCAGTCTGATCCTCCTAAGATTGTCAATAAGAATATTCAGACCGAAGAAATTAGATTTAGAAATATGGGAGAAGACATAATCAATGATCCTTCAGAAGGAGAATGTAGTAGTAAGACTAGTGCTAATTTACTAAGACGAGCCCCGATAATTAGACCTAGAAGATCATTTGAACAAAAAGACTTAATTAAAGAAAAAGCTAGGATCCAAAACTTTGGACATGAACCCTCAGAATTGGATATGAAGACATTTAAAGATAACCTTAAGAAAAGTCATTCTGTTAGATTTCAAGAAAGAGAAAGATTTAATATGATAGCCCAAGACCGCATATTAAAATTAAAAGAATATAAGAATACAAAGGAACTTCTTAGAAACTTAAGACTAATAGAAGAACGAGAACAAAGATTAATGCCAGCTACACAAGTAAAACCTAGCAAACAAGAGATAGGAAGAAGTAGTAGGCTAGAAGCTGCCCCTAGACTTTTTAATAAACCAATAGGAATAAATATTCCTATATACTCAAGCACCGTAGTAAAGACTAAACCTGATTCTATAAAAGACTTTCCAACTAGTGACAAGAGTTTCACTCATGTTAAGACTATGGCAAGCCAAGCCATAAATCCAACAGGTATATACCTTAACCTAGACAATGTTCAAGATAGGAAGAAGGCCTTAGACGAATGGCATAATCAGATGAACATGTGTTTTGCATCTAATGAGCAATGGGATGCAAGTTCATGTAAGCAGTACGCTGAGCAATCCATTAGATGTATTGCAAAAGATTACTTAGATAGTTTAAGAAAAACTACAGATGAAGACTCCTTAGCAAAAGTTGAGAAGATGAAAGAAAACTTAGAAGAAAGATCAATTGAAGAATATATTCAATTGTTCACATCAGAATTCATTGCAGCTGGACATCTAGCTCAAATCAATGAACAAGGCCTAGCAAAAACTAATTTGGCCCTCCTTAGCATTTGCAAATTAGATAAGATAAATGAATATAGCAATAATTATGAGCAGCTATATTACCAAATTAAAGAATTTGGAGAGACCTTAAAAGATGAATACTTTAGAAAGATATCAGCCATAGGACAAATCCTAATTAGTGAATATAGGAATTTGCCAGGAGTAGCTGGAGTTAAAAATAACTCCCTTGGTGAAAGAATCAATTTCGCCAAAGACTATATCATATCTAAGAGACGTGATATAACCCAAGGAAAGTTGATAGAAGAAACTTTCAAGCAGATCCCTCTAATCAAAGACGAAAGAGACATCGCTCCAATCCAATGGGGATGTGGAAGTGAATCTAAGAAATTCAAAAAGAAATTAGAATGGAAACATAGAAAGTTTAAAACTAGACCTTTAGGATTTCCAAATAAGTATAAATTTAGACAATCTACTACCTTTAGAAAAAAGGATCCTAAGACTAAGAAAAATATATTTAACCAAAGAAGATATTTTAAGAAGAATATTAGTAAGTATAAGAAGGTTCCTAATTATAGGAAAGAAAAAGATGTAGCTCAATCTAAGACTGCCACCAAAGAATGTTGGACTTGCGGAAAAGAAGGACACTTTGCTAAAGACTGCCCTAATAAGAAAGATAAAGAAAGTATTAAGATTATTAATACAATATTAGACTATGCAGATCAAGAAGAGTTAGATATCCTATATGCTATACAAATATCAGACATAGAAGATGATGACAATACTAGTATCTATAGTGCATATACAGATAGTAATTCGGAAGACTATAGTGATACTGATGAGTATGAAGACTCTCAGGATACTCTATACTTATATATGATGCAAGTTAATCAAGACGGTTTAGATGATGAATATATAGACTTTGAAGAAGCTTGGTATAAGTGTATATTAATCCCATTTTTAAAGAAAAGATGGGTAGTTAGTGATCCAGAATTACTAACCTATATACCTAGATGTTACTATGATGAAAGACATTATTGCACATTTGAAATGAAATGTAGCAAGAAAGACTTTAGATGCGTAGAATGCTTTGAGATTATACAAACAGAATTGTTTATGGTTTGTGTTATTTGTCAATTACACTACTATGAAGACTGTGGAAAAACTAGATTTAGAGCAATTTATACTAACCAGTATGACGCTCAAATAGAATTAGATATTAAAACATATTATCAAGAAATTGATAGAATTATAGCCAAAAGATTGCAAGAAAATTAAGACTTCAAAGGAAAGGGAATTTCCTATGATTTAGAAGACTACCATTCTGATAATAGTTCAGAAGACCGAATACCCTTAAATTTTATAGATAAACCTCAGAAAGGAATATCTATTTTAGAAAAAACAATTTAGGCATTTTTACTAAACCTCATGCTTGTTTTGTAGAATTATTTGTTCAACATAAAGACTATCCTAAAAGACTTTCAGCTTTTATAGATACAGGGTGCTCTCAGAGTATTTGCAAGGCTATTGCCTTCCCTGAAGACTATTTTTTAGAAAGTACTCAAGAAATCTATGGTAAAGTGGCTAATGGAGATCCATTTACCTTATATTTCCAGACTATTCCTATTTATTTTAAATTAGAAAATCAGACCAACAAAACTATTAAGCATCGGTTTTGGATAATGGATCCTCGTCCTAGTTTCACAGGAAACATTATTTTAGGACAAGACTTTATTAGTAAATATCATCCTTACACTCAGTATAACGATAAGATATTAATTAGTGATAAAGAGGAATTTAATATTAAAGCTCCTCTAATAGATCACAAGACTGCTTTTGACCTAATGCAGGTCAAACCAAATTATAGACCCATAAACCATCAGAGTTCTTGAGCTGAGCATGGTGGACCTATACCTATAACCCAACAAGAAGCCTTAGAAATTACTAAATCCTTACAAAAAGAGTGTAAGTGTTCAGACCAAAAGTGTTATAAGCAAATAGCGCTTATACAACAAGACATTTTAGATCAAGCCCAGCATACCTTATTACAGGTTCAAGGTATATCCAAACAGAAGAAAATGGATATAGAACTAGAAAAGAAAAAGATTAGGTAACTAGCAGAGCCTACTTTAGGAGAAAATCCCATTGCTAAGTGAGCCTACATTTTAAATCATCCCTATTAACCCAGACGCCACTATTAATGGTGGAACCTATAAGAAGGGATATTCACAAGAAGACAGAGAAGAATTCAAGAAAGACATAGATGAAATGCTTAAGTTAGGCATTATTAGAGAAAGTAAAAGTAGACATAATAGCCTTGCCTTCTATGTTCAAAATGAGTCTGAACGTAAAAGAGGAAAAAGACGCATGGTTATAGATTATAGACAATTAAATAAGAATTGTGAATTTGATTCTTATAAGATACCAGACAAGAATAATTTGATCAATTTGATTGAAGATAGAATTATATTCAGTAAGTTTGATTGCAAATCAGGCTTCTGGAAAATTAAGATGCATCCAGACAGTATTACTTGGACAGCCTTTAGTGTGCCCCAAGGAAAATACGAATGGCTAGTAATGCCATTTGGATACTTGAATGCTCCTCAAGTTTTACAAAGAAGAATGGATAATATATTTAGACCTTATTCAGAATTTTGTCTCATTTACATAGATGATATTTTTGTAGCCAGTAAGACTGAGACAGAGCATGTAGACCATCTTAAAAAGATTATTTTAGAATTAGACAAACATGGTATTGTAATTTTCGAAAGTAAAATGCAATTATTTCAGACTTAAATAGACTTTGTGGGAATGCATATTAATAAAGGAAATTTATCCTTGGCAGAACACATAACCAAAAAGATTCTTGAGTTTTCAGACCAACTTAAAGATAGAAAACAATTACAATCATTTTTAGGATTGCTTAATTGTGCAGCAGACTTTATTAAAGACATTTCTTCAAAAAGACAAAGCTTAACAGCCAAATTAAAAGGAACAAACAAAACTAATCCCTTTTATTGGACTAAAGATGATTTTGAAGTAATATGACAAATTAAAGATGCAATCAAGAATATTCCTTTACTTGAACTGCCTAATGCAGAAGACCAGTTTATAGTAGAAACAGATGCCTCTGATAAATAATGGGGAGCAGTATACTTTGCCATTGATCATCAGACAAAAAAAAGAAATTGTGTAGATATAGTTCTGGAACCTTTACAGACCCAGAAACAAGATACACTGCCCATGAAAAAGAAGTTTTAGCCATAGTAAGGTAAATAGAAATATATATGATGTTTCTTAGACCTAAATATTTTACTGTCTATACTGACTCTTCTTATGCAGTAAAATTCAGAGATTTAGACTTATCCAAATCAAGGACTAATATACTAATTAGATGGTAACAATTGCTTAATGGTTATGACTTCTCTGTTATACATATTAAGGGAAGTAAAAATACCATTCCAAATATTATATCAAGAGAGCAAATGTTTGCTAACACTAATATGATTTCATGTTTTATGTTGCAAATAGAAGACTTAGAAGACATGAGTTCCTCTGGAACAAATAGACTGAACAAGAAAGACATTTCAGACTATCTTAGACGTGTAAGAAAAAATGTTGGTGTAACACAAAGACCGACTCATATTCAAGACTCTCAAGAAAGACCAATCCTAGAGAACTTTAATGATATCTTAGTTCCTCCTGGAAAATATAGACAAGAGATTATTTCTCAAAATAAACTCATTGGGAAAATGTATTTTCCCCAATATAGACCTGATCAAAGATATCCAGACTTGATCAAATTTAGACGAGAATTTTCGGAAGATGAAAATACTCTCATTGACGCAATATGGTGGAATGTCAAGAATAGACTATGGATTGAGTTCAAACAAAATTTGGTAGCCATTGCTAGATTTATGAGGACTCAAAGACTTGCAGTTACCCAGCTCAATGGTACTCCTATACCTAGACCTCAGATTCAGACTTATGCTCAGACTCTTGGAGAATCCTCCAAAACTAGACCTACTGATTTCTGTTATCAGAAAAAGACTTTTAAGACTAAGATTGCTATACCATTTGGTCATAATAATCTCCTATTAGCAGAAGACTTTAAAAAAAAAACTAATAACATTATTGATCATTTAATATGTTATTATCATAAATAAATGGAGATGCCTTAATGATTAAAGGTTTCTTCAAAGACGTTCTAAAAATATATCTTTTTGGAAAATTTGAAATGGCTCATATAACTCTTGCAGACCACGGGTTCATTGGACTCGTTCAGATAAAAGATATTGAAGACTCTGTTGCTCTTGGTAAAATAGTCCATGAGTATGTCAAGAAGGTAGAATACTTCCTTCCTCTATTTGCTAGAATCTATCAAATTACTCCAATTTCTTGTAGAGGACTGAGAGTTGAAGGATTTAGACTTATTAGATTTTCTAATTATATATTGAAAGACGTTGACATTTTATCAGAAGACGAGACTAAAGATTTAATTGTTGATAAGTCCAAGCTCCAGATTGCTCAAGCCATGGAGACCATAGAAATCATGGAATTACCACAAAGAAGACCTGATAATCCAAGCTGATGAGCCATTCAACGGAAGGCTCAAGAAGGAATCCAAAGAAATGGTAGAGATAGCTTTGCCAGCTAGCCTTAGAATTGTGGGACTTATTGATGAAATTTTCAACAATGACCTACCAAACCAAGACAAGGAAGAAGAAGACACAGATGGGACAAAGATGGGGCCCTCGTTAGCAGAAAAATTATTAAAGGCAAAAGATGCCCTGCACTAGACCTATGCATTATTGCAAGAAGATAAGAAGACTCCATTTAGACTGATGATTCCACTTGCAGAATAAAGATAAGCACAGCTTAGACCTGCCCCACATGGGCCCAGACATCCTCATTTCCTAAAGATAAAAGAAGATAGTGGAAGACGGTGGGTGCAAGATAATTGCAAAACGCAAAGATTGCTTTTGAAAAAGCAGAAAGATAAAGATTCCAAGACTTTAGACTTTTAATAATTGTATGCTTTCAACCGGATCACTTTGGGTAACCGGTTACCAGTCATGTGTAGTGCCCTTGATCTATAAAAGGGAGCGTTCAGTTGAGTTTTAGGGATCAGTGGTTAGAGAGTGAGGAGTTTTTAGAGAGAGAGAGAGAGTATTCTTGTAGTAAGTAATATGTATATAAGTGAGTAAACCTCTCATAGTTAGGGGAGAGTTGTATTTACTTATGTAATGCAATAAAAGTATTTTCTTTTTCAGAAATCTCTTATGCTAAGTTGTTATTATTTTCCAAATTATCTCCAACTTTCTGTTCATAGAGGACTATTGTGTGGAACCTCTGGTGTAGCACACAAGGTGTTATACTGGTGAACCGCCGTCAGGTGCCGATTTGTCGTGAGCCGTTAGCCAGGTGGGTGTTAGGCGTGAAGGCGTACAGGCAGGAAACGAGTTCAACGCCAAAGTAGTGGATTGAGGTGCGACACATAAAGAGAGAGTTGTAGGAGGCCAAGACTGGAGAAGAATACTAGCAAGGCTGAAGAGAAGAAGGAAGGAAGATAAAGATATTGCAGACCAGAAGGAAGGTATAACTCAAACCAAACCCTTAACTATTTTACATATTATTATTTTAAAAGAATCTCGTATGAGCCTACAAATCACTTAAGACTTTTTAGTATTTGTTAACCAAACAAATTCAGACTTAACAAGAGAAATCTAAGATTGGACTCTAACAGACACTAAAAGATAAAGAACTTATAGAAACTGCTTTAACATACGCAGGTGGTACTTTCAAATATATAGACCAGACCATTGAATGGTTAGGAAGAGAAGTACCTAGAATAGAAATAATTAGAACAGGGATCCGTGATCTCTTTAGACAAAAATTAAGAACTGAAGATTTTGCAGAAGAATTATCAAGACCTAAAAAATATCAAGAATACACTAGGATACATGAAGACAGTATAGACGTATTAAAATTTATTAGACGAAAAAGGTTAGCTGAAACAAAGGCTGCTTTAATTAGAGCAGGAGGAATCCGCCCTCTTATTAAAAACGTAGAGACAGCTGCCACTAGAACATACCGTAGATTTTTGTCATCTTATGGTGATAATAATTTAGACGAATTTATAGATAATGATATAATTGATATTATTAATCAAATATATAAAGAAACTAGACAGATAAACCCACGATACCGTATAAGGTATTTAAGACAAGAATATTTTCCATCAAAACCTCTTTCAATTTCTAAACTCCCTGAAGAAACTATTTATATAGATAATCCTCGCTATTCAGAACTCTAGTATAATAGTGACGGAAGAAGCTTAAGAAGTAGCAGTAGCCCTGAAACTTCTACACTTAGACTTCCATATTAATTAGGCTTTAAAATAAGCTTAAAAGACTATAGAAATTATTGGGGTAGAAAATTCTATTCTTATAACATTAGAAAAAGACAAAGGCATAAAAAGACAAAGCGGTCCCCAATAGGTGGTCCAATAAGATGATAGCGGTCCTTAAATCGTGTGGACGATATTAAGCCCGTTAAATAAGCCCGTCGGAGAGACGTCCTGATATATATATATATATATATATATATATATATATTTGGTTTCTCCCCACTGTTAAGGTTGAGGTAAAATATAAATTTGTTGTTGGAAGTTCTAAGGAAGATGAACATGGTATTTTTTATATTACAGTCACGAAATATAAGAGACATTGTTGGAGGTTCTTTTGTGGTGTATTGGGAATGGGTTATTTTAGAAGAAGAAGGACACATTTTGGAGGTTGTGTAGAGGGTTTCAATTGAGTTTCTTGGAGCTATTTAGGTGGAGCATTTTGTGACTCCATTTAGGGCCACCTTTGGAGGTGGGGGAGTCACCCATCTTCATCACCATCTTTACCATATTTAGGGCTTCGTTTGAGGTGGGGAATACTAACTTTGATTTGATATGAGGAATAGTATATTTCAGCATATTGTTTACATATATTAGGTTAAATATATATATACTGATTATTAGTCATGTTAGTATTGCATGAAATGGTATCAAAAGATGATTTAAAATAGGTCTTGAAAATAGAATAAATTTTAAAAATAATAATACACATTTTTATGGAATAAAAATGTAAGAAATATCATTTTGGTGTATTTTTAGTGAAAACAAAATAATACACATTTTTATAAAATAAAAATGTAAGAAATGTCAAGCATTTTTTGGAATAAAAATATAAGAAGAGTCATTTTGGTGTATTTTTAATAAAAAAAATAATAATACACATTTTTAAATGTAAGAAGTGTGATTTTGGTGTATTTTTAGTGAAAAGGTAATAATACACATTTTTATGGAATAAAAATATAAGAAATGTCATTTTGGTTTATTTCTAGTGAAAAATAAATAATAAACATTTTTATGGAAAAAAAATGTTTGGTAATATTGTTTTAATGTCCTTTTCTAGTAAGACTAATAATGGACATTTTTGGAATAAAAATGTGGATATTTGTGGAACAAACTGTCGAATAAGGCAAAGTATGAGACTACTAATGATGAATGGAAGAAATGGGAATTTGTAAGAATTAAAAAATGGTCTCATGGGTGCCATTATATGTATTAAGGGTATTAAATAACAAGTGTGGAAATTGGCAAGAGTGTGGTATTAAACAAATGGCTAAAGTCTTTAAAGTGTTAAGTAGAAAACTTAACTACCATTTTGAGAAATAACACTTGTTTAGAGACTAATTCATAAGTTTGGAAAATAAAGTGTAAATTGGTAATTTACTTAAAGTGGGACATTTTTATGAAATAAAAATCTTAAAGAATCTTTTTACATCAACGTGTACGAAAAAAGAACTAAATCCTAAAAGCGTGAACGAACGTAGTATAAATAAGGTATATGTGGATAACGAACTTAAAGAAGAAAAGAAACAATTTTCCAAGTGTTAATGGAAAAACGAACAGTTAAGTCCGGGTTTTGGCTTCGGTCGGGTAAAAGTAATGAAGTGGTTTAATGTGAACATGTGTAACAATGTTAAAAATATTAATAAGGACTTATATGCAACCGGGAATAAGCAAGAAGGGTTCGGAGTCCTTGGGTGAAAAGCCATAAATCTCTGGTCAGAGTATTTCGTGCGCATAGCCATCGATGTGGAGCCCGTGTAAGTATGCGGTAAAGGTAACATCCGAGACAAGATAAAGAAAATACGAAACATGTCAAAAAATGTATTGTGTGGTAAAACGTGTTAATAAAACCTAACTTGAATGAACGTAATAAATGTCCCGGTAAAGGTGAAGTGCACAAGTAAATGTGTAATTTTATGAATGTCGATAAGTCAAGGATAAGGGTAAAGTAAAGTGGGCAAATGGGTGGTTAAGTAACCTAAGTTGTTAAACCCACAATTTGCACAAGTAAGAAATGAAAGGATTTCAAATGGCAAACAAGTATTTTCTAACACGGTGAATGTGTGTGTTGAAATGGCACTTTCAATGAAAATACTAAGGAATATTTAAATGGATATAAGAAAGGGTGATTCTGGTAATGGATGGGTTATAATAAATTACGTGAAGTGGTCTTTAGCGTGGAACAGGGTGTGTTAAACAGAGTGAGAAATGCTAAGTATGAACAAAAGAAGTCCTTTCAAGAGTAAGGTAAATTAATCTAGATGAGTAAAGTTTTAGAAGTAAAATGGTTAATGCATTTGAATATGTATTTTTCAAATGTATATCTATATGTATGTAGGTATATATATATTTTTGTATGTATTTGTAATGCGTGAGTATTCCTTCTACTGTTCATTTTTATATTGCTTGTATATTTTCTAATGGGCATAGGCTCACACCCTTGCTTGTTTATGGAAGGTCGGGTGCGGGTTCGTATTTTGAAAGCGTTGTAGTGGTAAGTATACTTTATTTATTTTGCATCGGTAGATCTGTTTACTTGGACTTGGGGTGCTCCCCATGGGTTCCACACGTAGTTTATCTTGAAATTGGAATCGTATGCTAACAAATGAAATGTTATCATAAAATAAAACAGGATTAGCAACATTATCTAGGTTATTTTGTTTCACCTCACACCTAACATCCAATTCGGACCAAGTTAACTCGTGGGTAACCCATAAATCCAAGTCGGGTCGTTATAGTGTTAGTTCCGGTGAACTGAGCAACACGTGATAATTCAAACTGCTACTCCTATTAATAAGGGACTCTCAAAAAAATTGCGAGTCAGCTTTTTTTTTTGGACGGGCGACACGTTTCAAAATGTGAAGAAATTATAAGGGATTCTGGTCCCACAATGAAAACCCACCAGCTAGATGTGTCAACCAAACTTGATTACCAGCATATAAATAGAAAACAACCATCTGATTTGACTAATCACAATGGAAGTGAAGTAATGACACATAATTCGGATGGTTTCAATTCTGAAAAGGTGGGTACACAGTCCGATATAAAGGGAGTTGAAAACCATCATGGAAGGACCCAGGTGGAAAGTTCAAATGTAGCTAGACTACCACCTATTCCTCACACATCGGGTATTAGCAAATCTCCAACTATACAGATCACTTCGGTTATGAAAAATTCAATGATGTCAGGGGCATTAGTGGATTAAAGCAGCTATAGTCATGCTCCCGAAAGATTACGTTTTCTAGCCAAAAAGGAATTATTATTCTAAAACTTACTACTGAATATGCTAGTAGAAAAGAAAAGGAAATCCCTTATCTAGGGGATAATGACATTTCTTCTAACGAGGATTATGATGAAATGGCTCCGCTAGAAGATATTCCAAATTTAAATGAGGATTTCTCAGCTCATACATATAATTCATTGTGTGTTGACGAGAAAGATGATAGTTTCGAAATTAGTTTATATGTTGAGTTTCCAAATGATCAAACTCGTGATTTTGTTGAGCTCCCCAAATTTGACTTGGGAATGAATCCTAATTACGCCAAAGTTATGGCTTTCATTGATGATTCGATTATTAAAAAAGATGAAAACACTCATTTTCAAACTCAAGTAAGCAACTCATTCGATATCCTAGGCAAACTTGAAGATGATTTGGTGGAAGGCAATACTCATAAGCGTAGAAAAAGAATTAGCAAGTGGATTTTCCAACCTTAACTCGTAAGGAGAAATATGTTCTTAAATATAATTTAAGGCTTGTTTCTTCTCATTCAAGATCTCGTAAATGTAAGTGTTTTTTTATTTTTCTTTAGCGCTTGTAAGAGCCACTAGGAGAGGCTTTTCTCCTAATTTCTTTCTAATAAAAAATTATTTTCATGAAAAAAAAGAAAACATCTTTTCTCGATACTGATCTATGTAACCTGTTATAACATATATATCTTTTATGTTAGTAGATCTAATTTAAAATAAAATCTTCATTATAAGATCATATATACTCTTAAATAAGATTTTTTTTGGTAGCATACCATGAGGTGTCCGGGCCAGCTTACGCGCGCCTTGACTAATCTTCATTCGATTCGTGACTTCCGCTAGGCAAGCATTATTTTGACAGTGCCGGGGGATCGAACTGGGGACCAAACCCGATCCACCCCTAAGACTGTCCCAGTGGCAGCCTTATACCACTGGGTTAAGAGGCTTGGTTTCTTAAATAAGATTTAGTTATATTCTATTTGTGTAGATCCATTTGTGGTTTTGTAAAACTCACGATCTAAACTTTTTTATGTAAATTGGTTTTCAGTTTTCACAAGGTTGAAACATCAAATTTGAAAGAAAGACCATATCTATGTTTTTTCTTTATACTTGATCTCCCAATCATATGTGAAAACCAAAATTATTAGAGCATTATTTTTTGTGTTACATCTTCACTGGATACTCTTGCCTTGAGTGTGAAGTTTTGTGTGTACTACTAGTCTACTATTTTGTTGTTTGGTTTATCTCAAATAGTTGTAGGGTTATTTTAGTGCTTGCCTTGGTATATCAGGTGTATTAGTATTACTGATTCAATTATACTTTGTAAACTATAATTTATGCCTAAATTATTGTTATAGTGGACTTGAAATGTTGTGGTCTTGGAACTAAAAGACCCAAAATTTTTAGTATGTTGCCTTTCTCATTATCAAAATAATTGTGTTCAATCTCATTCTCCTCATCTCATTCTATTTTTAACTTTTATTAATTAGACTTTGAATATCACACCAACCTGAACTTATTTTTGTGTGTGTGTATATATATATATTCAACCATTGAAGTTTAAAAGGTTTTTACCAAAGAATTAAAAGAGAATTTTTTAAATCTTAATACATTTGTGTAATATATTACTTTCAAGTGGTATCAGAGAATAAGTATTACTTTGATTTTAAAAAGCTTCTTTTACTCTTTAAGATCATGAACTCTTTATTTTAAACCTATTTTAAATGGAAGACCAAAAAGGGTAGTTCTGTACGTCCTCGTCGATTTGATGGCGTAAACTTTTCTTACTGGAAAGTAAGAATAATTTCACATATCCAACAGTTAGGGGATGGTGTAAGGGATATGATTGAAAATGGTTTTTCTCTACCAACTCGTGTAATTGGTAAAGGTGATGTTAAAGAACTAAAAGAAACTCTCTTTTTTAATGGACTAGAGAGGAGAAACAAAGTTCACAATATAACAATGAAGGAAAAAATACTATTTTCTAAGCAGTTGGTGAGTTTGAGTTTAAAAGAATCTCATCTCAGCTTGGGACATTTTAATGTCTACACATAAGGGTGATGCTAGGGTTAAAAAGGTTAAGTCACAAATGTTTGTTCATATGTATGATACCATGTTTATGAAAGATGATGAAAATTTTGATGAATTTTATCTTATATTACAAGATATAGTTAATCAATCACATGCTAATGGTATTGTATATGCTAATTCTGAAATTTGTGTTAAAATACTTAGATCTTTACCTCGTATGTTTGTCATAAAGAAACGTGAAAAAGAAGAAATGGGTGATCCTAACATGACACCTGAACTGTTATGTAGTAAAATGAAAACTTTTGAACTTGAAACTTCCTTAAATGAAAATCAAAGAGGAAGAGCAAAAGCACACACTACACAACCATCTTTAGTGTTTAAATCCACTGTTAAAAGTCTTACTTTTGTATCTTATTTATCTAATGTTGTTGATTGCATTATTTTTCTTTAGTCATTAGATAATAAAATTGCTTTGTTGCCTAAACATTTCAAGAAATTTGTTAAGTTTAGAAACAAATTTGCTCCTAGAAAAGGACAACCTAGTTATACTAATAGGCCACATGAAAAACAGTTTGAAAGAAATCTTTCGAAAAAGTATGATCATAATAAAGACTTGAGTCATATTCAAATATAGAAAGTGTAATGAACTTGGTCATTATGATGATAAATGTTTTTCATAAACTAAATAGTAATCTTCTCAAAAGCGCATTTATTTAAAACTTGGGATGACAATTCTGACTCTAACAGTGACTGTAATGATAGTTGTAATAATCTTTTGGCTTTTACTTCTATATAATTAAATGAGTCTAATGATAGTAATGATAATTTGTCTATTATGTCTAATGATTCTATATTATTTATTGACAATTATGATTTACCTCCTGTAAATGTTTCATAACCTGTTAAGACTCCTGTACATAATCATACTCCTTATATTGTATGTACACCTTTATGGTTCTACTATTAACTGGGATGATGAAAATGATAATTATAATGAATCCTCCCTTAAAATAAAATCTTTTGATACTGATTGTGATGATTATGACCTACAATTTGAGAAACTTTATAAGTCTACCTTGAAAAAGTATATTTACTTAGACAAAGTTAATGCTAGACCGTTATCTAAAATTAATGCTCTTAACAATTAAAATCGCTTTATCTCTAATGAATCTTCTATGCAAGTAGAAGAGCTTGATACTGAAAAATGATATTGGAGAAAAATATTTCCAAAATAAATTAAAGTTGTTCTTCTTTAACGCGACAATAAAAAGTTTCTTTAACTAATTTTGATGAATCACAAACTAAACTAAAAGAATCTTTGAACAAACTTAATGCTTTCAACAAATCTGGCACCATTGTAAGAAATACTTTTGAATTCTGGAAAGTCTTCTTCAGGTGATAAAGAAGAAAGTGGTATTAAAGGAAAATAAATTTTTGAAACAAATTATATATCCTTCAGTGTAGATTGCCCAAAATTCTAAAAAGTTCATATGCTTATTGCATTTTCAAAAACAGAAACAAACTCAAGCTCACTATACTGCGAAACCGATTAATCACTCCATTTTCTATTGGAAAATTTGTCACTTAGAAAAATCATATTATAAATAATTAGATTAAATAAGAAAAATTGGTAAAGCTAATGGACCTAGGATAACTATTAAGGCTGAACCTATTAAGAAACCCACACCACCTAAGCTAATGCCTTACAAATCTAAAATATTTTTCCAAAAACTAAGGCAACTTGGATTAGGAAAGAAGAATTGAGTTATCAGCTGAGATATAATATTTTTGCATTAGCATTAAATGCTTCTTATAAAAACTCTTAGTGGTACCTTGATTCTGGGTGTTCTAGACATATGACTGGGGACACAATAAAATTTTCCTTTTTAAAAACTTTTGTAAAAGGATATTCCACTTTGGGAGATGGAAAAATCTCCCGAATCATAGATAAAAGAACAATTAAAGGTGAGGCATTCCTAACTTGGATGAAGTTCTATTGGTTAAAGGACTTAAAGCCAATTTATTAATTATAAATCAATTTTGGCATTGGTCATACTATTAACTTTCAAATACAAACTGCAAAATTTTAAGTCTAAATGGTAAATTAATTCTTTGTGGTCAAAGAGCACTTGATAATTTCTACGTTGTTATTCAAAACAAAGATTTTGAAAATTATTTATCTCCTAGATTAAATTACTTTAACTAATGGCATGAGAGGCTAGGACACATTAGCTATGACAAATTTTCTAAATTAACTAGTAAACTACTAGTTCTTGGTCTACTTAAAATTTTAAAAATCAAACATTCGGTTTGTGGTCCATGTCAATTAGGAAAGATTCACAAAGCCCCTTATAAGAAAACCAAAGATGTTTTAACATCCCATCCTTTAGAATTACTACAGATGGATTTAATGGGTCCCTCTAGGGCTACTAACCTATGTGAAAACTCCTAGATTTTTGTCATTATAGATAACTTTTCTAGATTTACTTGGGTTGCGTCTATCAAAGAAAAATCTAACACTTTGCAAAACCTTTTAAGAATCCTTTTGAGGATTAATAATGAAAAGGATATCCAAGTAACTAGGATCCGAAGTGACAGAGGTGGGGAGTTTAAAGATACCGGTATCGTAGAATATTGTATAAGAAATGGGTGTAAACATGATTTTAGTGCACCCAAAATCCATCAACAAAATGGTATAGCTGAAAGAAAGAATCGAACCATACAAGAAATGGCCCACTAAAAATTTGCAGGTCATTTCTTGAGTTGAGACCACACAAATTGCATGTCACATAATCAATAGAGTGTACTTAAGGAAAAACTCTAAACAACCTGTATACGAAATTTGGTACGGCAAACAACCTAATTAAAATACTTTAGGGTGTTTGAAAGTGAATGATATGTTTGCTAAAGAACACTTGTTTAAAATTTGACATTATAGGTGATAAAGTAATCCTTTTAGGTTATTCACAAAACAGTCGTGTATATCGTGTGTTTAATCTTAAAATAAAAACTACAATGGAATTCATTAATGATGTTGTGAATGTTAGTGTTGCTTATCATTTGGATGAAGGTGAGAATCCTTTACCTCTTGACTAATCTGAAAATGAAAATTTACGTAAACAGTCAATAAATAGTGATTCTGACTGTCTACCACCGGAGGAAGCTGACATTACTAACTGGGTTAATGCAAATCACCCTAAAAAAAACATTTTAGGAAATGTTAAAGACCCAATAAGAACTAGATCTCAATCTTTTAATGTTTTATTTCCTTCTTATGTGCCTTTAATTGAACCAAAACATGTAAAAGAAGCACTAATGGATGAATCTTGGTTGTTAGCAATGCAAGAAGAATTGAGACAATTTAGACTACATGATGTTTGGTATTTAGTCCCACGTCCTACTCATACTAACATAATTGGAACAAAATGGATATTTAATAATAAGTGTGATTGGTATGGAAATATTTTAAGAAATAAGGCTAGACTAGTAGCACGGGGTTATTCTCAAATTGATGGCATAGATGTAGACAAGCCCTTTTCTCATGTAGCTAGATTTAAATCTATTAGACTCTTACTTGTTGTGTCATGGCATTTAAAATTCAAACCTTATCAAATGGATGCAAAAATTTTGTTTCTAAATGGAATTTTAAATGAAGAAGTTTATGTTGAACAACCTAAAGATTTTTATGGATCCTTTCTTTTCAAATCTTGTCTTTAGATTAAAGAAAGCTCTTTTTGGTTTAAAGCAGGACCCTCGTGCCTGGTACGAGAGGTTAGCAAATTTCCTAATGGAAAATGGTTTCAATCGAGGGGGAGTTGACCTTTCAATGTTCATTAAATATAACAAAACTATTTGATAATTGCTCAAGTTTACATTGATGACATAGTTTTTGGGTTCACTTCTCCCTTGGAAGCCAAAAAATTTACTAACACAATGAAATTTGAATTTCAAATGTCTATGATGGGAGAACTCAAATTTTTCTTAGGTCTTCAAGTATCTCAAAAACCTGATCATATCTTTATTTATCAATCTAAATATACTACTGATTTGATCAAACGCTTTGGTTTAACTACTGCTAATACTGCTAGAGAACCTATGATTTCTTCTATCAAACTTTCAAAAGACTTATCTGGTAAAAAGATTGATGTCACTTTATATCGTAGTATGATAGGTAGTTTACTTTACTTAACAACAAGTAGACCCGATATAACGCATAATGTGTGTCTGTGTGTGTGTGTGTGTGTGTGTGTGTGTGTATCCTAGATATCAATGTAAACCTAAAGAATCTCACTTTTATAGTGTAAAATATATTATTAAATACATAAGTGGAATTATAAACTATGGTATCATATATACCTTTGACACTTACTCCAAAATAATCGGGTATACAGACGCTGACTATGCTAGTTGTGATGATGATAGTAAAAGAACCTCCAGTGGTTGTTTTTACTTAGGACGCAATCTAGTCTCCTAGTCATCTAAAAAAATTGTCTCGCTTTCATCATCATAAGGCGAATACATTATCGCTGGAAGTTGTTATACACAGCTTCTATGGATGAAACAAATGTTAAGTGACTATGGCTTAAATGAAATATCTTCCTTAATCCTATTTGACAATCAAAGTGCAATTAGTATTTCAAAGAACAAAACATATTAAAATGGGAGAACACTTTATTCTAGAATTGATTGAGAAAAAGGAAATTGATATTGAATATCTTAACATTAACGATCAATTGGCATATCTTTTTACAAAATCTTTAAACAATCAACGTTTTGAAACTTTAGAATGTCTATTAGTGTTTGTGCATGCCTTATTTAAAGTGTTAGGATTGTATGTTAGTACCTCTTTTATCATAATATCTTGTGGTGCTAATAGCTTTGTAGGTTCTTCCCTACCCTTTTTCCATTTATGACTAACAAGGGGAGAATGTGAGACTCTCTTATTTTAATATGGGAGAATTTGTGAAAATCCTGATTTCCTTATGTATTTTTTAAGTCTCTTAGGACATATATTGTTAGTTGAGTTATGTACTCTTCGTTTTAGGACATATATTGTTAGTTAAGTTATGTACTCTTCTTTTTTTATGAATATTGTGTATAATTGAGTTATGCTTTTGTGCGTGTGAGATTTATTTTTTTAGACCCAATTTGATTTGTCCCAAAATTGACCAAAGGAGGAGATTGAAAGTACCCTTTCTAAGTTCCACGTAATTTATATTAGCATAATTTTATAACAACAGTCCCAAATATACTCGGTTCACTGCACACACTGAACATAATCCTAAAAATATTTTTAAAGAATTTCAAAATCAATTTTTCTATTTTTAAAATCCCAATATTTGAATTTGTCTAAAATATTCCTTATTTTTGTACTTATACATCCTATATGTATTTATACTCAAATATTTTTTATATTATAAGTTTCTTGGTTTTATAATTTTCCAGATTTTTAAAATTAATTTTCATATTTTTATGATTTTCTGAAATCTTTAAACGTTGATTTAAACATTTAAAAAGAAAAAAAATTAAAAATTCATTTTTGTTTCTTAATTAAATTCAGCGAATATAGAAACGGCAGGATTTTGATAAATTATAGGGTCGTTTGGTTTGCGATCCGTGTAATTGGTTTTGGACCAATTAGTGGCATGTGTTTAGCCCACACGATTGTATCGCGCGTGAACTTGGGGGGTTAGTCTGCTCGAGTGCAAGCTGTCGAGGGCTATTTTACCATATTACCCCTCACAGTGCTATGGTCTTTTACGCATGTACACTCACTGAACCCTCTTTTATAGGATGCCATTAGATGCCCTTGGTTATTTACCTCTTTGCCCTTATTGTTTAGTGAAATATAATTCCACCAAAGCCACTTCTTCGACTCTATAAATAGAAGGTTTGGAGTTTTATTTTTTATGTCGAGAAAATTTTCTAAAACATAAGCAAAACTCTACCAAAATTTTCTCAATCTTCTCTCTCTAAACTTGTTCAAATCTTTACATCAATTTGAAAGATTTTCTAAACCTATTCTAAACATGTTTCATCCTACAAACCTTATAATATATAATTTGTGTGAGGATGAGAGTTTAGATGTGGGTTTGAAAGTTCGAGAGTTTTCTGGGTTTGATCAATTGAAGCTTTTGGAGTTCTTGGTTTGAAGGTTGTCATGTTTCAAATCTTTGGTTGTCTTCTGAGATCTGTTAGGGTATACTTTTTGAATCCCTTTTTCATACATGCAGAAACTTATATATCTTGTTTGTATGTGATTTTGGGCTTTTGAATATTTAGACTGTTTTGACATGTTTAATAAACCCTGATTTCGAAAACATCTTTTTTCAATATTGATCAATGTAACATGTTATAACATATATATCTTTTATGTTAGTAGATCTGATTTAAAACTAAATCTTCATTCTAAACTCATATATAGTCTTAAACAAGACTTAGTTAAATTATGTTTGTGTATCCATTTGTAGTTTTGTAAAACTCACGATCTAAACTTTTTTATACACAAATTGGTTATTTTTTTTCACAAGGTTGAAACATTAAAGCTTAAAGCAAGACCCTTTATATCTTCGTTTTTAGATTTGATCTCCCAACCATATGTGAAAACCAAAATTATTAAAACTTGACTTTTTTTGTTTTACATATTCACCGGATACTCTTGTCTTTTGTGTGTACTACTAGTCTACTATTTTGTTGTTCGGTGTATTTCAGTAGTTGTGGGGTAGTTTTAGTGCTTGCCTTGGTATACTGGATGTATTGATAGTACTGATTCATTTACACTTTGTAAACTGTAATTTGTACCTAAATTGTTGTTATAGTGAACTTGTGATGTGTGTGGTAAGACCCAGAATTTTTCAATACGTTGGCTTCCTCGTTATCAAAAAAATTGTATTCAATCCCCTTCTCCTCATCTCATTATGCTTTCAACTTTTATTAATAAGACTTTGAACATCACACCAACCTGAACTAATTTTGTGTTTGTGTGTATTCAACCATTGAAGTTTAAAAGAGTTTTAATAAAGAGTTAAAAGAGAATTTTTCAAATCTTAACACTTTGGTATAATAGACTACTTTCAAAATCAACATAAGATCTAGACAACTCTTATCTATGAAATCTATATGAAATCAAGCGAAGGGCTTGATTGATTCAAGACTCAAATGTTTTGATTCGGGAGTAGTTAATTATAAACAGGGATGGATACAAATACATATTCATGCATATAGCTCTATGGGGATAAACTGTATTATATCTTTGTTAAGGAAATTAAGCTGGCGAATCTTAAAAATTCACATGTATTTAAGAGTTCGCTAGAAGTCCTATTCATATGGATGCATCCGAGAACTAAAACATGTATATGCACGTGACAAAGAGCTCTTACACTTGATGTTCGAAAGGTCGGATCTCTCTCTCGCGCGCGCGCGCACGCACACGCACATGCATATATCAATACTTGATTTCACATAATATAATTGAAAAAATGGACTTATAATTTCACATTACATTTCATTAAAGAAAAAAAAACTTGTGTGAGATTTAAATTTGCTAATAATTTTATACCCCCCCCCCCCCCCCCCCCCCGCGTGTTCGTGTCAAAACTATGAGTCGTATTGTCGTATCTTGTCATGTTAATCGTGTTTTTATCTGAGTTATCATGTCTATTTATGTTTAGTTTAATTTAAGAAATCGTGTTATTCGTGTCGTATCGTGTTGTGTCGTGTTCTATTTGGGTCATATTCATGTCAACTAAAAAAAACACGAATTCATGTCGTGTTGTGTACGTGTCCGAAAAACCCTTGTCGTGTCGGTCCGAAATATGACCCAAAAACACGAATTGTCACCCTTAAGTAGAAACCCACTTAGGGGTAAATTTCTCAAACGACTTCAAAGTAAACAAGACACCATCGCGTTGTTCGTATTTTATAAATCCATGGACTGACAGTAGTGTCTCGTGTGGTCAGTTAGGTTCAACTTCTCATCATAAAATGTTCATCTCTGGGATTGAGAAATTTCTAGTGGGAATGTTCTTATACTTTTTTTGGATTTAGTCTCATTTTTAAAGTTTTGTTAGTCTACCATCCTATATGTTTTTTAATTTGTTTTTGAAGTTCAATAACTACTCGAAACTTTCCTCAACTTCCATGTAACCTTCCATAACCGATCATATCCCTTTTTGTAGATAATGACAAGTGTAAAAATATAAGTCCAACAGCAAATATAATAATGATATGAAACTAAACACACATATATTAAAAAAAATAGTACTAAACACTTTAATCCAATTTTCTTATTATCCTAAACAAAGTGGAAGTCGACCTGACACCAAAAGTCATCTTGGAAAAACCATTACGAGTTCTGTCTTAGGGCTTCAAAAGTCGTCCTTCCATTTCTTTCTAATCATGCCATTCAAACCATTTTCATTCAATCATGATTTTTATCCGGGATATTCTAGAACTGGTTGTTCATACTCCGCAATCAATATTTATCAGATAAAATTCATTAACCTAGTTATTTGGTCATGAGCCGGGATGGCATCTCGCGCAACCCCTGGTAACAGGGACAGACTCCCACTGTTTGCACGAACCTCTAACCTTAAGCAATGTCTTTTCATTGTGTGAGTACTAGAGAATAATATTAATTAAATAATAGCCAAAGATTAATCTTTAAGTATTAGAGAATAATATTTATGGGGTTAATCTTTAAGTACTAGAGAATAATATTAATTAATAGCCAAAGATTTATCATTTTATCATAATCCAACTACTTATTGTCCTTCATGTGATCATTATAAAATTAGAATCTCTCCCCATCCTCGTTGTTTTCGATCTTGTCCGACACATGGCAATTTGGCCTTCAGCACAATCTTTGTCCCACTTATAGCTTCACTTTAAGTGATTGACTTGTGCAAATTCCCTCCAAAAATACTTAATTTGTCCCAAATAAAGTCTCTTGCTTTCTTGGGAACGTCCTGAATTAAAAGTTCACTCTAATTTTTAAAACATAATGACTAAAACAATTATCATGATAATATAGACAATTAACCTCTCGTGCATTTGATTCTGGTGGAATTGTGAAACGTAGTATTACTGTTTCCCCTGAATAACACAAAATATTCAAAACTTTTCCACAACCTTTGTTCAGGATTAATTGTCTCGCAAATGTTTTAGACTATACATTGCTATCAGTTTACTGATCATTTTTCTGAGTAGATTAGTTGTTAGGATCATTTGGCGAGACCCAATAAATTTGCCCACAAGTTGTCAAAGTTTTAAGCGGACCACATAGATCCCACACAAAATCCATTGTGTAATAAGTGATTATACTTTATGTGGGTCACTCCCAAATGTACAAATACTTAATGCACTTTAAAAGATGTTTGGGGGGATAAATTTGGGATACATATCATTTTCCTAACCAATTTATATGGCTAGCACCTCAGCTGGATTTAATATGGGTATAATTTTTAGGATCCCTGTATGTTCATCAAGCTAAAGATACTCGTGCTAATACTGATAGGAAACAATTGAAGGGTCGGCATATTATCAATGCCCATATCAAATATTAGCATACAAATAAAACAATTTTCCAAAACCATTCTCCAACAAATATCATACACAATTAACAAAAATAAAAGTCTACTAAAGTAAATCTTGAACCTCATCTCACCAATAAACAGTCCAAACTAATTAAGTGGCAACCAATGCCATTGAAACTAGCCGTAAATTCTCCCAATAATAATCAGATCTCGAACTGTGCATGTGCAATGGATATCACATAATTTTAACTAGCAATACACCATCACCCTCAACTCAAATCCGAAAATCTGGTTTCAAATAGCTACAAATAAGATGCAAAAATGGCCAAAATCCTATATGGATTGCCCTTCTGGAAGTAACTATGATCCATGTGTAAGAAGAAACAGGAAGAAAAATACAACATGGATATGGTCAAACAAACCCGATCTCCATTAGCTCACCACCCTCATGCACTACCTATATATAAAATGGCAGGTGGTGTTACAATCTCCCACTACAATATAAAGGTTAGGAATGTTTTCCATTTTAACAGGAGGTGCAATTATCTTCTAGCAAGCCTGCTTCTTCTAATATTACCCTTCTTAAAGGACATAGTATGAGAAGCTACTCCAGTGAGTGTATTTGAACTCTCCTCTTCGTCTTCAGTAGTGTCATCAGACCTCCATCTAGGTCCTCCATTTGCTTTCATGTCCTCCACAGAAACACCCTTCTCTTCATGGCTGAGTTTTGGGGGTGGGGGAGGGAGCAATGCAAAATGGGGAAATGAATAATTACACATGATATCTAGATCTGATTTTCGGCCAGATCAGAGTGGACAATGCCATTTTGCAACCAGTAATTAGAAAAAGGAAACAATATATTGCTGAAACCAATGTTCATTGCTTCAAACTCGAATTCTTTTCAAAATCAAGGTTCTAGGGGAAAAAATTAATTTCTCAATTCTGATTCTAATTTTTTCAGAAATTGAATTTTCTCTGAAATCGATATTTATAGAAGAAAACGAAAACGAAATTTTCTGGAAAGAGGAAATTTCAGGATAGTTCATACATAATTGGAATAATTCCCAAAAATAATGCAGAAAAACTCTCAGGGTACGTTTGATTGTTAAGAGAGGAAAGGAAAAGTGAAGGAAAATAACTTTTCAGCAATTTTTGTTACATTTGGATAACAAGAAAGTTGAGAGACCCCAAGTCCTTACAAGAAAAACTTTCCCACATAACACACCCTACCAAATACCCAGGGTTTTGTGCGAAAATTGGAGGGAAACTTGGGTATTTACCATGTATTATTATTATTGTTGGTGGTGGTGGTTGTGTTGCCGCCGCCGCTACCACTATTACTAAAATATTTATAACTATTCATAATAACATGCTATTTGTTGATACTTTTACGAATTAAATGTTTTTCCAATTTTATTTTAAATTTTGTAATGTTCAAGTTATGTGGATGTTCATAAAATTAATTATACGTTTTTTGGTAATTTTAATAAGAAATGTATTATAATTTTGTTTATTATGAAATTGTAACTACATATGTGTATGTATAAAAAAAATAGTAATTTTCCTGCATTTTTCCTCGTCAAACAAACACAACCAGGAAAATAACTTTCATTTTTCTTCACTTCATTTTTCCCACACTTTAACTTTCCAAACAATCAAACGGAGCCTCAAACTTTCTTATCGGATTTTAGAGTATATCAAAGAAAATTTGACTGGAACAACTTCAGAAAATTAAGAAACATTTAGGACAAATCAGATTGGCAAAGCAATGATACTTCTTTAGGGTTCCCGTACACCTACTACAAGTCTATCGGATACACGAATATGTAGATACTTGTCCGATATGTATCCATGTACCCTAATTCTGAAGTACGCCATGTAAACTTTTTATTTTTCATAAACCAAACACAAATCAGTCATTTATCTCCTTATGAAATAGGATCAAACGTCAAAAACTAGAACTAGTCTCTCTTTGGAATGACAACGAGGAGGGTATGTGGCCTGTTCACCCTTCTATGCCACGATCCCGGCCGCGGAACAAAACCCCCGAACCCGGCCAACACTACCCCTTTTTATTTTTATATTTTGATATTTTTTTAATATTTTTATTACGAGACACATTAATAAAATATATATATAAAATATAATTAAATATGAAAATATAATTAACATATTGTAATAAGGTAAACAAATAATATGTTATAATAACTATTATACTTAAATGAGGCAGGGGAGCAGGCCCCTGGGTAAAGCCACCCAGAACCCATCCGAACCCGAATAACCTTAAGCGAGTCTGGGCGGGTTCGACGGTTTCTTCTTCCTATTGCTAGCCCAACTCTCTATATCTACTCTATTGCATTCTTATTAAATGCCCAATCCATTATTCATTACTTTACCTACTTGGAGACTTTATTGGATTTTTGTATTAATTACTTAAGACACTTTATTAAACCAGTTTTATAATTATAAAAAATAAAGATAAAAAAACATTACTTTTCTTAAACTCAAAACTGTTAAAAAGATGAAACAATTTTTTTAATAGAAAACAGTTCTTAAAATTAGTTTATTATACGCTAAACGAATTTTAAAAAACCATTTTCTTTTTTTTCTGTTAGAAAAAAATAATAAAAGAACAGTTTTTTTAGGGTTTTTTGAACTTTGTTCCCTGAGATAATGCCGTAATTAGACATAAACCTTCGCTTTTCAAATAATTAGACTCAACCCCTAAACATGCATCTTTAAATACAGCATTATCCCAGGGGGTAAAGTCAAAAACACATTTTTTTTTATCAATAAACATAGTAAAAAAAACAGGTTTTTGTTTCTGCTCTTTTATTTTTATTTTTTTAGGTCATAGCAGTTTTCGTATGAAAAAAGAGTTTTTAATGATCCCATGTTTTCTTTTTCTTAAATAGAAAAACTCTTTACTCTTATTTTTTTTGTTTAATTTTCTCTATTAAAAATCAATAATAACAAAATTTGAAGGGAAACAAAAAAAAGAGAACAAAATCCAGTCTTTTCTTCTCAGTTTATTTGTTAAAAAAATATATTTTTAATCCTAAACAGTTTTTTTCTTTTTAATTTTAATCAGTTTCTAAAAAGCCAAATCTTTTGTTTTAAAAACAGTTATAAAAAATTCTGTTTTAGTTTTTATTTGTTTATTATTTATAGTTTTCTATTTAAAAAGAACAAGAAAACAGTTATTTTCTTTTTAATTTCAAACAAATTTTTCCAGTTACTATTTATAAAAATCAGTTAAAAAAATGCTGTGTTCTTTTTTAGGTGTTTTTATTTAAACCCTCATTTTATTTCCATAGCCCCACTTTTAATTAAGCCCACAATAAGGGGTTAATACTCATTTGAAACACCCAAACAGTTGGGTGTATAAAAAAATAAATAGGAACATTTTAAATTTAAGAAATTTGGCTCTAGACAATGAGACTACTCAAAGAAGGTGAATCCGTAACCATTAGACAGAGGAAATCAAGAATCCACATTACCCGGCACACAGGCTTTCTTAATGTGTTTATATACACATACTTTCGTATTTTTGTTCAAAAGCATCATTGTGTTTATCGTCTCCAACCAATTTAGCACCTCGGTGTCCTTTGTTGGTTCGAAATCGCAGTACACAGCACAAGACCATTGAAAGAGAAAGATACCAGCAATAAGTTCTGATTGTTTATGAGTATTGAATTATTGATGTTATATCTTTTTCTTTCAAAAATGATAGTTTAATTAGAAATGCTTCAGTGCGTATTTGGCAAGAATCATTTCTGTGAAGGAATTGTTTTAATTGAAGGATGATTTAAATGAAGTAATGACTATCATTTAAACATTTCATAGTTTAAAACTTACTGACGGGGTATATAGAAAAAAATGAGTTTTTTTACTTAACCCCATGTAATAATGCCGTATTCCTCGAAGATGAAAAATTAGACATGACCTCTAGATTCTAACACCGTTACTTTTCCGTTAAAAAATCACTCTAATTCATATTTTGACTTGCCCCCTATATTTTTTGGATAAAAATGCCCTTGTTCTTCCTCACTTCATCTTCTTCCTCAAAACCAACAACTTTTTAACCCTACCTCCAAACCCAATAGCAACACCATCTCGAGCCAAATCACGTCTAAAACCACCCTCACCAACCACCGGACCACAACCAGAACCACCCACACCATCACCATCATCGACAGTACCTTCATTGCACCCCTATATGATCTTGTGATCACAAATCACCAACCCAACCACATGATTAACGAAGTCCAATCAGTGGAGATCACCGTCAATCTTGAAAATATTGTAAATCACCGACCCAAACATCAAACAAAAGAGTTGAATGATACAGATCTGAACAAGCGAATGCTGATCGTGGGGGATTAGAATCAGCCAAATTTATTGCACTGAAAATGATCTATAAAATGGATCTGAACCATCATACTGAGATGCCACAACAATCAAAACCATCAGATCCTAGACTCCAGAACAAATCACCATGAAAAATAAGGATACAGATGATGTATGTTCCGCTGGCAGTGGCAATGAGTGCCTGAGTGGGGTGAAAAGCAGCACCATGAGTTTCTATTTTGACAAAATTCAAATTCTGACTGAGATTATTGAAACCAATGAACAGATTGATTCGATTGAACTGATTGATTCTGCCTCAAATCCAAGAAAATAATGAACTTATATGTTGTAAATTTCTACCAGCAGTACATATAAGCTAAATATTTAGGGATATAAAAGTAGGGTTCTTCCTTTTAGAATTGGGGAAGAAGATGAAGTGGAGAAGAAGAGGAGAGGGTGTTTTCGTCCAAAAAGAATAGGAGTCAACGGAAAGTAACGTCCGTCAGCCTGTGGGGGGTTATGTCTAATTATGACATTAATATAGGGAATTATGTCTAATTTTCATCGTTGAGGGGGTATAGTCTAAATACGGCATTATTACAAAAGCACAAGTCAAAAAAGCTGCAAGAAAATAGGATGAGAATTAAAACACACCCCTTTTTTAGTGTAGCCATGAGTATGATCTCATATATGCCGCTAAACCAAATTCCTTGAAGAATTGAAAACTCCTATACTTGCGTGTTGCAAGGGCATTTCAAAACAGCAGTTTATACAGTTTTCCAAAAAAGCAGTTTTTTTCCACATCATTTATTTACAAACAGTTAAAAAATTAAAATTAAAATTAAAAAAATCAGGTTTTTTATCACAACTGCATTATGAAAAAAATTAGTCAAACATGAACATGAGAATATTTTTAAAAATGGTACATGCAAAATTGTTTAGCAGAAAGTAAAAGGTGAGGGGTAATTTTAGGTTAACATTAAAATAAGGCATGTGAGAGTCACAGGCTTAACTGTTCATTGACAGACCGTTAAAAATGGTGAGCAAAGTCTAAAGCAAAACTATTTAGTTGCTAAAGTCTAATTATGTAAATTAAATGGGTGGTAAAGTCAAAATACTCAATAGATTTTGGATTCTGATCCGATTTTCTTTGTTTTGGGAAGTTCAGAAATCAAAATTCGGGAATCGGATATAATATATCTTATGCAAATATCGGGAAAAACTAGATCAGGTTTCCGAAAAACGAGAAGTTCAGGAAAACAAAAAATCAGGCCTTAAAAGAAATATAATATAACAGCATAAATAATGTAACAAACAATGCAGAATAATTGGGATGTAAGTTTACCTCAAAGAGATGTCCATCAGATGACCCGAAGGTGCCATATTCTGAGGCATAGTCATTCGGTCTGCTGGACCATATTTACCACGAACTTTTAAGTGCGTCCTTTGAGCAGAATCTTTTAACACACCTGGGCTGTTACCGAGTGAAGTTACAGGATTAACTTCAACCCTTCGGGAATATGGTGTAGCATTTAATAATAGATTGTTAAATCCATTTTGTTCTTTTTCTGGAGAGAGGCTATTGAGTCGATCTTCTTGGAGATGGCCACTCGGAAAAACTCTTGATGAACTTCGATCGAATTCTTTAAAAGGACTACCTTGATGAGGAGCAGGAGTTGTAATGTCATCGAATTTGAGGTTTCTATTGATTGCATTTTGGGATTTGAGTCCTCTTTCTTCATTGTTGAAGATATTCATGCGAGGAGCAGATGGAGAGCCGTAGTTGCTGAATTTAAAGTGGGGGATGTTGAGGGGCCCATTTAGTTTTGATGGAGTTTCCGTAACAAAAGGTTTCGAGGAACGAGTTGCATTGTCCACATGAACAGAGGAAGAATCAATGGAAAATGGTGCCAATAAACTAGTGAAAATCGGTTCTTGTATTTTGGGGAGATCAGATTTTTCAGGAGCACTGGCTTCATTCCCAGGAGAGAAAAGTTGAGGTAATTTTCCAGTCTTCACTTGTTGCTGTTGGACGTCTGGCAGTAACTTTATGCTATTATCCTGCACATAACTCGGTCAATCATAATTCTGACCTTTCTTCCCATGAGAATATCAGTTGCAATCACGGCTCATATCCTCTGTAATGTGATTGTCCTACATTCTTCAAATATTGTGCTCTTCGGAAAGATTGCACTTCAGGTTTACAATTCTTTAATCGGTAAAATGCAAAATGAACCTTAGAGTTTGGTTAATTTTTAATTTTGGACCCGATATTTCAAAAGTTGCAATATTAACTCTCGTGTTTGAAAATTCATGTTCTAGCCCTCCGTCACGTCTCCATTAAGAGAGTTGACTGAATGGATGACTGGGCATCATATTTCATTGAATCATCCATTCCATTAAGTCTCCCAATGGAGATGTGAAGGAGCGATAAATAGCACAGATTTCAAACATGGGTTAACATTGAATATGATTTGCATATTTCCCTTCTTTATTTTAAGCCTTGTTTGGTTCAGGGTAAAATGTGTTTGGTGAAAAGGTGATAGATACTGACATATTCGGAGCTAAATTTTGTTCACCTATTATTCCAAAATCACATAATTTAAGTACGTACAATAATTTATAATTTTATATAACCAAAACTTCTAATTTCAAATAGGTAAAATACTTTTCACTCTTTACATTTCACGCAAGTAAAAGACATTCCAAACCAAACCAAGCGGGATCCTAAAAATAATTACTGATTATTGAAACTATTATGGGCACAGTTTTGGCCTAAAAGTTCTTTTCTACTGCTTGAACACATTAATCATAGAGTTCAGATAGAGCAGAACAAAATTTAAATCCCATAAATCCCCATACCATGCCTAAAGCTCTTTTATTCTTTTTTTTTTCAAGGTGGGTAGGTGAGTTACAATGATGGTTATGGCTTATGAATTGCACAGGAAGGTGACTTGACAGAAACCTCCAAAGTCTTCAAACAGACTCCAGAACTTTAAGCATCTAAAGTTTGTAATCAAGAAAATTAATGAACAGCAAGCTACTGATAATAAGCGAGTAGCAGGTAAAGCTTCCCTAAACTTTATAATTTTTCTCTTTCGATGTCTCGTTAACTTAAAAGATCTTCATCTGTACAAAGAGAACTAGCAAAAATCCACGGAACTAAAATTACTTACAACCAATTCTGCTCTCCAATGACTCGCTGATCTCATTCTGAATAAGACTTCGTCACTGACAGAATTCTTAGAAACGAAGTCCTGCTCCACACTTTGAAGTTTACGATCAACTTGGTATGCCTCAATGTATCTGTACCGCTGAAATTTTAAAGAGGGAAAGTCAAATGAACTGTATATTCAGGCAACCAGTTATTAGCAAGTGTATGTGATAAATAAATAAACACACGCGGGGTGCGGCATAATACTGATGTAACCGGTGTCAATGGCACTCAAAGAAAACACACTTATATGTATGAGACTCTCAAAAACTCTTATATTGATACCTTTGCCCAAAAAGGAAAGTATATAACTATTTATAGGGATAAGAGAAGGATCTAGAAGGACTATTACTTGCCTACTAAGGTATGCTTAGGTCACATGTGGTGTCATGTGATGGCATGGGTGACATCACATGGATTAGAGCGTTATTTATTACATAATACCTAAAAGGACCCTAACTAAACCTAATAACTACAGCTAAAACATGAAAATTAATAAAAGGAAAATTACAATATTAAAAATATGGAAATGCCGAAATTGCCCCCAAATAATATTCACGTCACTTATAGTTAGTAATAATATAGCTTTTAATTTTCACTAAAGGAAAAAATGGATAAATAGAGTTCTCAACCAAAAAAGAAAAATAGAGTTCTCAACAAAAAAGGAAAAATATATGAGGAATGTTCCTATATTCTTATTAATAATGTATATAGATTACTCATTACATGCAATTTATTAAACTTTTTCTTTGTGTACTTGAAATTGTACTTAATAGTACGAAAAATTATCGACAAGAGTCCTAAACACACTTAAGTTTACCCCCATCTTTTTGCATACAAACTAAAGCAATGTACCTCTTATCCATACTTCATTCCAGCGCAACCACATTCCAGGTAATTATTAAAGTAATCTATTTGGGCCCATGATTTATGAGAGTGGTTTTATACTGCTGCCCCTTTGTGTGGCCCGTGATGACCATATATTCAAGTGAAAGACTATTAGATTGGTCATATGCATTTTTTCTCTTTTTTCTTTCCTTGTTTTTATCTGTTTTTGCTTTGTTCCCCGTTACTTCCACAACTCACTATCACTGAAACCTAATCACATTAGTGATTTATCTAGTTAGTCTATTGGCAACTCTGTAACACCCCGTGTTTTTATTTATTACTTATTTAATTAATTGGAATTTTCGAGAAAAATTAATTTTTTCATTTAATGATTTTTATTGCCTAAATATGTTGGTTATGATTTTAGAAGAATAAAACTTCAAGCGGAATTAAAATCGGAGTTAAAACGGATTTTATATTGATTTTATAATATTTTGCCTTATGGGCATTTTTTGGGCAAACTGTCAGTTTTTCGGGGTGATCGATCGATTGACCCCTGGGGGTGGATCGATCGACCCTCCCAAAAAACGTACGCTGTAAGCTGTTTTTAGAGTTTATGTAGCATTAGGACTCCTAATCAATATATAACCTTGTTAATCCGTAGGGGGACTTCTCATAATCACTTTTTCTCCAGTTTTTCATCAGAGAACACTTCCAAATATTTTTCCTCACTCATAATCATCAACCTTCAACAAAATCAAGTTTTTGTCACAAGTTTTGGCACAAGTTTTTGAAAGCTTAATTGGGGTTTAATCAAGATCGTTCAAGAACACTCTTTCGCTAAATTTTCGAGAGGAATCCAGATTTCTAATCAGATTTTCAACACGATCTTTACAGGTATGAATACTCTATTCTTTTCCTTAAGTATTATGCATTTTAAGTGTCGCCTAAACACTTAATTACATGTTTTCTTAAAAATAATTAATAACTTAATTAGAAAAGGTGGATAGTAATTATGGGGTTGTTTTTATAAAATCTTTTAATCTGAAAAATATTCATAACCCTTTGGGTACGTAAGATTCATGAGTGATTTTGGGTTTTATTGGTGTAGGTTGCATGTAGAAAAACCCTAGCTTTAAAATAAATGATTTTTGGGTGCGTACAACTCATGTAATACATGTAGAGATAATAAAATTTGATTTTCGATGTATATATGATGAAAACTTGGTATATTTAATTTAAAATAATTAAATAAGATTATTTGGGTATTGTTGACGTTGTGATAATTAAATTAAAGATTTAATTGAATTGGACTATCATGCGCAGTTTTATACGTTGACTAATAATTCTTGTTGGCATGACTTGTTGGTATTATTAAATATCATTGTGACGACAAGTTGTTGGGTATTATTGCTCTCCCTATATTTTAGAATGCCTTCTAGGAATGGGACTAGTGAGGGAAAATTATCACGGTTTTATTGTGTTGGGGGTGGGCTGATTTTTATTACTTTATCGTCATTACGGTAGTCTAAGTACGAGATTAAGTTAAGATTTATGTTTGAAAATCCTCCTATACATAGGATAGGACGTATTGATAACTTGGGGACCCCTAGGTATGGGACTAAGGGGTATTTTGAGGATCTCACATCGATTAAAATGGTGGGGTGATTATAAATTGAGAAATTGAGAATTAATGTCTAAGATAAAAATGGGTATTAAAATTTGTGGCGACATAATGTGTCGGGGCCGACAGTTTAAACGGGCCAGAGGGCGATTTATGTCGTGTCGTGTGTGGAACCTTGTCATGTGTCGGGGCCGACAGTTAAACGGGTCAGAGGGCGATTGACAAGGGGAACCTTGTCATGTGTCGGGGCCGACAGTTTAAACGGGTCAGAGGGCGATTGACAAGGGGAAGTGTGACACTTTAATAAAAAGTGAGAACTATAATAAAAGTTGGTTAATTTAATTAAATTAACATCGTGGGACTTGGGAATTTAAAATCATATTGGTGTGCCTTTATAAATGGGGATTTTTGCGGGTAGTTAGTAAATTATAATTATCGCGTTTAATTATCCCGTTTAATTTAAAATATTCTATTGTGATATTTATTGCGTATAATGCTACTGTCTGGATTCAAGGATCCTATTTGAGGGGAGTAGTGTGTATTCTTGCTCAGGGCTTTGGCTCTGACCCATGCGTTGACTAATCTTTTTTCAGGATTTAATTTGGAGAAGTTGCATAAGTTTATCGGAGTTATCATTAGAGGTGCAGCTGGAGTTATTTACTTTATGGCATAGTTTAGTTAGACTTTCTTTTCCAGTCGTATTATGAGACTTCATTGGAGTTTTATTGGGCCATTCGGTTCCAAAGTTGTTTAGAGGATTTCTGTTGGGATTATTCAGATTTTATTTAATCATTATTGGAGATTGGATTTTTGGAGTTAGCATGTGATGGATCTTTTATCGCTTAGTTATTTATGATCATTTGAGATTGAATCAATTGTTTATCTTATGGACTGATTTATTTATGTCTCATATCTGTCTCATGCTAAGAATGGTATTTATTTAGTTCACGCCCGGCTTAGTTTTGGTGGCGGCCGACGCCAGAATTAGGCGGGGTGTGACAAACTCATGATTAGTTTATTCATTAACATGACACATGTCAATGGTACCAAGAACTATAAATAACAACACTAACAAACTCTCAAAATATCTATTAATTGAATAATTTGTCCCAAATGGAGTGTACACTATAGGCATAAGAAAAGATTCGAGAGGACCTATTTCTTGCCACCAAAAGAATATGCTAGCATCCATGTGATGTTACGCATGACATCACTAAGAGTGATCCCCTCCATACTATCATCTAAAATATTCTTATATACATATTATTATTAACAGATATACCAAAATAGCCCTTACTATTACTAATAATTACTAACAAAAATTAACAAAAGGGGAAATGACATGTAAGGATAAAAGAATATGTAAAAAGGACAAATACACCCTATTCCTGGTTCACATCATTCTCCCAATTGTATAGAGGTCGTCCTCGAACTCAGATATTGACATCATCGGTATCGAGATCAAGTGGAATGTTGTGCGCAATCAAATGCCTCATGCCGCACCATCTTTTCATCCTCAGTGATATCGGTGTCATCGGTCACAAGAACGGCCTTCTTCTTTTTATATGGCCTTCAACGGCTTTTGCCCAAATCCTCCTCACTCATAGCATTTGAAAGCACCTCCCCGTGAGCCAAGTAATTAACTTAGACGGTTGGGTCACTTAAGTTGTCATCGGTCACAAGAACGGCCTTCTTTTTATATGGCCTTCAACGACTTTTTCCCAAATCCTCCTCACTCGTAGCATTTGAAAGTACCAGGTGCTTTCGGAGTCCCCGTGAGCCAAGTAATTAGCTTAGATGGTTGGGTCACTTGTGTTAACCTCCTGTCGCAAGTAATCCTCCACACGAATAGCGTAATTATGAGCCTCTGAAGTGCAAAAAGCATGCGTAGACCCAACTCGTGGCAGATGCGGGGCTGTAGGTCATAAATGGAGCTCCCGGTGCGCTGCTTCTTCGTCTCGCAAGGCAGCTCGGATACATATAAGCTAAAACTTCTCCTTCTACACATGGACTGTGGAGGAGGATTGTTTTTAGCCCGAACGTGTGCGAAAGCTCATGCTCATGCTCATAGGTGGTGGGGAGGAATGTCATCCGTAAATGATCTCACATGAGAGGCCAGGCTTTAAGGGGCTGAAGGCTTCCCGAGATTGAACGAGATCGTTCCACTATACCATGGACAACCCTTGGAGTTTGGTGGCCACAAGTCTCACACATTGACACCCATTATTCCTTTGTATTCAAACACCCTATCGATGGAGTCCAATCGATCCACAAACACATCCAGGTCAAGATGACCATAAAAAGTGAGCACATCAACCCGTATATCTATGTAATACCCCGTATTTTTATGCCCTTTAATTATGGGATAAATTAATTTAATATTAATCCGGATTTTTGAATTAAATATTTACTAGCGTGACGAGAGTTAGTAATTATTGATAAGAATTATGTTGAATATTACTTAATGAGTAAAGTAATATATGAGATTGAATTTATTAAAATTGTCACGAGTGAATAATACGACAGTTATAGAAATTAAGTCGGGACGCGCGGGTCAGTCGTGTCGGGACTAATATAAGGAAATAAAAAGTAAATTAACTCTAAGTCGTCCGTATGGTCATTCGAGTGCGCCAATGTGTCCGGAAGGATCAAGATAGTCAGAAAAGTGTACCCAGTGGTTTAGTGTGGGTCTCGGGACGTTTTTAGGCCTAATCGGCAACCCGAGAGGGCATTTTGGTAATTTCAAATTTTAGGCCTTAATTAATGACGAAAATTAAAAGGTTATATCTGATGGAAGATAGAGTCTTCGAGGCTTAGAAACACTTGAGTTGCAGAGAGGCTAAGAAAGGGAGAAGAGAGAAGGTTTCCAAGGGGAAGAACCATCAATCCTACACCGTTCCCACCAATTCCACCACCAACGCGTAGATCGGAAGAAGAGGATCGTTCCTATACCACTCAAATTCTTCGGATAAGACCTTTGATTCCAGACAAGTATCTATCTTGCTGTTCTTGAGTTGATATTTCATCCATGTCAGAGTGGGAAATAAAATTATAAGTTTTTATGGAGATTTTATGCAATTGGAAGACTACAATTCATATGTTTGAATGGAAATCATGTTAGGCTGGTATCCTTATCACATATAGAACATTTATCACGAATTTTAATGATGATTTGAGAAGGAAATCATCATGTGGATTCTTGAATTAAGATGATAAATTAGGGTTAGAGACCAAATCATTCTTAAGGATTTAATTTAGATTTTACATTACAAATCGTTCAGACCTGTTACTATAATGTTTGTGATGGTTGATTGGGAGTTTGGGGCATTTTAATGGAGGTTTTGATGATTAAAATGGAAGAAACCTGTAGGCATTATTTGCAGAATCTCTGGGCCAATAACTAATCGATCGATCGATCAACCTTGAATGTCGATCGATCGACATTCAATGTGTAATTTGAATCTTCTTTGATCGATCGACTCCTCCTGGAATTTGAATCTTCTTTCCTTTTTAATGTTAATCCAACCCCAATGTGTAAGGACCCTTAGACATAACTTAAATACCATGATGGGACTTGGGAAGGACTAGTAGGGTGGTAGGTAAGGTTCGGGTAGTACTATTCTTATATGAGATTTAGCCGTGGGGGTTACGAGGGTATAAAATGGGGTGGAGATCGTGTGTATGTTAAATTAGGTCTTGTGAGAATTAAGGATAACTTAGACTAGTAGGGTAGAGAGTGTACACCTACTGATTTCATATTTATCAAAATGATACCCTTCGAGAGTCGAGAAGTACGTGAGAACTTGCAGTAATTGAGAAAATAAAAGAATAAATTGATTATACGTAAGACTCGGGCGCTACGTGTCGTGTATGGTTTGAATATGTATGGGTCGTGGTTGTACCTATCTGAACAATGTATATATATATATATATATATAGTATGTGAATATATGTGTGTAATCATACCCGCGCTACTTGCTATCACGGAAGTTTTCGCGCCGAAACAGTCTTATTCTGATGTGACATTTATGGGGGATATTGACTCGTACCCTAGAACAAAGGATCCTTGGTACAGGCTATCTGAGAATGATAGTCAGACGATCCTAAGAGACGTGAGGGTATGTGCTGACCTCTTAGTGACTTGGAACTATGCTTCGCCTCCAATATGTGTTTTATGTTAATACAGTTCGAGGGTGGATCCGAACTAGTATTTCCCTCATTTGTACGAGAGGTACAAGGATTCGATAGCAGAGTATGCTAGCACCATAGATTTTATATGGGGTGCCCTATTAGTATATATATTATGCGTGATAAATATATGTACCTGTGATTCATCTACTGTGTTTGTAAGTAGATAAAATTGATTAATTAATATTAAATAAATTAAGTGGTTGAGAACTTAAGGCCGTATTGAGATGTACATAGCTGGCCTGGTAAATTCATAAGAAAAAGTTGGCATGCATAAGTTACAATTATGCGATCACGGGAATCGGGATTGATGAGGGGAGATTGGATTAGACTAGTTAACTGGGTTAGCTTTATCTAGATTAATTCAGTAGTACGTTAGGGGTGCACAATAGTTGAGCGGTGAGAATTCTCAAGTGAGTGACGAGGTAGTAACATGTATGTAATATCAACTGGTAAGCATTTTAAATACTTGCTAAACTATTTTAAAGCTATTTTACACTCGGGCTCTGACCCGTTTCTTGTCATCTTCTATTTCTCTTGTATATATATATGTGTATTACAGGTGCCCAGCCACAGGTGCGTCAGACTTAGATCTTTGGACTGTTGACGTGCTGCAGCTGGTGTGGGAGTTGCGGGGCTTTGCATTTAGACCAGTGTTCTAAAAGGCGCGCCTAGGCTTGAGGCTTGAGAGAAACGCATCGCCTACGCCTTATCACGCCTTATTCTTGGTAAAAGGCTTAAGGCGCACTTTTTTTTAAAACAAAGATGCCTTAGTGAAATGATATCACCATGTAAAGACTTTTTTTTACAAATCGGACAATATCTCGTCCAAAACAATCAAAATACATTTTATATATTGATTATGGAGCATGAATATGAGAAAGATGGCTACCAAACATACAGATATATTTTCAAAATTCAAGGTATGCATTATTTTATTATATTATTAGCTTTAGAATAATTAAAATTATAAAAAAAGGAAAAACGCCTTTTTACGCCTAGGCGCGCCTAGACTCCTAAGGCTTGAGGCTTGACATCTACGCCTCGACCACGCCTCGCGCCTTTTAGAACCTTGATTTAGACGACTTCATCCTTGTCATCTCAGCACTCCACTTAGTCATTTTAGATAGGGCATGTGTCGCCCATTTCCAGTTTTTATTTAGTTCAGAGAGACTTTGTACTGCTTATTCATTTCAGTATTCAGTTTTAGTTGGGATTGTTTTAATTATTACATTATCCTTTGAATTGGGATATTTTATTTGGAATGATTAATCTAGTTTGTTTATTCCATTTGGATGTTTTGGTATTCAATATTATTATCCGTGTTCATAAAAATGGTTTGGTATATAAACTCGTAACAATGGGACTTGATCTATAAAATTAAATGTTTTGACACTTAGCTTAATTATTTATTAGGTGATAAATAAAGAAAAATTATTTTTCGACAGAGATGCTAAGGATGAACCAACCGGATACTTTGGTTTAATCTAATAAAGGACTGATCACCCGGTATTTTATTAGGCGGGGTGCCACAGGTGGTATCAGAGCATCAGGTTCTAGTGTCCTTAGGATCTGTATGGCTTGTTTCAGCGTAGCGTTCTTTGATGTAGAGCCCTATTATTAGGATCGTATTCCTCTGTATAAGTGATGTAATTCTTATTCGAGCTCGGTCAGGCATTGATGACTAGCGAGGGTCGTTAGAAGAACAACAGGAGGCGGACTCAGCCAAAGATATAGAGTGGTTTGGGAAAAATGGTGATGGAGATAGAACTCACCAAAATTGTTGTTCAGGCTGAGGACAATAAAGGCGTCGCTCGGGAGTTGTAGTTTTCCCAAACACCGTCGTGGATGACGTTTGTGCCATTCCAAACTCACCCGGCGCTGTTAGTGAAGGGTGAGGGAGTCGGGAGGATTTTTGTGAAGGAAAAAATCCAAGGACATTGTGTAGGGTGAAGTGTAGTAATACCCAGGACTTGAAAATTTTGGACGAAATTTTGCTCATAGGGACATTCTAAAGTGATGAGAGTAAGACCTCATATGAAGAAGTATGTGTGTGTGAATTTATATGAGAAATTTGGGTATGGTTCGATTGTGAAATCGTCCATTTGATCGGGTTATGAAGGGAATTTCGAAACATATTTCTTATGGGCAAGAAAGTTAGCCAACACGAAAGAGCAGTCAACTTGTCTAACGAACTCCTTACCCAGGGACTAATGGGTATATAGAAAATAAGAAGAGTTCCTTGTTGCGAAAGGACTCATGAGTTAAATACTCAAATGCGGGTGAGATATATGACAAAGACGACTTGGGTAAATGTAGTTAAGGAATTTGTAACCGCTTCCGAAAGAAAGGAAGCCCGGAGGGTTGGAAAACCTAGTTGAAGGACAAGATTGAATTCATTGGTGATAGTGAAACATTACCGAAAGGTATACCCATTAAGGGAACCTATTTAAGTCCTTACTAAGCAGCGATAAATTCAACCAAGACCAGCGGGATCGACAACGTGCTCCATGGAACCAGTGGAGCCAATGGAACGAAGGAAATAGCAATTGGGAGCTAAGACTGCCAAGTCCGAGGGAAGGACATTCCAAAATGGCCAATGGGGCCAGTAACGGGAAATGGCTCGGATTAAATGGTCAATGAGACTTAATCTATAAAATTAAATGTTTTGACACTTAGCTTAATTATTTATTAGGTGATAAATAAAGAAAAATTGCTTTTCGACAGTGATACTAAGAATGAACCAATCAGATACTTTGGTTTAATCTAATAAAGGACTGATCACCCAGTATTTAATTAGGCGGGGTGTCACAATCTCCATCTAATGATTTATCCAATAGTCGGAGAACGCGGTTCAAGTAATACGAATGGCCCACCCTTGCTCAGGCTCATCATCTTCATTCTCCTCCGGGGGAATATCAACGGAACCAAGTGGACAAGGCTGCCCTGTTGGAAGTCGCGAAGCTATGAGTGGAGGGATTCGATCCTGCGCACTTGGAGATGGTGCGGTTTGGATTTGCGTCGGTAAGATTGGGGGCCCTTCTTGTGTACAAGAGGCCTGGAGGCGGTGGCTTCAGCTCTCTCGCGATGGTCATGCCACCATCGGGGCTAGGGGGAATGCTTGGCTGAGTTTTTTTTAACAGTAGGTTGCACTTCAGCAGCGACATTAATGATGTGCCGAGGAAGAAGAGCAGTTGTGAGGGCACTAACCTGCCTAGAGAGGCTTTCAGGCGGCAGTGCGCTTTTCTCGCCCGGGCTAAGATCCTTTTCTTTGGAACCATTGGTGGTGTGATGATTTTAGAGTTTACACTTTTAACATACGCAATGATTAGAGCAAACCCCACTATAGTACCAAATGACGTGACACGCGTCAATGGGACTAAGAAAATAGAACACTAGCACTCAACATCTTTATTAATTGATTGTACACTCTATATAGGCATAAGAGAAGACTTTAGAGGGCTTTTTTTTATGGAAATGGGTCTCATATTAAAGGCATATTAGTTATTTTAATATTTGTCATTAGTTTTCCTTTATTTTAGTTCTTTTATTTCCTTTTATCTCATTTAATTGGTCTCCAAGCATGTTTAGGACAAATTACGTACATTTTTGTTATTACTCGTCCTTTTTAGTTATTTTGGTAATTAGGTGGTTAGCAAGTAATCTCCCACATATAAATACCCATGTACTCCTCATTTGAGGAGGCTTCTCCATTTTTGAATATAAGACATTCTTTGATTCTCTCTAGAATTTGTATTTGTTTTGTTTTGGACCTTTAACGTGTAGTTTATGTCAAATTGATATCAAAGCAAGGTGTCGATCCCCCGATTGGTGTATTGGTGTGTAGATTATCAACAAATCATATACTACACTCTCAATGGCCCTGAAGAAATCAAATCGATATCAAGAAGAGATTAATCAAGAATTGAGACAAAAGATTGATCAACAAACCCTGGAATTCAACCAAAAATTTGATACCATCTTACGCCTCCTCACCACCATGAACAAACCAAACGAACCTGACGTAAACTACACGTCAGTGGCTAAGAAAATAAACCAAACCCTAACTTTTAGAGAGAGAATCAAGAGATTTCGTACATTCCAAAATGGAGAGTGTCCTCAAATGAGGAATAGATGGGGGGGTATTTAAAGGGGAGGAGTAACTTGGGCTCTAAGTTAATATTCTAATTACAAAAATGTCATTAATTGCCTTTACTACTCCTTACCTCTAAATACTAAACAAAAATATAAATACAATGATATAACAAAATAAAAGAAAATAAAAAAAATGAAATAAAACCCCAAAAAGGCCCATTTCCATCATAACCACCCTCCCAGAGGGCTGGAAAAGAACCCATTGGCGTCGGAAGGCCCACCCTCAAAAGCGAATCCGAACCCGTGAGAATCAGCACCTAACCGAAAATTTTGGAATTTTCGAAACCGTCAAACGACATGGCAGATCTGAAATTCCCGATCTACCTGCCCTGTCTGAGCACGCCGACATAGCCTACATAGCAAATCTAACATAATAGTCGAACTCTTCGACAAAACCCATAACCCAGGTCTCATCGGTGACGACGGCTTCCCCGACCCACTCAAACGTGAACCCATCGCTGAAACCCTCAGAAATTGCTCCATTTCCAAGCCGACGTTCAAAATCCCGAACCTCTCAAAAAAAGGGGATACTCTGCTAGAACCCTCGTGGACCCGCCAAAAATTCAGAACCCCTTGGCCGTAAAAACCTTGATTTCACCCCCAGAACTTACGAAAAATCAAGAAGCCCTAAATCAAGAAATTCCAAGACCCTCGGAATATCAGGAGCCCTCATTGAAGAAGAGAAAAAAAAAATTCAAAATATTTGTTCATGTGGTATGGTTGGACACAAGGCAAGCATTATTGGTGCGACCAGGAATACTCTAATTTGTCATTTTAAGTCCGAGGACGAACTTTTTTGAAGCCAGGGAGAGTGATGGAAATGGGTCTCATATTAAGGGCATATTAGTCATCTTAATATTTTTTATTAGTTCTCCTTTATTTTAGTTCTTTTATTTTCTTTTATCTCTTTTAATTGGTCTCCAAGCATGTTTGAAACTAGTTAGGAACATTTTTGTTAGTACTTGTCCTTTTTAGTCATTTAGGTAATTACTTGGTTAGTAAGTAATCTCCCACATATAAATACCCATGTACTCCTCATTTGAGGATACTTCTCCATTTTTTAATATACGACGTTCTTTGATTCTTTCTTTAGAATTTGTATTTGTTTTGGTTTGGGCTTTGACGTGTAGTTTACGTCATTTTATCTTGCTACAAAAAGAATATGCTAGCATCTATGTGATGTCATGGTGACATCACTAAAAAAGGTCGTACCCAGTACACAAGGCTCCAGCTTAATTGCAGGGTCTGGGAGAGGCAAATATCGACTGGCCTTACCCTCATATATGAATATGGTGAGGCCGCTCCCATGTATATCACATGATTTAGCATATTCTTATTAACAAAGATGTAAAGATAGCCCTTACTATTACTAATAACTAACAATAACAATCAACAAAAGGGTACCTACAAGGGCAAAAGAAATGTAAAAATGACAAATATGCCCAATCTTCACATCATTGATGCTTTCATATCAAGAGACATGTATACTACACAGTAGGCTGATTATATCCTCATTTTTAATGTGTTAAAAAGTTTTGCTTAACATCTATATGTACAAGATAAATATGGGATGGTATCATGTGCTACCCAATAATTGTAGTTACAAGTAATTTGTGCAACTTGTCTCACCATTTTGTTTTTATCAACAATTACCTAAAGAATGGCATGCTGCTTGATTTGAGCTTTTTACCATGCTTCACGAGATTTTTCCAAAGCCCGGGTGAAGAAGGAATGTGCGGAGCGGCTACCGATCTGTAGAAATAAGAATGGTTTTGGAGATGACAATCTCTTTCATGGGGGATTATATTTGACTTATTAAATAGAAATCGACCATGGCTGCTGAGTTTGAAGACTAAAATAAGGGTTGTCCTAAAAGAAGATGACCTTTAAATTGGGTGGATAATCACTAACTAGATATGCTGAAGACATGGTCTTGATTGTATTTGATGCATTTGATGCAGGAGCATATTCTAACCTAAATGGGCTGAGGCTCACAGGGCTTCCATGGGGCAGACTCACCTATTGTGTATATGGAAATTAAGTTGCGCCTTTAATAATAGCTATAACTTTTGGTACAATGGTAAGCGCTTGACCTATCACTTGGTATCAGAGCGAGGTCATGGGTTCGAGTCGCAGGAGTGGCAACCTATTTACATGGGGAGAATGATGCAGGAGCATATTCTAATGTAATTGGGCCGAGGCTCGCTGGGCTTAGACTTCATGGGGTAGACTCACCTCTTGTGTATATGGGAATAAAGTTGCGCCTTTAGTAATAGCTATAACTTTTGGTACAATGGTAAGCATTTGACCCATCAATAAGAGTAAAGGCTAAAGTTGGGGGTAATAAAGTTATATGTCTAGACTAGGCCTATCAATGGGTCGGGTCTAGACCCGGACCCGACCCGTATAATAGGGTCTGAGCATATTTTTTTGGACCCAAAAACCCGAAGACCCGTTTATTACACGGGTAGGGTCTGGATCTTAAACAAAACCCGGACCCGAAGACCCGACCCGAATTGTACATTATTATTTTTTAAATATAAATATATATACTATAAATTTATATATATTTAAAAATATATCTTATAAATATAACATGTAAGTATTATATATAAAAATATATATTTATGTATATAATAAATATAAGTAATATATTTTTTATTTATACTAATCATATACTATAATACATTACAAAATATTTTAATCTAAGATTAAAAATAAAGAAAAGGGATAAAATAAAAATAAATATAAAAAAAATGTATATATCTGGCCAGCCCGAACCCGAAGACCCGTCGGATCCGGATCTGGATCCAATATTGTAGACCCGATGAAGTCCCGGACTCGAACCCGAACCCGATGAAGACCCGATTAAACGGATCTGGATCTCCTTAAATCCGACCCGATTCCAACCCGTTGATAGGCCTAGTCTAGACGCATATTGACCATTTTTCGAAAAAGATAGTGGGTGTAAAGATCTCAGTGATCGTGTGTTAATAATGATGATGCCTTCAATTTTAGCATCCAAGATCATCATTGTCAACAACATCATGGGAGTGACGTTTCAAACATAGCACTAGTTTTTCATTTATGTGATACCATACAAGCAGGATACGGCTAGCGCCTAAGCGGCCAACTATGCAGTTTTATCTTATTTTAAAAGATAATAATACAAAGAATCAACTGCTGATATAAACGTGGCAGTTCAACAGAAAATCTAAGTAAACGTAGCACTAGTAGTAACTGTACAAAAAGAGTTGTCACATGTATATATGTGAACCTAGACAAAGCATCAGAGAACTGGCTAGAGCCTAGGTCCTAGGCAAGGCGGCAAAGCATCAGGCTTAGAATGGAAATTTTAGAACACTGCTCTTGCGGGAAGGGGAATAGGTGTCACTAAGGCCATCTCCAATGGGATGCACCTAAAAGATGCAAATGTGCACATTTTTACGTACATTTTTTGTTTGGTTTTGTAGTGGGACAATGTAAATATGAGGTGGAAGTGGGAGGGGCCCACTCTGGGCGGGTAAGACTTACGAGCCCAGATTCTGGGCGGGTAAGACTTACGAGCCCAGATTTGGGCGCACAAATCTTAGCCGTTCAACTCCTATCGGTTTTATTTATAATGGCTTGGGCGGACGACAGTCTACCGCCAACAGTCTGGGCGGGCAACACTTAGCCGCCCAGCTGTGGGCCCCCCCGGTTACACATTGTGTATCGGCAATGTATATTTACATTGCCTCTGCTTTTTCTCTCTCCTAAATGTACACATTTTTATACCCACTGTGAAACATAAATGTGCAAATGTGCACATTTGCATCTCCCATTGGAGATGGCCTAAGCATCCAAGTTAAATTAAGTTTAAACAACTCTTATACTACCCACTACAATTACATTCCAAACTCGCCTATGGCGAGAAAGGAACATGGAACATATCACTACTGTGCGTGTTCTGGTGGCCAACTTGGCTAGCTTGAATCAGTTATATTGCAGCACCAGTTTTCACTCAAATATACCATAAAAATGAGAAGGAAAGGATATAGCCTTCAAATTTAAATAATGAAAATACCTGCAGATAGAACACCACAAGAAGACTTCCAATATTTGTTAAAGGGCCATCCATAGCAAAATCTGAGAGGCACTTATGGAGATGCTTCTCCTCGTCAGAATTCCATGGCAACTCTATCATTCGATCTACTAAGTTCCTCCGAATACAAAGACAACAAACTTCAGTCACCAGTGACTCCACCCAGATACTGTATTTTAATTCATCAGGAGCAACCCGTGACGATTCATGCCCCATCACCTTGTCCTTAACTTTTGTGCACAGCATTCTCTGATACATAAATGCTTCGGTTAGAAGTGCACACTCCACTTGCACACGAACAGTTGTGACAGCTTCACCAAGGGAAACCAACTGGGCCCCACCATCACGACCTGACCACCGTAGAACCATAAGAGCTGCGTCAGGATTTTGCCTTTCTAACAGAACTTGTGCAACCTTTGGGTGAGTTGTTGGGCCTGATATTTCTGGAAGAAGACGGCAGGCTTCCTAAGCAACACATGTGAACAACTATTAACACAATGTATACAAGGAGCATTGGTCAGACAACTCGGGAGAAATATATACAGTTCAGCATTGTTTGGGAATAACTGAGGCATTCATCAGGATAATAAAATCATGAACATATCAAATGACACATGAATAACTAGTGGTGGAAATCATTCACGTAGTGAAGGTCATACAAGGTGCAACCAACCCAGCAGGGAGAAAAATAGAAGCCATAACAAATAAATCAAATAATTAAAAGAATGAGCCTCAAAATGCAGAATCAGATTAGTCACACGAAAGCTGATGGAGAATTGAACAAAAAGGAATCTATTAGGTTGTTCAAATCCATACTCCAGGTCATCAATCTCTTCTTTTTTTCTCTTTCAGATTACTGAGTATAGAGGACACACTATAGGAGATAGGCCAAAATAAACGACATCTTATTGTTGCACCTCAGCTTTAATGTTTAGAATGGATTTAAGACTCTTATCGTTTCTACTACTAACTTTGTGTGCAAAATATATGGAAATGTATAAAAAAAATATTAAAAATATATATAATTATTTGTTGTTGTGTCTTAGCCGTGTCGTGTCCTAATTTTTTAGATTTTTCGTGTCGGCGTGTCTATGTCGTGTCGGACACGACGAGCATATCCTTGCCCGTGCTTCATAGGGTTTCATTCAGCACTCTGATTATAAAACAAATCCATCACAAAATACTGACTTGGCTACAAGGTTCTAAAAGGCGTGAGGCTTGGTCGAGGCATAGAGATAAAGCCTTAGGAGCCTAGGCGTGCCTAGGCATAAAAAGGTGTTTTCCCTTTTTTATTATGTTTTTACTATTCTAATGCTTGTAAAATAATAAAATAATATATACCTTGAAATTTGAAAATATATCCGCAAGTTTGGTAGTCATCATTCGATCAATTTCAATAATCAATAATAAATACAAAATGGTTCAATATAAGAAATGTATTTTTCAACTTTCAAATGAAACAAATAGAAAACAAAAAAACACTGAATGTATTTATATTGGAGTCGGAAAATCTAAAGGTTGGAGTTAAAATTGAGTGAGTTGAAATTGAAAATGTGTCGGAGGCTAGGAGGTTTTGGTTGGAAGTCGGTCAGAGACAGAGAGGGGCTTTGTCGGAAGCCGGTTGGTAATGCAAGGTTTTTTTTGGACGAGAGGTAGAAAGATGCGGAGAGGTTATTGGTCCGGTATGTAAAAAAAAGATCTGTAAAAAATGATGTCGTTTTGCTAAAGAATTGAAAAAAAAAATTAAAAAGAATAAAAATAATAAATAAAAAAAGTGTTCCTTAACACGCCTTGGCATCGTTGACCGCGCCTTACGCGTTCGCTAACAGCCTTTTTCCACGCATAAGGCATAGGCAGGGAGTTTCTCCCACGCCTAGGAGTGCCTTTAGATTAATGCTTGGTTGTACCTTGGGGAGTTGAAACCAACGAGAATTTGTGGAAAAACATCGCAAGTCTGTCGAGCCGAAGCATTGTTTAGAGTGTGTGGGTGATGGGGATGAAAGGCCATAGCCAACGTAATTCTGCTTACAAATGTGGAAGTGAAGGAAACAAGAGGGACTCGAAGCTGCCAGAAACAACATCGAGGATCCAGAGTGTGGTGTATTTTGGCTCTCCAATGGCTTCCCGTTGGTTCACGGCTGTTTTGGGAGAAAAACATATTTTTTCTCGATATTTACAAAATTGCCACTTTGAGAAAAATCTATAAATAGAAGCTTATTTTCTGTTTTTTGTGCAGTGCTGTTTTTCAGCTTTAGAGTGAACATTTTGTGAGTTTTCAAAGAGAAAAGTGAGTGAGAGCTTCTTGTTTAAAGATTAGTTCTTGTGCTTGGTTTGTGAGTGACTTTCTTGGAGAGATAAAGAGTGTGAATGTGTAACCTTGTGGTTCCTCCATTTATCAAAGAAAGAAGAAATCCTACCATTGTGGATGTAACCCTTGTTTGGGTGAACCACGTTATATTGTTGTCGTTTCTTTGCTTTGACTGCTTGTGTGTTCTTGTTATCCTACTTGTTGATTGTTGATTGGATTCGTTTTGAGTTTGCACACTTAGTTTTCATTAGGAACAAGGTCTTGGGTGTTTTCCGCACACCAAGTGTTTGGTAAAATTCCAAAGTGAGTTTTATGGTCTTGGTTGCTTAACATAGGACTGTTTTAGCGCAACACAGAGTTCCCTACCCAATACACAGTTCCCAACCCAATACACAGTTCCAATATACCTCAATGAACTTCCAATTTGATAAACTTGTAGAAGTTCTATACAATGTAGAATTGGGTTGTGAAGGATTGGAACTTTGAGTCAAATGTTAGGGCTTATCGTGAAGACAAAAATTAAGGTTAAGAATATTTGAGAAGATATAGTGGTTGAGAAGACGGGGTGGAGTTGGAATGCCTTTTTTGGTGGAGATGGGGAGTAATGTACATTTTTTTAGCCATGTCAAGGTATCTCAAACATAGCATATTCTCCAGGGATTAAATAAAAACATTTCTCATTTAAAAAAAATGAGCAGCACAAAAAGAAACCTCTAAAGGCCAACCAAAAAACAAGGCCCGGCAAGGAAACAAGTGCATCACCACCTATACCGCCAATGCATAAAAGTATCCAGAAAATCTACAAAAGAGAATACATGCCAGAGCACATATCACGAGACCAAAAAAAGAAAATCTCAAAAAAGGGATCCGCAATTTCCACAAGGAGAGTTCAACACCCTATAAACATCCATTCCGTGCTTGCCAGATAGTCCATACCATGCATAAACAGGGTGGCAATTTGACATTTAAACTAGATTAAATGGTTGCTAAGGAGAACCAAGATATCTTTCTCAACTACATTTGAAGCTGCAGCCCCAAAATAAACTACGCAAAATTTTCTAAACCTCAATAACAAATTCAAATCAAGATCTTCTAAATAAATAACGCATTCTGTGATGTTAAAACCTGATTGTTGATAGGCAGAAAAAAAAAAGGCAATTCCACTCACTAGAGTGTACATCCCAACCAACTCGAAGCTCACCCATGCATCGTCATTAACGTGGCGAAAGTATAAAATCAGAACATCAGAAATTTTCTTAAGTGCCGAAGTGTATTCAGAACTAATCAGAAGGTTAGTGGTGTGAAACCAAATTTGGTAGTGTAACAAAAAGCAAAACAGGGATTCAGCCTCAAATAAATCCTCGAGAAAAATGACAAAGATCACCTGCAAAGCCTCATCAGTGTGGTCATCCAGAAGGTAAAAAGCAAAAGATTCCAGCAAGGAATGCCTGATTATACTAAAGGTGGCTGCAAAGTCATCTATAATATATCGCCAGTTCTCATTAGGCAGCGTCCAGTGCCGATCAAATAGGTAATACAAGAACTGTGTCAGAATTAAGGAGATATACAGGTAGTAACAAAAAAAATAAAACTAAACTAAGATCAATGGTGCCAGCTAATCTAGCCGGTAAGTCCCCTAGTGCTCATACGAGAGACCTGGGACCAAACCCATCTTTATGCGAGTGAGTGAGGGGATGTGTTGGTAGGAGGGATATGCTCCCACCACCACAAACCCAAATAATCACAAGATCAATACGAATAATAGTAAAAATAAGGGCTGAAAACAAGAACCCGCATAAACTATTGCTTCAATTGCGAATTCTCCAAGTGCCGCAAATAACCCCCAAAACTATGAAAAACTGCAAATACCTTCTTTATGTCGCTAAAACGTGTCACAAGTAACCTTTTGGAGCGATACATAGGGGGGGATTGCAAGATTTATACTATAATACAAAGTGTTTTCTTCAAAAAAAATAGCTCCGGTAGGTTTTTGCAACTAATGTGATAGTTCAACAACATTTTTGTAATTTACCCTATAAATAACTATATGATCAAGATTACGGTCATTAGCAACTAAATAATACATTATAAAAGGATACAATTGCTTGCTTTGCTACCACCAAGTCTGAATTCCCACGTAAAAAGAGCACATCAATCGCATCGCGCAGATTTTCAAAAGGATAGCATCCTACCATCCCCTCTATCTTAGACAGGAGAAATGAAGAGCCCCCGCCTTTCTGCAGTGATGCAATTTCTGACTCTTCTATTTCAGACGCATATCCCTGTTCTATATCAAGATTTGACAATGCATCTTCAATGAAGAGTGTGGGACCATCCTGTCTATTGGACCCTGAGGGGTTATTTACTGAATCAGGCCATGAACGTTTAATTGCAGCTGCTTTCCTTTCACGGACAACGGAATGCCATGCTTTGAAATTAGTGTGGCGAGTCCTAACATTCTCGAGAAACTCATTTCGTATACACCAAATCATCATCTCCATGTGCTGAAAATCCAAAAACAAACAATGTTGAAGAAGAGTTAATCAATTATATTTGAGAAAAAATGTGATGCTCTTATCAATGTATGGTCTCTTTAGAAATTAGACTGGCGAAGTTCAACACTACGAAAAAACAAACTCCTTATCTAGAGTTAAATACTAAAACAGCACACGCCAAAATGCGTACCTATGTATATGCGTGTGTGAGAGGGATGTTGTAAATGTGCTAACCTTGTACCAAAAAGTTAAGAAAAACTCAATTGTTTTTTTTAGGTAACGTGAACTTTTATTGAACAATAAAAGAAGCGTAACAAAACACGAATGGACCACAAGTCCACCAAATTACAAAGCGACATTAAGAGAATAAACTATACAAAAAGAAAAGGAGAAGGTTGGGCACAAAAGCTTCTTTTTTTATCCATCATCCAAAGGGTATCCCGCAACAGCTGTTTTCCAGCTTAATGCTAGCAATAAGAGTGGAGTATTAACTTCCTCAAAGACCTTCCTCCATAAGAAGTTAGAGAAAGGTCGATGACGAAGAATATGATTCAAACTTTCCCCACTATTCTTACAAAGGCAACATTTGTCCGGAGATAAAGTCTCCTTCTTTAGAGTAAGCTGCATGTATTGACCTTCTCATGAGCCACTAACCACACAAGAACCTTACCTTTTGAGCAATACCCTTTGCCCATATTAAGGTTCAAAAAAATCAAGAATGGATCAACACATAAGAATTGAAAATAGAATTTACACGAGAAACCTGCACCATCCAATCTTCGACATCTTCTATCACCCACCCCTGAATTACGAGAAAGACCATCGATGAGACCCGAAAAAGAAATGAACTCTTGAGTAACCAAGCCTCTTGGCCCAGTGGTATAAGGCTCTGGGACAGACTTGGGGTCGACTGAGTTTGCTCCCCAGTTCGACTCCCGGCGCTCTCAAAATAATGCTTGGCCAGCGGAAGCCACGAACGGCGAATGGGGATTAGTCGAGGTGTGCGTAAACTGGCCCGGACACCTCATGGTATGCTACCAAAAAAAGAAAACTCTTAAACTTCAGCATCATTTAAATTTTTACGAAATGATAAGCTCCAAGAAGCAAGAGTTAGAATCCAAAGAGGCGAAAGAAGCAATTGAATTGTTTGTATTTAAAGACGGGAAATATAGACGAGGAAAAATGGATCGAAAAGAAGCCTCCCCCTTCCAAACATCTTCCAAAAAACGAATATGATTTCCATCCCCTGCATCCAAAGAAACACACCTAAGAAAATAATCAATGCCTGCAGATATAAACTTCCCAAGGACTTCTCAAAGTCCCCCGTGAAAATGTATAGAAGTGTTTTGACCTTCTCATGAGCCGCGTGTATTGACCATCTCCTGAGCTACTAACCACACAAGCACTGTACCTTTTGAGCAATACTCGTTGCCCATATTACTTACGAAGGTTCAAAAAAATCAAGGAAGGATCAACACATAAGAATTCGAAATAGGATTTACACAAGAAACCGGCACCATCCAATCTTCGCCATCTTCTATCACCCACCCCTGAGTTATGAGAAAGACCATCGATGAGATCCGAAAAAGAAATGAATTCATAAGTTTCAGCATCACATAAATTTTTACGAAATGATCCAAGAAGCAGTAGAGTTAGACTCCAAAGAAGCCAAAGAAGCAATTGAATTGTTTGTATTTAAAGACGGGAAATATAGACGAGGAGAAATAGATCGAAAGAAGCCTCCCCCTTCCAAGCATCTTCCAAAAACGAATATGATTTCCATCCCCCACATCCAAAGAAATACACCTAAGAAAATAGCCAATGCCCGCAGATATAAACTTCCCAAGGACATCTCAAAGTCCCCCGTGAAAATGTATAGAAGTGTTTTTTGGCTTGTTCAGTGTCAAAATATTATATTTAAGGGATGTATAGCAGTTTTTAATTTAGTCTAGGAACATATACTTGACAATCTTCTTTGTCTAGATGTTTGATTCCCTTACATACCCTATCCGCGTCTGAGTCGGTTTGCAATGCATCGCTTCATTTGACTCGAACTACGTATGAACTTTTGGACCTTTTCAGATGTGGTATATTGACCTTGACAAACTTTAGGTTTCCTAAACCTTTTCTTCACGTTTTCCCACATTTTATATACTTGTTTTTATCATCAAAAAATCGCATTTCTCAAACATGTGCATAAAAAGCCTTTCGGAATCATTTATTTTGAAAAATCTTTCGAAATGTCATATTTGGTAATTTTGTGTTATCAGGCGTATGAACAGGGGTAAAACAGCCTTGTGCGAACGGAGGAAAAATACCCCGTGCGCACGGATTAAATCAGAAAGTTTTTTCTTGTTCATTTTTATGGTTGTGCGCACGGCTTAAAAAGCCTATGTGCGTACGAAAATCTGATTTTTTTCACTATAAAAAGCATTTTGACTCCATTTTCCATTTAGAACTCTTACTTCCTTAACGAAATTTATATATCTAACAGCTTCTCTTTCTCTCTCTCTCTCTCGAAACCCTAGATGATATTTGATTTTTTCTCACTTTGATTGAAAAATTTTGTGAAAGACTTTTGATAGTTTTCATTACATCAATCGTTGAAAACCTTTTGCCTTCACTTGACATTGGAGAATTTCAGTTGAGAGGTCAACAAGGAGGAAGAGAAGATCTTAAGTTTTGGATATGTGTTCTTCAAATTGGATGTGTGAAAGCTAATAGAAGTGGATTATTCTCTCTCTACAAAGAAGCTTTGGATGAGAGCCACTAGATCGAGTGGAGTATTAAGGATTGGTGGACTACGAGAGCTTGTAAGGGAACTCAAGCTAGGTAAATAGCTGATCTCTTGTAACATCTTCAATTTTCTAGTGGATTAGTTGTAGCGTCTTCCCCTAGGTGAGGTTTTTCCTTGTAAATTTTGGTGTTATGCTCATTCTCGCATTTACTTTTATTCACAACACAAAGCCACATAATTTCAGATCTACAATTGATTTAGGTTGCTATTTGTTCAGATCTTACATAATTGTAAATGAATTGAATTAATTTGGCTAGATCTCACTAAATCACCAATTAAATTTAACTTGAATCTAGGTGGAGATTTCTCACATTGTTAAGTTAAAATTGAACTCAAAGGCTTTTAAATTTGATGTGAATGATCTCATAACACTTTCCTTGAACTAAAATTAGATATTATCCTCTTAAGGTTAAGTGTTCGATAAATTGCCTAACTGAGTGAGTTTGAATTTCATTGTACAAATCATTTATTATTGTTGTGTTTTTAAATATTCAAACCCCCTCTTAGACATTAGCACGCCGAATTTTGTGTTTTCAATTGGTGTCAGAGCACGGTTGTTATTTTTTAAGGCTAAACATTCCAACTTAAATCCTTGTATGCTATTACGTGCAAGGTTGCAGTTTTGTGCCTTACTTGCATTTTGCTTGCTCTAGTTTTGCTTGTGTGGCTTGTTTGTTTCGGTGCCAATGGATTTTAGGATGTTAGACTTTGTTTTCTTAATTATACTAGTCCATCTAATGATAGGCCATGTGACATGATAGATCGATCAAAATGCTTTATTTCCAAAATTGATGAGAATCATAGTTATTCTCATAAGAATTCTAATATTTGATAGTTTAAATCTTCATGTTAATGATGATTGTGATGCTGAAAATAATGAAATTTCAAATCCGGAATATCACAAGCTCGTGAAAAAGTGTTTCAAATTGCGAAAGTTGAATGATAAATTGGCTGCTAAACTTGATGATTCTAGCCAACTTAACACTCAAAGAGATGCCTTAAAAGAAAAGGTCAAACATGTTGGGAAAAAAATGTGAGCTATCGGACTTGACTTGTTTTGAAGAAAGGGATGAAAACTTAGAAAGAGGAAAATGAATCTTTGAAAAATACGAAATTCAAAGTGAAGGTGTTTTTGAAAAGTTTCAATTGGTTGAAAAGGAGAAAATTGACTTATTTTTACACTTGAAAATGTGAGGAAGGAACTTTAAATGTGTGAATTGTCTAAATGTGATTTTGAGAAGAAAATTACTTCACTTGAAAATGACTTACCATTGTGGAAAAGGGCAAACCCAGTGCACGAGGCTCCCGCCACTGCGGGGTACTGGGGGGGCTGGATGTACGCAGCCTTACCACTGCTTGCGCAGAGAGGCTGTTTCCGTGAATCGAACCCGTGACCTCAGGTCACAGCGGGGGCAACCTTACCGTTGCGCCCGGGTTCACCCCTTAAAAGTTACCATTGTGGAAAAAAGTTAAATTTAATCTCGAAGATCGTTCAAAGAAACTTGACAAAATGCTTTTGGAAACGACTCGAGTTAAAAATGACAAGTGTGGTTTAGGCTTTGACAAATTTGTGTCTTGTTCTTCTCAATCTAACACAATTTTTGTTAAAGGCGTTTCAACACATGAACCAATAAGAATGGTTCAAAACTTTTTGAATGTGAATGAGAAAAATCAAGATTTGAGGAATAATGTGTTTGTTGGCCCAAGTAGGAAAAGGGAAATGATCAAAATGTTTTCGAGGGTCATTGTTATGAAAAATGTCAAAAAAAGTTTGAAAAGACCTTCCCAACCCTACAATTGCACATTTTGTCACAAAAGGGTCATTTGAGGAAATTTTGCTATAAATTGTTTAATAATCAACAAAAGACAAGAATTGTTCTTAAAGGTCATCCTATGGTGATTCCCCATGAACCTTATGTCACTCATTGTCATAAAACTGAACACCTTAGAGATTTTTGTTTCATGCTTAGGAATTCGCACGTTGATTCTATTCACATGGTGAAAAATTATTTCAATGTGTTTGTGACCAAAGTCCACGAGTTGATTATGGTCAATGTGGTAAGAATTTCGCAAGGAAAAATTCCTTTAGGAGAAATATATATATATATATATTGAAGAAACTTGCCTTATGTTCGTCCTCACTTGCAAGGAAATTGGAGATTTGGGGTGAAACAAAATTTTGTGGAAAAATGAAAGTTCTCACAATGGAGGTAATGTGAACATTAAGCCTCAAGTTGTGACGAGGGTTCTCATTAGACCCAAACAACCTATTTCAAGGCAAGTATGGAAGAAGAAAAGTGACTTGGTTGCTAGTATGTGGGTTTCCACATCTAAGAGTAAGTTGTACTCGAGTGTTCCTCCACCTCTCATTGATACCAGAGAGGTTCCTCCTCCCACTTGAGTTGCTAGGTGCTTTTCATAGCTAGGGTCTTATTGTCTCGTGTTTAATATCTTGTCATAGGCTATGTTTTGGGGAGTAATTGCATTGTGAGGATTTGGTTTGTGTGCTTTATGTTTGTACTCATTTAGGAGTGTCTTTGTTCCAAGTTTTAGGTGCGTGTTTTATTTGTCTTTTGGGGATTTGTTGTGTGAGAAATTGCATTCATTTTCTATATACATGCATTTTGCATTTTTTGCTTTGTTCTTGTCTCTTTATTTTGAGAAAAATACAAAAAAGATTGAGTTTATTTGTTTTTGTGTGAGAATATGTTTTTGTTATCCTTGCACGATTTACTTCTCTCATACTTTTGCATTTATATTTTTTTCTACAGACTTGGGCTTACTTTTGCTACATGCATGAAAAATCCAAAAAGATTTTTGTTTGCACGATTTTTGATTTGTGCTTAACCATACTAAATGTCACGGGAGTAATCTTGTTAAGTGAAGAGATTTGGATAGTTCAATTTCCATGTGTTTATGTCTTTCATGTAAACAATTTCTTAAAAATACCATGAAAATCAATTTTGCAAGTGTATTGCGGATTCTTAGCTTGTGTATCTTTTACACCGCACGATCACACTTGTTTTGGTAGTTTATCGAGACCTATTATGATGATTGAGCGTAAATTCTTTACTATCATCGTCGTAGGGTTTGCTTGTTAAGTCTCTATGGTCCACTTTTGTGAGTTTGAGTGGTGAATATATATTTATATTTGTTGGAGTTGAAAAAGGGTCGTTTATATGCGTTGATAAAGACTACCATTAGAGTGATAACGCCTAACTTGAATTTAGGTATCGTTGGGTAGGTGTCATCAGAAAAGCCAATAAACGACAATATATAGAAGGCAATAGCCAAGTGCTAACAAAATAATAGGCATAAAAACAAGTTAGGGTTAAGCATTTCAAAAGAAATTGCTTTTTAGCTTGGTATTAAAAATTTATACATGTGCTTTAGGGAGTTTATGAAGTTAATGGAAACTTCTTGCCTAGTCCAGAATATGATTTTGTATTTTTGATGACTAGTTCTCACATTATTTGAATCAATGCTATTTAAAACACTTGTGATTCATTTTTTTCTCGTGCACATATATGCAATTATGTCTAACATCACATGCTAAGTTGAGTTTTATGTGAATTGAGATAATCGTCATATGTGCTAGTATAAATTCTACATGTGAAATCAACTTGGAAATTCTTAATGCTAAATGATATTTAAAAGTTGATATTTGGTTTTGGTGCGTACAAATCTTGTGTTTGTGTACATATACCCTGTATGTTTTAACTTATCCTGGAATATACTAATTTTTCGTGTTTTTTTTGGCATGTTTTGGTTAGATCATTTTATTTTAATTAATCTTGTGTATCACATTTGAGAGTTTTGGGTATTTGGGGGTATTGAGTTATTTGTGGTTGTGTTGAGGTTTGTTTGTTTGAGGAGAAATTTGTTTATTTGTGTAAGGAAAAGTATTTGATGAGATGAGATGAGATTAACGGGGAGATTTTTACAATGGAGTAATAAGGTTGGAATTTGCTTTGTTGAAGATGGTTTTTCAGGGTGTGAGTTCTACCAAAAAACCGTTCAGAATAGTTTGGTTTTTTGGTCGTTCGCACAGTGGCTTGAGGTTTGTTGAGCTGGTTCTTTCTGACTCAAACCGTTCGCACAGTCCCCATTAGTGCCCATTCGACGGTCCCCATTTTTGCCCTTTCACACGGTATCATATGTCAACCGTTTGCACGGTTATGCGCAATTTGCAGCTTTTGTGTTGGTATTTTACGATTTAAGTTTTCATCTTGTGATTATACCTACTGCTTTATCTTTATAGGTTGTACATCTTCATGGATGCCATGTCTTTAGAGCTTCTCTAACATTCTTTTGTGTGCCCCCTCTTGTGACTTTATACGGTGTTGTGGATGGCAGTGTTGTGGATGGCAGAGCTCTAGTTGTGATCCTTAAGATTCTTGTCAGCTACCGTTTTCAATGCTTTATATGTCCTTGGTAGTTTGATTTTGGTGTACTCAGATTGGGAGTTACATTTTGACTCTCTTTTAGGTCTTGTTTGGATCTATACGTGATCATTTTAAATTAGTTGTTGGTGTGTGCGCTTATCATGATAGTATCTCACTATTTCAGCCTTAGACACACTTTAGCTCCTTGTAGCTTGTATGTTGTTTGTGACACTTCTGTGTTTATTTTGGCTAGCGTTTGGTGCTTTATCTTGTTGACTATCTTCTACGAGCTTAAGTGGTTTGAGAGATTTCATATGACATTTTGTGTTGTTTTTGGTAAAGATGTTGATCTTGATGATATCTATATTTGTTTACTCATCTTGTACAATGTTTCTTGGGTATCCTGTCTCATCTTTGTTGGGATGTTTGCTCTTCATCTATTTCACATGATTCTTGTCATGTTCATAGATTCTCATGTTTCTTCATATGTTCCATGTCTTTCCCACATAATTTCATGACCATCTTACTCCCATCATGTTTCACATGCTTCATATGTTTTTGCTTTGTCATGCTTTCCATGATTCTCTCTTTTCATGCATAACTTTAGGGGGAGTGATATTTGCTTTAAGGGGAGTGATATTTTCTTTCAAGGGAGATATTTTTTAGGGGGAGTATTTGTTTCTCTATTTGTGATGTGATTCATTTGTGGATTTTTGTCATGCTATATTTTTAGACTTCATGATACATATTCTTTGTTGCTAGCATGTGTTTCTTGTGTGGTTAATCTATTGATATCATATGGCCATTATCGCTATATCAACGACTATATATCTTTACCTTTGATATCTTGTGATTTATTTTTGTCAGTGTTCTAAAAGGCGCGCCAAGGTGCACTAAGGCGTGGAGAAACGCCCCGCCTATGCCTTATGTGTGGTAAAAGGGCGTCGACACGCGTGTAAGGCGTCGTCAACAATTCGCGCAAGCCTAGGCTCGTTAAGGCGTGTTTTTTTATTAAAAAAAGAAAATAAAGTGAAACAATGTCGTTTTTTGAAGGCCTTTTTTTTACATATCGGACCAAAATCACTCCCTCTTTCGCCCAAAACCCAAACATAAACTTAAATCGTTACGCTTAACCTCTCCATCTTTCGTCCAAAAAAAAGTAACATTTTCTAAACCTCTCCGACCGACTAGCCCCTCAAAGCCTCCGACCAACTTCTGATTCCAACCTCCATACTTTTTCCTGTTATCTCTCTCTTTTCCCATTCTATTAATAGCTTTATAACTATTCACTTTTAAAGTTTGTTTTTCTCCAACCTTCATAATTTTTTGGGTTTCCTATTTTCAGCCCTAAGTCACTCCGAGATGTGTTTTTGATGTTATTTTTACTTTTTTTTAAATATTGTATTTTTCTGATTCTGCTTTTGCAGGCAGTGGACTGTTGGGCTATAATTTTTTTCTGAATCATTTTGTAATCTTATAGTTTTTTTCGCTTCAATACTGCTGCTTCTGGTTCTGAAAAATGCATTTATTATATTGGATCATTTTGTATTGATTATTAATTATTGATTATTGAATGATTATTTCCGGGAGGATGATGATTTTGATTGCATTCACATTATATTTTAAATATATTGTTTACTAACTTATTTTGAATTTTTATTGCATATATTAGGGTGATATAGCATGTGGATATATTTTCAAATTTCAACGCATGTGTTATTTCATTGTTTTACTAGCCTTAGAATAATTAAAAAATACTAAAAAAAGAGAAAACACTTTTTTACACCTAGTAGCGCCTAGGCTCCTAAGGCTTGAGGCTTGACCTCTACGCCTCGACCACGCCTTTTAGAACCTTGGTTTTTGTGGATCCTACATGCGATTTAGGGGGAGAAAAGTTTTTGTTGTATATCATGCATGCGAAAGATTATCATATTTTTTACTATACTAAATCTATTTTATCTCTCACATCTTTTGTGCTTTTATGACCTCACTTATCCTAGTATTATCTTTTCTACCTTTGTCTATTCGTGACAAAAAAGGGGAGATAATATTTATCTAGGATAGTGCAAATATTCAGGGGGAGCTTCGCCTTCACATTGAGGTTACCTTACTTGCTAGATGGTTTTGTGTTGTTTGAGTTTTGCAAGTATCTTATCATTAGTTCAAACTCTTGAGCATCTCTGTAGATATCATACATCGAGTCTATAATTCTTTTCCAATATTAGTCTATTTGTCCTTTCTAGGTTGTGGGTGATGTAGATTGATGATTGGGACTTTATTGTATATGGTGGGGTTTTCATGTATTTTGGGTTTTCGGGAAATTTTGAAATTTAGTCAAAAAAAATGCCAAAGGGGGAAAATGAAAATGTATAGAAGTGTTTCTTGGCTTATTCCGTAACAAAATATTTTTACAAGATTATTTACGATAGAGCATATATTCACGGAGAGTTCCTATGTCGGGGAAGCTTGCCTTTACATTGAGGTTACCTGCTTAATGGTTTTGTGTTGTTTGAGCTTTGCAAGTATCTCATTATTGGTTCACCACACTCTTGAGCATTTCAGTTGATATCATACATCGAGTCTGTATTTATTTTCGAGTATTAGTCTATGTTGTCCTTTCAAGGTAGTGGGTGATGTAGATTGATGATTGGGACTTTATTGTATATGGTGGGGTTTGCATGTTTTTTGGGCTTTGGGGATATTTTGGAATTTGTCCACGGAAAAACCAAATGGGGAGAATGAAACTGTATGAAGTGTTTCTTGGCGTATTCCATGTCAAAATATTTTAGCAGTCGGATGTACAAGAGTTTATTTTGGTCCGGGAACATATCTTTGATAGTCCTTGTGTGTCTAGATGCTTGATTTCCTTACATGCCTCTATCCACGGCCGAGCCGGCTTGCATTGCATCGCTTTATTAACACAGAGACTTTTGGACCTTTTCGAACATGGTATATTAACATTGACACACCTTAGGTTTCTCAAACCTTTCCTTCAAGTTTTTTCCAAATTTTATGCACTTGTTCTCATCATCAAAACATCACACTTTCCAAACATGTGCAAAAAGAGCCTTTTGGAATCATTTACTTCAAAAAATTCTTCAAAATGGCATATTTTTTTATGGGTTTTAAACATGTCACTGTACCCATAAAAAAATCAGCTCAAAATGAAACAATTCATGGTATTTTAGAAAAATGGGTCAAATATGTTTTAAAACAATTCATTTTTAACTGATTTTTTTATGGGTACACTGAAATGTTGGAAACCCATAAAAACGGTATTTTAAAAAAAATAACACGTTTTGGTCACCCGTTAAGGGTGACCCGTCAAAGATCCCGATTCTACATATATATATGCACACACACACACACATATATATATATACACACAGAAAGTCTCCTGTAAGGACTCCTTATGGTGCAGACCTCGGTACATACCATTCTTTTTAAATAGTAAAAAAAATAATTTTATAATGAAACTTCATGGATATGATGTCCACAGTTAGAAAATCATCTCCAATTTTTTTCATCAAAAAATTCAATAAAAAAACCATTGAGATGAGGTGATAGGTAAAAAAATGGTATAAAAAAATGCATATTTATACCATTTTTTTACGTATCACCTCATCTCAATGGTTTTTTATTGAATTTTTTTATTAAAAAAATTGGAGATGATCTTCTCACCGTGGAGATAATATCCATGAAGTTTCATCAAAAAATTCATTTTTTTACTAGTTTAAAAAAATAGTATGTACCAGGGTCTGCACCATAAGGAGTCCTTACAGGGGGGGCAATATATATATATATATATGAAATAGGAGGTAGAACCAAATAAGACAAAGGCCAACTTTCTGTTCCACACCCAATCTTGTGAGCAAAAGGAAAAAAAAAAAAAAGATCGGAAGATCCCATATTAATCCCAGCCACCTTAGTCTTAAGATAAATTCCCCATCAACCCCTAAACCTTAATAAATAAGATTACCCTTAAGACTAGTTTATCAAATTTGTTTTTGTTCCACTCCAAAAACATAATCGTGTCATCAGCAAATTGTAAATGAGACACCTCCACTTTATTCTTACCAACTTTGAAACCTTCCACCGTACCTCTATCCTTGGCCTTGACTAAAATACGACTCAAAACATTAACCACATGCACAATCTCTTATTACTATAAAATGCAAAACAAGGCATTAGGCATTAAGACTCCTCTTCAACTAGCCTATCCACGTAGACAAAACATTTAAGACTCTCAAACCCAATACTATCCACGTGTCTCTCTCTCCTTTACAATGTTTCGATTCTGATTTGTTAATAAAATACACCTAATGTAAAATATCAATCGTCAAACCCCAAACTCCACAACAGCCATCCCCCTAACACCACTCATCCCTCACCCCTAAACCCAACAGTCGTCATCCCTCATCCCTCCTCCTTACCCGCCACCATCACCACGAGTTATCCATTTGTAGATCCTCAACATCTACTTTGGTATGAAAATCAATTTGGGTTTTGAAAATAGATGTTTGTTTGAAAATCGATTTGTGGTTACAGGGTTGGTGGAGATGGTTACAGGGTTGAAAATCGTTCCAGAGTAGATCCAAATCGAACAGAGGTTACAGGGTCATGGGTTAAATGGGGGTGGTCGGACTAATTTTTTCGGGTTGGTGGAGATGGTTTAAAGGTAGTGTTTAGGCGGCAGCGGGGTTGGGACAGTTGGCCGGAGTTATAAGATGGTTAGAGGAAGGAGGTGGGTCGGGCTCAAGTGGGGTGGGGTGGGGTTTTCCGGGTAGGAGTGCTGAGATGGGTCGCTGGGTTTATTTTCCCTGGTAAACACCCATTAAAAGTATAATAAGTCAGTTTAACAAGAAAAACAAAATGAAGGAGTGAAGATCTGACCTTGAAACTATGAGATTAAGGGGTTATGTGAACATATCTACAAGTTTTGGTTATGGGTTTTATGGGTCAACATGATGGCTCTCTCTTTATAGAGAGATGGCAACTTTAGAGATTAGAGAGCGTCCCCCACACCAACTAAAATGACATTACGAAGATGGAGAGGAAAAAGTAAACCTTGGGCTTGAGCATGGAAGTTGGAACCATTGATGAGGATTTAAAGAAGCCAATGATGGTTATGAAGGTTTAGAGGCATTTTTTGCTTCATCGCCCCGCTAAGAGGTTTGATTTGTTGCATATCGTGTTTCATTCTATTTGGCTTTGAAGGCTTAATGTCAGGTTATCTTAAAACATACTTTTGCACATGAGAATGTATTCTTTTTCAACAATTATTGTGTCAATATTTGCTCCTGAATTGTTCATAAATGGGTGCTCAGATTTATTGTGGGTAGAAAAAAAAATCAGTAAAAAAAAGTTGTATAAATTTTTTAAAAAAAGGTTTCAAAAAGTAATTTTTTAATTAAAATAAGTTTTTTATATTTATAAACGAGATACTTTTTCAAAAACGTCAAACAAAATTGTTTTATAAAAGGCTAAAAAAACATGTAATGTGAAAAGGTTACAAAAGAGTTATAAAAAATGTTTCATAAAAAATTTAGATTTCTATTTATAAAATATATTTTATTTTTTATTTATAAAAGGTGAAAATAGTTATAAAATTATTTTGTTATAAACAAAGTCTATTTTTTTTTTTTTATCTATAATAGAAATAGTATTTTACTTATAGAAAAATATAAAATAAAACGATTTTGAAAAAAATTATTGAAAATTTATTTTATAAAAAGTTATAAAAAACTCTATCATAAAAAAGTCAATTTTATTTTAAAAAATATTTTTTATTTATAATAAATATTTTTTAAAAAAATAATAAAAATTCTTTATAAAGAAATTTATAAAGAAATTTTATATAACAAATAATTTTTCAAATTTATATACGAAATATTGTTGTATTTGTTATTTTAAAAAATTATTTTTTTTAAATGACATACTATTTTTTTAAATAAAAAAATGTCAAAAAATAGCGAAATATATATTAACACGAAATAAATATAAATATTTTATTTTCACATTTTATCCACTAAAAATATTTAATTTTTGTTTTCATGAATATGAATTTTTAATCTATTGCTCAATTTATTTTTTCGTTTCTTCATATTTCCATTGACTTCTTTTATTTCGCTTACTAATAATGTAAGATCCGCGCATCGCGCAGGTTTACAACTAGTAATAAATAAATAGGGAGGGTGGGTGGGGGGGATTGGGCAGCAAATCGCCTTGTCGTAGGCATCTAAAACCAATGAACTTTCCTATAGATCTCCCATTGATAATTACCGAAAAATTAATTGAACTAATGCATCCTCTTATTCACCTCTATCTATGGTGAAAATTCTTTTTTTTTTCATCACGAAATCCAAAAAATTCCGGTCCAAATGGGTACAAGTTTTCTCAAAATCAATCTTAAACAGCACCCTCTGCTTTTTTTTATCCTTATACTCCTTCACAGTCTCATTTGAACCAACAGCAAATCTATAATGTGTCTTCACTTCACAACCGCACCTTGTGCCTCGAAAATAGTGAACTCAAGTACTTTCCTAAATCTAAGAGAAAGCACTTTAGCTAATACTTTGTAAACCAAACTAATTAGTCTATAGTCTTTAACCTTGATTGAAGTGGCTTCATTAGGAATTCAGCAAATATAAGTCTCATTAACCACTCCGCTCTCTTAGAACTCTTTAAAAAAAATCAAGGTTCTAAAAGGCGTGAAGCGTGATCGAGACGTAAAGGTCAAGCCTCAAGCCTTAGGAGCCTAGGCGCATCTAGATGTAAAAACGCGTTTTCCTTTTTTTTAGTATTTTTTAATTATTCTAAGGCTAGTAAAACGATTTATAATATATACCTTGAAATTTGAAAATGTATTCGTATGTTTGGTAGCAATCTTTGTCATATGCATGCTCCATAATCAATATACAAAATGTATTTCTCAACATTTAATAGGCAATATACAAAATGTAACTACAACCATTCAATAATCAATATCAATAATCATCCAATAATCGATAATTAATAATCAATAAAAAATGATTCAATATAAGAAATATATTTTTCACCTTTCAAATGGGGCATAGAGAAAAAAAAATGAATGTATTTACATTGTCAAAACTTAATAGGAATTTAGGAAACATAAAAAACAATGAATGTAGTTATATTTTTCAGTTCGAAGTCAGACTTGGAGCTGAAAAGTGGAAACAAAAAAAAACTGAAGTGGCTATCCAGAAAAAATGAGAAAAGAGAGATATATAAAAGAAAATCTGAAAGTTGGAGTCGGAAATGAGTGAGTTGGAGTCGGAAATACATCGGAGGCTAGGAAGCTTTGGTTGGAAGTCGGTCGGAGAATGGGCCTTGCTCGGAGGTCGGTCGGCAATGTTAGGGGTTTTCTTGGAGGAGAGGCATGACGAGGCAGAGGGATTTGGGTTTTTGTTTGTCTTTTTATTATTTTGGACGAGATATTGGTCTATTTTTTTCAAATGTCTTAAAAAACGACGTCGTTTCACGATAGTGTTTTTTTTTAATTAAAAAAATCGCGCCTTAACACACCTGAATGCGTCTAGGCACGCCTTGGGCCGTGGACCACGCGCGATGACCGCCTTTTACCACGCATAAAGCATAGGCGGGGCATTCCTCCCAATGCCTCACGCCTAGGCGCGCCTTTTAGAACACTGAAAAAAATTAGCCAGTCACCTTTCAAAATATTACAGCACTTTTTATACAAAGCTAAAGTAAACCCATCTGGACTTAACCCCACAACATTCCCAAACCTCCCTCCTAATTTTTTCTTCCCCAAAAGGACTCGCTAACCAATCAGTAGTAAAAGACTAAAAAGCTCCATTACAGACCCTCGATTCAAGCATCCATCATATCTCCTTTGGAAAATAACTTTTCAAAGAAAAACAGTACTTCATTTTCTATTGCCTTCTCATCTTCAATTAATTCCCCATTATCTCTTTCCAATTTCTTAATCACATCCAATGTTTAAAAAGGCGGCGTGAACCTCGAGACACATTGATGCGTAAGCCTGAATTTGAAAAAAGAATATCAACTAAAAATTATAATATTATATATATATATATATATATATATATATATACACGTATATTAATAAAACCACAAAAATAATGTAACATAACTTGATCAATATAACCAAAACAATAAATAGGGTATTGTCATCCCATCATTGTCAAAAAGGCTTATAATCAACACCATCGACAGAGAATGGTGTAGATATGTAAATATATATATAATTATCAAGATTCTAAAAAGCATGAGTTGATGGGCGGGCCTTACGTTTTTGTTATACAAAACCAGATATACTTTGAAATTTAATTTACTAAGAATTAATATTAATTTATACATTAACATTGGTAATAATGCTTTAAAGCCTTACACTTTTAACATTGATAACATTTCTTTGAAGTCCCATACACAAATAAAAGATTGCTAACACTAAGACAAATTATAAAAAATATTACACGCATGCAGTTGATATATGTTTTCTAAAACAAATAATAGAATATTACACAAAAAAATAATACTATTGTAATATAAAACTGAGTAACATTTAAAAATATTACACAAAAAATTGCTATTGAAATCATTGTATATATACATAGAAACATATATATATATATATATATATATATATATATATAATGCTCTTGTGCGGACTGTCCCGCATTTTAACACTGCGGACCGGACATGTGTCGCCTGGCGGTGAGCCTAGAAATTATCGGCGCGCTCTCTCTTTTTTCTGGGCCCACCGCCGGGTGACACGTGTCCAGTCCGCAATGTTAAAATGCGGATTGGTCCGCACAAGAGCAATACTCTCTCTCTCTCTCTCTCTCTCTATATATATATATATATATATATATATATATATTTCTATGTATATTGTTTTGTTACTGTAATTATGTAAAAGAATCACTACGTATATCGTTAGAATATATTTGTGGTCCTAGAAAAAAAAAAAAAACAATACATGAAGACCTCACTTATAAAAATACCAACCAAACTACTTCAATCCTACCTCTCTTCACCTCAAATAACTTAAGTCGATTTAGAAATTGTTTGACCTCGGCAAGGCTTCTACAAGAAAATTAAGAGCTCGATGATTATGGAAGGAGAACAATCATATGAGAAAAAGAAGAAGAAGAAGAAAGAAGGGAAATTATGTTTTATTTATTGTACCTCAACGCACCTCCCAGCTTTGAGACGTAAGCCGCTTCTTTGGCCAAATTTCATAGGCTCGCCTCGAGGATTAAGCCTCGAGTGAATTTTTAAACATAGATCACATTTTGACTTTGTTTTGAGCTCAGTCTTGTGAAAAAAAATTGAATTAGTATCCCATTCCTCTATTCGTTTCACTATAATTTTTAATGCCGCGATTTTTCTTCCATCAAAATTATATTTAATCTCACTTCTTTCCATTCTCAAATTTTCATTTATCGAATCATCACTCTCTTTTTTGTCGATTTTTTTCAATCTTTCCATTATTGCATTTTTAAGTCTTGCGTCCCCAAAAAACTCTTTTTCCAAATGTTTATTTTATTTTTCATCTCCTCAAGTTCTTTCACAAACTTCACACCATTGAATTTGATTCTCCCCCCACCAAATCTTAAAGCTCTCGTTAAAATCTTTATGCTATGACCACATATTCTTAAAACGAAAAGGCGTAGGACCCCATATAACCCCCCACAAGTGTGCAAAGCAATAGGAAAGTGATCCGACATGATAGAGAACAAAAATCTGTCAAGACAACCGATTCTCTCCACGTGAACCTCCCATTGTTCAAACAGCAATCCCTCAGTCATGTCTCACTTACAAATGCATCAAAATCTCACATGATATGAGTGACTCTATCCCCACTTGATTTCTCTGATACAAATCCACCACATTAAAGTCTCAGACCACGGACCAATTTGGGCTCAACAATCCATACAACCCTGCTAGCTCTTCCCAATACTCAATTGTGATAAAGGTATATGTGCAATAATTAAAATAACAAATAAACTTCTAACCATTTTTGCAATTTTGTTTTATTACAGGGATAACTGACTTTTCTTCATAGTTATCGTTGAGCATATAAATTACAAGTCCCATTTCGAGAAATTAAAAAACATGCATCAAAGCATATAAAATCATGGGGCCTCTCCATCTATTGCCAATGGTTTGGGGTTGGATATGTATACATGACCCAACGGCCCAAATACTCCACGTTCCCCAACATAATTTGTCCACCAATTTGGCCGTGAGATGTGGTGATAAAAGTGTCACACTGGAAAAGTAGGGGCTATACAGTAATTATCAATTTTGCTTACGTTCGATGTTCCCACTCTTATAGCAATAATATCAACAAAATCGTTATCTAATCATAATTTTAGAGATATGGCATGGGAGAAGTTATTATCAAGATTCAAGATGTAATAACACCAGTACTTTAAAAGCATGAAACAAAGAGGAATACTTTAAACATCAAAGCAGGTTAGAAAATTCGTAAATAAATATATCATAGCAAACCCCATGACGCAGAGCATCCTAATGTGTAAATACTAAATAGTAAGTAATTAAACAATCAAGAGTTATTTCTTATTTTAAAAATGGAAATGCCTGGACCAACCTCTTAAGAGCATCTAACTAATCCCTAGTGCCTATGGCCCCCACGAGAACTATGAACCATATAATCCGACGTCTATGTGGGTGGCCCCCTGAGATAACAAGATTTGATTCCGTGACCTCCCCTTTTAGAGGGGGAGCACATGACATTGGCCAAGGCATTTGGGGTTCAAATCAAATAGCAAAAAGTCCTACAAAAACAGACCTGCTTTGTCTTTAATACGCTCTCTTGTAGTTGGTGTAGATCGTGAAGTTGTGCTGACAGAGAACCCTCCAACGCCGATTCCAAAACTTCAAGGACGTTGGATATGCCAGCTAGCTTCACTGAAAATTTAAGAAGTGAACTCAACCTTTTCTCCGTCCCCTGTACCCTAAGATCATCTATTAAAAGTCAAAGAGTACGAACACATTATGAAAACTGATGGAAATGGGTCCTATATTTAGGGTTTTATTAGTATTTTATATTATTTTTGTTATTTTCTTTTATTTTGTTACATCCAATGTTTAAAAAGGCGAAAGGCGAAAGGCGAGGCGTTTTAGTCGCGGCGAGACGAGGCGTAAGCCTCACCGAAAAGAAAAAAAATAGAACAAAATAATATTAAAAAAAATACTAATAAATTCATAAATATAAAATAACAAAGAAATATAAAATAAACTACAAAAAAAACATCCTTGGGGGCTTTCTCACATAGTTTGACATTTTTTTGTTTCCCCGAGATAACTTTTTAAAAAAAAGTAATCTGAGAAAATCAATTTTAATATATTGGTTATTTTACAATATGGCAATAAATTAATCAATGCAAAATCGTATTGGCAAAATCATTTTTTTAGCTTCATTCACATATTGGTTATTTTATAATATGACAATAAATTAATCAATGCAACTTAACAAGCAAATTTATTAAAAATAAATTGATTTTCAAGCTAAGATTAAAAAAACAGCAACTTTATTAAAAAAAATAATAAAACATATCAACCTAAGTTTATCAAAAAAAACAGCAACCTTTAAAATATATTAGTCTAAGTTAAAGAAAACATATTAATCTAAGTTGAAAACCAAAAAACATAAACCTTTTAAAAAAAAGTCATATTGAAGTTAATTTAGTAGATTTATTTCAAACAAACTATATATTTATAACAAAAATATAGTTTCAAACAAATTTATACACTTATTTCAAACAAATTGGTAAAGAAAAACAAAATTAAGTGCAATTTTAAAACAAAATAAATAAATAAATAAAGAATAAGAGTTGGTAGAATAAAACAACATTTTTTTAAGTTAAGTGCAATTTTAGAAAAATGAAGAACTTTAACATTTAAAAAAAAACAGACTTTGTGATGAAAGAAGAAAAGAGTTTTTTTTTTTTTTTCGCGCCTCAGCAAAAAGGCTCGAGGCGTAAGCCTGAAATTCAACCCTGAGGTTTAAGCCTCGAGGCATACGTCTCGTTCGCCTTTTTAAACATTGGTTATATCATTGTATTTTCTTTTCTTTTAGTATTTAGAGGTGAGAAGTAGCAAAGACTAGTAAGGGCATTTTTATAATTAGAATATTAGCTTAAGGCCTAAGCTACTCCTCCCTTTTAAATACCCATATAATAGGGACACCCCATTTTTATGTTAAATTGGTATCAGAGTGGGCTCCAACATTGATGTTTGTTGTATCGGTGTATTTTTATCAAATCGTACACTACTCTTTTCAATAGCCCCGAAGAAATCAAATCGATATCAAGAAACGATCAATCGAGAATTGAGGCATAGATTGGAAGAGTTGCAATAAAGACAACAACAAATTGATGCCCTCTTCCAACTCATCTCCTCCAAAATCCCAAACCCTAGCCTACGCATTCAAAACCCTAACCCTAATCTACCCCTCTCCACCCAAACCCCCCGACCTACCCCCACCTTTGCCCCGACCCCAAAACCCTACCCGCCGACCACCCCACTGACCTAAAAAACCCTACCAACCAAACCCTAGATCCCCACCCCTTGCCCAACCCCTTCCCCATTCCCCCGACCCCAAAAAAAAAACTCGACCCAAACCGAGCGACCCATCTACCTACTGCCGACCCAAACCCCAGCCCACTTGAACCCAAAAAAAACAAAACCCGACTCATTCCAGTCCGAAATCCACCCCAAGTGCTCGCCTCCCCCTGAACCCCTTAACATCCCCGAAATCCTAGGGTTTTGCCCTAGTTTTGCTCGAAAACCACTTGGGCTAATAAATTCAAGCCCAAACCCTTCTATATGCACCGAAACAGTGCCCCGGGTGGAAGCTTCTAGGGTTGGTTTGGATGAAGCAAGAGAGAAGAAGAAGTACGGTGAAGAGGAAATTTGTGGGTTGGAGGCTCCTCAACTTTCAGAAATTTTTATTTTGACCCCCACACCCACACCCACACACAAGTTTTTGGCACTATTTTTGGAATTTTCTCACAAGTCCCCAAATTTTGTGAACGCTCGAGGACGAGCTTGGTCTTAAGAGGGGAAGAGTAATGGAAATGGGCCTCATTTTAGGGTTTTATTGCATTTTATTTTATTTTTGTTATTTTCTTTTCTTTTGTTATGTCATTGTATATTCTTTTGCTTTAGTATTTAGAGGTGAGAAGTAGCAAAGGCTAGTAAGGGCATTTTTGTAATTAGAATATTAGCTTAGGTCTTAAGCTACTTCTCCCCTTTAAATACCCATGTAATATTCATTTGAAGGGAGACTCCATTTTGAATATAAGAAATCTCTTGATTCTCTCTCTAGAAATTGTGTTTGTTTTATTTCTTTTGGCCATTAACGTGTAGTTTACATCAAAAACACCTCAAACACAGTTCAATAATTTAAGGATACAAATCCCTTGAAGCTCTGTAGTAATATTTTTGAACGTCCGCTTGCACCAATCTTTCACAACCACTTCATCCAGCAATATAGCAACAACAGGATCGCTAGACACGGCACTTTCATCCATACAAACATCTGTAACATCTGTTATCTGTCCGTTAAGGAAATCTAAACTTCCAATATAAAGAATATTTTATATACTACTAGAGCGTAACTGCTATACTGAATTAACATGCTCAGGCATCTAATATTCAAGTCGTCTGTCTCACTGATTTCGGAATTCAGGCCTCTTTGAGAACATGACTACTCCCGAGGTATACTCGAATTCGAACATTTACAACTATGCTTCATGAGGAACTAATCAAGACCCGTCTTACCACAGGGAGTTTCTTTATATTCCATTTCCCATAAAAGTTTACAACCAAAATTAAAATAAAAAGGAATTACATCCACTAAAGAACCTCCTCCACCCCCAAAGGATTGATATTGTCGGAGCATAAAAATAAGAATAGACCATCAACCCTAGTATTTGACTAAAGGAAACAGTGAGACACACAAAAGGATACAATGGCAAATCAGGGAAACCAAGTTGTTATCCATGGCAACATCGAACAGTGAATAAAGTCGTTGGACATCAGCAGTTTGTTGGTTCTCGCCATCTTCTCTCTCTTGAAATCTATCATCACATCTCTTGGAGATGAGACCAGCCTCTATACACTCGGAGTAAAGGCGAAGCCGAAATCTATCCCCATTCTTTGGTATAGAAATTCTACATATTGGGCAAATATCACAACGCTGACAACATTCCTCACATAAGGAGGCATGACCACATGAATTCAACACAGTTTTAACCCAACGCCCGCAGCTTCTCAAGTCTCTTGTTGCTCGACAATGCTCAACTTTTGCTTCATTGCATAACTGAATCAGATCAATACATGCTAAGTGCTCCAAAGCTCCCTGCAATTGAACCAGATGCGGGATATAATTTTTAAAATAATAAGCGACTACTTGAAAATTTAAACAAGGTTTATTATCATTATTGGACACCAATTGTGACTATAGTCACGAAACCACAAATCTGTAAAGGTAACTACTTTCAAAAAATAACTATAAAGGTAATTTTTATCACTCTGTGAAAAGAAAATAGAAGATAAAACTAATGCAATAATGCATATGGATAATGGAAAAAACTATCTTTGCTTTGCATGTGTACTAGTTTTTAGGATTTTTCATGTCGGCGTATCCTTGTGTAACTATTTAATGATTTATTAAATATGTGAGAATTCAGGCAAAAATTGCTCAAAGTACTTCTTCTCAATATATATCATAATTTATATATATAATATATATCCGAAATATATGTCTATAATATATATCTCTGAATTATTTCCTGAAATATGTATATATATGTATATATATATATATATATATGTGTGTGTGTGTGTGTGTGTGAAAACTGTGTATATACCTGTATATCTTTGATTATTTCTGAAAATATATGCATATATCTCTAACGTATATGTATAAATAAAGCTTTTTAGAACACTAGTTTTCCACAAGTTGGAGTGTGAACAGTGAATTGATGAGGATGGGAATCAGCATTCTCTCTCTTCGTTCTCTCTCTTCGTGTGAAATGTCCACACATGCTCACACAAAGAAAAATGAGGAAAAAATGGTGAGTGACTAGAATCAACGAAGGTGCTGGGGTGATATGTGATAGTATGTACGACACATAAACTTATATATTTTATGTTTACGTTTCTATATATTTTTATGAGAGAGAGAGAGAGAGGCTATAATAAGGGATTTCTTATTCTAACGAATTTATGGACCTCCCCTTTTGGAGGGGTAAATGGTTTAATTTCTCGATGATCTCCCTAAGTTTTTGATGAAATTTGGTCGAAATGATCTCCACAATTCTTTGATGAAATTTGGTTGGGATGAGGATCAAAAGTTTCAACGATCAAAAAATAACATATTTATATCCAATTTCATTTCCCCCACTAAATGGTTGAAAATTCTAATTAAATTCCGCGGAGACAATCCCCTCATCCCTCATAGAGATCATCTCCTCTAAATTTGGTCAAAATTATTTCCAACCAGTCAAAAGGGGAGGTCCATAGATTCCTTAAGGAATCCATTTTAGAGCTTCACCATATGTGTGTGTATATATATATCAAGGGGAAAAAGTATAAAAGTCTTAACGTCAATTAGTTGACTGCTATCGTAAGGGAGGCCAAATGGCCAATTTGATTTGTCGTATTTGAGCCAAAAGTTCAGGGTAGGTCAGTGTAATTTATAATTTGGGTTAAGGCCCGAAAAATAAAAATAAAAAATATGCATGGTCAAGGCCTTTCTTCCATTATTTTGGATAAAAAAATCTTGGTATTATTTCGCCATTCATTTCCAATGAAGCAGCTCAAGCCATATGCTGACCTCGCTACCTTAACCCATATTCTTTCTACTCTCAACTTGCAACACATACAACATGGAGACCTAAACTGGAATTTAAGGCAGAGAGAGAAGATACTAAGTACCCCAAAATGTAGGCTTAGTCAACAAAACGTGGCAAAAACCTTTCAAGTTTATTGAGGTTTCAAAGTTTTTCAAATTATGCATACCAGAGAAAACATCATACAGACCTCCTGAGCAATATAAACTCGTGAAAACAAGTTGTCTAGAGATAATCCTTCAGTCTCCACAGTCAATTTACCTTCGGTATTATAATAAAGAAACAAAATTCGTGCCATGATGCTACCGTGAAGTAGTGAACAAGGGAATAGTTTGTAAACAAGTAACACCAAAATCAAATACAATAAAAATAAAGGAGCTTGACAATCATGGTTCAAAGTCTCGGTCTCGATCTCCGTATCGGACGCCCGATTTTCAACTCCGTTGTGGTATCGGGCGCGATATCGGGCTATACGCATCGTTATGCTATTTAGAAAGCTCAAAAAATGCTGAAAAAAATATTTAAAGTTTTAAAAAAAAAATAACAATGTGGGCCAATCAGATAAGTTACAAACCATCATTTAATATGCATAAAATTGTCTAATTGAATATACTGACGCGCGTCGGACTTGTCAGATTCAATATTCCATAATAAATCAATATTAAGATAGAATAACAATCTAATGACACATAAACTTGATAAAGAAATAACATAATGTTAAATAGAAATAATAGTTTAATAAGGATGCGAGTAATAGTAATTTCCACGATAAAGGGTAATTTATTACAAATTTACAACAATTTTTTGGGTGCTCTAAACCTATTAATACTCTATTTTTCCAAAACTCTTTCTTTTCTTACTACAAAACTGTTAATTTTTAGTAGCTTATTTTTTATTATATATTAGTATCCTTTTTTTAAAAAAATGCACCAATTTATTAATAATTTGAAAAAAATTAGTACCAATTTATTAAAATTTTTATTAAAAACTAATGTTAATGCTTTTGAAAAAAATAATACCATTATTTAAAATGAGTTTGCTAAAAATTAGTACTAGTTTTTTCAAAATATATGTATAATTCTTTTAGGAAAATCTAATAATCTGTTAGGAAATAGTATAACTTAATTAAAGATATAGTACTTTTTTTTTAAATAATAATAGCATTTTTATACTATATACTACTATTTTTTTTTAAATCATACTAATTTATTAGAAAATATTAACAATTTTTATTGAATAGTACTAGTTTTGTAAGAAATATACAACAAATAAAAATAATACAAGTGTACTTTATTTAATGTGTATTTTTTCTAATGATTGAATACAAAACTAAACTCTCTCCTATTAATTTTTATTTTTATTTTTTAAGTTTGACATGATTTTATTTTTCCACCAAGAAGTAAGTTAAATTTTTATTTCTAGTAGTTTTTTTACTTGTTTATATTACTTTATATCTTGGGTGTAGCATACAACTAATGAGACTAGCCTTAATGCAGCTGGACACCCATGATTTACAGCAAATGACCCCTTTTGCAATTATATAACGCGTGTTAACTATAGGCTTGTTTGTTTGGATTACTTTTGAAAGCACAACTCCACCTTAACATTTATTACTATTACCGTAGGAGTGCTTTGCTTTCCCTGTAAAAGAAAAATAACTTTTTTAAGTTACGATTGATTTTCTCACTCATCGTGAAGGTATAGTTGGATTCTCACTTCTGCTTCCATTTTGTTTCCTTTCTTCTCCTTCACACATAGCGGCCGGTTCCTTCTTAATTCGTCTGTCTCGGCCGAGATATCGGCATTATATCTCGGAATCGCCAATATCTCGGCGATATACCCCGTTAGCTGTTATATTTTGCTTCGCCTTTCGGTATCGTCTCAGTAGGCTGTGAAATCGAGTCAACTCGGACGAAACTTTAAACCATGTTCACAATTAAGTCCTGTTTACATAAGATGTTTCCTAATAAGTCCCATCAAAAGAAAATATTCCCAATAAGTCCTATTACATGTTTTTCACTGATAGTAAATATTACTGCATTACATATTTACACCTAGTAGTAATTATTTATTATATGTTTTGTTATTATATGTTTTGCACACGAGGATTGAACCAAGTTACATCTTTGATAGGATACAGAGACTTTCTCAATATTAAGAAATTTTCTTATCCCTTATTGTTTTCGTGCATTAAGCGCAGGAATACATTTATTTTCTAGCAAAGATAGTAAACATTTACTACATGTTTCCAATAGGACCAAATGGACCAAATAAAAACTCCTAGGATCTATTTGACTATAAACTTAGTAAACGGGACCTAGGATCTATTTGACTATAAACTTAGTAAACGGGACCTACTGGTAAAAATTCCTAAAAATAAACCTGATGGGCACTCGTAAACATCTTTTACTGTTCGCATCTACAAATAAATATATCAAAATCTTGGTCCGCAACTGAGCCAAATGATTCAAATTGCGCGTGTCACCACTACTGCTACAAACCCTTCGTTCAAAATTCATCTCGTTTATACAATTCCTTCTTTATAACTGTATATTTTATTTTGGTCTAAATTTATATAATAGAGCAATCCACTTTTTCAAATTTCAATATTTATCAACCAAGGTGACCTAAATCCATACATTATACATTTATACTAGTCGATTTACATGACATTGGTACATATGTCCACACTCTAGTCAACATCAATCTTACCCACCAACCAACCCCCACACCAAAAAATAGCTTATGTCTGATTTTGGTTATTTCAACTTTATTGTCACGACAGGAGAATTTGATTGAAATCAAACTAGTTTATCGAAAAGTTACATCCATTAATAGATAAGTATAGCCATTCTCCTTCTGAACCTGCTTTGATTAATTTATCCTAACATAATCTTTTCTTATTTTTGACACCAAAAACTGATGTAATCATTTATAGTCATTGAAGCGGCTAAAGTAACACAGACCAAAGTCTTATTACATACACAAAAAAAAATAATAATAATAACAACAACAAATAAGGTCTCAACATATACAAATATTGAATACAATCCCGCATATATTTTGAAGTCTTAAATCACAGTTAGTTAGTTAGTTACATAATGTAGTCCTCCAACAAACACTCAACTTGGTAGAGGATTTTAGCAATTGAAGTAAAGCTAGTGTAATAAATAGGGTTTCATATATAGGTATGAATGTGTAGATATGTATAGGTGGGTACCTGAACTTTAGTGCAGCTGTAATTTGGTTGAAGAGGAGACATTGTGGTGGTGGAGGCCCAAGGTGAAACGGCTCCGTCAAATCCCGTTTCCATTTCTCGGATTGGATGGAATTGTAAATGGGAATTCGTGTGTGCTAGGGCGCGCGAGTGTTGTTGTAGCTTCACAAAGGGCGGTAGTGGTGGTGATTTTTTATAGTCATTGAGTTTATGCATAATTACACATCGCATTTGCCGTTGGATCTATAATGTATCTAGAATAGGCCGGTCAATGGTTGGGTATTCGCTACGGAGTTCGAACTCATTCGTATAATAGGATTTGAGCATATTTTTTTGGACTTGAAATTCGAAGATCCGAATATCTGACGATCCGTTTATTAAACAGGTAGGGTCTGGATCTTATATTAGACCTGAATCCAAAGATCCGACCCGAATTGTATATTATTATTTTTTAAATATATATACATATACTATAAATTTATATATATTTATAAATATATCTTATCAATGTAACATGTAAGTAATATATGTAAAAATACATATTTATGAATATAATAAATATAAATAATATATGTTTTATTTATAGTAATAATATTCGATAATACATTACAAAATATTTTAATTTAAGATTAAAAAATAAAGAAGGGGATAATATAAAATAAATGTATATATTTGGTCACACCCGGACCCGAACCTGAGACACGAAGATCCGAACGAATCCGGGTCTAGATCCAATATTGTAGATAGGATGAAGACCCGGATCCGGACCCGAACCCGATGAAAATCCGATTACACGAATCTGGATCTCCCTAAACCCGACCCGACTCTGACCCGTTAACAGGCCTAATCTAGATCGGTGAGATTGTAAATAAATGGTATTAAAAGGATGGAAAATGCAAAGGAGACCCATTTTTTAAATAGGTTTTCACGGTCTAATTTCTTAATCGGATATTTTATATTTTTTAAATCAGGTCAAATAAATTTTAAACGATTAAATTCATATAAATATATTTTTCATTCATTTTGTTATCATTTACCTATTCAACGATTGACAGCTTTTCCAATAAACTAGGATTTTCTCTTTCACTTTTCTACTTCTGTCAACAGCTTCGTTCTCTCCAATAACTTAGGATATTTTTCTTCTTTCCACTTCTGTTCATCTAGCTTTGTTCTCTCAAAGAAATAAGGTATCAATTCTTTTCGCTTATGTTTAACCTAGATTTACCGTTGCATTAATTTGATCATTTGTAAGTTTTATACCTGTTACCAAGAAATGTTTTGCATGTCGGTCAATTAAAATAGGTGGATGTATTTTTTTCGATTAATCAAATCATTGTAATTGTGTAATTCATATGCTGAATTAACTCGAATATTGAATAAATGATTTGATTGTGTGTTTTTATGATTTTATTTTAATTTATATGAATATATTTTGACTTTGTGTTTTGATTTTGTAACAGGTTGTGTATCTATATGCTTTGATTGTGTGTTCATATGTGTGTGTGTTCACGTATGTTTATGTGTGTGTGTACTTTATGTGTATACAAGTTGTTCCTGTAAATACCTCACAGCAAAAATTGTAGTAAAGTACAAGTAATTTGATATAAAGTACACGTGATTTTTCAATGATTAATTCTTATTTATTTTTTAAAATTAATTTGGCATAATGTTAATGTGCATTTACTTTGTTACTATTGACTTGTGCTTAATAGAGTAGTCATGTGTTTATGGGTCCGCACCAGCGGTATTAATTAATCTTGAGCTTTAACAAAAGCATTTTTCTGTTTTGATTTAATGCAGGCATAATGGAAAGTTGTAGGATTGCACGGTGTTGTTGTTTATATAATATAGCTTGCATTGAAATATTTGAAGACAGATCATTAGATTTCATATGCAATGAGTTGTGTAGCAGGTTTATGGATTTGAAAGCTGAATTTTTTTCATTGAAGTACGACTTTGGTGATGAAAGTCAATTCATGTTGGTTTGTGATAAAGATGTTCATTGTATGTTGCGGTCTCAGGTGATTCTCGAAGCTGATTTTATGTGGATATGTGTCTTTGATTCAACAGCTTTGATCACTAGTACAATTCACGAACGGGTTGAATGCACGTATAGAATTCGTGAACGTGTTGATCGCAGTTATACAAAATATGAGAGGGTTAAATGCAGTGGTACAACTAGAGAAAGGGTAGACTGTATATCATAAACCACTACGATTGATATTAGTAGTGGAATTGAAAATGATGTTTTATATTGGAGGTGTGGAGCCGAGTACGTCAAAAGTTTGTCTCTCGAATGATTGGAAGACATATATTAGTCATGAAGAGCAGTTGATGTGCCCAAAATATACCTGATAGCTCGGATATACTAACCTTGGCAAAATGGTGGCCGAGGCAGCAAGGGGTCTAAATTGGCGATTGGCGATTGGCGATCTCGCCCAACATAAGGTCGGCTACGGCCGACGTTATTAGTACCCCTCTACCAGGGAGCGGGTGAGGTCTACATAGTTCATGTTGTCAGTTATCCAACAGGTCGTCCATAGCCGACATCACGTCTGCATCGTACATCATCCTCGGCTGGGTATCAGCCGAGGTCAGTAAAGATCACTACAGTCATCGTGATCAACCTCGGCTAGGAATCAGCCGACGTTCCAACTACGCCTGGATAACCTCGGCCCAGGCCGTCGTTATAACTCCGCTCTTCTTATCTCGACTTTCTATTGGGCCGAGCTCTTCATGAATAACCTCGGATAAGGTGGTAGTCAGATTTCCCCAACCTCGTACTCTTCAAGGCCGAGGTTATACCTCCCAGGGACAGGGCCGAGCATCCACAAGCATATGCAAGGGAAGGAACACGTGGATAAAATCAGTTGTAACCGAATCAACCCCCTCGTGTGAGGGAATATTTTATCATTATTCTCTATATGTGACAAGGATAAATGTCTTCATCAGATTGGCTAGATCAACACATACATGCTCATTGCATGCACGGGGGTACATGACACCCCTCAAACACTATATATAATTGTCTTCTCCTACCTCGAGAAGGATCCCATAATGACAACCCTAGCTAAACTCTGTCAAATTATACAGTAGGGAGAGAAAGCTTGAGAGATTGTATCCATGGTCATTAGTGCCCTATTTTGGTGACCTTATTCACTCACTTGCACAGTGGACGTATGCCTAATTGGCTTAACCACTTACATATTGGTGTTCATCCTCTTATCCTCATCTCAATCTCTCATATTTAGTATATACTTTAGTTGCCATTGTTATCACCGATTTGAGCTTACAAACACCTTGAAGGGTGGTGTTATTTTCAGCATCATCATTTTGGCGCCGTCTGTGGGAACGAGAAGTCGTCTCTTCCTCTTTTTCTGCTTAACCTCACCGGAGAATCTGGTGGTGAACCAGGCACCACCCCTTTGCCTGGAGTTTTTTCACCATTGAAAGAAGTTCTTTAAGGTATTAAGTTTATCTTCTTCACAAGCCCCTTAGTTTTAACATATGGCACCGGAGTTACTACCACCACCTCCACCATCTGGTATTAGAGGACCTAGTTACAGCCAGGCGCCACCCCAGTTCGAAATAGCTGAGGTGGCTGCAACCTTGAAGTCCTTGGCTGCAATGCAGCAAGCAATGAATGAGTAATTTGCACAATTCAGTTAAAATATGATGAAGCCACCTGGGTTCTCACCGGAGATGATTACTCCGGCGGCTGCTCAGCCCCATCCTGAAGCCAGGGGACCACCCCAAGCACCGCGAAAAGACCAACCTACACCCCAACGGAGGAGGGACGTTGCTAACCCTAGGCGTTTGCGTTTGGGGAGGCAAGGAAACCCTTGCCCTGAGGATAAGTTTGATGATATGGAGGCAGAAGATGCTCTAGAAGAGTGTTGGGAGCCATATGAGGTTTCGAACAACATTGTACGTCCTATCCACCAAAGTCGAGGAAGTGGGGATAGAAGAGATGGTGGTGTCCAACAAAGAGGATCAGCTTTTGATCGCTTGAGCAGAGGGTCGGCCGTTGAAAGGCTCGGCCCAGTCAATAACCTAAGGCAGAGGTTATCCAGGTCAAGAAGTGCGACAAGGTCGCAAAAGGAAGATAGGGAACGTCGGCCTCATCATGGCCGACCCCATCATGGCCGACCTCATCAGGGCCGAGACAGGGATCAAGAGGAGGTCAACAACCAACGTTGCGCTGCAGCTGGGGAACCCTCAGTCCACCCCTTGGAGGTGGCTGGGGATAACCTCGGTCAGGACGACGTTGAGAGGCCATGGAATGATTCCATCCAACGCTTTGAGGAGAAGATAGGAGACCTCATCAAAAGCCGAGACCCACTACAAAGAGGTGTCTCAAAGGGTTCCCCATTCGTGGCTAAGATAGTGAACTTCCCAACCCTGCCAAGTTCAAACCGCCTACGGTGTCTCCCAAATATGACGGTAGCACTAACTGCGTGCATCATATTGAGATGTACCAGCCTGCGGCGGACATTTATTCAATCCCTAATGAGATGAAGTGATGGGCCTTCTCTGGAACTTTAATAGGAGTTGCGCACATCTGGTTCACCTCTCTTCCATAGAACTCGATTGAAAACTTTAAGGGCTTGGCTGAACGATTCATTCACAACTTCTGTTTTGGGGTAAGACCTCAAAAGAAAACCACTAATCTACTGTATGTCAAACAGGGAAGAATGAGAGCCTAAGAGATTACATTGCTAGATTCAATAAAGAGAAATTAGAGGTTAAAGATTATAAAGAGAATATAGCCATGACAGCCCTCATTGGAGGACTCCAGAAGAGGAAGTTGCTATGGAAACTTACGGAAGACCCTCCAAAGTCTATGGCAGAGTTACTGGCAACTGCAGGAAAAGTCATGAACCCCGAAGAGGCCATGGTCGCGAAGTATGAGGATGAGAATGGAAGTGGCAGCGAGAAATTCCAAAGAAAGAAAGATGGAAAGAAGAGATCAGACGACGACAAGTTTGCACGTTATACTCCTCTAACTGTGAGCTGCGAACACATCCTCAGTGAGATAAAAAATGATCGATCTCTTAGATGGCCAGATAAGCTGAAGGCTCCTCCGCGTAAAAGGAACAAGAACTTGTGGTGTGAGTTCCATCAAAACCATGACCATGTGACAGACAAGTGATTCGCCTTAAAAGATGAGATCGAGAAGATGTTGAAATCTAGGAAGTTAAGGAAACATGTTGATGGTAAGGCTCCTAAGAGGGGAAAATATGACCCTAAAAAGAAGATAAACGATAAATGTCGAGATGATACCCCAGCAAGAAGAGACGATGACTCAGATGGGGATAATGAAGATGATCCAGACCTACCACCAAAAGACAAAAACACCTCGGTGAAGAGGGCTGGAATGATCTCCTTTGGAGTTAGCACCATCTGTGGAGGACTTGCTGGAGGTGGCTCTGAAGTAGCTGACCGAATAGCTCATTTGGCAGAGGCCAAGTCAGTGACCAAAGTAGACGTTGTGAATCTCGCGTCTTCAGATGCAAAGCATAAAAGGAAGAAGGTAGATATGGATACTATTATAGTAAGATTCTCTCGACTCGACTTTAAAGGTATCCTAGTCCCACATGATGACCCTTTGGTAATAACAACAAGAGTGCACGGATGTGAGGCGCAGAGAATCCTCATAGATGGAGGAAGTTCAGCGGACGTGATGTTCTGGCCCTGTTTCAAAAGCCTAGGTCTTAGCAGAGCTAGGTTAGTACCTTATCACCATCCGTTGATGGGCTTCAGCGTGGAGAAGGTCCATTCGTTGGGGCATGTATGAGATGGATGTGCGAATGGGGGATGAGTGGCCTAAGAGGTTGACCCGAAAGATTAATTTTTTCATTATGGACGAAAGCGTCTTCTCGGCATACAGCCTCATCATAGGACGAGTTGCCCTTAAGGAATTTAAAGTCGTGCCGTTAACGATCCACCAAATGCTAAAATTCTCGACCCCCTATTGGGTAGGGGAAGTGCAGAGGGGCCAGACGTGTGCGCGAGAATGTTACTTCAACTCGGCGGAAGAGAGGGAGGCCCATAAGAGGGCAACAACCACATATAGCATTAATACACTCGATCTTATAGGTGAAACAAAGTTGAAAAAATGATAGGCCACGAAAGAGGTACAATCCATCATCCTCAGTAAGGACGAATCGAAAAAAATCGTCCAGGTCGGCAAGGCCTTAAAACTAAAAAATAAGGAAGAATTGATAAAATTCTTGAAGAAGAGGCAGAGTGTCTTCATTTGAAGCCACGCAGACATGCCTGGTATTGACCCGGAGGTTATGTGCCATAAACTCAATATCACAGAAGATGCTAAGCCAGTCAAATAGAGACGAAGAGTTTACTCGAGGGAAAAGTATGACGTCATCAAGAAAGAGGTCAGAAAGTTGGAAGAGGAAGAATTCATCAGGGAGGTCATATACCCAGAGTGGTTATCAAACGCCGTCATTGTACCCAAAGCCAATGGAAAATAGAGGATGTGCGTAGACTTCATCGACCTGAACAAGTCTTGCCCAAAAGACAGTTGCCCCTTACATTGGATTGATCAGATGGTAGATGCTGCGACAGGGCATGAGCTCGTGAGCTTTATGAACGCGTATTCAGGTTATAACCAGATCTTCATGGATACTAAAGACTCAGAGAAGACGGCCTTCATCACAGATAAGGGGACTTATTGCTATAAGGTCATGCCCTTCGGCTTAAAGAATGCAGGGGCCACGTATTAACATCTTGTAAATAAGATGTTTGAAGATCAAATTGGCAAGACCATGGAGGTATATGTAGATAATATATTGACAAAGAGCTTGGAGGCTTGCACTCACATGGCAGACCTAGAAAGAACTTTTAACACCATGGACTTGTATATAATGAAACTCAATCCCGCAAAGTATGTCTTCGGAGTAAGAGCTGAAAAATTTCTTGGATTAATTATCAATCAGATGGGAATAGAGGCCAATCCTGAGAAGATCAAGGCTTTACTTTATATGAAGACACCGATAAGTATAAAAGACGTTCAGAGGCTCACTGGAAGAGTAGCTGCGCTCAACCGATTTGTTTCCAGAGCTACGAACAAATGTCTTCCGTTTTTTAGGTCCTTAAAAAGGCCTTCAAATGGGATGAAGATTATGACAAGGCCTTTAAGTATATCAAGTCCTACCTCGGATCCCCCCTGCTCTTATCTCGGTCCATAATGGGGGAGAAGTTGTATGTTTATCTAGCAGTCTCAAAATCAGCTATAAGTGCAGCCATAGTAAAGGAATACGTTGGGGTACAAAGGCCTATATACTTCAATAGTAATGCCCTTCAAGGGTCTGAACAAAACTACCCTAGGATGGAGAAATTGGCCTACGCTTTGATACACGCTTCCAGGAAGATGAAACCCTATTTTTAAGCCCACTCTATGGTCATCCTCACTGATTCCCCATTAAGTCAAGTCCTCTACGGGCCTGAGAAGTCAACCAGATTTATGACTTGGGCAATCAAATTGGGAGAGTATGAACTTATTTATTAACCCAGTGTGGCCATTAAAGGTCAGGCACTTACAGACTTTATTGCTGAGTTCACGTGGGAAGAGACTGAGGTTGGGAACAGTTCAGTGATAGCAGAGGGATCAAGTAGTAACGTCTTCCAAGACCTGAAAGAGGTTATGTCCAACAGAGCCAGAAACGGAAGAGCTGCGAATGAGGAAGACAGGTTGTGTCCAAAGAATCCTGTTAGAGGGGAGCTTCTCTTCGAATAAAGACGTTTGGAACCTCATCGTTGACGGGTCTTCTTGCGAAAGTGGAAGCGGTGCAGTGTTGATACTCTCAGCTCCGGATGGTACAAACGTTAAATATGCACTAAGGTTTAATTTCAAGGCATCAAATAACGAGTCAGAATATGAGGCTATGATAGCAGGGCTCTCCTTGGCAAATACCCTTAGGGTTGGTTGACTCCTACTTCATAGTGACTCAAGGTTAGTTGTCAACCAAATGTTTTGAGTTTACGAGGCAAAGGATGAAAGGATGGCCAGATACCTGAAGAGGGTAAGAATGATGTTAAAAAGCTTCGAAAAAGTGAAGATAAAGAGAGTACCTTGACAAAAAATAGCCATGCGGATGCGCTAGCAAGGTTGGCCTCAGCAACAAGGACAGGCATCAGAAGGACAGTACCAGTCGAGATCCTTCTCAAACCGACCATTGAGGAAGAAAAGGTTGCCAACTCTTACCTCAACTTGAACCTAGGAGACTCATGGATGGACCCCCCTCATCAGATATACCAGAGAGGGAGAGTTGTCGAAATCAAAGTTATAAAGGAGAAAACTGAGGTACAGAGCTGCAAAGTTCTTAATAATAAGATATGTCCTATATAAGAAAGGATTTCTGTTACCTCTTCTGAGATGAGTTTATCCCACAGAGGTCCCCCGCGTCCTACAGGAGGTACACGAGGGTTCTTGCTCCAGTCACATAGGAGAAAGACCTTTAGCTAAGAGGATAATTATGCACGAATATTGGCGGCCGACCTTGGCTAAGGACGCTGCAGCCTACGTGAAGAGGTGTGATAAGTGCCACAGATTCTCCACTATCCCCCATCAACCTATGATGTCAATCAGTTCCCCTTGGCCATTCGAAGTATGGGGGATTGACTTGGTAAGTCCCTTGCCAAGGGATGCAAACAATTATCAATTTCTGATAGTATCGATTGACTACTTCTCCAAGTGGGTGGAGGCAGAGCCAATGATCACGATTACAGAGCAGAAGACCTTCCAATTCATCTGGAAGAGCATCATATGCAGATATGGCCTTTTAAACACCCTCATCTCGGACAACAGAACCCAGTTCAAGAATTCTTCCTTATATAAGTATTGCAAAAGAGTTGGGATCAAGTAATTTTTCTCTTCTCCTGGCCGACCTCAGTCAAACGGTCAGACCGAGGTCATAAACAGAACAATCCTCGACGGGATTAAGAAGAGGTTGAAGGAAGCTAAGGGGATATGGACTGAAGAGGTTTATGCTGTGTTATGGGCCTATAGAACAATGGCTAGGACACCAATGGGGGGAGACCCCATTTCTGTTAACACATGGCTTAGAAGCCGTCATACTAACAGAAGTAGGACTCCCCACTCACAGAGTTCAGACCTACGACCCTGAGAAGAACAGGGAAGAGAGAAGACTTTACCTAGATTTGATTGAGGATTGAAAGGAAGACGTCGAGATCAGACAGGCAACCTACTAACAGAAAATAACAAAATTCTACAATCAAAGGGTAAAATCGAGGCCCATAGCTGTAGGAGACCTGGTGCTAAAGAAGACGCTGCAGAAGGCAAACAGGCTTCACCCAAATTGGTATGGCCCTTATAAAGTGATCGAGGAGGTTGTACCTGGGACCTACAGGCTAGAAAACCTTAAAGGGGAACCTTTCTCTAATCCATTGAATGCTGATCATCTGAAAAAGTATTACATATGAGGTTGCAATGGTTTATATGTAAATGTATCATCTTATGAAGAGATTATTAATGAAAAGATCAGTTCTTGGGTCAATTCTTGGTTCATTATGCTTATGAAAAAATTTATGGGGGTAACATCTTAGTGTGATGACCTCAAACCTTTAACATCATTAATTTGGTGAAATTTATGGGGGTAACAACTTAGTTTGATGACCTTAGACCTTAAAACATTATAACTTGGTGACAAGGTCTGAGGTAACACATCATATTTTGATGACCTCGGACCTTAAACATAATTAATTTGGTGAAGTTTATGGGGGTAACATCTTAGTTTGATGACCTCAGACCTTAAAACATCATAACTTGGTGACAAGGTATGAGGTGAAACATCATATTTGGATGACCTCAGACCTTAAACATCATTAATTTGGTGAAGTTTATGGGGGTAACATCTTAGTTTGATGACCTCAGACCTTAAAACATCATAACTTGGTGTCAAGGTTTGAGGTGAAACATCATATTCGAATGACCTCAGACCTTAAACATCATTAATTTAATGAAATTTATGGGGTAACATCTTAGTGTGATGACCTCAGACCTTTAACATCATTAATTTGGTAAAATTTATGGGGGTAACATCTTAGTTTGATGACCTCAGACCTTAAAACATCATAACTTGGTGACAAGGTTTGAGGTGAAACATCATATTTGGATGACCTCAAACCTTAAACATCATTAATTTAGCGAAATTTATGGGGATAACATCTTAGTTTGATGACCTCAGACCTTAAACATCATAACTTGGTGATAAGGTCTGAGGTGAAATATCATATTTGGATGACCTTAAACATCATTAATTTGGTGAAGTTTATGGGGGTAACATCTTAGTTTGATGACCTCAGACCTTAAAACATCATAACTTGGTGACAAGGTCTGAGGTAAAACATCATATTTGGATGACCTCAGACCTTAAACATCATTAATTTGGTGAAATTTGTGGGGGTAACATCATAGTTTAGTGATGAAGACATCAATGCACAAAATATAAAAATATTCAAGGTCAAAAGAAGCAAAGTTCTCCTCAGAGAATGATATAACACAGAAGTTAGAATTACAAGTCAAAATGTAATAAAAAGTGTTATCAGAGATTACAGACCAATATGATTCAAAAATAAAAATTACAAATAAGAGTTTCACAAAATACGGCCTAAGTGTTTGCAATCTCATGGTTAGTGGCCATGGCCCCACTTCCTAGACCGATGTTGGTCACTTATACCCCATCATCTTAAGGATTAATGTCTTCAGTCCCTGTAGCTTCTAGTTGAGCAGTCTCTATAGGCACAATAGCTCTTTCCTCCTCGACATCTTGTAAGGCCTGAGCAAATCGAGGATCAGCATAGCCCAGACCAATGAGGATCGAGGCTGCCAGGCTCCCTGATTCCTTCTCTTTCATGGCTGCCCATTTTTCAGTGTCTTTAACACCTCTTTCGAGGTATTCAAAGCCGAAGCTTATGAATTGGTCAGAGACCTGATAGTCGACTAACCACTTCTTAGAGACATCCTCAAGGGCAGCCTTCACTACAGCATCAACCTTTTGTTGAAGGACGCCTTCCTTGGACTTTAGGGTAGAGGAGTGGTCTTTTTGAAGCTTTGCAATATCCTTTTCCCCCTGCTTCACCTTGTTCTCAGACTCCTGCAAGGCAGTCTTCAGACGCTCCACTTCAGCATCTAGAGCGACCTCCACCTTTTGGGCATCCCTTCCCTTTTCAATTAGGGGTAGCTTCCCCAGCGTCCGGTCAATAAACCGGTGCATGGCGAGGACACCCTACAACACAAAATCATATGCATAAAATTAAGATAATGCAAATCAAAGACGAGGTTACACTTGGAACAACCTTTACCTGGATAGACCTATGAAGATAAAACTCAGCCAGCAAAGGAGTATCGATAGAGCGTAGGAAGCGCTTGTCAGCATCGGTCATCACAAAGTCGATGGTATCCATTGCTTTCAGACTATGACCTATGAGGCTATCACTAATCTTCAGTTGTTCTAGACAAGCAGCCAGTGCATTATCGGACGAGATGGGGATATCGCGGTCGCTCTTTTGGGCTTTGCTTTGCCTCTGATCCTCTAGGGCAGTGGTGGAAGATTTCCTCTTTTTTATAGCGTCGGCCTCAGAAGTGCCGATGTTATGCTTGGACGGGGGAGGAGGGGGAGCATTGAGCCTAGATTTCTTCACCAGCTTAATAAGAATTGGAGCAGACATCTCCCAGAAATCGTCTGATATCCCTTCAGGGCGTTCTGTAAAAATAAAAAACATGTGTGCGTTAGTAAATTATAAACGTCAAAATATCAGAGGCACAACTTGGCAAAATAAACACTTACGAAGTTTGGCTAAAGGACTTCCCCCCATGCCAGTCTCAGAGAGGTAGTAAGGGGACATCAGGTGTTCGTACTTGACCAGCCGACTAAGTTTCCCCTAATCTTGAAGGTCCTTGACCTTTTGAAGGTTATCCTGTCTTAGCCCAGGGTCGGCTTTGGAAATCAGTGACAGTTTTCCCCACCTCAGAGGGGTCCTCGGCTCTATAGATAAAAAGGGGGCACAAGTACCAAATTTCCATGCCCCAGAAACGAAGAAGTATCGTGGTTTCCAATTATGATTTGAGGTTTGGGTAACCAACAACATCTTCTTGTCAGACTTCCTAGCTAAGAAGTGGTTGTAGCTCGGATGGTTTCTGGCAGAGGAGGGCACGTAGCACCCTGTGAAGACCCTGACAGGAAGGTCCGACTCTCCAAGCATTGGGAGATAACTGGGAAGGGGCCAGGTCAATATGGGATAGTATGGCCCTAATTGTTGGATAGATGGGGAGACGAAATCCTAACTTAAACATCTGCTCATATACACAGATCTCCCCATCTCGACCACCAAAGGCCCTCTCATCCCTCAGAGGTCTCCTAAGTTTAATAGAAGGACCGATGGAATAAAGGTGCCTAAAAGCTAAGAGATCAAATTTATTGATAGTGCTCTCTATCTCGGCTAACTCTGAGATGTCAACGTCACTTTCGTGACCATCATATTCATCCCTGACGACGTCGGTCTGGGCAGGCGTAGGCGCACTATTAGGGAACCTCTGAGCGAACTCAGCCCCTGTGGTGGCCGATAGAGGAATAACATCTATTATTGGTGGGACAGCCACACTCGGCCCTACAACTTTAACATCAGAAGAAGTCTGTGAAAAGCTAGAACCGTTATGGGACGAGGCATGACTCTTAACCTCGACCTGATTAGGGACCTAATCTTGCCTAATGGAGAAATCCATTGCCTCTTGGAATGAGTTAACAGACATAGGGTCTGAGGTGGATGACTCAGACTCAGACATTGGAGTGGGATCCAACGGAGTCTCCACTGACTCAACTGGTTCTGTTGGCTTAGGGTATATCACCCTCAAGGGGGGTGGAAAGATAGGTCTGAGAGGGAATGCCTCAGACCTACGAGCTTCCTCTTAGGCTCGTTCTACTTGCCTAATCTTGTCTAGAGTCTTCTCCCTAAGAGAAGGAAATTCCTCTAAGAGTTGATAAAGGGGTCTGAGCATATGAGTCAGACCTTACACTTGGGATAATAAATTGAAAACAAATAAGTTGGCAACTTAACTAAGGATCAAACTGGGATTTTAAAGCAAGAACAGTGAAGAACATGGACCACCAAAAACTCAATAAGTCATCGAAAAACCCATACGATCACCAGAAAATGATAACAGTTGTTGGAAAATGTAAGAAATGCATAAATAAGGTTGTAAATCGAAGGAAAGGTTAAGATAGTACCTAAGGAAGTGCGAGATGAAGGATAAGAAGAGTAAGGGCAATAAAAATGCAGAGGTCTGAGTAACGATGAAACTCTTGGAGAGGAAAGAGAGGACACATGACGCTCAGGCAGGAAAAGGATAAGAAATGGGGAAAATAAGAAGGAAATGAGGTTTAAAAACCCCAAACCCATATGCACGTGCCCCAAGGCCCATCATCGCCTTGGGGGCCTTAAAATCAACCATCATGGAGCTTGCCCAATACGCTATCTACTGCAATACTTGACACTTGTCAAATGAATATTGGTGCACCATGAAGAAAGGTCTTGGAGCTACATACCCCATAGTCACCCATTCATATAAGTAACTAAGGGCTAGGGGTGATTGATGTGCCCAAAATATACCTGACAGCTCGAATATACTAACCTCGACAAAATGGTGGCCGAGGCAGAAAGGGGTCTAAAATTGGTGATTGGCGATCTCGCCCAACATAAGGTTGGCTACGTTCGACGTTATTAGTACCCCTCTACCAGGGAGCAGGTGAGGTCTACATGGTTTATGTTATCAGTTATCCAACAGGTCGTCCACAGCCGACATCACGTCTGCATCATACATCAACCTTGGCTGGGTATCAGTCGAGGTCATTAAAGATCACCATAATCGTCATGATCATCCTCGACTTAGAATCAATCGACGTTCCAAATATGCCTGCATAACCTCGGCCCAGGCCGACATTACAAATCCACTCTTCTTACCTCGACATTTTATTGGGCCGAGCTCTTCGTGAATAACCTCAGATAAGGTAGTAGTCAAATTTTCCCAACCTCGTGCTCTTCAAGACCGAGGTTGTACCTGTCAGGGACAGGGCCGAGCATCCACAAGCATATGCAAGGTAAGGAAAACGTGGACAAAATTAATTGTAACCGAATCAACCCCATCACGTGAGGGCATATTTCATCATTATTCTCTACATGTGACAAGGACAAATGTCTTCATCAGATTGGCTAGATCAACACATACATGCTCATTGCATGAATGAGGGCTACATGACACCCCCTGAACACTATATATACTTGTCTTCTCCTACCTTGAGAAGGATCCCATAATGACAACCCTAGCTAAACTCTGTCAAATTATATAGTAGGGAGAGAAAGTTTAAGAGATTGTATCCATGGCCATTAATGCCCTATTTTGGTGACCTTATTCACTCACTTGCACAGTGGACGTAGGCCTAATTGGCTGAACCACTTATATATTGGTGTTCATCCTCTTCTCCTCATCTCAATCTCTCATATTTAGTATATACTTGAGCTGCCATTGTTATCACCGATTTGAGCTTACAAACACCTTGAAGGGTGGTGTTATTTCCAGCATCGTCAGCAGTGTTTCGAAGGAGGTGTGGTTGGGTTTTGTGATAAGTTATGAAAGTATGCGTTGAGGTTGGTTTCAAGTATATATATTTGAAGAATGATAAAATTAGAGTGAGAACAGAGTGTTCTAAAAGAAGTATTTAGAATTTCATGTAGCGAGTTCACGCTTCATTATCAACAGTAAATGGTTACTTTTATATTAGAAGCTTGAACAATGAGCATACTTGTAGGGGTGTATATCGTAGTCCGTCAAACAAAATGATGGACTTCAAATTGGTTTCGACATTGCTTGCTGATGAGAAAAGGGGTAAACCGTTGCTGATATTAATTGATATAGTTAGAGATATGAAGAAGAATTACGGTCTTGATATAGGTTATCATCATGCATGGCGTGGGAAATAGATGGTTGTTATTGAGTTGCATGGTGATGAGAAAGTTTCCTATGCATTAATCAATTATTATAGGGAACTTTTATTACATTTTAACCTAAGATCTCATTGCACTCTTAAAGTGGAACCAAAGAGCAAATTATTCAAAAGAATTTGTATAATGTTTACATGAATTATTTATGGATTTAGTACGACGGGCTTGTTTTGTTTCTTGATGGTGACTTTTTGAAAAGCCGCCACCGTGGAACGATTTTGTCGGTAACTGCAATGAATGGGAATAATGGTAAATGTGAAGCATTGAAGTTTACTTTACAATATTATGCCTTTACTTTGGCATTCTTTATATGTTCTTTTGACATGCTATAAAGTACACGTGAATATATGTGTGTACTTTATAGTGATATGTGTGTACTTTGAGGTATGTTTTCATTATTTGCATAGAATCTCGAAATACACGTATAGGATTAAAAAGTACACGTGAATTTCTCTTCTGTGTTACGTGTACTTTGTAATGTCATACGTGTACTTTAGGATTTCTCATTTGTTCTGGGCAAACATTGCAAAGTACACGCACATAATTACAAAGTACAAGTGAACTTCTGATTATAGTTTACGTGTACGTTGTAATGTTTTGCGTGTACTTTGGGATTCTCTTATTTTTTATGTTCGAATTTAATAAAGTACACCCATATATGTTAACTTACAAGCACAATATATTTATACTTTATGTTTGTGTAGCTTATCACTACAAATATATTTATTATTTTGTATAACCTACGTGCTTAATGGTCCACGCCAGTGACACCATTTTTTGAGTTCATAGTACAATGTGCATGTACTGATATATTTCATTATATTTTCAGGCCTTTATCATCTTACATATGCAGTTGTTGATTCAGAGACAGAGGATAATTGGATGTAGTTTTTCATTAATTTGCATGATGCACTAGCTCATAAAGATCAAAACATCACATTCATATTCGATCGGAATATTAGTCTTATTGAAGGTATTTTTAGGGTCTTTCTAATGTCTGCACAGTCCTACTGTATACATCATTTATATGAAAATATAAAAAAGAAAATATGGGGGAGTGGGAACTTCCGAAAGAAGCTTGTGCAAGATTTCATGCGTTGTGCATATGATGTAAGAGTTGATGAATTTTTGAAGAATGCTGATGCCCTGAAGAAGAAAGGTGGAGATGGTGTTGCTGATTTTCTTAGTAAGTTGCCTCCGGAGAATTGGTCTTGTGCATATTTCATCGGCATATGTTATAGTGGCATGGCATCAAGTGTTGCGGAATCATTCACCTCTCGGGTCCTATAGGAAAGGCATTTATCAATAATGGATAAGCTAGACAAAATGAGAATTAAGATTTTACAAACAAACTGTAACACCCCGTATTTTTAATGATTTTTAAATGTGGGATTAATTTAATTAAAAATGGAAAAAATTAATTAGAATTTAATCCCGATTTAAATAAATATTAACTAGCGAAATAGGGTTAGCATTTATTGATATGAATTATATCGAGTCTTACTTAGTGAATAAAGTAATATGGGATTATGAAAATATTAAAATTAGAACAAGTGAAAAATACGACAATTACATTAATTTAGTCGGGACGAGCATGTCAGTCGTGTCGGGACTCAATTTAAGGAAATAAAAAGTAACTTATTTTTAAATCATCCATATGCTCATTTCGAGTGCGTCAACGTGTCCGAAAGGATCGACATAGTCAGAAAAGTCTACCCGGGGGTTTAGTTTGGGGCCCTGGACGCTTTTAGGCCAAACCGACACCCCGGAGGGGTATTTTAGTCATTTGTATTTTTGGAGAAATATGACTTGCGAAATTTAGAGGTTTATATCATCTGGGAATAGGAGTCGTAGAGGGTTATAATTCATAGAGTTGCAGAGAGGCCATATGAGGGAGAAGATATGAGGTTTCAAAGGCTAGAACCACCAGTTCTTACTCTAATTGCACCACCAGCACTACCACCACGTAGATCGGGGGAATAGAAATACCACCATACCCACCATCTTCAACGGATCAGCCCTAATGTAAAAGGAAAGTGTTTAAACTTGCGAATTTATAAGCATATATGATGCACATGTTAGAGTAGGTTGAATTACCTATGAAATTCATGTGTTTTGGATGAATTTAGAAGACATGTATCATAATTTTGGGTGAAATTTATATAGGATAGATTCTCTCATGCATGTAGTATAAAACCCACGAATTTACATTCCATCTTGGTGAAGAAATCGGAAATCTTTAATGAGGTATTAAAGAAATAGGAAATTATAGGACTTCTAAGATTACATTGGATTAAATCTGATTTGGGATTATTTTGTAAGAGATTAATGATTATCCTACGTTAAAAATCATTGATATATGTTACTACAATGTTATAGACCTTTGTTTGGGATTTTGGGATAGTATAATGATGGTTTAGAGGTGTAAAAATGGTGAAAACCCATAACAAAGAATGGTAGAAGACGATACTTGTAGGGGCGAATCGATTCGGCTGCCCAGATTTTGGCCACTTTTCTCTTTTTGTTTAGAATCTTTAGTAAATGTTAGGGATTCACTTGCTTAGATTAAAGTTTAAATATAATGGGGGACTACATTGATGTACCAGTAGGCCTAGGTTGGGTTTTAGTCTTGGCCCTATGAGGGGAATTCAGGGCTAAATTAATTAGGCTTAATTGAGAGGGAAAATCTAAATTAAATGATAATTCGAGTCACGGGAATTCGAGAAAAAATGATAACTTAGACCTGTAGGATATGAGTGAGTTACCTACTAATATTATATAGTGGAATAATGGACACACTTCTAGTGGTGAGAGATACTCGGGAACGTACGACAAGAAGTATAATTGAAATTTACTAATACGTGAGGTATTCGGGATATAAATATACTACGTATGGAACTCGTGATATACGTTGTGCGTATACCTATACCAGTGATATAAAAAAATAGGTGGTGTGAATATTTATTGCATGAATTCTTATGTGTATGACATACCTACACTGTTTGCTATCACGAGAGATTTCCTCGTTAGGACAGTCATATCCTAATGAGCCTTGGGGGGGGGGGGGGGGGGACTTGTACCTTAGAATATAAAACCTAAGAATGGCCTATTTGTGAGAATGATAAGTTGGCGGTCATATGGGTGCATAGGTATATGCGTAGCCCATATGCTTGAAACCATATTCGCCTCCAATATATGTAATTTGTATTTATGGTTCGAGAGAGATACATAACCAACTGTCCTTTACACAATGCGTGATGTACCAGGACATGATAGTATAATATGCATGCACCGTTGGTTTCAGCCTAGGGGTGCTATATTAGTATATATATATATATATACTTGTGATTTAATTCTACTGTTTGTGCTTAGTATATGAGCAAGATAGTGATATCTAAATGTATATAAGTGTGCCAAAATTTAATATTATATGAGAAATTTATAAATGTCCAATAGACATAGAGCATAAACTGCTATTGTACGGGTGACACGAGTGAATACCAAAAATTAGTACATGAATTAAAATATTTAATTCGAACTAGTTAGGGAGGGTAACATAACTAGGATGGGTTAGGAGTAGGGGTGTGCAAAAAACCGACCGAACCGAAAACTGAACCGGTCTGAACCGAACCGAAATCGACGTTTTTTTAGCCCGGTTCGGTTTGCGATTTAAGGATTTAAAAAACGATAATATCGGTTCGGTTGTCAGTTTAGACAAAGAAAAAACCGAACCGAACCGACATCAATATTATATATTAAAAAACCCTTAAATATCTTTTATTTTTATATGCAAAAACTATTAACCAACCTCCAAAACCGACCAAAATCGAAAACCGACCTACAAAAAATCGACCAAAACTGAAAATCGGTTAAAATCGAACCGAAACTGATGTGAACCGAAACCGACGATTTTTTTCATCATCGGTTCGGTTTCAGTCTGATTTTTTCCGAAACCGAACCGATCAGTTCGGTCTGAATTGCGGTCCAAAATTGAACCGACCCGACCCGTGCACACCCCTAGTTAGGAGTATACGTTAGGCATGCACACTAGTTGAGGAGTGAGGACCTCATGAGAGAGTCGTGAACCCAACATGCATATAATTTATGCTAATTATACATTTTAAATAGTTGCTGAATTTTTAAATATTTTTACTCGGGCTCTGACCCGTCTTCCAAATCTATTTATTATTGTAAAAAACATTTTAGGTGCCAACATAGGTGTTGATGTAAAAAATTAGATCACTCTAATTATTCAATCACAGATAAATAAATGAGACAAATAATTTTAAAGTGATTCAGCCTTATAAGAATGGCCTACGATTACTGTTGCTTTATTGCTGAGTGTTTGGGAATTCTCGATTATAAATTCTATCAAGAAATTCCCTTCTGGATTCGGGGTCCAGATCCTCCTTCCAATAAGGATTGTACAATGTATTTATAGCCCTGAGGCTGTAATGTGAAAGGGTAATACATTAAATGATATACATATGAAAGGGTAATACATTTAATGCCCTCTTTGCATGTGCGTCTGAATGATAAGCATTTAATGTATCAGTTGAACTGTTGGTTATCCAACTATTAATGCTTTGTTTGAGATGCAGCTCGGACCGCCTGAGTTGCTCGGACCGCCTAAGCTTCTCGGTATTCAAGAGTTCCTCGGAGAGGCATTGTTCCTCAGAGCACGTGAGTTCCTCGGGGAACTAGTCTTCCTCGTTGTAGTCTTATTCCTCGAAGCGAGTGGGTTCCTCGGAAGTGTTGGTTGTTGCCACATAGATAGCCACGTGTCTTCATATGATTGGTCCATATCAGCAGATTAAATTTGGTATCAACAGAAGCCCCCAATGTTTCATAGTTCGAAATTTGAGGAGTATGGAACATTCTTTCTCGGAATATGGTAGCTTTAAATAGTCTTCCTGATTTTTAAGAGCGTTTCCCTTGTATTTATTTCTCCTTCCCAATTCGTAGAATCATGCTTTTTTGGACTTTTCTGTGTGCTTTGATTCCCGCGTCACTTTTCGTCTTTTTAGCCGCTGTTGTCCGCTTTGATTCCCGCGCCACTTTTCATCTTTTTAGCCGCCGGTAACGTAATCATCCTTTTTTGTAATAATTATTTCACCATTTCCCAAGGCAAGGTATTTAAACTTCACAGACGCTCCCATTGTCTTTTACCTTTCAAATTTTTATCTTCGAGTTTTACGTCGTCTCTTCCTAGTCTCTTGTACGTTCATCTTTTCCGTCGTTCATTGTCAGCAGATCCATTCTCTTCCTGTAAGATCTTCTTCTTTCTTCTTCATTTCTTTTATTCATCATCATGGTTTACTCTGTTGAGTCTCTTGAAAAGTTTCGCTATGATTTTTCCATTCCCTCTTGGGTTGTCTTGGAAGAGCTTTCTGAGCCTTCTGATTATTTCAATTTGGCTGAGGGACATTGATTCCCCAGCCTTTTTATTGCTGAGTGTGGATTTTCTTTTCCACCAAACCCATTGTGTCTGGAATTCTATCATTATTTTGATGTCGTTCCTGCGAGAATAGCCCCCAACACATGGAGAATAGTTAATGGGGTGCATAAATTAAATCAAGTCCATGGAACTCACATAGGAATTCTAGAAATCATGTACTGCTATAGATGGGCAGTTAATGATAATATTTTTTATTTAAAAACTAGATTTTTAAATAGAGCCTTAGTAGTCAATCTCCCTAATGCCAATAGGAATTATTTTGAATACGGGGTTGTCATAAAAAACTGGCAACACCCTCTATTAGCTGGAGATGAGGTTTACCAGGATCCCAGATGCCCTCCTTATGGCAATGGGATAGGTTATTTTTATTTTATTTTATTTATTTTGAAATCATGTTTCTTTTGTGTTTGATAAAATGTGCTACTGATAACAATGTTTATTTATTTGCAGTTGATAGCAAGAGAAAGTGCCCAAAAGATGCAGATGTCAATATAAGGCATTTGAAACTTATTTGGAGTCTGCATCAAAGTGTTGTCGACGAGCACATTAGACCAGCTTCGTATCTGATGCAGTACAAGAGCTACACCACTTCTTTCACTACTCGTCCAGTGATAAGTGAATCAGAGCCAGTACCAGCTTCCACAAGCTCATCGCCCGAATCCCGTATTCCTTTAAGTGAAAGGATGAAGAAGAGAAGACCTCCTACCCTGTTTGAGAAAACTGCCTCCGGTTCTGGGTAGGTAAAAAGGAGTAGAATTGATGTTCCAAGGGAGGGGACAAAGAAGACTGATGCAGCTCCTCCAGCTGCTCCTGTTAAAGTTGCCGAGAAGCCCGCAGTGGCTCCGAGCAGGTCTGCTGCTCCTGGAAAGGTGATTGTGATATCACTGACCAATTGTTCTTCCTTGGTTGAATCTGTACCTGTTCCCCCGAGGAGGCTGAAGAAGAGCTCCTCGGTCAATTTGGCTGATACCATTACTCAGCCCCCAGTTACTGGAACTGGGGTTCCAACTTTTCTTCCCCCGAGCTCTGCCATGAGCTCGGTAAAGTCCTCGATCATTCCCGAGGTACAAGGTACCAAAGAAAACCTTACTCGGGACATGGTCACCTCACTAGATGCTCGTCACCTTGCTTCTGTAAGTCATCTTACTTTCAATTTTTCATATTTCCTTTGTCATTTCTGTTTCTAACTTGCTTTCTTTTTTTGTTCACAGTTGACGAGCTGCTTTAACATAATCCTGAAGAAGGATGAAGCGATTAAGGCTTCTTGCTCCTCATCCAGTGTGGAGGGAGCTCTGGAAGAAGCTACCAAGTCTCTGGCAGATTCTCGCCAAAAATATGCTGATGACAAAGTTGTCTGGGAGAAGAAGTTTGCCTCCTCCGAGTAAGAAAAAGCTCGGGCTGTTGATGCCTCAAAGGAGTTGGAGAAGAGAATAAATGCCCAAGAGAAGGCAAATAAGGAGCTTGAGGAGAAGCTTAAAAATGCAGGAGAGTTTGAAGATAAACTCAAGGCTGTCGAGGAGGAGTTGGTTCAACTTCGGGAAGTAGGTCGGCAGAAGGAGGAAGCTGAGCAAAAATTGAAAGCTGCTGATGACTTGCTGTCCGAAAAGCTTGCCTTAGAGAAGACCAAGAGGAAAATGGCTGTGAAGAAGTCCTTCAGCTCTGGCTGGGACAAGGGGTGGACCAAGGGGTTGGCTGCCATGGTGTTGCAAGTGGACTATGGCAGTCTCAAATACTTTAGGGATGGATGGGTTGTTGCCCTTCAGGAGATGAAGGTCGACGAGTCTTCCGAGCTCTTCCAGTGACATATCCCTGGTCCCCCTCTAACTCCAGAAGAGTTAGAAGAGGACGAAGCTACCTCCGAAGAGTCTTCGATGGTGATGGGAGATCATGCCCTAGCCATCCAGCCTGCTGCCGAGGAAAATCAACAAATCGTTTTATCCTCCGAGCAACTGCCTATTCTCCCCGAGCAACTATCCCTTCCTTCCGAGCAACCTACCTCTTCATCCCAACCTCCCGATAAGGTTTTGGGAGATAAGGAAAAGGTGTAGTGTTGTTCGGGTTTCTCTTTATTTTGTTTCTCTTTATCAAATGTAACCCAGAAGATGTAACTCTGAATTATGATCTAATAAAACTTGAACTTTTTTGCATACTGTTGTCTATCTTTCATTCATACTCTGCTTATTCTTCTTATTGATGATTGCTTTTCTTTCTCTGTTAGTTTCTGGCTAGGGTGGAACTGCTATCTGCCCATGACACAAAGTTGTTGCGACAATGTAATGAGTACTTTAAGGCTGGTCACACAGACCTGAGTGCTGTACAAGTTATCGATATACTTGGTAATGATGCTTCAGAACAGGCAGTGGAAGCATATCAATATCTGAAGTGTCTTCTTGATAGGGTTGTTGCCAATAACGTTGCCTATTACGAAATGATTGAGGATCTTCAAAGCACCCTCGAGGACCTTCAGCTTCAATACAAAGAATTCACTGCTTTATTGCATGAGGGGTACGAGAAGAAGTACCAGCAGATTATTGCCGACAAGGGCTACGAGAAGCTTTTTGCTGGGTACGATGTAAGGGAGAGAACCTCGAGAGGTGAGGTCGAAGAATGCAGACAGATTGCTGAGTTGCTGGAAAAGGAAAACAACAACCTGCAGAAGGAGCTGGCACAATTGAAATCTGCAGCTTCCACTTCTAGTGCCTTGATCCCAGTGACCGATGAGGGATTTTCATTCTTAGAGGTTGAGAATGCTAAGTTAAGGGAAGAGTTGGACACATTGAAGAGGTCGGGCCCTTCCACATCTTCTCGGGGATGAGCAAGAGCTCCTCGGGGACGAGCAAGAGCAGATCGAGTTCTTGTCGAGGAACAGAGGACTCAGTCTGCCTTAGAGAACCAGGCTTTCCAATTAATGGCGAAAAACCAGGCGTTGTCTGATATGTCGAAGAAGATTAGGGACTTGAAAAAGTAGCTCTCTGCGCAGAAGTCAGTCTTGGAGAATAAGGAGCTTTTCATCAAGAATTTCCACGAGTAGCCAGAAAGGCTAACATATCAATTCTACAAACAGCCCAGGGAGTTCTGGATGGATGGATACAACGAGGCACTATTCCACTTGGATGATCGTATCCAGAATGCCAACAACGAGGGCTACAAGCAAGGCTGGCTGAATGCCTTAGGGGTGCTGAAGCTCGAACAAGGTCATTATCTGTGGGACTACCATGATCCCGGGTTGCTCGACTTGCCTGTGCCACCATACAATTTGGACATGGATTGGATCCCTGCTCGGGCCATTCCTTAGAGCTTAATTTCAAAGTATCTCGGTGACTACAATTTACATTCTCAAATTGAGGTATCTCGTCCCGAGCATCTCTTATATCGACCATCCATGATGAATGTGAGGATGTTGAAGGATCTCAACTTCATCAATTCTCCTCTGTCTTTAAATGATCCGCCTGCTGGCGAGGAACCTGTGTCAAAAGCAGAGGGGAAGAGACCAGTAGAATATGAATTTTTGATGTAATAGTTAGTATACATGTTAATGTAACTGTAGTGTAACTGTAGTTTCACTATCAATGTAATTTATTTTGAATTCAATGAAAGACTTTCATTTTTGTTTGCGAATCTTGATTGCTATTGTCTTGAAATTATCAAACACTTTATATTTATGCATAACTGTTAAAAAGATAACAATATTGTGTTGTTTGTTGACCAACTCAGTAACAATTAAAAAGTTACAAGTATCAATACTGTTGCTCGATCACTTAATAATAAAGTAACGAGTATAAAAATGTTGTTTAAAATGTTTCCAACCAACCAAGGTTGTTTGATTCTCCATGTCGACCAACTACAGTTAGTGGGTTTTTATCCCCGACCAGCTATAGTTAGTCTTTTTGAAATAATTTTACCCATAAAATGTTTCCGACCAACCAAGATCGGTAAATTTTGCTTGTCGACTAACTACAGATGGTTTGTTTTTATCTCCGACCAGCCATAGTTAGTAGACTTTTCTTTTAATTATTTCCGACCAACCAAGGTCGGTAAATTTTCTTTGTCGACCAACTAAAGTTGGTGGGTTTTTATCCCCGACCAGCCATAGTTAGCAACTTTTGCACTTTCTGGAATAATCTTACCTCCCGACTAACACAAGTTGGCATTTGCGAGAATATTTTATTTCCTAGCCAAACAGGTTGGCATTTTTAGGAATATTTCGTTTCCTAGCCAAACAGGTTGGCATTTTTAGGAATATTTCGTTTCCTAGCCAAATAGGTTGGCATTTTTAGGAATATTTCGTTTCCTAGCCAAACAGGTTGGCATTTTTAGGAATATTTTGTTTCCTAACCAACCGAAGTTGGCATTTTTAGGAATATTTTGTTTCCTAACCAACCGAAGTTGGCATTTTTAGGAATATTTTGTTTCCTAACCAACAGAGGTTGGCATTTTTAGGAATATTTTGCTGCTGAGTAGTCTGAGCTTTGTCGAGTTTTGCTGAGTAGTGTGTAGCACTAGTATTCCCCGAAAAATTCTCAATAAAAGGAGAGAATTTAGCAGAATATCTTCATTTTATTCATACTGATGGAACTGTGTTACATATACATCACTGATAATACTTGCGTAGGTGCTCTGCGTTCCATGCATTCTTGAACTCCTCCCCCTTTAGAGTTGCTATTCGATAAGTTCCTGGTCGAACAACTTCTGTAACTCGGTATGGTCCATGCCAATTTGCTTCCAGCTTATTGTGCTTTGAAATTACTTTCTTCAGCATATAGTCTCCTTCTTTCAGGTCGCACTTATTCACCCTTTTGTTGTAGAACAAAGTTGTTCGCTGCTGGTAAGCAGCATTTCTAATGGCTGCTTCTTCTCTAACTTCCTCGAGCATGTCTAAATCCAGTCTTCTCATTAAGTCGCTGACAGGGGAATTGAAATTCAGTACCCTGTGTGTTGGAAGGCCCAACTCGGAAGGTATGACAGCTTCACTTCCAAACGCCAGCATGTATGGTGATTCTCCAGTTGCTACTCGGGGAGTAGTTCGGTAAGCCCAAAGTACTGATTGTAACTCGTTGATCCCGTTTGCTTTTGCATCATCCAATCTTTTCTTCAAGCCATTTAGTAGCGTTTTGTTTGTCACCTCAGTTTGTCCATTGCTTTGAGGATGGCCTGGTGCTGAGTGGACCTTCAAAATATTTGATTGATGACAATAGGCGGCAAAATCCTCGTTATCAAATTGTGTTCCATGGTCTGTGATGAAGGCATGAGGTAGACCATATCGACAAATGATGTTCTTCCAAATAAATTGGTACACCTTCTCGTACGTCATGTCAATGAGTGGCTCATCTTCTAGCCATTTAGTAAAATAATCCACTGCGACGACGAGGTACTTGAACCTTCCTCGGGTCGTTGGCAGTGTCCCAACCAAGTCAATTCCCCACATGGTAAATGGCCAAGGGGAAGTTATGGGTGTCAACAATGCTTGTGGAGTTCTTCGGATGGAGGAAAAGCGCTGGCACTTGTCACACTTCTTGGCGTAGGCTATACAATCAGCCCTCATCGTCGGCCAGTAGTATCCTTGCGTAATTACACTTTGTAAAAGCGTCCGACCTGCTACATGTGCTCCATAAGACCCTTCGTGGATCTCTTCAATTAATTCTTTCACCTCGGAGGGGTGTACACATCTCTGCAAACCTGCCATAATTCCTCGTCTATATAAAACACCATTAGTTAATACATACCGAGCAGCTTGAAACTTTAATTTTTTTACAGCGAGCTTGTCAATTGGCAATTCTCCTTCTTCAATATATGCCCTGATGGGATCCATCAAAGATGGTCCTAAATCAAGGGTGATAAAGTTCATCGTCAGATCTTCATCTATACTTCGATCATCTATCACTTCAATTGGGATTATTCATCGTAGCTCGGTGCGAGTGGCTGATGCTAGTCGAGCTAGGGCGTCTGCTCTCGCATTCTCCATTCTTGGTATTTTGACCAGCTGAATAACGGTAAATTATGACACCATCTCCTTTGCCTTTGCATGATATCTGATCATTAATTCTCCTCTAACTGCATATACTCCCATCATTTGGTTTATGATCAATTGATAATCACTGAAAACAATGACCTGTTGCGCCTCCATAATTTTTGCCAGACTAAGTCCTACAATCATGGCCTCATACTCAGCCTCATTGTTGGAATCTTTGAATTGGAAACGCAAAGCGTATTCCATATCGACCTCATCCGGAGTGCTCAAAACTATCCCCACGCCGCATCCTGCAGTGCAAGATGAGCCATCTACATTTAGCCTCCATATAGGTAACTCGTCTTCGAATTTATGATCAGTCAGAGTTCCTCGGTGAAATATTTGTTGCTTCCTTTCCTCCTCGAATTTTTCTTTCTCTTCGTCGATCATTTCTTCTTGCCCTTTTACCAATCGGAGTTGGTCTGAGCCCGAAGTCAATGATCTTGTAACATCCACTTGCCCTTTTACCAACCGGAGTTGGTCTGAGCTAGTGTTTGTTGATCCTGTAACATCCACAGGTTGATCAGCGAGCAACTTTTGTTCCTCGGAGCTATCAGGATAGGTGAACTCCGCTATAAAATCTGCTACAGCCTGTCCTTTAAGCGATGATCTGGGTTCATAGACTATATCATATTCACTGAGCTCTATTGCCCAGTACATCAATCTTCCTGATTTTTCTGGCTTATGCAGGGCTTGCCTCAATGGCATATCAGTATATACTACTATAGTATGAGCCTGGAAGTATGGCCTCATTCTCCTACTTGCCTCAATCAGCGCCAGTGCTAATTTCTCCAGCCTTGGATATCTGATTTCTGCTCCTCGGAAGGCCTTACTTGTGTAGTAAATTGGCTTTTGTACTCCATTCTCCACTCTGATCAATGCCGAGCTAACTGCATTCTCGGACACTGCAAGGTATAAGTACAATTTTTCTCCCATCACTGGCCTGGACAACAGTGGAGGTGCTCCCAAGTATCTCTTTAAGTCTTGAAAAGCCTTATCGCATTCATCATTCCACTCAAAAGTCTTTCTAAGTGTCTTGAAGAATGGGAGACATCTATCAGTTGCTCGTGACACAAATCTGTTGAGTGCCGCTACTCGTCCTGTGAGACTCTGTACTTCCTTCTTCGTCGTTGGAGATCGCAGCCCTAATAGAGCTTTGATCTTTTTAGGATTTGCTTCAATGCCTCGTCGATTGACAATATACCCGATAAACATGACTTCTCGTACTCTAAAGATGCACTTCGTCGGGTTCAGCTTCATTTGATATTTATCTAGTTGATCAAAAGTCTGACTTAAGTCAACTAGATGATCGACAGCTTTCTTGCTTTTCGTCAGCATATCGTCAACATAGACTTCCATATGTCACTGATTTGTTCAGCAAAGACCTTGTTCATCAGCCTCTGATATGTCGCACCAGCATTTTTCAAACCAAAAGGCATAACATTATAATAATAAGTTTTCCTAGGGGTAATGAAAGAAGTACTCTCCTTATCTTCAGGTTTCATTTTAATTTGATTGTAGCTAGAATAAGCATCCATGAAGCTCAGCAACTCGTTTCCCGAGGTAGCATCCACCAGTTGATCAATTTGGGGCAGTGGAAAGTGATCCTTTGGGCATGCTTTGTTGAGGTCGGTGAAGTCTACACACATCCTCCACTTGTTGTTTTTCTTCTTTACCATCACCACATTAGCTAACCAATCTGTATATTTAACATCTTCAATGAAATAAGCTTTCTCGAGCTTCTCGACTTCCTCCTGTATAGCTTGATTCTTCTCGGGACTGAATACTCTTCTTTTCTGCTTCACAGGCTTGATCTCCTTATTCACATTGAGCTCGTGACATAAGAAGTTTGGGTCTATCCCAGGCATATCTTCATGACTCCATGCAAAAGTTTATCATCTGCTTCTCAGGAAAGTTATCAATTCCTGTTTTAATGAGGCTTCCAACGATGAACCTATTTGAGTAGTTCGATCAGGGTGTTCGTCGTCCAGAATGATGTTTTTAGTAGTTTCCACCACTTGACCCTTCACGAGTTGCGACTCATCTCGAGGATCCAATGTTTCAATTTCTTCACCTCCATCTACTTGATAGGTAGTAGTCTTTTTCTTTGATTCTTCCAGTTCTTCTTGTTCGGCGGATGAATAATAGCATTCCCGAGCTACTTTCTGATCACCTTTCACAACTCCTACTCTAAAGTTTGTTGGAAATTTTAGGCACCGATGCACTGTAGATAGTACACCCTCGAACTTCTTCAATCCTACTCTTCCCATGATGATATTGTACGATGATTGGACATTCTTATCCATCACTGTTGATACCAAAATTAATATGCTGATGTGGACGAATAAGATGAAGACACGTGTCAATCTACGTGGCACAATAGCAGCGAGGAAGATCATTTCCCGACCAACCATGCTTCTTTCCGAGCAACGAGAATACACCGAGGAACTCTATCACACCGAGGATCTCTATCGCATCGAGGAACTCTAGCGCACCGAGTTACTCTAATGTTCCGAGGAACTCCTGATCAGCGAACAGCTATGGTGGTCCGAGCTGCATCTCGGTCGTATCATTAATTGCCAGATAATCAACAGCTCAGATATTCATTGAATGCTTATATTCTTGGCACGCACTCTGCATTAAATGTATTACCCTTTCATATGTATGTCATTTAATGTATCGAACCTTTCATGTACAGCCTCAATGCTATAAATACCTTGTATCATCCTCATTCAAAGGGGACCGGAATTTCTTGAGAGAACTTGTAATCAAGAATTCCACAAACACTCAGTAATAACATAACAGTGGACGTAGGCTTTATTCCTAGCCGAACCACTTTAAAAATCATTGTCTTATTTATTTATCTGTGATTGAAAAATTAGAGTGATCTAGTTTTTTACATCAACAGATTGGCGCCGTCTGTGGGAAACGACTGTTATTATCGTTTTTCATAAAAATCATTTATCACCAATGGCAGATAATCCAGAATCCAGTAATCGAAATGTTGGAAATACTGGAAATCTTCCAAATCCATCTGCATCCCCAGATCTGGCTGGAATTATGACGAATCTGGCTCAAGGACAAACCGCCATGCAAGAATCTATGAGGCAACTCATTCAAACTCTTCAGGGCGGTGCACCTACCTATTCAGGGCAAAGGAGTGATCATAGGCAATCGCAATCTAGACGTACCGGGTCATATCGCAATGAGGAGTCTAATGATTCTTCTTATCAACCTGGGCGAACTTCATCGATACGGGCTACGGATACAGATCAACGTATCACTCTTTCTCCGGAAAGAACTAGCGCTTTGGAAAGATTAAGCAGGGTGTCTCCTTTCAGTCGATTAGGACCAAGGAGGAACATGAGTCCACATAGGGCTCCATCAAGAAGTTTTCGACCACCACCAGGTTTGAGAGAAGGATCTGCACAATCGCGACCAACTACTCGTCGGGATAAATCTCAGGAAGCTACGTCAGAGCAGTCAGTTGCTCGAACTAAGCGGCCCGAGGAAGGGAATGAAGCATGGAAAGGTTCCATTCAACGGTTGGAAGATAGATTGGGAGAAATGGCTAAGGCAAGGAACCCCTTACAGAGAACTTTTGTTCAAGGAACACCTTTTGTGCAAGCCATTGTGGATTTCCCTACACCGTCAAAATTCAAAGCACCCGTAGTGACCCCCAAGTACGATGGAAAGACAGATCCCGTACTTCATATAGAACAATACCAGGCTGCTGCAGATATCTACGCTGTCCCTGACGAGATGAGGTGTAGAGCATTCTCAGGAACTCTTACCGGATCTGCACAGATATGGTACAATAATCTTCCTCGGGGTAAGATTTCAACCTTTGTTCAGTTAGCCGAATTGTTTATTGGCAATTTTTGTTTTGGAGCAAAGCCGGTAAAGCGAGTAGCACACTTGCTAAGTGTTAGACAAAAATCAGGTGAAAGTACTAGAGATTACATAACTCGTTTCAATAACGAGAAGTTGGAAGTCATAGATTATGAAGAAAAGACAGCAATCACTGCTCTGATGAGTGGTTTGCTGCCTAACAAGCTGTACTACACTTTGGCCAAAGATCCACCTAAAAATATGTCGGAGTTGATGGAAAAGGCGGCCAAAATCATGAATGCCGAGGAGGCTATGGCTGCGAAGAAGAATATGGACAAAGAAGTTAAAGTTGAGGTCGACAATTCTAAGAAGAAAGATCAGAAAGGTAATGGTGGTGATAAACATTCCAGGAATAACAGGATGAAGTTGGAAGTCCTAAAGAAGTATGATAATTATACTCCATTGAAAATGGGTATTAATCATGTTTTGGAAGAAATCAGGAATAACGAGGAAATCAAGTGGCCAGAGAAACTGAAGACAAATCCCGACCTGAGGAATAAAGACAAATATTGCGAGTTTCACAAAGATCATGGCCATATGACCAAAAATTGTATAGCCCTTCAGAACGAGATTGAAACACTCATCCGAAGAGGAAAATTATCAAAGTATGTAGATCGCAGAGGTGAAAGGAAAAATGATGATAGAACTAGAGAAAGATCTAGATCTCCTCGTCGTGCAGAGGATAAAAAGAAGAGGGACCATGAAGAGGATCCAGATGATGACCCCGATCTTCCCAAGAAACCAAGGAAACCTGAACGAGAGGTATTTTCCATACGTTTTGGATCACTTGATTGTAATGTTATTACAGGAGGAGATGCAGGAGGAGGAGACCTTACTGCAGAAAGAAAAGCTTACCTCGGAGAGGCTCAAGCTTGTTCATACATTCAGCGAATAAACCTGGCCGAGGATGATCGTCCGAGGAAGGTAAACAAAGAGAAGCTAGTGATTGGTTTTTCAAAAAACGACCTAGCAGGTGTTCTTTACCCTCATGATGATCCTTTGGTGATCAAAATGAGGATGAAGGATGTGATCATTTCAAGGGTGTTAGTAGACAATGGTAGTTCGGCAGACATCATGTACTATTCATGCTTTGATAGCTTGAATTTAAAATTATCTCAATTGGAACCTTATCACAGACCCCTTCTGGGTTTTGCTGGCGAGAAAGTTTTTCCACTTGGGACGATCAAGTTGGATATACTCATTGGAACTTGGCCTGCTTGTCGAACAGAAAGAATACGCTTCTTTGTGATGGATAAGAATGTGCAGTCCGCCTACAACATCATCATGGGAAGAGTTGGATTGAAGAAGTTCGAAGCAGTTCCATCTACAGTACATCAATGTTTGAAATTTCCAACGAATTTTGGAGTAGGAATTATGAAAGGTGATCAAAAAGTAGCTCGGGAATGCTATTATTCGTCTGCCGAGCAAGAAGAACTTGAAGAATCAAGGAAAAAGACTACTACTTATCAAGTGGAGGAGAGCACAGAAATTGAAACTCTTGACCCTAGGGATGAATCTCAACTCGTAAAAGGGCAGGTTGTGGAATCTACAGAAATTGTTATCCTGGACGACGAGCATCCTGAACGAGTAACTCAGATAGGATCGTCGTTGGATGTTTCAATAAAACAAGATTTGATAACTTTCTTGAGAAATAGGAAGAATACTTTTGCTTGGAGTCATGAAGACATGCCAGGTATAGATCCAAACTTTTTATGTCATGAGCTCAACGTGAATAAAGAAATCAAGCCTGTGAAGCAAAGAAGAAGAGTGTTTAGCCCCGAGAAGAACCAGGCCATACAAGAGGAGGTCGAGAAACTCCAGAAAGCCCACTTCATTGAAGATGTGAAATATCCAGATTGGTTGGCAAATGTGGTGATGGTAAAGAAGAAGAACAACAAATGGAGAATGTGTGTTGATTTTACTGATCTCAACAAGGCATGTCCAAAAGATCATTTTCCATTGCCCAGAATTGATCAACTAGTGGATGCTACCTCGGGACACGAGCTACTCAGCTTCATGGATGCTTATTCTGGCTACAACCAGATCAAAATGAAACCTGAAGACAGGGAAAGTACTTCTTTTATTACCCCAAGGGGAACTTATTGTTATAATGTTATGCCTTTTGGTTTAAAAAATGCAGGTGCAACATATCAGCGGTTGATGAACAAGGTTTTTACCGAACAAATCAGCCGCAATATGGAGGTCTATGTCGACGACATGCTCACCAAAAGCAAGAGAGCTGCAGATCATTTGGTTGACTTGAGTCAAACTTTTGATCAACTGGATAAATACCAGATGAAGCTCAACCCGACGAAGTGTACCTTTGGAGTACGAGAAGGAATGTTCCTCGGATACACCGTCAACCAGCGAGGTATTGAGGCAAATCCAGAAAAGATCAAGGCTCTTTTAGGGCTGCGATTTCCGACGACGAAGAAAGAAGTGCAGAATCTTACCGGACGGGTAGCAGCACTCAACAGATTTGTATCCCGAGCAACTGATAAATGCCTCCCATTCTTCAAAACACTGCGAAAAAGCTTTGAGTGGACTGATGAATGTGAGAAAGCCTTTCAAGATTTGAAGAAGTTTTGGGAGCCCCACCATTGTTGTCTAGGCCAATAACTGAGAGACGCTGTACTTGTATTTGGCAGTATCAGAAAATGCAGTTAGCTCGGCATTGATCAAATTGGAGAATGGAGTCCAGAAGCCAATTTATTACACAAGCAAGGCCTTCCGAGGTGCGGAAATCAGATACCCAAAGCTGGAAAAATTGGCACTGGCATTAATTGAAGCAAGTAGAAGAATGAGGCCATACTTCTAGGCCCATACCATCATTGTGTATACCGACATGCCGTTAAGACAAGCCCTTCACAAGACAGAAAAATCAGGAAGATTGATGTACTGGGCAATAGAGCTCGGTGAATATGATATTGTGTATGAACCCAGATCATCGTTGAAGGGGCAAGCCGTGGCAGATTTTATAGCAGAGTTCACATACCCTGATACCCCCGAGGAGCAAAAGGTGCTTGCTGACTTACCTGTGGACGATACAGGATCAACCGACACAGATCCAGACCAACCAAGGTTGGTAAAAGGACTTGTGGATGTAGAAAAATCATCATATTCAAACCCCGACCAACTCCGGTTGGATGAAGGGCGCGAACAAATGACCAACGAGGAACGAAGGATACCCGGGGATGATGAAAGAAAGCAGATGATATTTCACCGAGGAATTCTAACAGATAAGAAATTTGAAGACGAGTTACATACATGGAGATTATATGTAGATGGATCATCTTGCACGGCTGGTTGTGGAGCAGGGATTGTTTTAAACTCTCCAGACGATATTGACATGGAGTATGCCTTGAGATTCCAATTCAAAGCTTCCAATAATGAGGCTGAATATGAGGCTATGATAGCAGGTTTCCATTTGGCGAAAGTTATGGAGGCACGACAAGTAATTGTTTTCAGTGATTCTCAATTAATTGTGAATCAGATGATGGGAATATATGCAGTGAAGGGAGAGTTAATGGTGAAGTACCATGCAAAAGTGATGGAGTTATTAACAGAATTTGATGCTATTCAATTGGTAAGGATACCGAGAATGGAGAATGCTAGAGCAGACGCATTGGCCCGACTAGCGTCAGCTACGCGCACCGAGCTGCGAAGAACAATACCAATTGAAGTGTTAGAAAGTCGGAGCATAGAAGAAGATTTGACGGTGAAGATTATTACCCTTGATTTAGGACCATCTTGGATGGATCCTATCAGAGCATACATTGAAGAAGGAGAAGTGCCGGAGGACAAACTAGCTGCCAAGAAATTGAAATATAAAGTTGCTCGGTATGTGTTAACTAATGGTGTTTTGTATAGACGAGGAATTATGGCAGGTTTGCAGAGATGTGTGCATCCATCAGAAGTCAAAGAATTGATTGAAGAAATTCATGAAGGATCTTGTGGAGCTCATGTAGCAGGTCGGACACTTTTGCAAAGGGTAATGACACAGGGATACTATTGGCCGACGATGAGGGCTGATTGTATAGCCTATGCTAAGAAGTGTGACAAATGCCAACGTTTTTCCTCCATCCGAAGAACTCCACAGGCATTGTTGACACCCATAACATCACCTTGGCCATTTGCCATGTGGGGACTTGATCTGGTTGGACCACTGCCGACGACCCGAGGAAGGTTCAAGTATCTCGTCGTGGCAGTAGACTATTTTACTAAGTGGGTGGAAGCTGAACCACTAATTGATATGACGTACGAGAAGGTGTATCAGTTCATATGGAAGAATATCATTTGTCGATATGGTCTCCCCCATGCTTTCATCACAGACCATGGAACGCAATTTAATAATGAAGAATTTGCTGCCTATTGTCATCAGTCAAACGTCTTGAAGTTTCATTCAGCACCAGGCCATCCTCAAAGCAATGGACAGACTGAAGTGACGAACAGAACATTACTAAATGGATTGAAGAAGAGGTTAAGTGAGGCTAAAGCAAATTGGATTAATGAGCTACAGTCAGTTTTGTGGGCTTACCGAACAACTCCCCGAGCAGCAACAGGAGAATCACCATATATGCTAGCATTTGGAAGTGAGGCTGTGATACCTGCCGAGTTGGGCCTACCAACACACAGGGTGTTAAATTTCAATTCTCCGATCAGTGATCTGATAAGAAGGATGGATTTGGATATGCTCGAGGAAGTCAGAGAAGAGGCAGCCATTAGGAATGCTGCTTATCAACAACGAACAGCTCTGTTTTACAACAAAAGGGTAAAGAAATGTGATCTAAAAGAGGGGGATTATGTGCTAAAGAAGGTCATTCAGAAGCAGAATAAACTGGAAGCAAACTGGCATGGACCTTACCGAGTTACAGAGGTTGTTCGACCAGGAACTTACAGAATAGCAACTCTAGAAGGAGAGGAATTTAAGAACGCATGGAATGCTGAACACCTGCGCAAGTATTATCAATGATGTCAAATGTAAAGCATTTCTTTCATTATGAATAAAACGAGGATGTTTCGCCATTTTCTTTCTGGTTGAAAATTTTTCGGGGAATACTAGTGTAATACACTACACAACAAAAGTGCTATAAGTAGCCAACCACAGCTCTACGGAGCAAAAGTGCTATAAGTAGCCAACCACAGCTCTACGGAGCAAAAGTGCTATAAGTAGCCAACCACAGCTCTACGGAGCAAAAGTGCTATAAGTAGCCAACCACAGCTCTACGGAGCAAAAGTGCTATAAGTAGCCAACCACAGCTCTACGGAGCAAAAGTGCTATAAGTAGCCAACCTCAGCTCTACGGAGCAAAAGTGCTATAAGTAGCCAACCTCCTTTGGTTAGGAGGACAGCTCTACGGAGCAAAAGTGCTATAAGTAGCCAGCCTCCTTTGGTTAGGAGGACATGCTCTAAGGAGCAAAAGTGCTATAAGTAGCCAACCTCCTTTGGTTAGGAGGACATGCTCTAAGGAGCCAAAAAATGCTCTAAGGAGCCAAAAGCTTTAAGGAGCCAGAAACTGTACACCAGCATGATCAACTACGGTTGGTAAGATAAAAATATACTCTCATATTACAACTTATGTTGGTCGGGAGGTAATATTATTACAATGAGTTCTTTGAAGAACAAAATGTTCAAAAAATACACCAAGTATAGTTGGTCGGGGATAAAAACCCAATAACTGTAGTTGGTCGGCGAGGACAAATTATTGATCTTAGTTGGTCGGACGCAATTTTATAATTAAACCAAGTATAGCTGGTCGAGGATAAAAAACCCATCAGCTGTAATTGGTCGACAAACATTATTCACCCACCTTGGTTGGTTGGAAACAGTTTGAACATTTTTACTCATTACTTTATTATTAAGTGATCGAGAAACATTACTAATACTTGTAACTTTTTATTAAGTTGCTTATTGAACAATAATATTGTTATCTTTTTAACAGATACATAGATATGTATGTACAAATATAAAGGTGTTTGATAAACACAAGACTAACAAAATTGGCAAACAGAAAATGAAAATCTTTTCATTAATCTAGAATAAATTACAAGTTACAAGAATGTACTAAATTGTTACATGGATATTACTATTCTATTGGTTTTTTGCCCTGTGCTTTAGAAACAGGTTCCTCGCCGGCAGGAGGGTCTTCTAGGCAAAGGGGAGAATTGATGAAATTAACATCTCTGAGCATTCTGACGTTCATAACAGAAAGGTGTATCCAAGAGATGCTCAGGACGAGATAATTCAACTTGGGAATGAAGGCTATAATCACCAAGGTATTTTGAAATTAGGCTGCGAGGAATGGAACGAGCTGGGATCCATGCCATGTCCAATTTGAAAGGTGGTACAGGCAGGTCTAATAATGATGGAGCATGATAATCCCATAAGAAATGCCCTTGCTCCAATTTTAACACACCCAGTGCATTCAACCATCCTTGCTTGTAACCTTCATTGTTGGCATGTTCAATACGAGCATCCAGGTGAACAAGGGCTTCATTGTATCCTGCCATCCAGAATTCCCTTGGCTGTTTATGGAATTGGAAGGTTAATCTCTCCAATTGTTCATGAAGGCTTTTGGCAAAAAGATCCTTATTATGCAAGGCAGATTTCGTCGATGTAAGCTGATCTTCCAGAGACAGATTCTTCTTGGACATTTCTGATAGGGCCCGATCTTTGATGTTTAACTGGAATGCTTGAGTTTCTAAAGTGGATTGGGTACGAGCCTCTTCAACATTGCGACTGAGAACTCTTGATCGGCTCCGAGAAGCAACTGGAGAACTTTGCTCCTCGACAGTTCTTCCTCGCCCCCGAGAACCTCTTCCTCGTCCCCGAGCAGTTCCAGTTATGGCAGATCTTCTTAAGTCCTCCAGCTCTTGCCTTAGTTTGGCGTTTTCGACCTCTAAGAACGAGAAGCCTTCATCAGTAACTGGTATTAATGCAGTAGAAGATGAAGCAGCAGATTCATATTGAGCCAATTTTTTCTGCAAATTATTATTTTCTTGTTCCAGGATCTCGGCAATTTGTCTGCAGGCTTCAACTTCACCTTTTAGGGTCCTTTCCCTAATATCATATGCAGCAATGATCTTCTTATGGCCTGTTTCAGAAGAAAGTTGTTGGTATCTATTTTCATAATCTTTGTGTAACAAAGCCATTGATTCATTGTGTTGACCTTGGAGATCCTCTATGGAACCATGAAGTTCCTCGATCAGTTCGTAATACGCCACATTATTGGCCACAGCTCGGTCGAGCAAATCCTTCAGATACCGGTAAGCCTCAACTGCTTGTTCTGAGGCACCGTGACCAAGGATGTCGAAAATTTCTGATGTACTAAGGATTGTATGACCAGCTTTATAGTATTGGTGACATTGCTGCATCAGCTCGGTATCATGTGAAGAGATCAATTCCATTCTAGCAACAAACTAAAGACGAGAAAAAGACAACAATCAACAAAAACAAGTTATCAACAACAGAGATGAGCAAAGATATATTTTATTAGATCATCAAAAAGTTATATTGTTCGATTACAAGGAAATACATAAATGATACCGAACAACTTCACACCTTTTCCTTGTCCCCCAAGACTTTCTCGGGAGGCTGGGACGAGGAGCTCGGTTGCTCGGTGGTAACAACAGCTTGATCGGTAGGAATCTTCTCGGGAGGAGGAGGCATGGAAGAAACGTCCTCGGTGGCAGAGGGTTGAGAGGCAGAAACTTGATCACCCATAGCCAAAGAAGACTCATCTGAGGCAGGCTCATCTTCTTCTTCTTCCACAATTGGTGGAGGAGGACCAGGGAGATGCTGTTGGAATAGCTCAGAATCGTCTTGGACCTTTAGCTCTTGCAGAGCAGCTACCCAGCCATCATGGAAGTATTTCAACTCCCCATATTGGACTTGGGATGTCATTGCAGCTATCCCTCTCTCCCATCCTTTCTCCCAACCAGCACTGAAATGTTTCTTGATTGCAACTTTTCTCCTCGACTTCTCCGAGGAGAGCTTCACCTCCAATTCCTCTTTCTTGACCTTGATATCTCGCAGAGTAAATAATTCTTCCTCTGCCTTCTTCAACTTATCACCAGATTCCTGATGTTTAACCTCCAAACCCTTGACTTTCTCCTCCAAATTCTTGGAGGTTTCAGCCATCTTCATCTTATCAGCCTCAGCCACAGCCAACTTTTTCTCCCAAACAGTTTTCTCCTCGATGTACTGTTGGCGAGATTCCTTCACAGATTGGGCTAAACCCAACAAAGCATCGTCAACATCGGACGAGGAACTGGAAGCTTTAATAACTTGATCTTTCTTCACGATGGTATTGAAGCAGTTCACCAGCTGAAAGATAAGAAAAACAATAAAGTCAACACAAATACAAGAATTCAAAAAAAAGAAAGAAAGACCAAAGGTATGAGAAATTTACTGAAGAAAGATGACGAGCAGCTAGGGATGTCAGTGTATCCCTAGGAATTTTTTCATCAACCCCGAGAACCTCGGGTATAACTGAGCTCATTGAAGAACTCGGAAGAATGATGTTTGGAACACTACTACCACCAGCGGGTAGAGAAGATGCAGTTCCAGCAAGATTAACTGAGGATGATTTCCTCAATCTCTTCAAAGGAGGGTCAGCAGCATCAACCAAGGAAGAAGTCTTGGTCGGAGAGATTGTAATTACATCAGCAGGAGCATTTTTCTTGCTCGGGGCCATTGGGGGCTTCTCGGCAGCCTTGGAGGACCCAGCATCTACCTTTTTAGTCCCTTCTGGGACATCAGTTTTGCCTTTCTGGGCTCCAACAGCAGAAGAAATTTCACCAAATAGAGCAGGAGGAGCTCTTTTCTTGCCCATTCTCTGAGATAAGGGGATATGAGAATCTGAAGATGAACTTTCTGGTGTTGAAGCTGGTTCAACAGGGCGAGCAGTATAAGAGGTTGTGTAACTCTTATACTGTAGTAAATATGAAGCAGATCTAATATGCTCGTCAGCAATCGTCTTATGCAAACCCCAGATAAGTTTCAGATGTTTAATATTCACTTCTGATTCCCTTGGAGTTTTTCTTTTGCTATCAACTGCAAATAGATACATAATGAAATATCGGTCATACATTTTATCAAACATGATGAAAGCATAATTTTATAAGTAAAATAAAATGAAAAATAAACCTATCCCATTGCCATATGGGGGGCATCTGGGACCGTTGTACGCTTCATCCCCAGCTAAAGGCGCATGTTGCCAATTTTTTATGATCAACACATGCTCAAAATAATCTCTATTTGAGTCAGGGAGATTAACTACAAGAGCCCTATTCAAATACCTAGTTTTTAAATAATAAATATTATCTAGAACAGCCCATTTATAACAAAACATAATTTCAGGGATCCCAATACGAGTCCCATGAGTTAGATTTAATTTATGCACCCCGTTAATTATTCTCCACGAATTGGGGGCTATTTTTGCAGGAACAAGATCAAAAGATTGACAAAACTCAAGACATAATGGGTTTGGTGGAAAGGAAAAACCGCATTCAGCAACAAAAAGACTGGGGAACCAATGTCCCTCAGCCAATCGAAAGTAATCTAAAGGCTCAGAAAGAACCTCTAGAGTTACCAACGAAGGAATGGAAAAATCAAAACGGAATTTCTCAATAGACTCCACAATATAAACCATATTGAATAAAAGAGATACAGAAGAAAGAAAGAAGATCTTACAGAAAGAAAGGAGATGTGTTGACAACGAACGAAAACAAGGATGAACGCACAAGAGAAGAAGAGAATAGAAAGCTTGAATGCAGAGAATGAAAAACGTAGACGACGGTATGGTTACCAAAGAAGTTTAAATACTTTGCATTGGGAAGCGGCGAAAGAAATGATTACCAAAAAGAAACTACTAAACTTCCGGCGGCTAAGAGGACAAAATTTGCACGAAGATCGAAGCGCTTATAAAAAGGGCGGAAACTGCGAAATAAGAAGGAAATTTGAATACAATGTTCCTGAAACCCGGGAAGGACATTTAATATTGCCATATACCGAGAAAGAATGTTCCATACTCCTCAAAATTCAAAATATGAAACATTGGGGGCTTCTGTTGATACCAAAATTAATATGCTGATGTGGACGAATAAGATGAAGACACGTGTCAATCTACGTGGCACAATAGCAGCGAGGAAGATCATTTCCCGACCAACCATGCTTCTTTCCGAGCAACGAGAATACACCGAGGAACTCTATCACACCGAGGATCTCTATCGCATCGAGGAACTCTAGCGCACCGAGGTACTCTAATGTTCCGAGGAACTCCTGATCAGCGAACAGCTATGGCGGTCCGAGATGCATCTCGGTCGTATCATTAATTGCCAGATAATCAACAGCTCAGATATTCATTGAATGCTTATATTCTTGGCACGCACTCTGTATTAAATGTATTACCCTTTCATATGTATGTCATTTAATGTATCGAACCTTTCATGTACAGCCTCAAGGCTATAAATACCTTGTATCATCCTCATTCAAAGGGGACCGGAATTTCTTGAGAGAACTTGTAATCAAGAATTCCACAAACACTCAGCAATAACATAACAGTGGACGTAGGCTTTATTCCTAGCCGAACCACTTTAAAAATCATTGTCTTATTTATTTATCTGTGATTGAAAAATTAGAGTGATCTAGTTTTTTACATCAACAATCACGAAGAAACGTATTCTTTCTGTCCGACAAGCAGGCCACGTACCAATGAATATATCCAACTTGATCGTCCCAAGTGGAAATACTTTCTCGCCAGCAAAACCAATTAGGGGTCTGTGGTAAGGCTCCAGTTGAGATAGCTTTAGATTTAAACTATCGAAGCACGAGTAGAACATGATGTCTGCCGAGCTACCATTGTCGACCAGTACTCTTGAAATCATGACTTCCTTCATTCTTATTTTGATCACCAGCGGGTCATCATGAGGATATAAAACACCTGCAAGGTCATTTTTTGAAAAATCGATAACCAATTTCTCCTCGTTCACCTTTCTCGGGCGATCTTCCTCAGCTAGATTTATTCACTGAATGTACTAACAAGCTTGAGCCTCACCGAGGTAAGCTTTTCTTTCTGCAGTAAGGTCTCCTCCTCCTGCATCTCCTCCTGTAATAACATTACAATCAAATGACCCAAAGCGTATTGAAAATACCTCTCGTTCTGGATGCCTTGGTTTCTTGGGAAGATTGGGGTCATCCTCTGGATCAACTTCATGGTTTCTCTTCTTGTTCTCCTCTGTTCGACGAGGAGATTTAGACTTCTCTCTAGTTCGGTCGTTGTTTCTTCTTTCGCATCCCCGATCAACATACTTTGCTAGCTTTCCTCGTCGGATGAGTGTTTAAATCTCATTCTGAAGAGCTATGCAATTTTTGGTCATATGGCCATGATCCTTGTGAAACTCGCAATATTTTTCCCCATTCTTCGTGTCAGGGTCTGCCTTCATTTTCTTTGGCCAGTTTAACTCCTCGATGTTCTTAATTTCTTCCAGGACGTGGTTGACGTTTGCCTTCAAAGGTGTGTACTTATCAAATTTCCTCAAGACTTCCCATGACGACCTATTTTTGGATTATTTGTCACCACCATTATTCTTATGTTCTTTCTTCTTAGATTCTTCACCTTCCACATTGGTTTCTTTGGCGTTCATATTCTTCTTCGCAGACATAGCTTCCTCGGCATTCATAATCTTGGACGCTTTTCCCATCAGGTCCGACATGGTTTGAGGTGGATCTTTGGCCAAAGTGTAGTACAACTTGTTTGGCAGTAGTCCACCCATCAAAGCGGTAATCGTTGTCTTCTCCTCATAATCAATGACTTCGAGTTTCTCGTTATTAAAATGAGTTATATAATCTCTGGTACTCTCACCATCTTTTTGTCTAACACTTAACAAATGTGCTACTCGTTTAACTGGCTTTGCTCCAAAGCATAAATTCCCAATGAATAGCTCGGCCAGTTGAAGAAAAGTTGAAATCTTACCCCGATGAATACTATTATACCATATTTGAGCAGGTTCGGTAAGTGTTACCGAGAATGCTCTGCATCTCATCTCATCTGGGATAGCATAGATGTCGGCTGCAGCTTGGTATTGTTCTATATGAAGAACAGGGTCAGTCTTTTCATCATACTTGGGAGTCACAACAGGTGCTTTGAACTTTGATGGTGTTGGAAAATCAACAATGTCCTGGACAAAAGGCGTTCCTCGAACAAAGGTTCGTTGTAGAGGGTTCTTGGCCTTAACCATTTCCCCTAATCTATCCTCCAGCATCTGAATAAATCCTTTTCATGCATCATTTCCTTCCTCGGGCCTATTGGTTCGAGCAACTGATCGTGTTGGAGTGGCTTCCTGGGATTTATCTTGACGAGCAGCTGGTCGGTCATAGGATCTATCTTGACGAGCAGCTGGTCGTGACTGGGCAGATCCTTCCCTTAAATTTGATGGTCGTCGAAAGCTCCTCGATGCTGCATTAAGAGGACTTTTGGTCCTCCTAGGGCCTAATCGGCCGAAAGGAGAAACCCTACTTAATCTTTCCAATGCACTGGTCCTTTCTGGGGAAAGGGTGACACGTTGTTCAGTATCTGTGGCCCGCACTGACGAAGTTCGCCCAGGTTGATAAGAAAAATCTTCAAACTCCTCATTGTGATATGAATCAGTACGCCTAGTACGCGAAGAAGGCGCACGGGTATTTCTTTGAATGCTTCGTGGTCCGGAATGGGCTTATGCACCGCCATGGAGGGTTTGGATGAGTCGTCGCATTGTTTCTTGCATGACGGTCTGGCCTTGAGCCAGATTTGCCATTATTCCAGTCAGATCTGGAATAATTGGTTGAGCAGATGGATTTGGAGGGGTTCCAGCATTTCGATTATTGGATTCAGGAATGTCCGCCATTGGTAATGGATTATTTTTGATGAAAAACGATATTATCACTCGTTTCCCACAGACGGCGCCAATCTGTTGATGTAAAAAATTAGATCACTCTAATTATTCAATCACAGATAAATAAATGAGACAAATAATTTTAAAGTGGTTCAGCCTTATAAGAATGGCCTACGTCCACTGTTGCTTTATTGCTGAGTGTTTGGGAGTTCTCGATTTTCCTTCTGGATTCGGGGTCCAGATCCTCCTTCCAATGAGGATTGTACAATGTATTTATAGCCCTGAGGCTATAATGTGAAAGGTAATACATTAAATGATATACATATGAAAGGGCAATACATTTAATGCCCTCTTTGCGTGTGCGTCTGAATGATAAGCATTTAATGAATTAGTTGAACTGTTGGTTATCCAGCTATTAATGCTTTGTTCGAGATGCAGCTCGGACCGCCTGAGTTGCTCGGACCACCTAAGCTTCTTGGTATTCAAGAGTTCCTCAGAGAGGCATTATTCCTCGGAGCGCGTGAGTTCCTCGGGGAACTAGTCTTCCTCGTTGTAGTCTTATTCCTCGGAGCGAGTGGGTTCCTCGGAAGTGTTGGTTGTTGCCACGTAGATAGCCATGTGTCTTCGTGAGCAGATTGAATTTGGTATCAACAATAGGAATTCATTTTTATTTTTCGTTGCTGCAGTTGTTATGGTCGATTGCAAGACTTACTTGATTGACGCCTCCATTCCTTTCAAATCCGATGCATCCTTTATTTTATCTCAGTCAGGCATGCCGCCCACCTTCTATTAGCAGTGATTTCCAGAGACATTGTATTTCTTTTATTAATCAGTTGTGGATTTAGTTTTATATGGATTATTGTACTAGAGTTTCAGACTTTGGTGTTTACTCCCGTCATATCTTATTTGATTCAGCATTTCATTATTTGTGGTGTTGATTTATTTAGTATGGTGAACGTGATACTTAATTGTTTAATTGTTTTAAATATTTGCATGTTAATAAAAAGATAAAATTTTGACACCAACTTTTCAAATATTAGGTGGTTAGTAAATATTAAAAAGTTTTTCGACATTGATGCTAAGAATGAACCAATCTAGATATTCTGTTTTGAAGTTAATAAAGGCCTGATCACCCGGTATTTAATGAAGCGGGGTGTCACACAAACTTGTTGAATCTGAAACATGGTCAAAGGAGTTGTGTCCTCATTTTGATAAATTACTGACTGAAAAATAGAATAAAAGTGGACATTAAAATATTAGTCGCTCAAGTAAACATGTATTCGAAGTTCATTCAAATGTGCAGGTCACGATTGACTTATAACAAGGAATTTGCTCTTGTAAGAGTTGGCAGATGCGATGTTTTCCATGTTCTCATGTTGTTTCTATCGTACGGGAGATAGGTGGAAGTATTTATGATCATATTGAGGATTATTATAAGGTTTTGTTCTACAAAAAGTCATACTCATCACCTATATTTCCTCTTCCTGATTTGATGTCCCTAAACATTCCATTACCTGGAAATCCAGCAATCCCTCCTCCCTTAACGAAGAGACCGATAGGGAGGTCAAGAAATAAGAGAATAAAATCTACTGGTGAGGTCACAATATGGGAAGTTACTTGCTCTAGGTGTAGTAAAATGGGTCATTGCAGGTCCACGTGTAAAGAACCAATTTGATTCTACTTAATATTGTTCAATTCATTTATTGTAATAATAGTTTTTAATAAAATCAATGAATATTTACATTTGAATAAATTAATATAATTTCATTATTGAGTGTTCATTTATGTTTTATTTGTTTGTGAATGGAATCAATGTAAAGTACACACATGTTTTTATAAAATACACACACATTGTATTAACCATATTCGCTTTCTATGTGCGTGTACTCTATGTATTCTACGTGTACTTTATGAAAGTACACGTAAAATACATAAAGTACACGCATATTGTACTGACCCAAATCACTTTCTATGTGCAAGTACTTTATGTATTCTATGTGTACTTTCATAAAGTACATGTAAAATACATAAAGTACACGCATATTGATTTTAATTTTGGTAAGTACATTATGAGTGTACTTTATGAATTGTATAACCTATAGTTTTTATTTTTCACTTGTACTTTATATATTATTGCATTTACTTTAAATTTATTTTAGTCATTTTTTACATTATAAATTACAAGAAAAATTCAAGAACAAATGTTGTTAAATTCTTAAATCTTGTCCCATGATATAATTTGTTCATTTACTATCTTTCTCTAATTTACGACACACAATTTAGTCTTCATTTGTTTTGTTGGGTTCATTTATTTAAAGGTCTTGCTTCTATTATATTATCTTTCAATATTTAATGAACAAGCCACTCGTGTTTTCATATTCTTATGTGTATTATGGTCCGTGTAAGCGACATTAATATCGGAGTATTGTCATAATATGGTCCGCGCCAGCAGTAATATTTTAATTTAAAAAATACGTACGCTCTGCATATTTAATTCATGTATTTCAGTACAAAAATGTATTTAATTTATATTATAAAAATTACAAAAATGCTCTCTCCATATTTAATGTATTTCTTTACATCTTTATAAAAATGTACTTTATGTATGTATTTTATAAAAAAATATATTTAAAATAATTGTCAATGTGCATGTACTTTAATAAATAATGTGTAAGTACACACATGAAACAAAAAGTACATGCACATTGAAAATGTTTAATCTTAATTGATTTTCCACCTATGTTCATTTCATTTTTATATACATTATCTCTATATTTTCATTGCTTCTATATTATTTGTGGTGCGCGCAAGCAACATTTTAAACTTGTATTATAAGACTATAGACTATTATCATAAACATAAATGGACATGCATTAAAAGAAATGATAATTTCATTCGTTAATAAAAAAAATACAATTGAATTGAAAAAAAAAATAAAAACAATTACAACTGATTTGAAAAAAAAGTAGGCCCACCAAATATTAAAAATAACATCTGGAAATTGAAAAAAACTGCCGATGGGGTCCTGAATAGCACCGATAAAATTCGATATGACTCGAATTCTTTGCTCTAGTGACGAAAGGACCTCAGTGGTATAATCCCTTTTCCTTCACACATTTTTCAGAAGTATTTTTGCCTCCTAGGTATAGAAATCGACGAGGACTTTATGGGTTTTCGACGGCGGCACATCCTCTAGAAATAAGTCGTACGGGATGGGTGTGAGTTCGAGGGAGCCTCCTTTAACATATTCGCTAAAATAGTCAATTACTTGAATGATATAGGAAATTTCTACCTCAATCATTCGTAATTTTTCTTTATCGTTGTTTACATTTTCAAAAGCATCTCTCAAAGATTCTGCTGGAATAACCATTTTGACGTTTTGTATTTTAATTTAGAATGGTAAAGATTACAACAAGGTTATGATTTTTATAGTCTAAGTAACGTTTAGGATTTTAAGCCTAATAATTATGGTAGGTGGTTGTTGTATTGATAAATGAAGTAAATAACGTGTAAAATTCCAAAGTTTTTTATGATTTCTTATTTGTTCTTAGGACAAAATATAAAGAACACCCATATCACTTCAAAGTACACGTGAATTTTGCATATACTTTGTAACTTTATGCGTGTACTTTTTAATTTCTTGATTATTCTTTGGACATAATATAAAGTACACGCATATCACTACAAAGTACAAGTGAAATTATTTTTGCTTTTACGTGTACTTTGTAATGTTTTGTGTGTACTTAGGTATACTTTGTTGTATATTGACAAATAATGGAGAATACACACATATTTCATAAAGATACGGGGGCATCAGACTCTTTTATAGTGGCCAGATTTGCAAGAGTTATCGGTCTATTAGAGACAACTGGTAGTCTCCGTATGTGTGTAGAGTCACATTTGGGTAGTGGGTCTCTTATACACTCAATCTGTAGGGGTGGATATCGACATGGGAAAATTATGTTTAGCCGCCGACCTTCTAGTGTTAGATACGGAGGGGTATGACTTTATTTTAGGTATGGATTGGTTAGCTCGATACCGAGCGATGGTGGATTATTTCAGGAGAACTACCGTGTTCTTTAGTCTAGGGCAGGAGATGTTCCTAGCGGCGATGCCTATTCCCGATGGAGGGTCAAGCAAACATCTCTATTACATTGAGGAGGAGACCTCACAGTAGGTGGTTGTCTCTTTAAAATCAATTCTAGCGGTGATGAAGTTTGAGGACGTGTTCCAAGAGATACCCAGGTTGTCACCTAGCTGGGAAATTGAGTTCGTTATTAACATAGTGTTGGGTATGAGGCCTATCGCTCGAGCGCCGTATCGCATGGGCCCTTCTGAGATGCGGGAGCAGTTGGAGCAGATTCAGCAGCTTTTGGGGCAGGGTTTCATTAGATGGGGTACATCACTGTGGGGTGCACCGGTGTTGTTCGTTAAGAAGAGGGATGGATCATTTCGGTTATGTATCGATTGCAGGGAGTTAGAATAAGGCCATGATCCAAAATAAGTACCCGTTACCTCTGATCAATGATCTGTTCGACTAGCTGAGGGGAGAAACTTACTTCTCCAAGATAGATTTGAGGTCGGGTTATCATGAGTTGCGTATTTGAGAGGAGAACGTTCCTAAGACTATTTTTCTAACACGATATGGGTCATACGAGTTTAGTGTGATGCCATTTGGGCTCTCCAATGCGCCAGTAGTGTTCATAGCTCTGATGAACAGTGTTTTCAGAGAGTTCCTTGACCAGTTCATGATCGTGTTCATCGAAGATATTCTGGTTATTTTAAATTATACGCGTAACATGATTTAATTGAATTAAATATTATGTGTTTATTAAAATATTAATCGGGAGAGATAAAGATTAATATTTATGGAATATAATTACTAAGTGAATAGTAAATAACTATTTTACATCACAACGAGTGATAATGACGTGATAGTGTTATATTTCAATCGGGAGTCGAGTGTAGACTATATAAGATCGAGATATGAAATTCATGTATAGTGGCTCGGATGGTGATATCGAGGTCACAATTAGTTCCGAATGGGCCAAAATAGGCAGAATAGTGTACCTTGGTGTGCTGATTGGGTCCCGGGGTGATTTTATACCAACACGACACCTCGTAAGGGTTTTCTGGTCATTTAGGAGTTTAGGGTAGAGGGAACTCTGAAAATTAAAAGGGCATATCAACTCATTTGAGTGGGAGTCTAGGGTTACAACACTTTGGAGAGAGAGGAGGCCATAGGAGAGGAAGATGAAAAGAAACATAAGCTATTCCACACCGTTTCTCACCTCGAACATCATCGAAATCGAGATCGGAGCAAGTAAAAGACATCCTCGCTATCTCAAAAAATCATATTCACTTCTTTAAGGAAAATGTTTATCTTGCATTAATTTGAGCATGTTATAATACCCATGTAGTATAGGGTTTTCAATTTGTGATCTAAGTGGTGATTATGGAGATTTGGGTGGGTATAACACATGATTTAGAGTAGGAATTCATGTCGAATAAATCCTTGCATGTAGATAACATGAAATCAGTGAGAATGAATGATTAATATGAAAGAAATATGGGTTAAATGATGAATATGCATAAAGAACATATAAACTAGGGCTTTGATGAAATAATGGGTTTTGATTCGTTCTTAGTTAGATTTCTTATCATCTTGATGTCGTATTTACGTTGATTATTGTCCCTACACAAATAATACATGTTTGGGTATGTTGGGTGGGTGATTTAATTGTTATGGAGTCTTGATAGAGTTTTAATGAAATAAACACATAGAAGTAAATAAGGAGAACTACTAGGGGTTTCAAATCGGTTCGGACCCTCTTTCGAATCGATTCGGCAGGCGAACCGGTTCAGATTACCTGTTTTTTACCAAATTTGACGTTTGTATGCCTTCTCATGAAATTAACTGTGGGAAAACTTTGGGGATAATTTAATAATTATACAAATACTTAGAGAAGATCAATAGGTGTATGATGAAAGCTCGTTTAAATCTAATAAGGGTAAATTGGGATTAGGACCGACGATACTTAACCAATTGAAAGGCGTAACGGGAATTTATGATTTGGGCTACGGGAAGAGTGAATGATAACCTAAGACTTCTAATAGTAGTATTGTGATGAATAAACTATTGAAATAATGTAAGGAATAGTTGGGACCCCTCAAGTAGTGAGTGATACTCGGAAAACAAGGATAAAGCATTATGTGAGAATCATTAACACGTCGAGTATTTGAGAGACTAAATACCATTATGTCTCTCAAATACTCTACGTGTTAATAATTCTCACATAATGCTTTATCCTTGTTTTTCGAGTATTACTCATTACTCTAAGGGGTCCCAACTATTCCTTACATTATTTCAATAGTCTATTCATCACAATACTATTATTACACACAACTTATATATATATATATATATATATATATATATATATATATATATATATGTGTGTGAATACTTATTATGTGATTTGATATGTGTGTGAATATACCTACACTGCCTGCTATCACAGGATGTTCCGCGCAGAGGGCGATCCCACCTTGACAATTCCAGCGAGGTCTGGATGTGTGACCAAGAACATAGAACTTAGGGCGTCTCACTATGTGTTGTGTGTGGCCATCCCTCCTTTGGCTCTTTCCTCCTGTCTCGGGGTTCCGGTGCGAGCAATCGGAAAGGGAGAGAAGGTCTCGCGTCCTTTTTCTAGGAGCACTTCGGTGGTCGTCGATGTGGGGTAATGTAAAGAAATGGAGTCGCCAATCTATTTTGCACATAACAGGCAAAAGAACATGTCGCTGCCTCGAGAGAACGACATTAAAGACAAACTGATGCTTACGAAACCAATAGTTAAGAGGTTCGGGGGCTAAGTTACGGAGTGGGAAGGTGTTAGGCACCCGTCATTCCCTTTTTGTCTTTCATGGGCTTGTGTTACTAATTTTCTTAATTTCTCCGTGAAGTGTGTGTGCGTGTATATATACACGGAGATCGAAATCGCTCGACTCGTGTCATGGAAAAGATAGAGTGAGGTCATCCAAATGAACGTACCCAATATAATAATTAGAAAATATAATGTATGGTCTTATCGAGATATTGATTGTTATAATGAAGCTATAATATTTGTTAGATAAGGCACGCAAGTATGAATCACAAGTATGATATATATATATATAAGATGAAAATTGGAAAATTGGACTCGAGTCTCGGGTTTTAGTCTGAAATACCTGCCTAGCCTACAAAGGCATCAAGGTCCATATATTCTTCATGCGGCACAAGGGTGGGGTTTATCGTATAGATTTAAATGGGAGTTTATTATATGTGTGTGTATAAAATATATTTTAGTTTTGAGAAGATATGGTGAATAATACCGTTGGGATTTATAGGTGTAACCCTCTTTTTCTTTATTTTGGGTTTACTTTATAAAAAACAAAGTATGTGCAATATAACTAATAAAGAATTATATGTTAACGTGTATGAACTAAAGTGAAAACTAGATTAAAAATTTATTTAACTAATGCAGAAAAAAAAGAATTTAAAGAGAGAGAGAGGGGTTTTTGGACATTCTTTAGAGAGTTGAGGCTTGATCTTGATCCTTGATGAGCTTCCTTTAATGTTGGGATGAATGTTGGATGAGAGAGGAGGAGATTTTGCCAAATTGGGTATGAAAATGCTGGGAATGAAAGATGGAAAGGGATTTCACATAAGGAAACTTCTCTGATTGCATGAGAAAGTTATTGATATCACTGATATTAATGGGTCTCAGGTGTCCATTTGCAGTGAGATAATTCCCTCCTTTTTTAGGGTCAATCGGCATACCCCTAGCCATGTCAATAGACAGGTAACCCTAGACACACTGCCAATAGGCAGGGAAATGGACCTGCCAATTGGCAGTCTCGTGTAGATTATTCTGAAAAAATGATGATAGAACGTAGTACGTTAATCCAAATCGTGCACGGGGCATATTGTTAGAAAGATAATTCAGATACCTTCAAGAGCCCTTTGGGATGTGATTAGGCAGTATTTCTTCCAAAATTTCTCCCTAATTGAGTATCTTTTAGCATCCCAAATAATGTAATTGCTCTTGAATCATCTCATTTCCATGCTACTGACCCCTCTACATAGTATTGCGAGTTTTGTGCTTTTTCCAGGTCATTTACAGGTATTTATTGCTAAGGAAAGAAAGGAGAAAGTCAAAGTAAAAGAATAAGTCAAAGAAGAAAAGTCAAAAGGGAAAAAGCGTAATTTCCATCCGAAATCTGGAAGAAGACCCAACATGAAAGTTGAAGATCTCAATTCAACGAGTGCACAGGAAGAAAATGCGTGCAATTCCGAGTTCCAGGGAAGAAGTTACGGGGTTCTAAAAATGCGAGATATTGAAGGGAAATTAAAGAGAATTTAAAGACCAACTGCGGACCGATCCGTTTTTCAAAATAATTGGACTGGTTCGGACCCTCAAAACCTACTGGAAAAATCACATAGCTAACCGATCCTATTTTTAGAAAAAAAGGACTGATCTAGATCCTTATCACTCACTAGATAAATTGACAAGGCGGACTGATCCTATTTCCCCCCCCAAAAAAGGATCAATCCGGATTTGAACGAGGGCCGATCCGCCACTGAAGGCCAGGACTGGTCCGGTGAGGATAAACTTGATTTTCTTGTTCCGATTTTAGAGTTTGATTCAGCTACAACTCCGGATTTTTCATGATGTATTTAACCTCGAGTTATTGTTAGACAAAGGGTTAGAACTTTTACTTTTTTTTAGTTTTAGTTTTAGTTTTTAGGGAAAAAAAACTCGCTCACCTATGTTGCAAACCCTAGTTTTGAAGATTGATTAAGGATTTCAGATTCAGTGAATGCAAGTGATTTCGTTTCATTTAATTTATTCTCTCTTTTAATTAATTAATTAATTCTCAATTCTTAGTCACTATCTCAAATTAAAAATTGTTCTTGCTAATCATGATTTCTTTTAATTCTATAATTAATGTTTTTCTTCACCTAGTTATGTCTGGCTAAATTTTTTAGGGTTGGGGTGCATGAACCCCACCCGATGTGATTCGACATAATGGAAATAGGTTTTTGAATTGAATTTTAAAGAAATCGTGTTGCGTAGCTAACGCAACCATCGTAGGACTTTTGATCTCGTTTGCCCTAGGTAATCGGGATGCTTAAGAGTGCAACGTGCACGAGGTTAATGCGACACTGCTTTGTTCTTACCTTTGATTTCGTATGATGTGGGATACGATCCTTCATATACGAAATGCTTAGGATTAATAAAAATCGGGTTCCTCGTAAATTATAATTCCGAAGTCCAGTATCCTACTGGGTGAATTACTAAGGTGTGGGGGATTGTAACCCAACCTCTCGTTCTCATTTGTATTTAATTTTTTTAATAGCTTGCCATCCATCTTAGGTTAATTAACTCTTTTGCATTTCATTTATGCACAACTTAGCCAGTCCTTAATTTAGATACACATTTAGTTGTAGTAAATCTCCCATTCAAATCACTTTTTCGTTTCTTTTAGGGTCAAATTATGATTCCCGTTCTTTCCAGCATCGTCACGATTTCATCGTCCTATTTCCCTGAGGACTCGACCCCGACTTACCGAGATTATTACTTGAGCGATAGGCTTGCACTTGAGCCTACATAACATGTACATTAGACACATTTGTGGTCGCGTCAAGTTTTTGGTGCCGTTGCCGGGGAACTAGGTAAAGTTAGGTTAGATCAAGTCAATCTAGAACTTTGACCAAAAATCCCCTCCAAAAAATAATCATAAATAAGAATAAAAATAAAAAAAATTCCAAAAAGAAATATCATCTCTTAAAAGCCTTTTAATGTAAAATCCTGAACACACTCAACTACCTCAAAATACTCTGAGTCGAATCTATGAAAATCCAATTGTTGAGTATAACTCTGAAAGCCCCCACACTCCTCGCGTTCCTCAATTCTGGGTCCCACTCCCTACACCCACACAATCCACCTATAGTCACACGTCCAGTCAATCTCTGAGTCACACGTCTAGGACACCGAGTGAGGAGTCAAAATCATTTAAAGAGAGTGCGAGCGCGATGTCTAACGCAACGAGTTTCGACACCAGAGAGGGAAATCTACCCTATCGTCCCATGAAATATTTACTCTTTCCTGAGCGGACTGTCACCCCTGGTTGCATTTTACTTCCGCATAATGCCGGTCAGTTCCACTTTCACAATGGGATGATACAGATACTCTCTACGTTTCACGACATGGATTTGGAGAAACCATACCTGCATATCCGCGAGTTCAAGGAGGCGTGCGACACATTTAGTGACCAAGCTTGCACGCAGGATGTCGTTCGCCTAAAGCTTTTCCCTTTTTCCTTAAAGGATAAAGCTAGGACCTGGCTATGGTCTCTACACCCAAACTCTATTATTTTCTGGAGGGATATGCAATCCAAGTTGATCTCAAAGTTCTATCGACCGCAGAAGACCAATTCTGTCAAAACTCTAATCCAAGGTTTCCGACAACAAGATAGTGATCCTTTTAACAAGTGTTGGGAATGATTCCAAGAATTGGTAAGCGTATGCCCCCATCATGGATTAAAAAAACACCATTTGATATCTTTCTTCCAAATGGGTTGACGGTGGCAACCAAACAACTTGTACAAACGGTGTATGAATGAACATTTTGGGACTTAGACTCTACCAACGCCGAATCCCATCTTAAGTATGTCACAGAGACTACTCAAATATGGGACTCATCCGATCCTAGTACCCAAATCCGGCCTAAACAAGTATCTACCATGCCTACTGCATCCGGTCTATTCCATTTGGATAGTAATACCATAATAGACCGTCGATTCGATCAATTTCAGAGGGACATAAAAGATTTACTTGACAGTCGGTTGAGAGACATCTCCGGATCCAACCATGGTTCGAAATAGAAGGTGTGTGCTATTTGTGCCGAGGGTCATTCCATAAAGGCATGCCCAACGATCCCCGCCTACAAAGCAATGCATACTGAGTAGGTGGATGCTATAGGAGGATTTAAGGGAATTTTAATGCCTCGCATGGGAACTCGTACAACCCTTAGTGGAGGAACCACCCTGGTTTTAATTACGGACAACCACAAGCTGCGATGAATCAGAATTCACCACTTGTCCCACCTCCACCACCTCCTCAATACCAACAAGCACCACCCCTTCCAGATCCATATGTACCTCCACCTCGGAGGAATCTCGAGGATACCATAAATCAGTTTATAAATTCTCAAACTGCAACAAATGGTAGATACGATCGCATGTTCACCGACATGAATGCGAACATCTTCAAGTTATAATACTCATTGAGTATCCAAGAGAAGGGAAAGTTTCCTGCCCAGGGCCAAAGACCTCCCCAAGGTCAAACTAGTGTTAGCTCCACATCTACCGAACATCAAGAGCAGTGTCAAGCGGTAACCACTCTTCGTAGTGGGCGAGTTGTTGATTTATTACCTCCCCCACGCGACGCATCAAAAGACAAGGAGAATTTGCCCGACACAAAAGAGGCCGAATATATCTCCTTGAATAAGAGTGATAAAATAGACACCGATGAGCTCGAGGTAGTTGTAAAGCCACCATCCGTTGTGCCATTTCCTCAAAGATTGGTTCCTTCCCATAAATGGACCATAAGTGATAAAGTGCTAGAAGTCCTTAAGAACGTGAAATTGAACTTGCCTTTCCTCGATGCAATAAAGCAAATCCCAGCTTATGCAAAAGTCATTAAAGCTTTATTGACTGTAAAGAGGAGGATGAAGGTAAAGAAAAATGTGTTTTTAGGTCAGAACGTGAGCTCAGTTGTTCTTAACGATCTCCCACCTAAATATAAAAATCCCGGTGCACCCACCATTTCCTGCACCATTGGAGAGAATAAAATTAAAAGAGCCTTACTCGAATTGTGGGCGAGTGTTAATATCCTCCCCTATTCAATTTATAGGCAACTTGAGCTGGGTGATCTTAAGCCTACAAGGATCACTCTCCAATTTGTGGATCGAACCGTGAAGATACTAAGGGGTATAGTTGAGGATGTGATAGTCCAAGTGGACACTTTCTACTTCCCGATAGATTTGGTCACTTGGGACACGGAGCCCTCCTTCGCCTCAAAAAATCATGTTCCCATAATCCTTGTGCGCCCATTCTTAGCTATGGCTAACGCACTGATCAATACTCAAAATGGGCAATGCAACTCACTTTTGGGAATATGACTTTAGAAACAAACATCTTCAACATAGCCCAACAAGCAGGGGAAGAAGATGATCTTCAAACGATGAGCTTAATTGATGAGATCATATAAGAGCACATTGAGGAAAATAACTATGGATACGCCTTATAAGCTTGCCTAGTGTCTAGTTATGAGAGCGAGGGATCTTACACCGAGTTTGAAAGAGAGATTGAGGAGTTGAGAAGCTTACTCGATGAGAGAGCGTCGGACGAGGACACGAGAGATGTTAGTTGGGTTTCTCGATTGGAAGAGTTATCGCTAAGAGAGACATGCATGGTGCTCTCTAGCGACACATTCCCGACTCACTAATTGAAGAAACTACCCTCCAATATTAAATATGCTTTCCTAGGAGAGGGTGAGACATTTCCTGTTATTGTCTCATCTAGCTTAGATGAAGAGTAAGAGGGTCAGCTTTTAAAGATTTTGAGGAAGCACCAGAGTGCTTTTGGTTGGTGTATAGATGATCTTGAGGAAGCACCAGAGTGATTTTGAGGAAGCACCAGAGTTCCCCAACGTACCACCACTGGGTGGCGCATTTGCATTCATTACCGAAAACTCAATGCAGAAACTAGGAAAGACCATTTCCCCTTGCCATTTATCGATCAAATGCTTGAAAGAGTAGCGGGCCACCCTTACTATTGCTTCCTAGATGGTTATTCCGGATATAAATAGAATGAGGTAGATGTACTTGATCAAGAGAAGACAACCTTCACTTGCCGTTTTAGAACGTTTGCCTATAAACGTATGCCATTCGGCTTGTGTAATGCCCCGGCTACCTTTCAAAGCTGCATGTTAAACATATTCAGTGACATGGTTGAGAGAGGGCTAGAGGTGTTCATGGACGACTTTAGTGTTTTTGGCACCTCTTTCGACCTATGTCTAGCCAATCTTGAGAAAGTACGGGCCTGATGTGTGGAAAAGAACTTAGTGTTGAATTGGGAGAAATGTCATTTCATGGTAACATTGGGCATAGTTCTTAGCCACATCGTGTCATCCAAAGGGATCGAGGTTGATCGAGAAAAAATAGATGTCATAGCTGACCTACCCCCACCAAAATCACTTAAGGATGTGCGCTCTTTTTTGGGCCACGCGGGGTTTTATAGAAGGTTCATTAAGGACTTTATCGCTAAACCCTTAAGCAACCTTCTTATGAAGGACACCCTATTTGAGTGGACGGAAGCATGCCAAAGTGCTTTTGAAAAATTAAAAAGCATGCTTGTGTCCGCTCCCATCATGCAAGCTTCGGATTGGTCCTTACCATTCGAGCTTATGTGTGATGCGAGCGATTATGCGATAGGGGCTGTTTTGGGCCAAAGAAAAGATAAAAAAAGCTCACGTCATCTACTACGCTAGTCAGACTCTTATCGGACCACAACTCAACTACTCCACCATGAAGAGGGAATTGTTAGCGGTACTTTTTTCTCTTGACAAGTTTTGCTCCTATCTTATCGGTTCCCCCATCAGTTGTTTCATCGATCACGCGGCTTTAAAATATCTCCTTGCAAAGAAAGACGCAAAGTCGCGCCTCATAAGGTGGATCCTACTCTTACAAGAGTTTATCTCTCTATGAGAGACAAAAAAGGAGTAGAAAATGTCGTACCCGATCACTTATCATGGCTTTCCTCAGACGTACCTAGTGATCCTACACCTATAGACGAGTACTTCCCGGATGAGCAACTTTTTGCCACCTCTTTTTTTCCCTGGTTTACGGATATAGTGAACTATCTTGTCACTGGAGTCGTCCCTCTCGATTGGACACCGCAAGATAAGAAGAGGTTCATTACTTGGTTGCACATGTTTTTCTATGACGATCCACTCCATTTTAAATATTGCCCAAACCAAATCATCCGACGATGCGTACCAAATGACGAAATTCCAAAGGTCATCCAATTCTGTCATTCGGAAGCATGTGGAGGCCACTTTTTAGTGAAAAAGACAACCGCTAAGATTCTCCAATGCGGCTTATACTAGCCCACAATGTTTCGGGATGTAAGTAATTATTGCAAATCTTGCGACAGGTGTCAACGAATGAGGGGGATTACCCGATGAGACATGATGCCATTATCTCCGATACTTATTAATGATATATTTGACTGCTGGGGTATTGACTTCATGGGACCTTTTCCCCCGTCTTTTGGCTACCTACATCCCAGTCACGGTATAATATGTTTCTAAATGGGTGAAAGCTATAGTTACTAAGACTAATGACAACAAGGTGGTGATAAGGTTCCTGCAGGAACACATACTTTCTCGCTTTGGTGCTCTGAAAGTGATAATCAGTGATAATAACACTCATTTTTGCAACAAGCCATTCGAGAAGCTCATGAGAAAGTATGGTGTCGTTTATAAAGTTGGAATGACATATCACCCACAAACGAATGGCTAGGCCGAGTTGGCGAATCGTGAAATCAAAAATATACTTGAGAAGACTGTCAATCCTAATCGGAAAGATTGGTCCATTCGATTGAACGATTCACTTTGGGCCTATCGTACTGCATAGAAGAACCCACTTGGAATGTCCCCGTTCCGTTTTGTGCATGAAGAACCTTGCCATTTTCCCATCGAGTTAGAGCATAAAGCGTACTGGGCCATCAAGAGGGTAAATTACGACATGGACAAAGTCGGTGAAGCTCACAAGCTTCAACTGAATGAGTTAGAGGAGATACACAATTATGCGTATGAGAATGAAAATATTTTAAAAGAACGGAGGCAACTCATGCATGATAAGATTATTCGACGGAAAGAGTTTCAACCTAGACAAAAGGTACTCCTCTATAACTCCCGGCTTCATCTATTCCCGAGTAATTTGCGATCTCGGTGGACTGGCCCATTCGATGTGAAGAGCGTATTCCCCCATGGAGCAGTGGAATTGGAAGATCCAAATGTGGGCAATACGTTCAAAGTCAATGGTCAACACCTAAGGCCATATCTATAGGTGTGCGTAGAGGATGTCAACACCATTTGGTTGTCGGACCCCGTTTACAAGGTAGAATGAGATGAAATTGAGAGGTCGTCGCACCCCCGACATGTATGGGGTGAAATCTTGTGTATCATAGATGTGATTAAGTTAGGGTCGTTAGAGTCCTAGGTTTGCGTTTTGAGAAGTTAAGGGTAAACACTAAGCACCAATTCCGAAGAGCATTTCGGGAGTTGGAGGATTCTGGAAATTCAGGGAAGACGGATCGATACGCCCTTGGACATGCGGACTGGTCCGTATGGGTGTAATTAAAAATAAAAAATAGGACACGGACCGATCCGCCCATAGGCACGTGGATCGGTCCGGTTCCTGCAACTCTACAACTCCCTAGATTTATTCCCCCAATCCATTCATCTCCCTCCATTTCGTCTCTTCCCTCTTCCCAACCCGATTTCCCTCCCAAAAACCCACCCCTTTCCCTCCCAAACCCTCCCCTCCAAAAACCTAACCCTTACCCTTTCCCCACCTATAAATACAACCCTCTCCCACCCTATTTCACCACACCTTTCACTTAACCACACTCTCTTCCTCTCTATCCCAACCTCTATTTCCACCAAACTCACCCTTCATGGCCAACCAACCACCCCCAGAAAAATACAATTCCACGTTCATCGCTGAAAGCAGGTCGCTCCCGTTCCATTCCTACGAGGAGCAACATTGGTGTCACTTCTTCTTCAGTCACGCCCGCAAGCTGTATATTAAGTGACAAGTCCTGTGGGAGGAGCTGCCTGCCAACGTCACTAACCTCTTCATCGCAAAGGGGTGGTGTCGTTCCTCAATGACACGTTTGATGCCGTTTGGACCAACGAGGTGCGATCCTTCTATGGGTCCCTCGTGCGCACCGATAATTTTTAAGCCGAGGAGTATGTTAACCAAACCCCTATCCTGTTTTCACTCGACATCCTCATTCGCAAGCTGATGGAGAAGGATGTCCCTCACCCATCCCCTTTACATTACCCCAACAACAGTCCCCCAAGACAAAGATGTTTGCATTTTCTGTATCGCACCTGGCCAACAGTGGCTCCGAGGCCCTTTTCCCGTCGGCCAACTAGACGATAAAGCGCACATCACCTTCCAAATTGTTTGCGCCAACATTCTATAAATTTCAAACGATTCCATCACATGCCCTCGTTAAGCCACCCTTGTCTAACACCTCTATGACCCACACTCCACTGTCCACTTGGCCTGCATAATATACCGAGATATTTTCCATGCCGCCACAGATGAAAAAGACGCTGCCCTGCTCCCTTATGCCCGTCTCATCTCATCTCTTCTCTCTGACTCTGGCATTCAACCACCAATCGAATTTTCGCGTCTGCCAAATCCTTTTGGATAGCTTACCCGCACCAAAAGCGCGTCAAAAGGCTATTCACCAAGCTAGACATGCCACCGCTGATGGTGACGATAGCGATGAGGAGGAATCCGCCGACGATGAGGTGGTAGCGGATGACGTGAGCATGGCCTAGGGCGAGGAGCCCGAATACGTGGAAGAGGAGGATTCCGACTATGAGCTTCCGGGAGGCCACATTGATGTGCGCATCTCTGCGCTTGAAACATAACTTTCGGGGTTCATAGCGCACGATGTTAATAGGGAGGAGGAGCAACGCGCTTATAGGCGCGACACGAGCATGAGGCATAGGCTTCAAGCTCAAATGTTTGAAATGTCCTTCAATGCCCCTCACCCGTCCTACTTTTATGACCCCTATGACCCAAATGCCCCCAGACCCTCAAATCAGCCCCCTTTCTAGTTTGTGGTTATTTAAGCTATCACTGTATTCCTTTTTCCACAGTTTGTATATTTTATCTTATTAATGGAGTTTGGACCTTTTATCTCTTGTTATGTGCTTGCTTTCTCTCTTTCTTTTTTTTTTGCATTATTTGCACTTTGCTTCTTGCTTTTCATCTCTCCATAAGTTAGTTTTATTTTTCATCTCTTTTGCCTCGGGATGATGCCAATGACTAAGTTAAGGGGGGGGGGGGGGGGGGTATGCTTGAGTTTTTATCACGAAGTCCAAATATGCAATAAAAAAAAAATCTTAAAAAAAGTCAAAAACATTTTTTTAAAATAAATAAAAATTGGAGTTTAAAATTTTCAAAAATCTCATTAAAATTAAATTTACAGTCTCAAATTGTAAAAATCAAGTTCACCAAGACGAAATTGATAAAAAATGAAAATTGTGCGAAAAATTGACGATTTTACGATTAAGTGTAGAGATTAACTAACCCGGTGAGATTTCAAACCTATCATTTTTATGAGTTTAAAAATCAATTCGAGTTAATGGTTAACTCAAGATTCTTTTCAGCATTTTTTTTAAAGTCGTTGATGATCTATATTCCTTTGTTTTGATCGGTTATGGAAAATATGTGAGATGTTGTCTCGAAAAGCACGCTAAATATAACTCTAAACTTAAACTAATCTCGAGACTCATATGGTAAAGCATTTAGCAATTTGGACAATGAATTAGGCCCTCGTTTGTCACCCAAAACTATTGGCAAAAAAAAGTCATAAAAAATTAACCTTTTTGCAACCCAGTTGGAGCCTAATAATTTTTTTCCTTTTCGTTTGATAACCCGAAAAACCCAATTAGCCCGGAATTGTGAAAATCGAATATTCATCAAATAAAGTCCGAAAAGTGCATAAGAAGGGGCAAGGAAAAAAAAATAGAAGAATGCTCAACAAAAATAGCAAGAAAAATAAAAATAAAATAAAAATAGAAAAAAGAAAAAAGAAAAAAGAAGAGAAAAATGAGCAAAAGTCTCCCCCCAAAGCACTAATGAATATCATAAGGAAAGTTTTCCAATTTCGAAGTTCCTAACCATTCCCATTTTACCCAATATACCTTATAACCCGATAAAGTCCTAACTGAGTCCGAATTGCAAAAATTGGTTACTGCATGGAGAGTATATAACAAAAGATGATAAAAGGGATTAAAAGTGTAAAGTAAAGACAATGTTGCCCGTTTCCTTATAACTGTAATCCAATGAAGATATCTTTTCACCTCAAATATCCCATCTTTCTATTTGTGTACGTGCATTTGTGTTCCAATATGATTACTCTTTATATCACGTATATCGAGAGAATAACCACAATCCGAGTGATTCGTTTGTGAGGGTATGCCGTGAGAATTTGAATCAAAACGAGTTTTCGAATAAGTAATGTGATGATCAATTGGTGGAAATCCACGGTAAAATTTTCGGCTTTGCACACGTACACTATGATTTGATACTCCTGAATTGAATTGATGATGATTATTTTCTGGAAAATTTTGAATTATACAATTTTGTTTATTTGAGTTGCTTTGAGTCGAATTTTGTGGGTATATTCATTGCAAACCCTTACGAGATATAACTCGTCCTTCTAGGGTAACCTAGGGGTTTGAAGGCTTGTTGCATACGCTAAATGCAAACGCTTGCCCGCGAAAGTGGTATTCTATCCAAATAATTTGATAATCACGTGTGAGTTTTAGCTGAATCCTTTTACATTACTCTGGATGCGCAAAGTGCTAAGTTAGGGGGGGTTTGATTAGGCAGTAATTCTTCCAAAATTATTCCCTAATTTAGTATCTTTTAGCATCCCAAATAATGTAAATGCTCTTGAATTATCTCGTTTCTATGCTACCGACCCCTCTACATAATATTATAAGTTTTGTACTTTTTCCAGGTCATTTTACAGGTACTTATTGCTAAGGAAAGAAATGAGAAAGTCAAAGCAAAAGAATAAGTCAAAGAAGAAAAGTCAAAAGGGCAAAAGCATAATTTCCATCCTAAATCTAGAATAAGACCCAACATGAAAGTTGAAGATCTCAATTCAACGAGTGCATATGAAGAAATGGGGTCCAATTCCGAGTTCGAGGGAAGAAGTTACGGGGTTCTAAAGATGCAAGATATTGAAGAGAAATTAAAGAGAATTTAAAGACCAACTGTGGACCGATCCGTTTTCCAGAACAATAAGACTGGTCCGAACCCTCAAAACCCACTGGCAAAAATCACATAGCCGACTGATCCTATTTCAAGAAAAAAGGACCGATCCGGATCCTTATCACTCACTGGAAAAATTGACAAGGCGGACCGATCCTATTTCCCCCCAAAAAAGATCGATGCGGATTTGAATATGGACCGATCTGCCACTGAAGGCCAGGACCGGTCTTCAGAGGATAAACTTGATTTTCTTGTTCCGATTTTAGAGTTTGATTCAGCTACAACTCCGGATTTTACATGATTTATTTAACCTCTAGTGATTGTTAGATAAAGGGTTAGAACTTTTACTTTTTTTAGTTTTAGTTTTAGTTTTTAGGGAAAAAAACTCTCTCACCTGTGTTGCAAACCCTAGTTTTGAAGATTGATTAAGGATTTCAGGTTTAGTGAATGCAAGTAATTTCGTTTCATTTAATTTATTCACTCTTTTACTTAATTAATTAATTCTCAATTCTTAGTTGATATCTCAAATTAGCCAATCATGATTTCTTTTAATTCTAGAATATTTTCCTTCACCTAGTTATGTCTGGCTAAATTTTTTAGGGTTGGGGTGCATGAACCCCACCCGATGTGATTCGACATAATGGAAATAGGTTTTTGAATTGAATTTTAAAGAAATCGTGTTGCGTAGCTAACGCAACCATCGTAGGACTTTTGATCTCGTTTGCCCTAGATAATCGGAATGCTTAAGAGTACAACGAGCGCGTGGTTAATGCGACACTCCTTTGTTCTTACCTTTGATTTTGTATGATGTGGGCTACGATCTTTCATATACGAAATGCTTAGGATTAATAAAGACCGGGTTCCTCGTAAATTCTAATTCCGAAGTCTAGTATCCTATTGGGTGAATTACTAGGGTGTGGGGGATTGTAACCCAACCTCTCGTTCTCAATTGCATTTAATTTTATTAATAGCTTGCCATCCATCTTAGGTTAATTAACTCTTGCATTTCATTTATTAACAGCTTAGTCAGTCCTTAATTTGGATACACATTTAGTTGTATTAAATCTCCCATTCAAATCACATTTTTGTTTCTTTTAGGGTCAAGTTAGGATTCATGTTCTTTCCAGCGTCGTCGTGATTTCATCGTCCTATTTCCCTGAGGACTCGACCCTGACTTATCGAGATTATTACTTGAGCGATAAGCTTGCACTTAAGCCTACATAACACGCACATCAGTCACATTTATGGTCGCGTCAGGCCACTCCCGGGTCCGGGAGTTGACTTCGGGTCAAACGGGGTTCGGTAGCACTCGTCGATCCTTTAAACGGGAGATTATCAGACGGTAATGGATTGTTCGTCCAAACCGTAAGTGAGAATCACGGACAGGATGAACCATTGCAAAGGTTATGCGAGATACTTTGACGTTTCAAAGATCTTCACTCGGTTCAGAGAGTTAACTTTGGTCAAACGGGGTCTAAAAAATGCCTGGGGACTCTTCGGAGTAAAACGAGTCGTTCATCTGTACCATATGGATGATTCGTACACGGGGCAAGCCGTTGGAAAGCGTATGCAATGCCCTTAAAATATTCATTTAGTCTTTTTTGAGTTGAAGAGTTGACCTTGGTTAAACGGAGCCCTAGAGTTCCCGGCGGCCTCCAGATTAGTTTTTTGGGGGAAACATATCGTTCATCTAAATGGTTATGTCGTTTCACGCATGAGGCAGACCGTTGGAAAGGGGTTTCGATGTTCGTTCGTTCGATTGGATATGCCGATTTGTGCACGAGGTGGATCGTTGGAAAGGGTATTCAGGGCTTTTCTAAGATTCATTGAGATTTAACTTTGCTGACAGAGCTGATTGGAGTTAAATAGGGCTCGGGTACGCCTGATGGACTCTAGATGTGTACTTAGAGTATGATCTAGAGTTTTTAGTGAAAAGGAGAGGTGTTAGGGACCTTAGGAAAGACATAGGAAGTCCTAGATATGGTATTTACAGAGCCCCTCGACGTGTGAGCTCGGAATAAGTGACAGCCATCGAATAGACACCACATGATATTTTGGGAAAGAGGTCGATTTTATGGACCTAAGGGATGAGGGTGATCGATTTAGAGGGTCAAAGTCGATTCTGAGGACCTGAGGTAATGATAGGGATGAACGATTCTCCGGTCCGAGGTTAATTTTAAGGACCTTAAGTAGGAGCAACCAAGTCAGAGGGTTGAGGTCTATTCTGAGGACCTAAAGTAAAGGGCGATCAATTTTGGGGGCCGATGTCAATTCTGAGGATCTTAAGTTGAGAATGACTAATTTTAAGGGTCGAGGTCAATTATGAGGAGCTTAAGTTGGAGTGACCAATTCTGTGGGTCGAGGTCAATTACGAGGACCTTAAGTTGGGTGCGAACAATTCCGAGGGGTGAGGTCAATTATGAGAACCTTAAGTTGGAGCGACCAATTCTGAGGGTCGAGGTCAATTCTGAGGACCTTAAGTAGGAGCGACTAATTATGAGGGTCGAGATCAACTCTGAGGACCTTAAGTAGAGGCGACCAATTCTGAGGGTCGAGGTCAATTATACGAACCTTAAGTTGGAGCGACCAACTCTGAGGGTCGAGGTCAAATTCTGAGGGCCTTAAGTAGAAGGCAACCAATACTGGGGGTCTAATTCAATTCTGAGGACCTTAAGCAGAGGCAGTCAATTATGAGGGTCAAGGTCAATTCTAAGGACCTTAAGTAGAGGGCGACCAATTTTTGGGGTCGAGATCAGTTCTGAGGGCCTTAAGTAGCAGGGAGTAGCTCTCCTGCAGAATTTCAGTTTGAGACTCCACTAGGGAGGAGACATTTTATTTGTGGATTATGTCCTTTTGAGAAGATCATAAAAATCTAAGTTTGATAATCCTACTTGGGGAAACAATTGATGACTTAAGGCTTTGAGATTCCGCTAAGGACTGTGTTATTGGGGATAACATGTTTGGTTAGGGCTTCTCGCTCTGCTGAGGAAGCATTTAACTTTTTTTAATGAAGTTTCGAGATTTCGCTGGGGAGTGGTAGCGAGTTTTAAGGATGCGGGTGCGCTAATTTTTAGGGTTTTAAACTGGGGTAAAATATGGTATTAATCTAACTGGGGGCTTGGATAACTTGAAAAATGCTTTTCTTGGTGAATAAATTTTCTAAAATCTATTTGGTAATTTTTGGGGAGTTTTTTAAAATTTTCTAGCATTTTTGGGGAAATTTTAGGGGGGTTACCGATCGACAGGTTGCAGAGGTTACCAAACGACAGTGGCATGGTCTTTTGGACTGCCTTGCTAAGGGGAATGGATAGTGTCGATCAGCTGGTGTCAGGGGGCTACCGATCGGCATATCCCTTAGCCTTCTATAAAAAGGGGCGAGTTCTCCTCTAGCTTCAAGATTTTTTTTATCTTCTGCCTCTTTCTTCTATAATTCATTCATGCGTTCTTTCTTCATTTCAATTTAGAAAATAACTGATTTTTCTAGTCGTGAGACCCATATGGCGCGGCTAGATGTTGATAACTGGGCACACTTGGAGTGGAGGGCTAGGGTGCCTTTAGTGTTAGACAACGCGAATGCCTTTGATCTGTTTGGGCCTTTTGCCCATGAACAGACTCTTTTGCCTGAGCTTGCGCACCATCGATCGTCCAGGGTGAGGAACCCTGATGGTTATGTAAATACTGCGTGACTTTTGGTAGTCTTTACGATTTTGTTTTACATTTTCTTATTTCTTAAAATTTTGACAAAAGGTTTATTCTTTCACTCTGACAGACTGACATTGCTGCACGAGTCTTCGCTCTCGAGGGATGACGGGGTTTAGAGACGTGTGAGAGAAACTTTCTCTGGTGGTGCACCGGGTGGTTTCTTCATCGGGGTTCGATAGTCTGGTGTCTACAATGGATGAGATGCCTCATTCTACGGAGGCTCTATGCACTCTGGGGGAAAAGTGGAGGGATACTTCCCATACCATTCATTTGGGTTTTGGGAATATGACAGTGACTCCCATTGATGTACAACAACTGCTGAGGATAGACTATGAGGGAACCCAGATAGAGGTGGATCACACACTAAGGATGACATCCGCGGTGGTGGAGGCGACGTTGGGTGATGTTGAATGGATAGTCTTAGGGGAATCGATTCGTATATATCTTCTTTGGGAGGTTTTATTGAGTCGATAGGTAGACGAGACTGACGGGCTGCAGGTTCGGCAGATGGCCCATTTATTCTTTTACGTTAGGAGGATTTTTAATGTTGTCGAGGGGTGACGTCGTCCATTTATGTTTTTTATAATATCCCTCTCTTTGACTTGGGGAGCCTGACTTTGGCGACCCTTTATTCATCTTTAAATGCTTTCAACCGTGCTACCGACAGACTTTTACTGGAGCCACATATCTATTGGAGGTATTCTTTTTTTGCATTTTTTCCTTTATGCATTTTTCCTTTTATTTTCTCTTTGATTCCTTGTGCTTTCTTTTGATTGATGACCCCTGTCCGTTGCATACATGGTTCTATGACGTAATTGAGCCCATTGCCCATTTGATTGGTTTGCTGGATGAGCCGGTGGGAGCCTTTTACCGGATGTACCGGTGGCGGAAGTCCAACCGATTATTGAGGCGGTCTCTCTCCTTGGCGGCGGTGCATCAGGTCTTGAATGATCTGATGAGTGACAGGGTTATCTCTTCTTTTCTCTTTTGAATTTTCCTTTTGGCATTTTCCTTTGTGAAAGTACTGACTTCATCTCATCTTGGTAAAAATGTCGGTTACCTTCTATCGATGGGGGACGGCCATCCAACATACAGGGGTGATTGAAGGGAATGCGCAGATGCGCTGACTGCTGGCATACGAGTTTGGCTACTCCTGGTATCTGGGTGACAGAGTGGTTAGGAATATTGAGGAGGGCGAGGTAGCAGTCCCACCAGTAATGCCTTCAAGATATATAAGGCAAGTGCGGGAGATGCCTAAGGATACTCGGGTGGCGGCGATGATCAACATGCCTTATTCTCTGTACATGGACACGGTGACGATGTACGCCTACTTCAATTTTGTGATGAGCTGTTTGATGTCGTCATATATTTATGAGGTGGTGAATATGCCTCCGCCTCCTACAGCTTTCGATATGGGTACTAGTCGGCCACTGGGGTATGCCCACAGAGCGGGTGGTGCGTCGATGTCATCGACGGTGGCAACTCGGAGGTTCCATTTCTGTGGCTTGCTCCTCTCTCTTACAATATCAGATTGTCTGGGAGAGGATCAATGAGTATGCTGCATTTCCCCAACGTGATGAACCCAGAGGTGTTGGGGTTGACTGAGGATGTTCTCCAGCCAGTGGTATAACTTTGTTCTTTGTCTTTTATTTTCCTGATTGACTCTTTGCCGCAGACTGATTGATTTGACTTTTTCATTTTTCTTACAGTATGTTCGGGTGTCGTCTACCTGAATGAGGGACATCCGAGATTGGGTAGCTTCCATGACCGCTCATATTCGGGAGCCGATCTCGATTCCTTTTTATTATGTGCCATTTTCTACGTCTGAGGAGGGATCTGGATCGGGTAGTGGAGGCTCCTCAACTCATCGCAGGGGGAAGCGCCTGCATCGTAGGGATCGGGGATCCTAGGATACAGAGAGAGAAAGCAAAAAGAAAGTTGAGAGAGAAAGTGTGGGGGGATCAGGCTTAGTCCCGTTGTTTTTCTTCTTTTCAACAAAAAGGTGTAATGATAGCAATATATATGAAATGAATGGTTTTTTATTTATTTATCTTGCTTTGAATGACTTAATCTACATGCATTTTTTACTTTGTTTGCTGAGACCGTAAAAAGGATTAGAATTATTTTAAAAGATAATTTATTTTAAAATATGATACATTAAAAATATAAGGAGAGGAAAATTCTGAATTCTTTTATAATAAAAATGATTTTTATTGAGTTTTTTATTTTGACAAAAAAGGAAAAAGGGAATAAAAATGGGGGGATACCGATCGTCATACCCCTTGTCCTGCCAATCGATGGGTCAGTCTAGTCCAATCACCCCAAGGTTTTGATTGCACGTTCTTCATCCATTTTGTACTTGATGGGTTAGGGTTTCATCTAGATTTTGCAGGACCTTTGTTTTTAGCCAAGTTTTTCAAGTATAAAAAAGGGTTTACGGTGGAGAGTTTTTCTTTACCCATCCATATCTTCTTTCTCTTACGTATTTCTTACTTTTTGTCTTGTTTCTTCAAAAATGTCTCTTCACATAAGTGATGAATTTGCCTCTTACCTCGATAATTTAGAGGCTATGTGCTCATACAACGTAGACTATGACGCCTTTAAACTGCATCGGGTTTCCTTGTGGTGCAACCGATCCATTGACTGAAGCATTTTTATGGCGACGGTACAATTCTGATACCCCGAGAATCATTTTGTTCATTTTGGCTTGAACAAAGTTTGCCCAATTTATAAGGAATGGGGGTAAATCCTATCATGGAAGTGGATATGCTCGAATTGTCTCAGCTTCCTCAGGCATTATTGGCAGAATCTCTCCATATCTCACCCTTGGCGACTCGATCTTTGGTTAGTGGAGAAATGATCTCCCTCTCGAGTGTAATGTATTTCGTGCATCTGCGAAATATTAATGATGCAGGCTACACCTGAGCCGTCGCCCTTGGCTTAACTTGAAAGTTATTGTTCGAATCTGGCAGCTTATTGATGGACCCTTAAATAACTGCCATTACTGTATGGATGCCATATCATCGCAATCATGCGACGGTGGTACTGGGAGAGACTCTAATTGGTTTAGATGATTCGCGAGAAAGTCAATCTGATTTTCTAAGAGGTAGCCCAGTTATGTTGTTCTTGGATGTAAGGATATAAATTTCCAATTGAGTCCATGTATTGTTTTGACTTAACTCCGTGAACAAAACTGTGTTTGTAATATATCATAGGAAGATTTTATTTTGTCACGATCCCACTTGGTCTATGACGTATTGAAGAAATTGAAGACGTTGCGGCAAAGATTCAAAGAATTAATCTTACCGAATTTCAATTGGTGCAAGTTTATTTGTCTTCAAGTTTATTGCATTCCGAGATCACACAGGTATGAATGCGTATAATTAATGGTGCTCGAAATTATTTTTATAAAAGATAAGGATGTAATTTTATAAGAAAAATATTTTAAAATGTTTTTAAAATGTTTTAAACGTTTTACACTACGTTTTATTCTGATAAGCTCGAAAAAGAGTTTGACTTAATTGGTTCTCTTTTTGAAGAGACGTTTTAAAGAAAAAGTCAAAATAACACGCGCGTCGTTCAAACGACATCTTGGCTCATTCGAGTGAGATAGCCATGTCGCGCGAATGATAGGCCAATCTCGTTCGAGGGACACTGTTTTTTAGGCAATCATGTTTTCCTATTTAAAGCATGGTTTCATTAGAATTTACGAGTGTGCATTTTGGAAAAAAGAATTTACGATTTAGAAACCTATTTGCACATGTTTTTCTAAGGTTTCAAAGCTTAAACACATCCTTAGAGTTTGCAAAGATACGAGTTATCATTCCTATATGTTTATGTGATCTTGCTACACCAAGAAGTTTTGTTCCATACTTGAACATCTGGGTTTTGCGGTGAAGAAAAGATAAGGACTTCTTGTTCGATATCATAGACGTATCAAAGCTATTCGGTGGACACCGAGACATATGTGGACGCTTGTGTTATGGACAGGTATCGTGGAAGAAGGACTTTATGCGTGGGCACTGTGAAAGGAGTGGTTAAAGATCAGAAGAGCATCAAGACCATTGGGGATCGAGTCGTTGAGTGAGTCTTTTGTCTATTCGTTGTAATTCCATATTCATAGTGATTGTCTGGCTTGGGCCGTCCAAGGTTGTTTTCCCGTCTTGGATTTTTTCCTCGTACATTCGGCATTGTGAGTATTCTTTACTTTACTTTAATTGCTTTAATCACTAGATGCATGTTTAGGATTAATCATGATAAAAATGGTTTAAAGTAAGAATTATTTTTTCACAACTTGGTTTGGTGCACATTAAAAGTTGGATAATTTTTTGGTGAAAATTGGTTTGATTTGAAACACACGAATAAGGACCACCCCTTTCAAATTGGTATCAGAGCTAGAAAACATAATTTATTTGTTTTGTGATCCCGTGTATTTTCAAAGATGAATTTTAAAAATAACAAACTTTTTCGAACTCCTATTTTTTATGGCACTAATTACACTTATTGGAAGATGAGAATGAAAAGTGCATTAAAATCTATTGATGAGCGTGTGTGGCTAGCAGTTGAGAAAGGTTGGACACCCCCTGTCACTATCTTAGGTGAGGTCATTAATTTAAAGCCTGTCGTGTCATGGACCAAAACTAGACATAGACTTTCATAATACAATTCAAAGGGTTTGCACGTTATTTCTTCACATATCACCCCAGAAGAATATAATAGAGTTATGACTTGTGAAACGTCAAAAGAGGCTTGGGATATTTTGGCACTCACTCACGAGGGCACTAGCACGGTTAGGGCGTCAAAACTTCAAAATCTTACTACACAGTTTGAGACCATTAGGATGTTAGAGAGTGAGACTTTTGATGAGTTTTATGCTAGGTTGTCCAAAATTGTCAACTCGTCATTTAACGTAGGTGAGAAAATTCCTGACAGCCGTGTTATTACGAAAATCCTTAGGTCATTGCCTAGTAGGTTTGATGCGAAAGTGACTATTTTAAACTCCTTGAGTAAGTTAGAGTCGACGAAACTAGAAGAGATTGTAAGTGACTTACAAACTTATGAAATCGACATGATTACCTCCAAGAAAGTGCCTAAGAAAGAAAAGGGTATTGCTTTGAAAACCCAAAAGGAGGAAATTAAAGTTTCAAATTTCGATTTCGATTCCGATTCCGATTTTGAGGATGTTGCTTTGTTGGCAAAGAAATTTTAAAAATTTATTAAATTTCAAAAGCAATCGAAAGATGCCATGAAGTTTGAAAAATTCAAGAACAACAAAGTTGATCCCACCTCTAAGGATAAGTTTGAAAAACCTAAGAGAGATGAGTTGGATAAGTGTTTTGGGTGTGAGGGGTACGGTCATAAAGTTAAGGAGTGTCCCATTAGACTTAAGAAGTTTGGTTCCCATTGTATATAGTGCCACCTTAAGTGATAGTGATCTGGAAGAGGGAGAGAGTTCCCCCATTAATCATAACTTTATTGCGTTTATGGCATGTCATGTGAATGATGATGATTCTCGTGTGAATGACACTTTCGAGGAGATTTTGAGTGAATCCCATGTTAGTGAGGGAGAAGAGAGTGACAAGGAGGAGGTAGATCTGAAAGAATTGCAAAATGCGTTTAATAAGTTGTATGCCGAAACAGTGAAGGTGAAAAGGGCTAACTCTAAATTGCAAGCTAAGTTGAATGAGCGTGCCATTGAAAATAATGATAGTTTGATTGAGGATCTTAGGGCACGAGAGAAGAATCTTAGGGAGAAATTAGAGTATGTCGAGGGTAAGAGAGATAATCTCCGTGGTTTGATGGAGTCTTTGAAAAAGGAGATTTTAGAGTTTGAGGAGTTTAGGCATTTGCTCGAGTCTAGGATTCATGAGTTGGAAGAAAGATTGAGAGACTCGTCTGAGTTAAGTTTGATTTGGAGGCTAGATCGGAGAAGTTAGATAAGATCTTAGGCACCGTCCAAATTAAGGGAGATAGGGGAGGTATATGTTTTGATGAGAGAGTTGTTCCCATTCCCCCCGCATGTGTGAGAAACACTAGGAATGTTTGAAACGGTCCACATATAGGTAATCATTCCCACCATCGCTACACTTTCACGTTTTGTGGTACGAAAGGTCACCTTAGGCGTTATTGTTATGACCTTAGACAAGCTCCTATGAAGTTTAGGAATAAAGTTGCCCCGGTTCCCCAAACCCCTATGCGTCGTTTTACGCCTACTTGGGTTAAGAAATCAGATTTAGTGGCTTTGGGAATAAAACTTCATGATTCTCGTTTGGTTGCACTTGATTCTTCCCATGCTAAATCTAAAGGATGATAGTGTTGCCTTGTTTGTCATATGTTTATATGCTTCATGATATATTCATTGCTAGTATAATGACTTGTGTTTCATTTTGTATTATAGTTTTCATTTGTTTGAGTCCTATTGAAAAAATACAAAAAGATTTTATTTTTGAGAAAACTTTTGAAAAACCAAAAAGATTTTGCCTTTATTTGTGTCAAAATATGTTTGAAAAGCCAAAAAGATTTTTGTTTTTTTGTTTTTGAGTTTACATGTTTGATGTGGCATATTGGTGTGCTTGGACCCCCATCGTTTCATTATCCATGTGGCTAGGACATTTGGTCATTATTATCGATGCTTATAATGATCTTAACCATTGTTTATATAGGGTTGTTTCGAAGTTGATATGCATTTTGATTCGACTTTGTATATATGCCAACATTTTACACGTGCACGAGTTTATATGGATGTTTGACTTCACTTACATATTTGAATTTAGTGAGGCGTTCTTATCTCAATCTTGTCATCTATGCGTAAGTAGACTTAAAGATAAATGTGCATGTAAGAATCATTTATCGCGAGGATTTGAATTGGTACCTAATTGAAAAAATGATGAGTGATTTACTGGAAAGCGCTGCGAGAGTTCAAAATTAACTCGTCGTGAAAGCCACCGTTTAAAAAAAAGCCCAAGAGAAAAAGCAATATGCTAAGAAAAAGGGCCAATAATATTTTCTCTAAGTTGAGAATGCTAGAAACCTCAAAAGAACTTGAAAAAGTATGTTTATGAGGGAGTTTGGTTGGAGAAAATTAAACGAGTTTGCACAACTAATCCTAATGTTGAAACATTGCAATTTGATGCTATTGTTTGTATAATCGTCAAAATTCTGGATTTGTGTGCATGTAGTATGTTTAGCTCATTAAGCTCACACTTTAATTGTCATATGGCTATGATACAGTTTGATGATTTATCGCTATTAATTAGAGCTTCTTGATCTTTTCGATGTGTTAGAATTATGACTCATTTATTGTAGTTTCACGACTATACATTCCATGTCCATGTTTGAGCACATAAGTATGTAACTCGCATTGTTAGGTTTTATGCGTTTTTGCATTTTATGTTAAAAGCTTACTGTTTTAGCACTGTTTTGCTGCTGTTAGGCCCTTCCTATAATTTTTTTCTAATTTTTTTTTCACTGGGTAAAAATATATGATATTTCTGGGAATCTGGGAAAATTTGGCCTGTCGCGAGAACTCGTTCGAAAGACATTACCATGTCGCGAGAAGTCTCGTTCGAGTGACGTCCTCATCTCATTTGAGCGACGTCCCTGGCTCGTTCGAACGATAGTCTGGGATTTTTGCTTCTTTCTTGTTTGCAGCTCCCTGGTTATTGTGGTATATCTTTTGGAACTACTGGAAGCTTTCTGAACTAACTGATTTATATGCAGGTTATACTGTCTCATATTTATATTTTGCATATGATTTAGTTTATCACACCTATTAGTTTGCTATATTCTTTGTGTGAACACAAATTTGTCATTTATTGATCATATTTAGCTGGTTGTTTCATGATTATCTAGCGATTTTTAATAGGTATACTCTCTTGGTAGATACTTGATTGATTCGTTTATCTTTTCACTGGATTGTTTATTCGAGACAAAAAGGGGAAGAGATTTATTGAGATTTATTGAGCATGTTTTTTATTAAATATTTTACAAATTGGTATTACAAATTGGTATCATTTTGTTACTCAATTGTTTATCAAATGATTTTTCAGAGTTTATTCATATTAGTATCTATTGTAAAATTGGTATCATTTGGATATATATATTAGTTTCATTTGTTCCTCCACACTTCATTGGGTATTTGTTTGTCTGTTTCATGTATCTAGGTATGCTTTAGAGATTCGAGATTTCAAGTCTACATCACATCCAGACAATTCATGCTTGTCGGTGTTACATATACTAGTTCCTGTCCTGTAGTTTTTTACTTTGGGTTTATGGGATGGGATTTAGGCGTCATACGGCCCGACTTAGGCATTTTACGGGTTTAGTTTTGTCCCGGACTAGTCAAAGGGGGAGATTTGTAAGGATATAAATTTTCAATTGAGTCCCTGTATTGTTTTGACTTAATTTTGCGAACAAAACTGTGTTTGTAATATGTCATGGGGAGATTTTATTTTGTTACGGTCCCACTTGGTCTATGACGTATTGAAGAAATTGAAGACGTTGCGGCAAAGCTTCAAAGAATTAATCATACCGAAGTTTAATTGGTGCAAGTTTATTCGTCTTCAAGTTTATTGCATTGTGAGATCACACAAGTATGAATGCATATAATTAATGGTGCTCGAAATTATTTTTATAAAAGATAAGGATGTAATTTTATAAGAAAAAATATTTTAAAATGTTTTAAAAGTGTCATAAACGTTTTACACCACGTTTTATTCTGATAAGATCGAAAAAGAGTTTGACTTAATTGGTTCTCTTTTTGAAGCGGCGTTTTAAAGAAAAATTCAAAATGACACGCGCGTCGTTCAAACGACATCTCGACTCGTTCGAGCGAGATAGCCATGTCGCGCGAACGACAGACCAATCTCGTTTGAGCGACACTATTTTTGAGGCGGGCATGTTTTCCTATTTAAAATGTGGTTTCGACAGAATTTATGAGTGTGCATTCCGAAAAAAATAGTTTATGATCCAGAAACCTATTTGCACATATTTTTCTAAGGTTTCAAAGCTTAAACACAGCCTTAGAGTTTGCAAAGATCCGAGTCATCATTCCTATATGTTTATGTGATCTTGTTGTACCAAGAAGGTTTGTTATATACTTGAACATCTGGGTTTTGCGGTGAAGAAAAGAAAAGGACTTCTTGTTCGACATCGTAGATGTATCAAAGCCATTCGATGGACACCGAGATATACGTGGACGAGTGTGTTGTGGACAGGTATCGTGAAAGAAGGACTTTCTGCGTGGGTACTGTGAGAGGAGTTGTTGAAGATCAGAAGATCGTCAAGACCCGTGGGGATCGAGTCATTGAGTGAGTCTTTTGTCTGTTCGTTCTAATTTCACATTCATAGTGATTGTCTGGCTTGAGCCGTCCGAGGTTGTTTTACCGTCTTAGATTTTTTCCTCGTACATCCGACATTGTGAGTATTATTTACTTTACTTGCTTAATCACTAGATACATGTTTAGAATTAATCAAGATAAAATTGGTTGAAACTAAGAATTGGTTTTTCACAACTTGGTTTAGTGCACATTAAAAGTTGGATAATTTTTTGGTGAAAATTGGTTTGATTTGAAACACACGAATAAGGACCACCCTTTTCATTAGGGTTGTGTGAGAAATTCCATTTGGCGATCCCCACTGAATATCCCTTGGAAGTTGTGCCGAATTTTTTCACCCGTTATTTCATCAATTTTTGCACCGAACATCAAGAACTAGGTAAACTGGTTTGTGGAGTAAGGGGCTTGATGTTTGCGCTAGTCGGTATCCTGGTGGAGGGAGACGCGGCCTATTCTAGAACTGGGGGAGTACTAGTATGTTCGGTTAGTTGGCTTTCGACACACTTATTTTTATTTTCCTTCGCGGCTCCTACGTCAAATCGGATGGGAGCAGATCGTGCCTTCACATGTTCCAAACTTCTTCCATGTGGAGGATTTAACAGAAGGCATGCACATGCGGTTAGGATCTTTATGGGGGAATCGTCGGCCATCGACCTATCCTTCCCAGTATGTTGGAAGAGTTTAACATGTTTCTGGAACTACATGAAATGGTTGTGGAGGAAGGTAGTGGCTAAGATGTTGGCCGATGAGATCGGGCATAAATGGCTTGTGAGAGGCGTAGTGATTTTTCCCAGACTGTTCCGAACTTACCATTCCATGGAGAGCCTTTGGTATTCAATCTAGACAGGAAAAGTTTGGGGGCCTCAATATGTAGATGATGATGGAGCTGGTTCCTCTGGTAGATGTGTGTAGGGCCTTTTGTGAAGCTAGTGTTTTTGGTGCTTATGTGAAGCTTTTGTGTGTTTAGGGTTGGGTATTTATGAGTTTTGGTTTGGTTTTATTTTTAGGACAACTAGGTTGGCGGGGGTAGTTGTTTGACTTCTTCCTTGATATTTCCTATAATTGTGTCGGATTTTCCCAATTATGGAATAAAAAGGATTTTAATTATATTATTGTGCCTTTTAATGAGTTTTGCATTTGAATTATCTATACCAATTGTTAGGCATATATAATCCTTTTGTTTATATAAATGATAAAATGAACTGTCGTTCTCGGAGATAAGAAGAGAATAACATTTATGAAAAAAAAGGGACCGTGCCCATTTAAAGCGTATGAGCTGCCTACGTACCTCTTGGGGTTTTGAAGATACTCTGATTTTCATTTTGAAAGCAAAAAGGGTTTTTTATAGGATAAGGCCTCACGTAGTTCTGAGTAGAGGGAAATGAAGATTTTTTTAGAATAGAAGGGAAATGAGAGGAGTCTTAGCGCGCCGAGATTTCGGACTAAGGGTAAATTTTCTTAAGACGGTTCAGGTTGACTCGACAGACCATCTCTTCTCCATAAAGTTCGGTGAGCATAGCGACGCCACTGAATAGGATCTTCTTCACAATGTAGCTGCCACTCCAATTTGGCTTGAATTTTCCTCTAGGGTCCCAAACGGGCTCTATGATTTCTTTAAGGGCTAAGTCCCCTTCTAGGACACCGCGATCCTTAACTCTCTTATTAAAGGATCGTGCTATCCAGCGATGTTACCCTTGTATATGATATAGAGCCTTTAACCCCCTTTCGTCTAAGAGTGACAACTCATCAAGACGGTTCTGATTCCACTCTTCTTCGTTGACTTTTCTTTCAAGCATGACACGTAGTGAAGGTATTTCCAGCTCAATGGGTAAGACTGCTTCCATGTCATATCTCAGAGAGTAAGTGGTAGCCCCAGTAGATGCTCGTATTGAAGTATGATATCCCCAGAGGGCGTAAGGATTCGATCGGACCAATATTGGCAACTCAGTCATCTTACTGATGATTCTTATAAGGTTTTTATTGGCGGCTTCAATTGCACCGTTGGTTTGAGGTCGGTAGGGAGAAGATTTGTGTCTCTGGATCCTATACTACCAATTCTGTGACTTCTGCCTCGAAATGTAACCCGTTGTCTGATACTAGGTCATGAGGGACCCCATATCGGTAGATGATATTCTTTCGAATAAACTTAGACACCTTTTTAGCAGTTTGCTTCGACCTATTTGTATTTGGTGAAGTAATAAATGGCAACTAAGATGAACGCATGCCCGTTTGAGGTTTTAGGTGTAACTTTCTCTATGATATCAATAACCCACGTGGAAAACTGTTAGGGAGAGGTCATGCTATATAATTCTTGTGGAGGCAAGTGCTGGTGATTAGAAAATTATTGGCATTTATGACATTTTCGAACATAAGCAGTGCAATCCTGAACCATGGTAGTTCAACATTAATCCTGTCGAATAATCTTCTTGACGAGCATATGGCCATTCATATGGAGTTCGCATTCCCCGTTGTAAATCTTCTGCACCATCTCTTCAAGGTCATTCCCAGCGATGCAGTGTAAGTGGGTTCCATCAAAGTTTCTTTTGAACAGTGCTTTATCGCAGACAATGTACTATGCAGCCAACTTGCGAAGGGTTGCTCGGTCTTTCTTGTTATAATCTTGGGGATTCCTACCGTGCTTGAGGAGGTGCCAAATGTTATAGTACCAACATTCAGACATATCAGGATCTTCTTCAATGACTAGTTCGATGTGGTAGCAGTGGGTTGGTTTAGCTTGCTTTTAGTTTAGGAAAAGGACAATCGTTATTACCTCGAGCAAGTCGGCCATGAAGGCCGAGGTAGCAAGGGCATCGACCAAGTTATTCCTTACTCGTGGCAGGTAATGGAAGGTGATGTCTTAGAATTTGGAGGCAAGATCTTCTAGGTTGGCGTGGAAGGGTAAAAGTTTCTCGTCTTTGACTTTCCATCTTCTAAGGACCTGGTCGATGATGAGTGTAAGGACATTATTTTGATTATCCGTTATCAATTAATTATGTCATATACCGTGATAACCATCGAAGAAGTTCAAGAGCAATCTACATCAAGACGGATTCGAATATATCAAGGTTCTTCAACAAAAAGCCTCCGCAAAGTTTACTTTGGTAAGGTTATGTTTTAAATACCTTAACATTGCACTTAGAGTTTGGGATATTTTTTCAAAATATTTTCTAAATATTGGATTGGATTTTTTTCATTAAAATTTGAGAATGAGTAATTTTCTAAGTCCTATAGCGTTCCTCGATTTTGACTCTCAGGTCGTTCTAGCGAGATCCCATCTCGTTCGAGCGACATTGAATGTCGCGCGATGTTGTTCAAACGACACGTGTACTTCGTTTGAGCGAGATCCCATTTTCGTTCTAACGACTAAGGCGGCGCGAGTTTCTATAAATACTCATTAAATGGTTTCGTTTTCATTAAGAAGTCCCAGCGTTTTGAAAGACAGAAAACTGCGAATCTGCAGAATTCTTTTTGACTTCTTCTTTTAGGGTTTTCATCCCCTTTGTTTCAATTCACAAAAATCCCATATGATTTGGTGAATTGTTTTTGGTGTTCAAGAACACACTTTACTTTTGTTTATTCTTTGTGGGGAGAACTCTACAACCGGAGAGCTGCATGCTATTATGGAGGGAGTCTCTATGAAGTTACTCTTGTGGGGAGGATAACCTACACCGTGAAGACTGCGTGTCTAGGACTGCGTGTTCTTGTGGTATAGCTGCGTGTGAAACACTGTTGATTTCTTGTCGTTACTTTTAAGGTTTGAGGAAGACACCTTGCGTTACTCTTGTGGGCGAAAGCAAGATGGTATGTAAGTCAATGATCTTGTAAAGTTGTCAGAGTTTTATAAATAAAAGGTTTTGTCGTTCGGGGATTTTTCCTGAAATTTTGTGTCACATGATATATCTTATTTGATTTAATATATAGTTGCATGTTTAGGGGCTGAATTAATTTGGTTTAAAATTAGACTCTAATTAAATAAGTGTGCCAAATTAGAAATTTACGAATTTAATCAATTATCACACTGTCATATTTTACAAATTGGTATCAGAGCAGGCTACACTATTTTATTGTGTATTCCTATTTTCCGCCAAATTTGTGTGATATTGATTTTTTTTAAAATCAGTTTTGTGAAAAATCACAATTTTTCCGATGGAGCACTTATGTAATCGGATGCCCCCCTTTGATGATGCGAGTTAGAGTTTTGATGATATAAATCATTTGAATTTGACGTTTGCTAAAAGAATTGATTTTTTGGAAAAAGAAAATTCTCGTTTTAAATCCGCGATGGATCTTTTGCAAACGGTTGAAAATCAAAGAGATTTTTATCATGAAAAATTTGTTTCTTTAGACCATGAATTTAATGCTTAAAAAATTGTCCAAGAAGGAGAGTGACGATAAAGTCATATTTTTAGAAAAAGAATTGGAGGACTTTAAAAATTCTAGTGGTTGTGTTTGTGCCAAAGAGGATAAAAGTATTATAATCAATGAGTTTGTGGCACGTGAAGAGACTCTTAGGGAAATGTTTGCTTTGATTGAGGGGGAGAGAGATATCCTTTTAGAAATTGTTGAAAATTTGAAAAAGAAATACATGTCTTTGGAAGAGTCTAATTTGTTGCTTGAATCAAATATTTTGAAGTTGAAAAATGATTTAAATGATTCAAGTAGGTTTGATAGTGATGGTAATGGCTCATCTTGTTCTCATGCTTCAAGTGCTAAAGCCCAAACTATTATTTGTTTTAGAGGGTCAATTAATTCCAAGGACATTAGAAAAGATCACACTTTAGGTAACATTCCTCCCATTTACACATGTTCACATTGTGGTAGGAAAGGTCACCTTAGGAGATTTTGTTTTGATCTTGGAAGAAGTCCTAGGAAGTCGAAGTCTAGTAATTTGTTGGTTCCCAAAACTCTCACGCGTCATGTCACATCCGTTTAGGTTAGGAAATCTCTTTTGGATATGCTAGATTTTAGACTTATTGATTCTCACATGCTTGCACATGATTCTTCTCTTGCCATATCATATGGATGATTGTGTTTGCTTGATTGTCATACAGTAGTTGTGGTTTCATGATATATATTTTCTAGTGTATTGACATATACTTTTTGTATTATATTTTTATTTTTGAAAATTTTGAAAAATATAAAAAAATGTTATTTTGTTAAATTTTTTGAAAAATCCAAAAAGAGTTTTTTATTTTGTTTACACTATTTATGGATGAACACTTAGGATGATCGAGTCACAACATCATTCCATTTTTTCTTATGACTATTTGATAGTGTTTTGAGACATTATATCAATTAATCCATGTGCCTTATAATGTGTGGAGTCATTAAGATGAAATTAGTGTTACTTCCTACATGTTTGACTCATGATTTTTTTTATTGCACATGTGCACAAATTTGTTTGATTATTGTGCTTGTCTTATCACATGTTGGTTGGGTATTTTTACTTCAATCCTGTCTTTAAAAATGAACCAAGCACGATAAAACTTGATAAGAAAGTTGTGCATGTAAGAGTCGTTTGTGAGTTTGTGTGCTTTATTTGAAAACGGGGAAGGGCTGCGAAAGGTTCACATTTGACCTTTGCGAATACTAAGCCACCATTATATCGGACCTAAAAAATTGAGGAATTTTATTATCCGGGGTCCAAAGAGGTTTAAAAGAGCCCGAAAAATTTAAAGGCAATAAAAAAAAACTCATGCCCAAAAGGGGCCATTAGGTTTTTGCATCAATTCTCCAATGTTTGAGAATTTAGATTACCTCTAAAAGAAAATATGCATGAGGGAGTTTGGATGGAATTTAAACGGGTTTGCACGTTCTTGAAAGTCTTAAAAAAGCGTTAAATAGTTTTGGACGTTATTGGGGTGGAAATCACTTTGACTTTGATTTGTTGATTTGTATAAGACGATGTCATCTAAAATCAGTAATTTTTACATCTAAGGATACTTTTTATATTCATTCATTATGGGTATACGTATTCATGATGCACATATGATTGATTGAGTTTATTTACCTATCAAATGTGTTCACACCCATACATTCCATTTCCATGACTTAGTTGTTTTAATATAAATCCATGGTGTATGATTTTCGTAACATTATTTTTGCTTTGAAAAAATTAAAAAAGAAAAAATAATTTTGGAATTTTTTGAGTTACACCTTTTCATGCGTATTTTAATCCATGTTTGCTATGCATATGTTTCGTGACACTACATGTTTAGTTTGTTTCTTCTTATCTGTTTATTTGGGGATATAATAAAAAGGGGGAGAACGAATTATGATTTTATGGGGGAGTTTGCATTATGGGGGAGATTTGATTAGATTGATTGATTTATTCTTATATCATTTCAAATTCGATGCGTCACGAAGGTATTTTTCTTTATCTCATGTGTGCAGGTACGAAGATTGAAGATCATTATGTTACACACCCTGACGAGAAAATCTTTGAGATTTGACGATTTAAAGTTGAAGATTTTTTAAGAAAATTTGAAGGCTTGAAAATTTTAGTATTTTCCATTTTTGGGTTCATAAGGGATATTAGATTTGTATATGCATTTTGTTTTGATAATTCAGAAGTTTTTATTTTGTACCGGCATAGGTATAGGGGGAGATTTGTAAGGACATTCTTTTTATTGTCCGTTATCAATTAATTATGTCGTATACCGTTACAACCGTCGAAGAAGTTCAAGAGCAATCTACATCAAGACGGATCCGAATATATCAAGGTTCTTCATCAAAAAGCCTCCGCAAAGTTTACTTTGGTAAGGTTATGTTTTAAATACCTTAACTTTGCACTTAGAGCTTTGGGATAGTTTTTCAAAATATTTTTTAAGTGTTGGAGCGGACTTTTTTCGTCAAAATTTGAGAATGAATAATTTTTTTAAGTTCTGTAGCGTTCCTCGATTTTGACGCTCAGGTCGTTCAAGGGAGATCCCATCTTGTTCGAGCGATATTGAATATCGCGCGATGTCGTTCAAACGACACGCGTACTTCGTTCGAGCGAGATCCCATTTTTGTTCTAACGGCTGAGGCGGCGCGAGTTTCTATATATACTCATTAAATGGTTTCATTTTCATTAAGAAGTCACAGCGTTTTGAAAGACAGAAAACTGCGAATCTGCAGAATTTTTTTTGACTTCTTCTTTTAGGGTTTTTATCCCTTTTATTTTCAATTCACAAAAATCCCATATGCTTTGGTGAATTATTTTTGGTGTTCAAGAACACACTTTATTTTTGTAAAAGCTGTTAATTTCCCTTTGTATAAAGACAAGAGATGCAGAAGCGTTGAATGATGGTTCACAAAATTAATCCAATTAATGTAAACACTTAAACCGATTAATTAATCCAAGTCCTAAAATTTGCCTAAGTCATATTCATCAATATTAGCAAGTTAGGCAAAACCAAAATTTAGCAAATGACTTGAATTAAACAACATTACCGAATATTTAATTTAATTCCAAATTAATTGAGTGTGATAATTGAAACCGAATTTTATCTTGAATTAGTCTAAGCATGCGTTCTAAGTTATGATGCAAGATAAAATAAACAATATCACACTACGCCGAGATGTACGAGGAAAAAACCCAAGATGGGAAAAAACCTCGGACGGCCCTAGCCACAAGTCCACTAGATATGGAATTACAATTACAAGACACATAGACTTACAACGGCTGACTCGATCCCTCTCAAGCCTCGACGCTTCTTCTTGTAGACACCTCTTCCTAGCGGGAAACCTCGGAACTCCACCGCGGTCTCGGAATCCACCGATGGGACTTTCTATGGTCACCGTCACCCTAACAAGGAGCCTTTCTCCAAGTGGGTATAATCTCAACAAAAAGTCTTCTTCTTTTATGGATGTAGAAGCAAACCAAAACTTCTCTTCTTGAATTCGGTAGAGATAAACCGGTGCCAAAACTCCAAGCAATTTGATATATATATATAAATAAGAACTTGGACTAAACACAATTGGGTGTAAACTAGAGTGTGAAGGATTTTCTCTTTGAAAAATTAACACTCAAAACATGAACATTTTCCTAAACCATTTTTGCTCTCAAACTCTCTCTAAGAGATAAACTAAGTTGAAAAAGTTATGGAAATGTTGGTTTGGAAAATGTGATTCCCTCACTTCATAAAGTTTGAAAAAGTTGGTTAAAAACCAAGTGGGGAAGTGGGTGAAAAACTGTTCCCGCCTGACAGCTCGTTCGAACGACATTTCGTTCGAACGAACTCTCGTTCGAACGAGACTTCTAACGACACACCAGTATGGACTTCGTTCGAATCTCGTTAGAACGAACAAGTTCGTTCAAACGACATTTTGAACGACAGACCAGTTTAGACTCGTTGGCAGGTTCGTTCGAACGACATCTGGTTCGAACGAAAAAACTCGTTCGAACGACATATCTAACGAACGACCAGAAAGATTGAAAAATTCGATTTTGGCCCAGAAAACTTTATGAACTTAATTTAAAGTTTTATATGATTTCTTTCTTAAACAAAATGCAGTTTTTATAAAACCTAACACCCAATAAACTTTGTTCCAAGCTCCTATATAAATATAATTGCATTCATACCTTGGGAGCATGGAGCCATAGTTGATGACGTAGAAACGAGGCACGCAAACCGGCATTTTGATGAAGCTTTATACTCTTTGTCGCTACGTCTTCAACACACACTTCATAGGCTTGAGAATATTACAATTTAAATATTATCCAATGAATAAATGTTTTTGTCCGGAATTGAGCCAAAACTATATATGGACTCAATTGGAAATTTGTGTCCTTAGAATTTTTGTTCATTCTTTGTGGGAATAACTCTACAACCGAAGAGCTACATGCTATTGTGAAGGGAGTCTCTATGAAGTTACTCTTGTGGAGAGGATAACTAGCACCGTGAAGACTGCGTGTCTAGGACTGAGTGTTCTTGTGGTATAGCTGCGTGTGAACCACTGTCGATTTCTATCCGTTACTTTGAAGGTTTGATGAAGACACCGTACGTTAATCTTGTGAGCGAAAGCAAGATGGTATGTAAGTCAATGGTCTTGTAAACTTGTCAGAGTTCTATAAATAAAAGGTTTTACCCTTCGGGGATTTTTCCTGAAATTTTATGTCGCATGCTATATCTTATTTGATTTGATACGTAGTTGCATGTTTAGGGGCTGAATTAATTTGGTTTTAAAAATAGACTCTAATTAAATAAGCGTGCCAAATTAGAAATTTGCAAATTTAATCAATTATCGCACTGTCATATTTTACAACGAGGGTAGAATCTCCATAGACTTCTAGGCATCGGATACCTTTCTTGAGAGCGACTTTAAGGCCTAACATGCTTGCCTCATATTCGGTCATGTTATTAGTGCAAAAAAATCTAGCTTTATGGCAATGGGAGCGTGAGAATCATTAGGGTCGATTTGGAGTATCCTAATGCCATATCTTTTCTTGTTGGAGGCACCTTTAAAGAATATTTGCCACCAGAGATCTTCTTGGGAGGTACAATGGATGTCTTCATCTGAGAATTCGAAGATCCAGACGTCGAATTCTTCTATAGAGTTGTCATCAAGGTATTCATAGATAGCTCTTCCATTTATGGATTTTTATGTAACATACACAATATCGAATTTGGCTAATAGCATTAACCACCGGGCCATTCGACTAGACATGACAAATTTCTCAAGTAGGTATTTGATATTCATTCGGGGTACAAGTTTGACGGGAAAGGGAAGCATATAATGTCGTAATTTTTGAGTGACCCAAATAAAGGCGATACATGCTTTCTCCAAGGCTGTGTAATTGACTTCGTATCCAGCCAATGTATGACTGGCATAGTAGATGTCCCTCTATTTATGGGATTCTTCAATGTATTGGGCTAGCAGAGCCCCAACTACGATGCCTATTATGATCAAATATAGGAGTAAGGGGAGACCAGGCCACTGTGGCATGAGTACCGGAGGTTGGATTAGATATTATTTAATTTGGTCAAAGGCTTCCTGGCAGAATTCATTCCAGACTTTGATGGAATATTATTTGAGGAGTTTAAATATGGGTTCATAAATGGAAGTCAATTGGCTGATGAACCGGCTGATATACTGTAATTTTCTCAAGAATCCCCAGACTTCCTTCTTCATTCAGGGCGGTGGCATCTAGAGTATGGCTTTCAGTTTGACAGGATCTACTTCAACCGCTAACCATGAACCCCAAAAGTTTTCCTTTGGTGACAACGAACACATATTTTTGCGGGTTAAGTCGCATCTAGTTTTGTCGTAGCCCTTTCGAAGAACTTTTGAGGAGCGGGAACAGGACCTTCCCGGGTCTTTGTCTTGATAATCATATTTTCCATGTAGACCTCAACTTCTTTATATATTAGATCATCCAAGATGGTCGTGGAAGCCCTTTGGTAGGTAACCCCTGCATTTTTTAGACCTAATGGCATAATTGTGTAATAAAAGGTTCCCCAAGAAGTGATGAATGCAGTTTTCTCTTGATGATTCGGGTGCATTTTGATATAATTGTATTCAATAAACCCATTAATAAATGATTTGAGAGCATGATTGGTTGTGTTTTCCATAATCATGTCGATATTGGGTAGCGAATAATCATCCTTTGAAGTGACCTTGTTTAAATCTCGATAATAAATGCACATGCGAACCTTTCCTCCTAATTTCAGCACGGATACGGTGTTGGCAAACCACGTGGGATATTCGATCACCCGAATGAAGCCCATGTTCAACTGTTTGACCACCTACTCTTTAACCTTGAGTGACTATCGGTGTAGAGCTTTCGTAATTTTTGTTTGATCGATTTACATTCTAGGAGTGTCGGAATCTTGTGTCGGGCTATTTTGAGATCAATGTCGGGCATGTTGTAATACCCTGTATTTTTACGTATATTTATTTTATTATTTAATTATGGAAATTTGGATTAATTAATTTAAGAGAGAAAATTTAATTTATAATTAATCCGACTTAATGGTAATATTTACTAACGTGACGAGAGTTAGTAGTTATCGAAAATGATTATGTTGAAATCATGTGAGTAATAATTATGTTGAACATTACATAGTGAGTAACGTAATAGAGGGTTTTGGAAATAATATTATGGCTGGAATGAGATACACGGTAGTCATGATATAATTATTTGGAACGTGCGTATGAGTCGCGTCACCGGTATGTATTTGGGGGTTAAAAAGGTAAATTATTTTTTATAACTCGAATGACTATTTTGAGTGCGCCAAAGTGTCCGGAAGGGTCAAAATAGTCAGAAAACACTACTCGAGTATTTTATTTAGAGTCCGGGTCATTTTTGCCCAAAACGACACCCCGGAGGGATATTTTGATCTTTGGGGATTTTGGAGTAATTAAATGGACAAAAATTGGGTTCATTAAAAGCATTGAGGGTTAGTGGTCTCTCAGTTTCACCTTACGTGAGTAAGAGCAAAAAAGAGAGAGAGAGAACCAAGGAAGAAGAAGACTCCATTGGAGCCTTAAGCCAAGAACCCAAGCTTTCACACCAAAAAGTACACCAGCATGTAGATCGTGTCAAGAGGATCATTCCCATACCAATTTCAGCCCAAGAATCATAAATTCATTCCGAGGCAAGTGTTTATCTTGCTAGTTTATTTAGCATATATTATTCTTGTTAAACTCTGTTCATGATTTAGATAATAAATTATGGAAATTTGGGTTTCATTGGGTTTAATCGTAGAAGAACATTAGATTTTGGTGATGGGTTGCATGTAGAGGATTTACCCCATTTGTATAATATTAAATCTGGAGATTTTATGTACAAATCACGAATTGAATATAAGGATTTGAAATACCTAAAGTGATGGCTTCATTATATGTGGAATTCTTAAAGATTTTTGAAATTATTAGCCCCCCTTTTGAAAACATAAAGATTTGAAGACTAATTTGTATTAGAAATTGCCCCATAATGATTAGGTTTAGTTTATAAACACTTAAACTGATGTTGGACGGAGTTTGGATATAGTTTGAGGCTTGGAATGCTGAGAAAAATCAAAATTTGGAAGAACTGGGCCTGTTAAGAATTTTCATTAGAAGACTTGCCCAGGTTGTTCGAACGACCTCGTTCGAACGAGACTTCTAACGAGATTTCCAACGACCTTTCTAACGAGTTGTTGAGTTCGTTCGAAGTGGGAACTTCGTTCGAACGACTTCGTTCGAAGGAGAATCTTGTAACTTCTAACGATATTCCTGAATGGGTTTTTAGGGTTTGTTTAGGTTGGAAACCATTCTAGGGTTGTGCAAATGAGTGTATTAACCTACGCGAGTAACGGGTGGCTTAAATTCCAAAGTGTTGGGGATTTAGGTTATAAAGGGTCCCCGATGTATCGAGTTTGTGCGAAAAAACTAAGAGAGAATATCATGTGTATGACATACCTATATGAATATCGTGCTAGGGATAATATATATATATGAATATCGTGGAGAGTGAGGGCGTTAACATTTCATACGGATTATAGTATTTGGGTTATGTGAGTACCTACTAATGTATATAAGTTGTGTGTATGCTTATTACTTGGAATATCATGTGTATGACATACCTAGCTACTGGCTAACGAGCGGAGGTTAACGTGTTGTGGACGACCATAACTTGTGTGCCTTTGGGGGATTTTGAGTCATGCCACTAGAGCATGGAACCTAGATACGGGCTATCTGTGAGAACGATAGTGATGACGGTTGTATAGGTGTGTAGGTATGTGCGTAGCCCATACGCTTGGAACTATGTTCGTCTCCAATATGTGTATATTTTTCATCGGTTCTTTAGAGATTGAACCTATTGTCCTTTATGCGTGAGCGTTGCAGTGGGACTAGATAGCCGAGTATGCCTAGCACGAGGGGTTTCTTAACTATGGGTATAATATTGATATATTTGTATGTATACATAGTGTGATTATATATATGTATACCAAATTCCTACTCAGTGTTTCTTGTTGGTAACTTTATTAAAGTATATACTTATTGGGCCACTAGTTGAGAATTAAGAATGTTAGGTGATTAAGTGAAACATCTTTAAACCTAGTTACTAAATAATAGTAAAATATTGATTTCGGGTTATTTAAATATTGTATCCGGTATTGTGATTTTCCTACATATAGTCAGGTAGAGTGACTAAACTAGTATGGGTAGTCATACTCGCTAAGTGTGCACATTAGATGAGAGGTGAACATCTCAAGTGAGTACGCTAAGTTAACATGGATAATATAGGTGCTAATTAAATCAATTTAAGCACTTGCTATATTTAAACTGTTTCCTACTCGGGCTCTGACCCGTTTTTCTGCAAATCTCTTTTTTTGTTTTATTACTTTAGGTGCTCAGCCACAGGAACAGCAAACTTAGGAGAACTCATTCATTTGCCAAGCTGTAGTTGTTGTGGAAGCTATGGGATATTGCTAGTAGACGCTTCTGAGTCTATTTCCCCTTATTTATCAGTCGTTTATTTCAGTTGGACATGTCGTCCCTCATTTCTTACATTCAAGGATTTATATTTGATTGATTCTATTATCCGACTTGGATTTCATGTATTCAGATTATTGTATGGGATTTTGACTGGAAATGTTTACTCCAGTTCTTTATTTAAATTCAGTTAGATCTTACCTTTTTCTATTGTGATGTATGGTGATGGTTATATAATTTCCTTTATTGTTGGCGGTTAATAACATGATAAAATTTTGACACCAACCTTTTTAAATATTAGGTGGTTAGTTTTTATTAAATTAATATTTGTGTTTTCGACAGTGATGCATTATCTGAACCAACTTGATATTCTGAAATTAATTAAGGACTGATCACCCGGTAACTAATTAGGTGGGGTGTCACACATGTCATCATTGGACTATGCGAAGACATCCACAAATTCCTTCAACAGTTCTTCGAGTCGCACACGCTCATGCTCGTCAAGGGTGGACTCTTTCCTAATCTCATGCAGTTGGCTACTAAAAACAAGATTAATAACAACAGTTTCATCTTCATTAATTTGAATGGAGTTATGTTATTTGTTATTAACCTTATTAAGATCAGTTAAGAGTTGTTCATTTGTAAAATCATCATCATCAAGAGTTCGATTAGAATCAAGACAGATAATGTAAGGCACAACAAGATACTAAAAAAATCTTCGCTTATTTCCTTCTTAGGAAAAATAACGTTGAGAACCTCATCAAAGGAGGTCTCGGTTATATCGTGATTAGAACAAGGAGTAACAATAGAAGAACAAGAAATGGGATAAACATCTCAGTTGGTTGTATTTCAGCGGATGGAACTGATATAGAATTCCAATTGAGGAGTGGTACACCAACAACTTTGATCAGGATGGATGGATCCGGTAGTGTAGCGCTTGAGTGGATCATGTAGATTGTCAGCCCCAGTGTATGCAAGTTGATTGAATCCTTGGAGTCACTTCCCTTGAAATCCTCGATAACAGATGTAGTCTTCTCCACAAGCGGTTACACACGATGCTAGGAACTTTCGGCCCATGAGTAATTGTCTTGGAAAAAGATCTCCATTCCTGTCTTCATCTTCTTATCCACATTATCATACCACGGTTCAGGAAAGCATCAAAAGGGAAAATCTTTACACTCTTTGATAAATATTTCGTACAAGGAGTCCCACGAGACAGTCTTAATACTTTCTAGGCTTCTCTTTAACCGAGGTTGGCGGATCATTATAAGTTCCTCTAACGAAGGTTGATAACCCAAACCACATAGAGGAAAAGACTTCTTTAACACAATGGGTTCTAGTATCTCCTGTTGTCGTTATCCCAGCCCTAGTTCGGGCATAAAATTCATGTTCTTGAACATATGTATCAGATTGAAATTATTGTGAGGGCTGTATTACAAACAAACTCTATCTCTAAAATCATCCCTTGCTGGGAGTGGAAGTGGTTTGACTCAAAAACCTGACATAAGCATATCATTCGCTCCGTGCTGTATCTCTAGTATTGGGTTACTAGTGCTTGCATTTTAAGTATTATCATCGTCACCTAAAATGGTTATGCCCTGCCCATTAGCAAAGAACTTCAGTTTTTAATGGACGGAGGAAGACACACCTTAAAATTGTGGAGGCATGGTCGTCTGAACAATAAGTTGAAATAAGTCGGTATGTCGATGACTTGGAATTCAGTCCCCTGTTGTAAGATTTATGGATCCCATCACTTCCCGACGAGTATTGTCATAAGCACGCACCGTAAAAAAAGTCGGATCAAGGTCGGTTACTTTCAGTCCCAAGCAGTTAAGGGTTCTTAATGGACAGTCCTTAAGTGCTGACCCGTTGTCGACAAGCAAAAACATGACAATATTTTCCATGACTTCGACAGAGATATCGAGAGCATAGTTGTGATTCAGACCAAACTTAAGGATTTCTACTTCGAAGAAGGAGAGCATTCTAGTAGAGCTTAGAGATCTAAATATATTCACTACTTTTTCTGGTGTGGTGGAAGGAGGGACTGTGGACCCGATAAACAGTTTAATCAAGGCATTTTGGTGCAGTTGGAAAGAAATAAAGAGTCCTCGTAGTGTGATGTTAGCTCGATTTTTCATCAACTCATTGAGGATCTTGCTCTCCTCGAGGGTCATTTCCGACATATGGAGTTTCTCAACATCTTTTCCCTTATCAATTATTGTTGACTGGGGGTTTGAAACCTGGTAATGCCTACTAATCTAGTCATATGGCTCAACAGAAGAGGAGAAAAATTGAAATTCAATTTCTTCGTTTATCTCGAGTCATTCGAACACTTTGTTAATTTTTCCTAGTAGATCTTCAAACGATATCATTCCACATATACTGACTATTAGGCTAGTCTTTTCTGGGCTTGTCTCTTCATCTGAAAATTTCCCCCCCATTTGGTGGTTGCGATGTCATCCTTCCATGAGAAGATAATGCATTCTATAACCTCAACGTCCTCTTCGTATAAATTCTACCACTCAATGGGGAGATGTAGAAGCGAAGGGACCAAGAACCCTTATTGTTTTAAAAAGCATCAAGCAACTTGAATATACTACAAATTTTATCGTTCTGTCGAAATAAGTATGCCATGATCTAGACGACATCATCTAAGTTGACTTCATTGGAAGGTACCAACTAATTACCTGACTCACGAGCCCACCTCCGTGTCTTCATGAATAATGTGCTAAATTTCAGGCAGTCTGTGGTAATTTTTTAGGGCAATTTCAGATCGAGCTTTAGGAGCTGGTTCAATACTGCTAGCAATTCCATGTCTTTCCCCTAAAACGAGTACGGACGACAATATATGCTCTTGTAAGGAGTGATAGGACTTGATCGATAAAATAAGTAGGGTGCATGAGAAAATATGGTCAAATTTTGAGGGTTTTAGGTGAATATACGAGTTTAATAGGTGATTTACTGGGTACAATATGTGTATATGGGTTAAATTATGGGTTTTCTTCTAAGACGATAGCATTTGCATGATTTGGGAGTGGATTGTGAGTAGTGTTTTTCTTAGGATTGGCAGATGGGGCGATAATACCCTGGTCAATCAGACCTTGGACTATATTCCGAAGATGGAAGCATTGATCACTGGTATGGCCGACAGTTTGGTGAAAATTACAATGGGCATCAGGTTTGAAATTTTTGGGAAGTGGTTTTGGTAATGGTCGAGGGTCTAATGGCTTTAAAAGATTTCAGCTAAAAAAGGCTTGGTAGACTTTGGAGAGGGGGGAATGAAGCTCGGTGTCTTCTTTTCGGAATGGGTTAGGGCGACTTTCTGGTGTCCATGAAGTGCAGGGTGAGAGATTATTGATGGCTAAAATTATGGTATTTGTAAACTTCCCATACTTTCTGTGAGTAAATTGTCCGGATACTTTCTTTGGATCAACTTCTGTTTTTGCAAGATTTTCTTTAATCTCTATTCTTACTTCTGAGAGGAATCCAAAATGGGGGTAATATTATCCTCCCATCGTCATTCGAACACGAGGTAAGAAGTTTCTCTTCACAATACTGATTTCTTCCTCTTCGAAGGGTTGGTCATGGTGGCTGCTTCCTCTCTCCACCTTGCTATAAAATTACTAACAGTTTTCTCGAGATTCTGTTTGAGAAGTTCGAAATCACGACAGGTAACCTCTAACTCCTCGTTATACTTGTACTATGACATGAATTCACGGGCAACATCCTCCCCACTGCGAATTCTGGATTCCTCGAGAGATAAGAACCAGCGAAGAGCGTTGTCCTTCAAAGTTTGTTGGAACATCTGGGCCATTATTTCCTCGGAGGCACCTAGGAGTGTTATGGCTCGGTGGTAACTTCAAAGATGAATAACTGGGGGCCTGCTACCCCCGAACTTCTCAATGTTGGGCATGTTAAACTTTTTTGACAGCCTTGCCTTATGGTAGGGAGACATATGGGTGTAATCCATATAGTTCCTGGAGATTCGGACTTGATCAAACTTCTTGGTCAACAGCTTAATGTCCTCCTTGACCTTGTTCAACTCTTCTTCCTTCAGATCAACTGTCATGGGACGGTTAGGCCTGGATGGGAAAGATTTAACGTAGGGAGCTGAACTAACGGTGGTTTATTGGCAGGAGGGGCACATGGAGCGTGCTGATATTCTTCCAGGACCAAAATAGGTTCAGGCGCAGGCGAACCCATAGGTAAGGGGCCCTCGGGCTCTTTGGGAATAGGGACCCAATTTTGCTGTATCTTATGAACCTCGATTTGAAGGTTGTAAATATTGGTGGTAAGCTGAGCTACTACCATCATCAAATCAAGCTGCACATTTAGTATTTGGTCTGCGTTCTTTATGGAAAGCGGATGAAAGTGGGTTTCGAACTCGGAGGAAGCAGAGGGAGAACTGACGTAGCTTCGGGGCAGTTCGATGAAAGACCGAAGCCAATATAGAGCTAGGCTAATGGTCGAGTATGAGATCGACCTAAGAAAGAAAATGATTCGACTTTATTTTTGAAAGAGAGGAGGGAAAACTTTTAGAAAAAATAGGATTTGTTTTTATATTTTTTGAAAGGGAAAGACAATATATTTTTGGTATTTTGATAAAAGAGGGGAAAAATATTTTTGACACTTTGGGTAAGCAAAGCGAAAAAAATGAGAAGAGGGTCTCAACATTATTATTATTATTATTATTATTATTATTATTATTATTATTATTATTATTATTATTATTATTATTATTATTATTATTATTATTATTATTATTATTATTATTATTATTATTATGTTTTCACTCGTATTAAATTTACCTAAATGCAAAAAGAAATGTCGAACGGGACCCGAGCCTGGAAAAAATTGGGTTTGAAAAGTATGTAAAACACGATTTGACTTATTGTGAGGCTCATGGACAGGGTTCCGTTTTAAAAAAGACGAAATCGTGCAAAAATTTGGGCGACATGCAACCTAGCATTTCGATAGAGTTTCGGGTAGTAACCTACAATCTATACATGAATGCCCTAGGTTTGACGCCTATGTATGGGTATGCATTTTTTGGGTTAGTGGAAAGGTTCCCACCTTTGGCATGACTTTGACGATATACGTCTTGCTTTTTAGGGAAATTGGTAGGTGTGGACAAGCCATTTGATATACTTGAGTGTAGGTGAATTGCCATACTGTATACCTCATGGGGATAGTAGGTGTGAAAGAGAATTCTATATACTCGACGTACGTGATTAAGTTCCCTACTATATACCTCCCGTCATGACTTCGATCAAGCGGTACAATGTGGGGGGAACCGTTCAATATACGTCGAAGGTACTTGGCCAGTGGAAGGTGAGAGTCATATAGCTTAGGTTAACTGTGACCTGTCGGACTAGTGCCATCACAAAGTGACTCCCCAGTACGGGACAAAATTGTAGGCAATAGCCATGCTCTTTGGTGATGTAGTGTGCAAAATGCTGATTATTGATTAGTATATTATGGAAAGAGTATTCTATTTGGCATGATGAGCACTATATAATAAGGAAGAATGTACAAGTAAATCTAGCATGGAGCATGAAGATTACACTAAACATGGGTATATGAGAGTGAGTGATGTGTGAATATCTATAGGTGAGTGTGTGGTAGTGAACCTAAGCATGGATAAACTATAAGTGGAGTGTGATAAGTGTGAGTGAGAATATATATATACAAGTGTGATAAGTGGAGGTGTGTGCTAGTGACACCTAAGCATGGATATCCTAAGTGGTGTGTGCAATATGTGGATATAAGTGAACTTATATAGAAGTGTAAGTAGCGTGAAGTGTACATAGAGAGTATCTACAAGTGTGTGAAGTGAAAAACGAGTGATATAAGCATGAGGTAGATATATGAGAAATAATATAGAAGAAAAAAGGGAACATACAGGTAGGTGCATACGCACACAAGTAGAAAATGATAACACCCATGCAAACAGAGTCTTTCCCTCTTATGATAATTCCCCAACGGAGTCGCCACTGTGGCCATCCCTCCCTTGGCTCTTTCCTACCGGCTTGGGGTTCCAGCACTCTCGCGCGCGCAATCGGAGAGGAAGAGGTGGTCTCACACCCCTTTTTAGGAGCGCTTCTGTCGCCGTCGATATGGGGTGATGTAAAGAGATGGAGTCTCCAGCCTATTTTATATAAAATAGGCAAAAAGAACATGTCACTGCCTCGAGAGACGGCATTGAAGACAAACTAATGCTTATGAGACCCATTGTTTAGAGGTTTGGGGGCTAAGTTACGGAATGGGAAGGTGTTAGGAACCCATACCACCCTTTAGGTCTCTCATGAGCTTGTGTTTCTATGTTCCTTAATTTTTTCGTGAAGTATGTCTGCGTGTATATATACATGGAGATCGGAATCGCTTGACTCATATCATAGAAAAGATAGAGTGAGGTCATCCAAAGGAACATTCCCAAGATAATAATTGGAAAATATAATGTATGCGCTTATCGAGATATTAATCGTTATAATGAAACGATAATATTTGTTAGATAAGTCGCGCAAGTATGAATCCCAAGTATGATATATATAGATAAGATGAAATTAGGAAAATTAAAAAATTGGACTCGAATCTCTGCTTTTAGTCTGAAACGCCTATGTAGCCTACAAAGGCATCAAATTCCACGTATTTCGCATCTGCCATAGATTCAAACGAGAGTTTATTACATGTGTGTGTGTAAAAAAGATATTTTAGTTTTGAGAAGATGTGGTGAATAATCCCGTTGGAATTTATGGTGTAACCCTCTTTTTTTTTATATAGAAAATAAAGTGTGTGCAATATAACTAATAACGGATGCGATGCTAACATGTATGAACTAAGTTTAAAATTAGATTAAGAATTTGTGTACCTAGTGCGCATATAAAGAATTTAAAGAGAGAGAAGGATTTTTTTACCTTATTTGGAGAATTAAGGCTTGATCTTGATCCTTGGTGAGCTTCCTTGAATGCTGGGATGAATGTTGGATGAGAGAGAAAGAGATTTTTCTAAGTTGGGTATGAAAATGATTGGAATGAAAGATGGAAATGGATTTCACAGAAGGAAACTTCGCTGATTGCAAGAGAATGTTGCTTATATCACTGATATTGATGGATCTTAGGTGTCCTTTGGGAGTAAGATCATGCCCTTCTTTTATAGGGTATGTGGACTGCCGATCGACATACCCCTAGCCCTGCCAATCGGCAGGTGATCCTAGACACACCGTCGATAGGCAGGGAAATGGACATGCCGATCGATAGTCTCGTGCAGATTTTTTTCAAAAAATGGTCGTATAATGCAATCAGTTAATCCAAGTCATGTATGTGGCATACTGTTAGAAAGGTAATTAAGAGACCTTAAAAAGTTGGGTGCAGGAGTTGACTTTGGGTCAAACAGAGCGCTCGTCGATCCTTTGAACGGTAGATTATCGGACGATAATGGATTGTTCATCCAAAGCGTAAGTCAGAATTGTGCACGGGGCGGACCATTGGAAAGGTTATGCGAGGTAATTTGAAGTTTCAAAGAGATTAGCTCGGTTTGGAGAGTTAACTTTGGTTAAATGGGGCCCGAAAGCGCCCGATAACTCTTAGAGTAAAACGGTCATTCGTTTGTACCGTAAGGCTGATTCGCCCACAGGGCGGACCATTGGAAAGGGTATTGAATGCCCTTTGAAGATTCATTCAGTCTCATTCGATCTGAAGAGTTTACCTTAATAAAAAGGATCCGGGAGTACTCGGTGGCCTCTGGATTAATTTTTGGGGAAAAATGAATCGTTCATCTGAATGGTTATGTCGTTTCACACAGGGGACAAACCATTATAAAGGATTTTCAGTGCCCTTTGAGGATTCATTGAGCTTTTGCTCTGACGATGGAGTTGACTGGGGTCAAATCGGGGACAGGGAGCGTCCGGTGGCCTCCAGAATGGTTTTTGGTAGTAAAATGGTCGATTCATCCGAACCATTATGCCGATTCGCGTATGGGGTTAACTGTTGGAAAGGAGATTCAGATCCCTTTGATGATTCATTGAGCTTTCGCCTAATAACATAGTTAACTGGAGTTAAACGGGGTCCGGGAGCACCCAAAGGCCCCTAGTTCTGTACTCGGAGTATGACCTAGGGTTTATATTGAAAGTGGGTGGTTCTAGGGACCTAAGGAGAGACTTAGGGGGTCCTAGAATGTGGTATCTACATTATGTATTAATGGGACTAGCAGGTCGTTTGGGTACATTAGGTATGTACATATCCCAAAGGCTTAAAACTATGTTCGCCTCCATTATGTGTTGTTTGATTTATGGTTCGAGGAGACATTTCGAATCGATAATCTTTGATTTGGTGAAAGAGATACACGGACTTGATAGCAGGGTATGCCTGCATCGTGATGGGCATTCCGAAAGATGCTGTAGTTGCATATACATATTACAGTTTGTCATATATGTACAAATGTAGTTATTCTACTTACGTGTGATGGTAAAAAAGATAAATAGTGTATATCTAAAAGTAATTTAAGTATGAAAAAACTTAAATAGATGATGCGATAATAATAATTTGATTAAAATGAATTATTGGCTTGACGACGGCGTATCGTATGAGCGGTATGGGGGAACTCAACCTGATGTAGTTAGTTAGATACTTAGGCCTAATTAAGCATTATAGTGTGACTAAATGGGTAAAATAGGAGACATTAGGTGTGCACTATAGATGAGAGATGAGAAACTCAAGAGAGTGTACGCTAGACTGACGTGTGTAACCAATAATAACTTTTATAATTGCAATTTAAATACTTGATAAATATTTTCAAATGGTTTGGGCTCTGACCCGTGTCAAAATATTTTCCAAAATATTTTAGGTTTCCAGCCATAGGGACGCCAAGCTTGATGGCTCATTCCAGGGATGCATAACTACAACATTATGAAGTCTTGCAGGACTTTATGTAGACGCTTCAGTTATTCAATCCTAGATTAGGATTTATATTTCAGTATTTTATTTGGGCATGCTGCCCCTTCGGCTGATATAGTCCTTTTAGTTTATTTATCAGACTATGTTTTGGGTTCAGTTTTATTTCCTTTAAATTCATTGTTGGACCTTGTTTTAGAAACCGATGGTTTATTTGGTATTATTTATTTATTTATCATGTGGTTGATTTAAACCATTTTAATTGTGTAGATGGTTTAATTATTATATTTATTTTATGTATGTTATTATATGTTAATGAAAGATAAAATTTAGCACCGGCTTAAATTAACATAAATGGTTAGTAATTTAAAAATTTTCGACATTGATGCTAAGAATGAACCAAATGAGATTCCTGTTTATTTTGATAAAGGACTGATCAATCGTGATTAAAATAGGCGGTTGTCACAACCACAATCACTGTTGATGTAAAAAACTAGATTTGATCTAATTAATTAATCACAGATAAATAAAGATTAAAGAAATAAGACGAAGGATTTTTAAAGTGGTTCAGCCTTAGGAAAATGGCCTACGTCCACTGTCATTGTATTGCTAATTTTTGCCTTAATCTTGATTAACGATTATCAGAGATCAATTATCCCTTTATGAAGGGAATGTATTTATAGCCCTGGGTCTCTCCATGTGAATAGACGGTATGCCTTTAATTAATAGGCACATATATTTGTACAATAAGAATATTCATTAAATCTGATGTTCATTGAACATGTAGTTGTCGCTTGATCTTATTGTCCAGATGCTTGGTATGGATACTTGCTCGGCACGCCATGTAGATTGGTTGTTGAGTTGCTCATAGCATTGAGTAGCTCGTCATGCTGTGTTGCTCGTGATGTTTGACTAGGTCGATGAGTAATTATATTTCAAGCACGTAAGATGCCACGTGTCTTTATATAATTGGTCCACGTCAGCTGACTAATTTTGTCATCAATAGAAGCCCCCAATGTTTCACAGTTGAGATTTATTGTGAGAGTGTGGAACATTATGCCCAGAAGTTGCTCGGATTATTTATCCCCATTCTTTTAGGAATTTTCCTTTCTGGTCTTGGCATTTGAGCGCCAAAATGGCAAACTTGTGAATATTTTGGATCTTTAACAGTCGTTTGGATATTTGCATTTTTTTGTCTTCTAGCCGCCGAAAACGCAAACGTCTTTTTTAGTAATTATTTCTTTTCTCTTTGCTAGTTTGTGGCCAGGATGGAACTCTTATCAGCTAATGATACAGAGTTAATGAAGAAGTGCAATGGCTATTTCAAAGCTGGTCATGCAAACTTGACTGAGGCCCAAATAATAGACATCCTCGGATCAGATGCTTCTGAACGAGAAACTGACGCTTATCAGTACTAGAAGTGCTTACTTGATCGTGCTGTAGCCAATAACGTAGCTTATTACGAAATGATTGAAGAGCTTCAAGGGACGATAGAAGAGCTTCAACAGTAGTATAAAGAATCCATCATGATCTTGCATCAAGGTTATGAGAAAAAGTACTAACAACTGAGTGCTGACAAGGGATATGACAAGTACATTTCAGCTCACGAGAAAAAGGAAAGTGTGTTAAAGCTTGAGGTTGAAGAGCACAGACACATTACAAAGTTGTTAAAGCAAGAGAACATCACTTTGCAGGAGGAAATAAAATAACTCAAATCTGCTGCCTCCTCTTCTTTGGGAGCCTTGGTTCCAATTAATGATGATGGTTTTTCCTTTTTAGAAGTAGAAAATGCTAACTTACGGGATGAGTTAGAAAACTTGAAACGAACTGGGCTTTCCACACCTGCTCGTGGCAGAGCAAGATTTTCTTCCTGTGGACGAGCAAGGGCTGGTTGGGTTACTATTGATGAGACGAGAACCCAATTGGCCTTAGAAAATCAAGGAGTTCAGTTGATGACGAAGAATCAGGCTTTGGCGCAAATGTCTAACAAAATTCAGGGTCTCACCGACCAACTCTCTAATCAAAGTTCTGCACTGGAAAGTAAAGAAATTCTGGTGAAAAAGTTCCACGAGCAACTTGATAGATTGACTTATCAATTCCACAAGCAGCCCAGGAAATTTTGGATGGCTGGGTATAATGAAGCTCTGTATTATCTTGATGCTCGTTTACAGCAGTCGAACAACGAAGGATATAAGCATGGTGGTTGAATGCTTTATGTGTTCTAAAACTGGAGCAAGGTCATTTCTTGTGGGATTATTATGTACCTGGAGTTCTTGATTTACCCGTGCCTCCTTTCAAACTTTACGTTAGCTGGATTCCAGCTCGTGCTATTCCTCGTGTTTTGATATCCAAGTATCTTGGTGATTATGGTCTTCATTCAAACTTTGAGATATCTCGCCCAGAGCACCTGCTTGATCGACCATCTATAATTAATGTCAGAATGCTGCGAGATATAAACTTTATCAACTCTCCTTATGCATTAGATGATCCTCCAGTTGGGGTGGAACCTATGTTAAAAGCAGAGGGGAAGAAACCCATAAAATAAGACATTTTTATGTAATGAATCCAATCGTATGTAAATCTGCTTGGTTTTAATAAAGAAAGATGATTTAGTTTCTTTTATAATTTTATTTTCTTGGAAATATTTTGTAAAATATCTTTGTTATTCACTGGTGAATATGTATATATATACATCTATAGAAGGATAAAATGTCCTGCTTATTTATAGTGACTTGTCACTCTTTGGGCCTAAGCAATGGAATAATTTTCATCCCGTGTTCCTGCTTAGTTGTATTACTCCCATTAATATTACCTTGTTGCCTAGACAGTGGATTCCCCGGGAGGTCATCCATCTTCTTGCCTAGTTTAGCACCAACCAACCGGAGTTGGTGGTTATTGGGTAGCCGACCAACCGAAGTTGATGGTTATTGGGTAGCCGACCAACCGGAGTTGATGGTTAATAAGTTACCGACCAATCGGAATTGGTGGTTAATGGGTTTCCGACCAACCGGAGTTGGTGGTTATTGAATTACCGACCAATTGGAGTTGGTGGTTATTGAATTGTCGACCAATCAGAGTTGGTGTTTATTGAATTGCCGACCAATCGGAGTTAGTGGTTATTTGGTAGCCGACCAACCGGGGTTGGTGGCTAATAAGTTATCGACCAATCAGAATTGGTGGTTAATGAGTTATCGACCAATCGGAGTTGGTGGTTATTGAATTACCGACCAACCGGAGTTGGTGGTTATTGAATTACAGACCAATTGGAGTTGGTGGTTATTGAATTGCCGACCAACCGGAGCTGGTGGTTATTGAATTGCTTTGAACTTGTGTTTGTGTAGTTTATAGCACTAATATTTCGAAAAAAATTCAACCAAGGAAGAAATATGGCAAAACATCCCTTTATTCCTACTGAAAGAACTGTGTTACACATGGATTTTAATTACTGATAGTACTTGCGCAGATGCTCTGCATTCCACGCGTTCTTGAATTCTTCTCCCTCCAAAGTTTCAATTCTGTATGTCTAAAGACGAACAACTTCAGTTACTCTGTAAGGTCCATGCCAGTTGGCCTTTAGTTTGTTATGCTTTAGGATCACTTTCTTTAGCACATGATCCCCTTCTTTTAAATCGCACTTCTTCACCCTTTTGTTGTAGAATAAGGCTGTTCGTTGTTGGTATGCAACATTCTTGATTGGTGCTTCTTCCCCAACCTCTTCGAGCATATCCAAGTCTAAACGCCTCATCAAATCGCTCATGGGAGAGTTCAAATTAAGTACCCTATGTGTAGGTAGAACCAATTCAGCAGGTATGACAACTTCACTTTCGAATGTCAACATGTATGGAGACTCCCCAATTGCTGTTCGTGGTGTAGTGCGATAAGCCCACACCACAAAGTGTAACTCGTTAATCCAGTTTCTCATTGCATTACACAACCATTTTTTCAAACCATTCAGTAAGGTTTTGTTTGTCACTTCAGTTTTCCCGTTGCTCTGGGGATGGCCTGTCACATAATGAATCTTCTGTACATTGGATTGATGACAATATGCAGTGAATTCCTCGTTGTCAAATTGGGCTCCATGGTCAGTAATGAATGCATGTGGGAGACCATATCGACAAATAATACTTTTCCAAATAAATTAATAGACCTTGTCATACGTCATATCAATGAGAGGTTCAGCTTCCACCCATTTGGTAAAATAATCCACAGCAACCACGAGATATTTGAATCTTCCTTTGGTCGTCGGAAGTGGCCCGACCAAGTCTATCCCCCACATAGCGAATGGCCAAGGGGATGTGATGGGTGTTAACAATGCCTGGGGAGTTCTTTGGATGGAAGAAAAATATTGGCATTTATCACACTTCTTAGCATAGGATGCGCAATCAACTCTCATCGTTGTCCAGTAATACCCTTGTGTTGTTATTCTCTGTAAAAGTGTTCGACCTGCTACATAGGCTCTGCAGGACCCTTGGTGAACCTCTTCAATTAAGTCTTTCACTTCGGAGGGACGAATACATCTTTGTAGTCCTGCTATAACTCCTCTTCTGTACAGAATGGCACTAGTCAATACGTAACGAGCAGCTTTAAACTTTAATTTTTTGGTTATGAGTTTATCAGGTGGCACAATCCCTTCTTCGATATAAGCCCTTATGGGATCCATCCAGGATGGTCCCAAGTCGAGGGCGATGAAGTTCATCATCAAGTCTTCGTCCACACTCTGATCTACAAGGATTTCTATTGGGATTGTTCTTCGTAGCTCAATGCGTGTTGTTGATGCCAGCCGAGCTAGGGCGTCGGCTCTTGCATTCTACAATCTCGATATTCTGATCAACCGTACTGCAATAAAAATCTAGACAACCTCTATAGCTTTTGCATGATATTTGGCCATTAGTTCTCCCTTCGCTGCATACAATTCGAGAATTTGATTTACGATTAATTGTGAATCACTAAATACAACAACCTGCTCTGCTTTTATGGTTTTGGCTAGGTTTGGACCTACTATCATAGCTTCATATTCAACCTTATTATTGGAAGCTTTAAATTGACAACGTAGAGCATACTCTATGTTAATTTCATCAGGACTGTTTAAAACTATTCCTGCTCCACTGCCCATGGCGCACGAAGAACCATCCACATATAGGTTCCATGCAGGTACTTCATTATTAAATTCTTAGTGTGACAGAGTTCCTCGATAGAATATCTGATGCTTTCTTTTATCTTCCCCCGACCCTTCTCGTTGCTCGTCTACTGATGAAAGTTGGTCGAGTGTTTTCTTCGATGATCCCGTAACGTCCACGGGTTAGTCTGTTTAAACTCCTGCTCTTCGAATGTATTAGAGTGAGTAAAATCCGCTACAAAATCCGCTACTGCCTGCCCCTTAAGTGACGACCTAGGCTCATAAACTATGTCATATTCACCAAGCTCTACTGCCCAGTACATCAATCTTTCCGATTTCTCCGATTTATGCAGAGCTTGTCTTATTGGCATATCAGTATATACCATTATAGTATGGGCTTGGAAGTATGGCCTCATCCTTCTGCTCGCTTCGATTAGTGCTAGTGCTAACTTCTCCAGTCTCGAATATCTCATCTCTGCTCCTCGGAAGGCCTTGCTGGTGTAGTAGAGCGATTTCTGCACTTTATTATCCACTCTTATCAACGCCGAGCTAAATGCATTCTCTGAAAATGCCAGATACAAGTATAGTCTTTCTCCCATCACTGGTCTAGATAATAATGGAGGTGCCCCTAGATATTTATTTAACCCTTTAAAGGCCTTCTCGCATTCAATATTCCACTCAAAAGTTTTTCGAAGTGTTTTGAAGAATGGGAGGCATCTATCTGTTGCTCGTGACACAAATCTGTTAAGTGCTGCAACTCGCCCTGTGAGACTTTGCACCTCCTTCTTCGTAGCTGGAGATCTTAGCTCTAATAGGGCCTTGATATTTTCAGGATTCGCCTCGATACCTCGTTGATTAATAATATATCCGAGAAACATACCTTCTAGTACTCCGAATATGCATTTGGTGGGATTCAACTTCATTTGATATTTCTCTAGTTGATCAAAAGTCTGACCTAGGTCAACTAAATGATCAACAACTTTCTTGCTTTTCGTCAGCATATCATCTACATAAACCTCCATGTTATGACTGATTTGCTCTGCAAACACCTTATTCATCAGCCGTTGTTATGTTGCACCTGTATTTTTAAGTCCGAAACGCATAACATTATAGCAATAAGTTCCTCTTGGGGTGATAAAAGAGGTACTTTCCCTGTCCTCAGGCTTCATTTTGATCTGGTTGTAACCAGAGTAAGCGTCCATGAAACTTAACAATTCATGCCCCGAGGTAGCATCCACCAGCTGATCGATTCGAGGCAAAGGAAAATGATCATTTGGGAAGGCTTTATTAAAATCAGTGAAATCCACACACATCATCCACTTGTTGTTTTTCTTCTTTACCATCACCATATTTGCTAGCCAATCTGGATATTTATCGTCCTAAATAAAAAAAGGCTTTCTGTAGTTTCACTACCTTCTTTTCAGGACTGAACAATCTTCTTTGCTGCTTCACTGGATTGATTTCCTTGTTCACGTTGAGCTCGTGACACAGGAAACTCGGGTCTATCCCTGGCATGTCTTCGTGACTCCATGCAAAAGTTTGTTTTCTGCACCTTAAAAATGCTACAAGTTCCTGCTTTAATAATACATCCAGTGACGCACTAATTTGAGTTGTTCGTTCTGGGTGTTCGTCGTCCAGAATGATATTTTCGGTAGCTTTCATGACCTAACCCTTCACGAGTTGAGACTCGTCTCTAGGATCTAATGTTTCAATCTCTACATTTTCCGTTTCATCCACTTGGTATGTAGTAGTCTTTTTCCTGAATTCTTCTCGTTCTTCCTGTTCGACAGACGAATAATAGCATTCTCGAGCTACTTTCTGGTCGCCTTTCATAACTTCCACTCCAAAGTTGGTTGGGAATTTTAAACATCGATGTACAATAGATGGAACTGTCTCAAACCTTTTCAGACCTACCCTTCCCATGATGATGTTGTAAGTTGATTGAATGTTTTTATCCATTACGAAAAAGTGTACTCTTTCTGTTCGGCAAGAAGGCCTTGTACCAATAAGCATATCCAACTTGATCTTCCCAAGTGGAAAGACCTTTTCCCCAGTAAAACTGAGGAGGGGCCTATGATATGGCTCCAATTAGGCTAACTTAAAATTCAAACTATCAAAGCATGAGTAGAACATGATGTCTGCAAAGCTACCATCATCCCCCAGTACCCGTGAAATCACCACTTCTTTTATTCTCATCTTGATCACCAATGGGTCATCATGAGGATATAGTACACCTGCTAGGTCGTTTTTAGAAAAATAGATGACCAGTTTGTCTCTATTCACCTTCCTCGGGCGCTCGTCGTCAACCAAGTTTATGCGTTGTATGTAGGAGCAAGCTTGGGCCTCATTGAGGTAAGCTTTTCTCTCCATAGTCAGATCTCCACCTCCTGCATCTCCACCTGTAATGACATTACATTCAAATGACCCAAAATAGATTGAAAATATCTCACGTTTTGGATGTCTTGGTCTTTTGGGGAGATCGGGGTAATCTTTTGGATCATCTTCATGATCTCTCTTATTGTCTTCTTTTCCCCGACGAGGATACTTAGATATTTGCCTTCCTTGGTCGTTTGTCTTTCTGCCATTTTGGTGATCAACATACTAAGTCAATTTTTCTCGCCTGATGAGTGCTTCAATTTCATTCTGAAGAGCTATGTAATGTTTGGTCGTGTGACCATGGCCTTTGTGGAATTCGCAATATTTGGACTTGTCCCTTTTGTTAGGATTTGCCTTTATTTTTCTTGGCCGGGCTAACTCCTCGCTGTTCTTGATCTCCTCCAGAATGTGATTTATATCTACATTCAAGGTAGTATAATTTTCATATTTCCTCATCTGCTCCAGTACTCGCTTACCTTTCGACTGCCTATTGCCACCATCGTACTTCTGATCCTTCTTCTCGGTTTTACCAGCCTCAACCTTGATCTCCTTAGTGTCTGTATTCCTCTTCGCAACCATGGCTTCCTTAAAGTTCATGATTTTGGCTACTTTTGCCATCAGTTCTGCCATGGTCTTAGGCGGATCTTTGGCCAAAGTATAATATAACTTGTTTGGTAACCATCCGCTCATCAGAGCAGTAATTACTGTCTTCTCCTCGTAATCAATTACCTCAAGTTTCTCGTTATTAAAACGAGTGATATAGTCCCTGGTGCTTTCATCTGTCTTCTGTCTAACACTCAGTAAATGTGCTACTCATTTAACTAGTTTCTCTCCAAAATAGAAATTCCCTATGAAAAGCTCTACCAGTTGAAGAAAAGTCGCAATCTTCCCCCGAGGAAAGTTATTGTACCATATCTGAGTTGACCCGGTGAGAGTTCCTGAAAACGCCCTGCATCTCATCTCGTTTGGAACTGCATATATATCGGCAGTAACTTGGTATTGTTCTATATGGAGGATAGGATCAGTTTTTCCATCATATTTAGGTGCCACCATAGGTGCTTTGAATTTTGATGGTGTGAGAAAATCCACAATTGCCTGCACGAACGGTGTCCCTTGGACAAAAGTTCTTTGTAGAGGATTCTTGGCCTTAGCCATTTCCCCTAACCGATCCTCCAATCTTTTAATAGAGCCTTTTTATGCATCATTTCCTATCCCGAGCCTATTTGTTCGGGCGACTGATCGCGTTGAGTTTTCCTCTTGGGACCTTTCATTACGGGTTATTGGGAGTGATTGGGCGGAGCCTTACCTTAGGTCGGATGGTCATTGAGAGTTCCTCGACGCAATCCTAGGAGGACTTCTATTCCTCCTGGGGCCCAAACGATCAAAAGGAGAGACTCTACTCAACCTTTCCAGAGCACTAGTCCTTTTTGGAGTTAGAGTGACGTTCGTTGAGAATTTGTAGCTTGTACTGACGAGGTCCGGCCAGGCTGATATGAAGGATCAGTAGATATCTTCATACGATATGAGTTAGTACATCTAGATTGATAGACTTTCGGGAACAACGTTCGTCTAGTTCTTGAAGATGGCAGATGGGTATTTCTCTGAACACTTCGTTGTCCTTAACGGGCAGGCACTCCATCTCGAACAGTTTATATAAGTTGACGCATGGTTTCTTGCATGGCTGTTTGTCCTTGGGCCAAATTTTCCATTATGCTAGCCAGGTCTTGAACGTTTGGTGGGGTAGAGGGCTTTGGTGGAACCCTAGTGTTTTGATTACTGGATTTCGGGATCTCAGCCATAGATGATGAGTTTATTGGTGAGAAACGCTAATTATAATCGTTTTCCACAGACGGCGCCAATCTGTTGATGTAAAAAACTAGATTTGATCTAATTAATTAATCACAGATAAATAAAGATTAAAGAAATAAGACGAAGGATTTTTAAAGTGGTTCAGCCTTAGGAAAATGGCATACGTCCACTGTTGTTGTATTGCTGATTTTTGCCTTGATCTTGATTAACGATTATCAGAGATCAATTGTCCATTTATGAAGGGTGTTACAATGTATTTATAGCCCTAGGGCTCTCCATGTGAATAGACGGTATGCATTTAATCAATAGGCACATACATCTGTACAATAAGAATATTCATTAAATCTGATGTTCATTGAACGTGTAGTTGTCGCTTGATCTTCTTGTCCAGACGCTTGGTATGGATACTTTCTCGGCACGCCATGTAAATTGGCTGTTAAGTTGCTCGTAGCATTGAGTAGCTCGTCATGCTGTGTTGCTCGTGATGTTTGAGTAGGTAGGTGAGTAATTATATTTCTGCCATGTAAGATGCCACGTGTCATTATATAATTGGTCCACATCAGCTGACTAATTTTGTCATCAACAATCACTATAACCACCCAAAACCCACATCTCACCACATGCGTTAACATCTTTCACCAACAAATAATTTGAAGTAGTCGATAATTGTGGATCTAAAGTTGATCTGAAGCAATTATAACTACATGAAATATAAAATGGATATGCGAATTGCACCTATTAATTGATCATGTGCGTGCAAAACATCTGAACCATAAAAAATATACTCACCATTTGGATAGTCAGATTACGAGAAAATTGTATTATACTAACTTAAAAAGAATGTTAAACACAAATTACCTCCCTGAACCCTTATACCCCCAAAAGATAAAAGAATGAAAAAGTTACCATTCAATCAACCTTATTAACGGCTAAAATGATAATAAAGAACCCAATTTGATGTTTCTATCTCAACTAAATCTTCCTCACCATTGACCCTTCCTTACCATGGACCGTTCACTTCATCTTCCCTCTCCATTAATGGTGGTGTTGATGGCATTGTACAGTTGAATCATTCTGTGCACCTCCCTCATACTCTATAAAAATGGTCTTCAATCACTCCCAAGTTACCTCACATACTCCCTCTCTCTCTCTCGCGGGGGTAGCATCCTATACATACAAATCTTGCATCGAGTTATTATTACCTTTATATTAGTAACACTATTATTTTACCAATGATATTCATTTCTCTTACCGTGATGTTCTATGTCTATATTTATTGAACGTATCTTTATTTTATTATGGTTAAATTTGGGATCTGATAAGAGATTTAGAGATTCAAGACAAAATAACCCAAGTTATGCACACCCAGAAGGCCTACCGCTACGATTAATTTACACCGGGTTATCATCTTTTTATTGAGGGTTACTTGGGTTTATTGGTAGTTGTGCCATCATGGACCACAACAATGGTCCGACGACATATAAATTGGGCCCGAAAGCAAAATACATAGGATTCAAATGTTGATATGAGTGGTTCCAGCGGTTCTCTGATCTCTACTATTCAAATGTCGATATGAGTTATGTCGTTAGATTACAGTGGGGTAACTTTATATAATAAGAAAATTTGGGATTTACGTACCCGTGTGGTGAATAAGTATAAACTGCTTTTTTAATACGAAGGGGTATAACTAGATAAATATTTGGGTTTTGTAATATTGTGTGCGGACCAAAGTTTCGAGAACCTTTCATTTTGTTCTGAAAAAAAGATCATCTGCTAGTTACTTTGAATTGTTTGTATACTTTTGAAAGTTTTGTATGTTACATAATAATTTAGATACTATTTTAAAAAAAAAATTGCGTGTTGTACTATTTCATATTCTCTATCGGTTTAGTATATATATATATATATACAGTGATAGTATGTATTATCTTTAGGATATGAATGGTGATATGAGTTATCTTGTGGGTTAAAGGTACAATTTAGTAATGGGAATGATAGTAGTGAAGGAGATAACCCTTTTCATCAATGGAGTTTTCACAATTGGCTTTGGAGCTTCAAAACCAAATAATTGAGATGGATATGTTTCTACATTTTCAAGTACTAATAAAAGATTTAAATAATGTTTTTATATTTTCAGTTATGAATGATGTTTACGTATGTATAGATGATTAAATATCTATGAGAATAGTATTAAGCGTTCAAAATACTTAAAGTAGATATGAACATGAATACTATAAAAGAATATTCAAAGTTGTGTATCATAAATAAAAATGTTGATAGATAATTATAGATATTTTTTGAATAAATAAATAATATCAATAACATGTGCATTTATATATCGTACAATAGTACAAGTATATTATAAAAGCCTATAACTAAGTAATTTACTTTTGTGATTATATTTTTTGAATTGGAATAAGAGATTAAAAGTATTTTTTATAATACAAATAAATTCCATAATTTTCCTACAAAATATATTATACGTGATTTTTCTTTATTTTTTTTTACACTTTTAGCAATAAAATAACATTTTATTGATGAACATGGTGAAATGTAGAACAAAATATGTAATTTACAAGCATTATTGAGATGCAGAAAACATGGTTCAAAATAGCTTATTAAAAGCATTTCCAACAATATACATAATTTAAGGGACTATTGCATTAAAAATAATTATTTTAATTTAGTCCCTATTTATTTATGCAAATTAAAGTGCTCCGGAATTTTTTGATTCTTAATAATTGATCTCCTAAAATAATTTTATGCCAATTTGCCAAAATAACCCACACTTTGTAATGTTGACAAAATTTATTTTAGAGGACAAAACCAAGGTCAACCCATACAACTAAGTGTTGAAATAAAAATAAGCCCATGTAATTATTACAAAAAAACTATTTTTTCGAGACAAAAAGAATAACTTTAGAACTTTTTTTTCTCACTTTATCATCCCCCCCCCCCCCCTAATATGTTATGGGTAAATATAATAATACTTTGCTTAAAGTGTTAGTTGAAGAAAATGAAATGACTGCATTGAAAAGATGAATATTTAGCAATTACAAGAAACAAAGTAGTGTAGGTACAAAATTGCTTGAAAATGAAGGAAACTGGATTTCAAACTTTGTAGAAAAAAGCCATGGAGATAAAGACAATTGTACTACACCTCAATAATAATCTTAATAAAAAATTTGGAGGTACAAACTCATGTGAATAAAATATACAGATAAAGACAACGATGAAATCATATGGATCTTAAGATTGACGATCAACATGAGTGAATAACTGGTCAACATTGAGCAACTGTCATCCCCTCTTACAGCTGTGTTTGTGGTTGTTAAACCATAACATTTAATCCCAACCACTTTAATGAAACCATAGCAATATAGCCAATCTATTTTCGATAAGAGTGAATCTATAACAAGCGGTCGCTCAAACCCAACCACTTGCCAAATTAGGACATAGTTGGTACCCATGTGCGATTGAGCTTGCGGTGATAGCTGATTGGTGATGTTGGGTAGTTGATGGCGGTGTCAATAAATTAGGTCTAGATTCGGGTTTAGGGAAAAAGGTGAATAATAGGGTTTTTTTGTCAAAAAAATATAGGTGGTAAATCAAAATATGAATTAGAGTGTTTTTTTAACAAAAAAGCAACGATGTTAGAATCTAGGGGTTGTGTATAATTTTTCATCTTCCAGCGGTTAAATAAAAATACACTATTATTTTATGGGTAAGTCAAAAAATCCTTAACTTTCTTATCAAACTTCAATTTCACGATGACCTTCAAATATGTTTGGGGATCAAAATCATGTCGTTAGATTAGTTGTTATGTTAAAGTTGGTGAATACTGATATAATTGAAGGTATTTAGTACAAGACTATACTCTTAAGACTCGGCATGTTATTAATAAATTGCATATCATTGAGTCTAAAATTAATGGGGAAACTCATATCAGTTATGTTCTACAGTCTCCGCCCTACTCCTTTTAGCAGTTCTCCTGAATTATGTTATAAGCAATATGCAATATTCATTGTTAAAACTCGTGAAGGAACTCTAGGTTGTTTCAGGATTTATCAATAAGTTGTATTTAATGCACATTATGGCCATTCGGGGTGGATTCCTCCCAGCATGGGTTGTCCTCGAAATTGGAGGGAGAAAAAATGGAGAAATATTTCTTTCAGCGTGTGTGGGTATTTGAGGATTGGAATCCTCTTTCAGTTACTCGCGCGATCTTCACAAGCTGCTACAAATATAAATCGATCGTCGTCAAAGGGGAAGAAAATGTAGAAGGTGGAGCCGTCAACCTACTTTTCTCAAAACAGGCAAAAGAATGTAGCCATCCCAAAATAACGGCATCAAAAGACAAACATACAAAACCAAATGAGTCGAGGGTTTGGGGACTAAGTTACAGAATGGGAATGTGTTAGGCACTCATTTCGCCCTTTCGATCTCTCATAATAATGTTTTCCTTTCTTTCTCCAAAATATGACTCGTGTGTACAATGTGTGTAGTGTGAAAATAAACGAGAAAAAGGAATTATCTTACTCACATAATGGGGAGGACGAAGAGGAGTTATCCTAAGGAGTATACGAAAGAAAGAAAAATAATAGAATATATGATGTTAGTTCCCACCGAATCATGATTCACTGTGATAAAGTGAATGTGCATGTTGGGTGGGAACACTAATATGTCGGCGTAATATTACATGCAATAATACTAAATATGAGGTATATACAAAGTAACGTAATGAAGGAAATAGGATTCGAATCCTGATAATTACTCGGGACACTTATGTAGCCATAATAGGCATCAAAGTCCATGTAGTTCGACATATTATAAGGGTGGGGTTTAACGCATAGACACAAATTTAGGACTCCTCTTTAATTGTTTTTATAGAAAACGTGCTCAAGTGTAGAAAAACTGAGGAAATTCTACATTTGGAGTTTATAAGTAAACCTTTTTTTTTGTACTTTTGATTTTATAAAAATATATTATATGAATACTAATAATAAAAAGGATATTAGTTGATGTGAGATAATGGATTAAAACTAAGATATATTAAAATGAAAACAAAGTAAGTAAATAACACTAAATAAATGAATTAGAAAATAGTAAGGGTAGATCTCCTAGATGAATTTGCTATTAATGTTTGGAGGAGAGTAGGTGGATTTTAGGGTGGTGGAATGGTGGTAAAGTAGGGGTGAGGTAGGTAGGCAAATATGGTGTGAAAGTGAGGTAAGAGAGATGAAAGGAATATTAAAAAAGTTGATTTTTTAGAATGACGGCGCACTAATTTCGAGGGAATATTTTTTATTACTGAAAAAGGGATCTTTGGTAATGAGGTCATGGCCTCCTTAAATAGTAAAAAATTAGGGTTCAAGGGGTTACCGATCGACATGGGCCTTGGCCTGCCTATCGGCATACCCCTAGCTTGTTGGTGAAATAAAGTACACCTATGATGATAGATAGGGGGTCTGGGGTGCCTATAGGCAGTCCGAAAATGACCTTTTCAGAAAAATGGGCATATAATGCGAAACGAAGTCCGAATCGCGCATGGACGGGACTGTTGAAAAAGGTATTCAGAAACCTATAAAAATTAATTGAGCCACTCCCAGGTTCGAGAGTTTACTAAAGTTAAACAGGGTTCGAAGCACCAAATGGCCTCTGGGCGGGGGTTCTTAGACTACTTATAGGCAAGTACTCACAAATCGTAAGGCTGATTCGTGCACGGTATGGACCATTGGAAATGGGATTCAGAGCCCTATGAGAGTGAGATGAGTTTCGCTTGAGTTGCCGAGTCGACCAAAGTCAAACGGGCTCGGAAGCACCCAATGGCCTCTAGATGAGGGTTTAGAGTATAAAGATGAGTACGTGCGAACCGTGAGGTCAATTTACACACGGTATGTACCATTGAAAAAGAGATTTAGAGACCCATGAGGGTGAAATAATCTTCTCTCAAGTTGGAGAATTTACCAAAGTCAAACGGGCCTCGATATCGCTCAGTGGCATCTGGATCAAAGTTTAGAGTAAAAAAGTTAGTACACAAGATCCGTAAGGCCGATTCATGCATTGTATGCATTGTTAGAAATGGTATTCATATCCCTATGAGAGTGAAATTGAGCTTCGCTCAAGTTGGAGAGTTAACCAAAGTCAAAAGGGGCTCGAGAGCCCCCGACGACCTCATGATCAAAATTGGAGTAGGACCTAGGGTCTTTTTGTGAGAGAAGAAGTGTTACGGACCTAAGGAGGTATTTAAATAGTACTAGGATGGGGTGTATATAGAGCCCCTCGATAGGTGAGCTTGGAATAAGCGTAGATCTTTTAAAGATAGACACCTCATCGATATTTAAGGGTTTGGATGATCGAGAAACCTGTCGAGGATTTAAAGGTCGCAAATTTAAAGGGTTAAGGTCGATTATACGAACCAAAAGAGTTAAGGTGATCGATTCAGATGGTCGAGGTTGATTCTACGGACCTAGAGAGTTGTAATGATCGATTCAGAGGGTCCATGTCAATTCTATGGACCTAAAGAGTTTAGATTACTGATTCAGAAGGTTGAGATGAATTCTGTTAGAAATGGCAACGGGTGTGGTTTGTCAAAACTCGAACCCACCCCACGAAATTTTTATAAAACTGCTCTGCCCCGGGATGTGTTTTATTTAGGGGTGGTAATTTTAAAAACGACACGGAACAAAATGAAATTGACCCGAAATTGACACAATATGTCGTGTTCGTGTCATGTTTTTTTACACGAAGTCATGTCGTGTCATGTTCGTGACTGAATTATGAGTCGTGTCATGTCGTCTTATTGTGTTATCGTATTTTTTAAGCATAAAATTTAAGAAATTCTGGAATTCGTGTCGTTTTGTGCCGTTTTATTTCTTATTTGGGTCATGTTCGTGTTAACTAAAAAAACACGAATTCCTGTCGTGTCGTGTTCGTGTCCAAAAAAACCTTGTCGTATCGTGTTGGCCCGAAACATGATCCGTTGATCCAAATTGGCACCCCTAGTTTTGTTTAACCCGCCCCGAACCCGATAAAGTGTCAACCCCCTAAACCCGCCCCCGCCTCGTTTACATTAAATGAGTGAAAAACCCGCTAGGGTCGAGTTAAAAATCGCATGTTAAACCCACATACTTCATACATAACTTTTATATATATAACGTTTTAGTGTAAATAATATGTAAAATAATGGTCTTTAATTAAGTATAAGAAATAAATAAGACATAGTAGGTTATGCTTATGTATAGTAAACCTGATGCCCCCCCTTGTTTTATTGAGTATTTTTTTTTTATAAAAACCCATACCTGCTCTGTTTATTTTAAATAGATTTTTAACCCACGTGGGGGGCGAGGCGGGGACCCGACAGGTCAGGTTAAATTTCCATCCTTCAATTTTGCGAACCCAAAGAGTTGAGATAACCGATTCATAGGGTCGAGGTCAATTCTGCAGGCCTCAGTTAATTATGTGGGCCTAAAGATTTGAATGGCCAATTTAGAGAGTCGAGGTCGATTCTACTGACCTAAGGAGTTAAGATGACAAATTCAGAGGGTCGGGGTCGATTATATGGACCTAAAAAGTTGAGATGACCTATTCATAGGGTCAAGGTCGATTATGTGGACCTAAAGAGTTGAAATGACCAATTTTGAGGGACGAGGTAGATTCTGTAGACCAAAAGTGTTAATATGACTGATTCAGAGGGTCAAGGCTGATTATGAAAACTCAGGTCAATTCTGCGGGAATAAATATTTGAGATGACTGAATCAAAGGGTCAAGATCAATTTTGTGGACCTAGTTCTATTATACGAACCTAAAAATTTAAAACAATCGAGTGAGAGGATTGAGGTAGATTCTATGAAACTAGGTTAATTCTCCGAACCTAAAGATTTAAGATGGCCGATTCAGAGGGTCGAGGTCAATTTTGTGGACCTAAAGATTTAAGGTGACCGATTCATAGGGTTGAGGTCGATTTTGCGAACCTACGTCGATTTTATGAAGCTAAGGATTTGAGATGACCGATTCAGAGGGTTGAGTTCGATTATGTGGACCAAGGTAAATTTTGTGGATCAAAGGATTTGAGATGAGAGACTCGGAGGATCGAGGTCAATTCTGCAGACCTAGGTTGATTTTGTGAACCTAAAGAGTCAAGATGACCAGTTTAGTGGGTCGAGATCTATTCTGCGAACCTAAAGCGTTGATGAGGGGGAACATTCTTAAAATACGACCCTGTTGGGGAGGGTGTTAGTATTATGAGTGCTGGTGCATTTTGATTTTAATCCCGCTGGGGAGGTATATTAGGGAAGAGGATTTTATGAGTGCTTTCGCATTTTATTTTCGATCCTGCTGAGGATTGTGCAGGTGATGTGAGTGTCAGCATACTTTGATATTATTCCCGCTAGGGATTATGATGCTTCCAAGGAAGTTGTGATTGGAGGATCTTGGCATTCGCGATGTTGTATGCATTTCTTTATACCTGAAAAGATACTCAAAAGGTAAAAAATGATGCAATTTTGTTTGACTATTTTAATTTAGCGACTTACTCTACATGCACTTTAATTATCCGTTGAGGTTTATTTTGAGAAAAAATGTTCTATTTGGAATTTTTTCAATGCGTTTTTGGCATATTTGAATACAGGAATGCCTTGGAGGCTTGGTTGGAATATGCTTCCCTTTTAATGGACTTATTGCGAAATGAAAAGGGTTAGAAGAGAAAAACTAGGGTTTCCAAAATAGGTTGTGATTGACATATCCCTGGCCTGCATGTTGGCTTGTTATATCAGGTTCACTGCTTTTTACTCTTTGGTGGCACTCTTCTTGAATTCTTGGTATTCGTATTTTTCCAAGACCGTTGTGTAACACCCCGCCTAATTTAATACCGGGTGGTCAGTTCCATACCAAATTAAAACAGAATATTCAGTTGGCTCATTCTTAGCATCACTGTCGAAAACATTTACAACTCACCCAATACCCAATTAAGCTGGTGTTAAAAACTTTTCAAATTTTAATTCAACAAAATCCATTTTTAGTTTAAGAATAACACAACACATTTTATTTTACAACACTTATAACTGAACATATAACACAAAAGAATTTAAATGCAATTGGAATAAACATTCCCAAATAATATTAATCCATTACAGTCATCCCAACAATAACAAATGTATTAAAATGACACGAACTCAATAGTATATGACTCCGATAGAAAGTGATAACTGAAATCTTTTGGGCGATATGCCCTAACTAAGAGAATACTGTGAATCAAAAGAAAATAGGCGTCTAAGAAAAACTCCATAACTCCATAGCTTTGCATAATCCGCTAAGGTTGGCGTCCCTGTTGTTGGACACCTGATATAGAAGATACAATAGAAAAGAAAATATGCAAGGAAACGGGTCAGAGCCCGATTGTGAAAATAATTTTAAAAACAACAAGTATTTAACAAGTTCAATAAAGCATTTATTATGTACATGTTAGATCTAACTCTAACTTGCTATTCTCACCTCTCATCTAGAGTGCACACTTAACGTTTCCTATTAACCTCCTAGTTAATGGTTCATCCTTAACAATTCCATAATATGATTCCATTCCCATATCATAACCCCGTATGTCCCATGACATACGTTATATAATCATTCTTATACATTTCTTATTTTAATGAATCGTTTCTCATTAACATGGATCATTTCTCATTAATATGAATTAAGCTCTTCAATAAATATTCATTAACTTATTTCAATTCTTTTCTCAATTTACCATATCTACAATTATCACGCAGTAGATTATTTAACCACAATATAACCATTAAATCATTTAATTCATAATATATATATTCATATATAATACGGCACCCCGAGTCACAGCTGCAGTGCAATGCATTACTCTGCTATCATGCCCTATCATCGTCGGTCGTCGATTAGGAGACAAAAGGTTCGGTAAGAATTTCTCGAACCACAAACATCAGTAAAAAAATTGGAGGCGAACATAGTTCTCATACCCACGGGCCACGCACATACCTATGTTCCCACAGTCAGCGGACTTATCAACTCCCCGATAAGTCTTTCATAGACCTATGTTCTTGAGCGACAAATCAAAGATCCCATGGATTCATCAGGATATGACTGCCCTCACGCGCAAACCTCCCGTCGATAGCAAGTAAGCTAGGTATGTCATACACATAATCATTAATCAATCAAATAGGCATTATCATACCTATAATATAATATCAACAAGGTACTCATATTACCCTTTGATGATTCCCATACGTAGCGTTGTATCTCTTTAAATCCCACGTATTAAAATATCATAACTTTACTTCTTGAATTTAGTTACCCCCGAGCCTCACTCATTACTCAAGGTTCAAATAGGTTTTTCATCAACATATATTCAGTAAGAAGTCACTAATATCCTACTGGTCCATATCATCATATCTCTCGAATTACTACAAATTAAACTCTCCTTTTAATTAGGGTTAAAACCGATAGTTTCAAATCTCTTATGAACACATCTTCTTTCCTTTAGGATTAAACACTCTTATAAACTTAAGGATACCCATGTATTATATTAAATCACCCCTACTGGTCCTATCTTAAATCCTTATGCATACCAATTAGAATCCAACAATTGAATCTAGCAACTGAAATTCCTTTAAATTAATTATCATTATTTTCATCAATTAAATCCCAATCAAATTAATTCAAATCTTATCTAGGTCTTACTGATCTTATATAAGTCCCATAATATCCAATTAATAATCACCAAAGATCTACCAAAGTTTTGGGATAAGAATCAACATTAAAAAGGAACAACTTTAACAATCCTGGGGAGGTCGATCGATCGAAGGCAGGGGGTCGATCGATCGATCACTCAGGTCACAGCCTGGTTTTTTTGCATTTCTGCAACTAAGGGTTTCACTATTTTTGTTCATCCAAACCTTCATATTAACATCCCAAATGACTTATAATCCTTACTACATGATATATCAACATATATGAATGATTTATAATACTTTAAACATCCTATAATCATCAAGAGATTGGATTAAAAAACATGTTTATCTCCTCTTTTTCCAGAAAATTATCAACCTAATACCCTCAAGAACACAACAATGGTTTTCAGAATTTCCTCAATAGATATATGATTATTTCGTGGATTATTATCAACATACAACATGAGTTTAATTCCTATATCATTTCAGTTTCCAGAAATCCATTTAACAACTCCATTATGTCTTCCAAACATGAAAAATCATCTCTTTTAATAACTATTCTAACATGGACAATATACAAACTTAGATTGCCATTATCAAACACTTGCCTCAATGAAGGTCTGATCCTTTGGTGTAGTATATCTCAGGTGGTTCTCCCTTATCCGGTCAACCTCCGATGGTGGTTGGTGGTGGTGACCCTTGGTTCTTGTTCTTCTCCTTCCCAAGTAAGCTCTTCTCTTCCCAAGCCACCTTTTACTCTCTCTAGGAAGATGACATATCTATTTTTGTGTAGAAGAGATGAATAACCCACGTACACTTAATATTCAAATACTTATAATAGGACAAAATCAGATATCACTATTCACCCCTAGAAAAATGACCAAAATGCCCTTTTAGGTTGTTTATTCATTTCCAAATGACCCGAGACCCAAATCCAACATCCAAATAGACTTTTCTGACTATTTAGAACCTTCCGGATGCAACGACACAGTCTAAATGACTATAAGGTTAATAGAAAATAAATTTCCTTTTTAATTTAACAAATTAGTCCCGACACGTCCCATACCGCGTCCGACTAAAAATCCAAATTACTGAACAACAATTATCAATAATCATCACATTCATATATTACCTAAATATCTTTAAGTAATATTCAGAATCTTACATTTCAATATCCTTAATTCGGATAAAACGCCAATGAATTAATTAATAATAAAATCCAATTAATCCATTAATTTAAAATATAACTCATTTTAAAAGTCATAAAAAATTACGGGGTATTACACGTTGCTGATTTAGTTGGTCTATTGATGAAAAGATAAAAAGCTTGATGTTAAATGGAGCTAGTCACCTTCGTTGGATTGTGCAAAGTTTCGTGTGTCGAAGAGACTGTACTGATAATGGTTTCGCTAGTGTTGTGGCCCTGGGGTCGACTGCCAGGTTACTTTTAGCGATCGGTGGTATGACGATAGACCCTCAAGTGTCCATGATCATGTTGTGGATGTATCATCATTGTAATCCTATAGCTATCATATTGGTAGAGACTTTTAGTATAATGGATGCAGGGAAAGAAGGCCAGGCCAATTCTTTTCTGTCGATCCTTGTGATGTTATTCACGTGGTTGTTTGAAAGACTGTATTTGACGAATCCTCTTGAGTACTCTCTGACGGCGTCTTCAATTGTGTTTCCCAGTCTTTCTTCAGTTTTGACAAAGGGTTAGAAGTTCATTATACCCATTTCTGACTCGTTTATAATGAATTTTAAGAGTCCAAGAGGTAGTAGGTTGGGAGATACCGTTGATGGTTGAGACTGGGGTGCTAGATGGCTTATCACACTTTCGAGGTACGAACTGCTTAGTCAGCCTTTTTGGTTCATATTCATCTTTCTGACTTGCAACCCCTTATTCGATTTGTACCCAGCCTCTCGAAGGGCTCTGAAATGAGGGTAATACTAGCCTCCCATTAAAGCTCGGATATGGGTTAAAAATTTCTTCTCCATGATGTTTACCCGCTATTCCTTTGACGATCGATTTTTCATTGTAGCTACTTTCTTTCTCTACCTTCTAATAAAGCTACTAACTGATTCACTCAGGGTTTGTTTGAGCAGTTCCAACTCTCAAAATATAACTTCTATCTTTTCATTATACTTGTATGGAGTCATTAACTCTTGGGCTACATTTTTCTAACTACAGATTCTAGATATCCCAGGGAACCTTCCTTGAGGGTTTATTGGAACATCTAAGCCATTATCCCCTCTGATTCCCCGAGGAGAGTCCTAACGCGATGCTAGGTGCGTATATGTATAATTGGAGGTCTGTTGCCTTTGAACTTCTCAACGTCCAGTATTTTAAGCTTCTTTGATAGTCGAGCCTTAGGATTAAAAGACATGTGGGTATACTCCATTTAGTTCCCTGAGATCTTAACCTAGTCAAACCTTTTAGACAACAATCTAAGGCCTTTTTTGAACTTGTTCAATTCTTCTTCCTTGGGATCAACTGGCACTGGTAGATTACCCCCAAGCTAGACTAGATTCGATATTAGCAACTGAGTTGGTGGTGGCCCATTGGTAGGTGGGGCACGCAGGGAATGCTTGTATTCTTCAGGAACTCATAAAGGTTTTGGAGCTGGTACTCCTTTATTAGATGAATACAGAATATCAAATGGGTTCAGTCTTAGCATCACTGTCGAAAACATTTAATTACTATCCACCTAATATTTAAATAGAGAGATGCCAAATTTTTATAATGAAATTAAATTAATATGCAATCAATTAAATTATAAGCTAATTATACCACATCCACATCACAACCACAATAGAATAGTAAGGGAATAAGTACAATGAGATTGGACTAACACTCCCCTGAATAATCCAAATATTGAATAAATCCTAATACAAAGCCTGAATAAATAAATAAATCCAACACTTGAAATAAAACTGAAAGTCTGAGAATGCTATCTCTAAATGGAAATGGGTGACATGCCCTAACTGATGAATGACCCTGAATAGAATCAAATGTAGATGAGGAGGCATCTAATTCCGAGATCCCGTAACTTCCACAACAGCTACAACACGTCAATGTAATGGAACTCCTATGCTTGGCATCCCTGTGGCTGAGCACCTAAAAGGTTTTATAAGAAAATAGATTTAAAAGAAAACGGGTCAGAGCCTGAGGTGAAAATATTTTAAAACTGCAATTTTTTAAATCACAATATTAAACAACACATGTTAGTTGCGTACTCTCATATGAGTTTCTCGCCTCTCAACTAATGTGCACGCCTAACGTATACCCTTAACCCATCCTAGTTATGCCGCTAACTAAATAGTATGTACCACTCTTGCTATCGCATCTTAACATACGGTGTCTACTTGTAACACCCAAACAAGTTATATTCATAACCCATATTCACATTCATTAAAATTACTTATCTCATGTGTAAATTAAAATTTTCACATTCTTAGCCCATTCAAATATCTTAGTTATTCACATCTACTAAGCAACACAACAAAACTATCACAAGTATATGTATATACACTAGTATAATATCTCATATACAAATCAGGCACCCCACAAGGATAGAACATACGATGCCGTCATACTCTGCTATCAAATCCCGGTACATCACTTACGTGAGGATCACAAGTTCCGAATCACTCAGGAACCATTTCAATAAAAATCTCACATAGTGGAGGCGAACATAGTTCACATACCAATGGGTCACGCACATACCTACGCTCCCAAGGTCAGCAGACTTATCCATTCAGCGATAAGACCTTCCAAGTCCTATGTTATGAGGTATCAATCTAAAGTCCCCTCGAAGGTCACATCGAGACCAGACTATCCTCTTACAAACGACCTCCCGTGATAGCAAGTATAGTAGGTATGTTATACACACAATAATCCATATACTAGAAAATCACACAACCAGTATATATAAAATTTAAATATAGGTATACTCCTACCCAATGTATTAAGTCTCACCCATGATATTTACGTTCTGTATATTCTACGTAATATTTATTTAACACGACAAGTCTCGTCATACGGATTTGGGTACCTATACCTATCTCAAGGGAATACTAGGTCCCCCATTTGTTCCTAAGGTTATCTCAACAAATATATAAAATCCCTTAAATTATCTTTCATTCCCAAAATCGAAAGATCTCAAACCGTCCTCACTCAGTAACCATTCGTAATTATAACGCTCAATCCCATAAGTTATAACATTTTCCTGCAATAACTAAGACCCTACTGACCTTACCAAGTCCCACAATAGTATATTAATCACCCTAAGAATCAATATCGGCTTTGGAATTTTCCTTAAACCTTAAAGGAAAGTAATTACCAAAAATCAGGAGAGGTCGATCGATCGAAGAAAAGGGGTCGATCCATCGATCGATCGACATTCTTTAGTAGATCGATCGATTGAACAGGTATCAGCCCAGAATTTCTCTAAAAGTTACGGGTTCTACTATTTTTACACCCCTAATCATCCATTACAACGTCCCAATCTCCCAAGTAAGTTTACTAATCATTAAACCAATGTATATAAAGAGGTTTTAACGTTCAAGAATCATTAAACTATCATAGAACATCGTTTTCTTGGATCAAAAGTCATGAATTTCACTACAACCCTAATTCTTCACTATTTCCTCCAAAATCATCATAATCCTCAATTAAATTTAGTGATTCTTAACCCTTAATTTATAATTTTATACATCCAACATTTCCAGAAGGATCACTACATGCAAACCTACTCCAAATCAATTATTAAGTCTCCAATTTCATATTTTTGCCATTATTCATAAATTGACATCAAACCTAAACTATCATGTAAAGTATATGCCATAAATTATTGCAAGATAAATCACTTGCCTAAAATAGAGATTCTGATCCTTTGAAGCAGAAGGTATGGGAGTGATTCTTGTTTTCCGATCTATCCGGTGGTGGTGACGGTGGTGTAAAAGCCTCCAAGGGTTGGTTCTCTTTTGGGAACTTCCTTCCATTCCTCTCTAATGGCCGTTTATGATTTTTGGTTATGAAACCCTAAGGGACTCAAGTGTTGGCTGATATAATCAGTCTAAAATTCATGGGTTACTATTCCTCAAAAAGTCAAAATGACTAAAATACCTTATCGGGCTGTCGGTTAGGCCTAAAATGCCTCGGGACCCAAACTGAACCCCCGGCTAGTGTTTGCTGACTATATCACCTCTTCCAGACACGTTAGCGCACTCAAAATGGTCATACGACTGTCATAAAAATAAAATACTTTTAAATCCATTAAATTTAGTCCTGACGCGTCTGACACGCGCGCCCCAACTTAATTTTCGAAACTGTCGTATTTGCAACTCACGACAATTTTAATATATTCAATAATCACATATTACTATAATCACTTAGTAATATTCAACATTATCATCATATTTAAATACTAACTCTCGTCTCTCTAGTTATTTAAATCCGAATTAATTTCTAATTAATTATCCCAAATTAATTTAATTAATCCCATAATTAGAAGAAATTTCATTTATTTAATCTCATAATTAAAAGCCATAAAATTACGGGGTATTACACTCTTGGGCTACATTTTTCCAACTACAGATTCTAGATATCCTAGGGAACTTCAATGAGAGTTTGTTGGAACATCTAAGCCATTATCCCCTCTGATGCCCCGAGGAGAGTCTTGACGCGATGCTAGGTGCGTATATGTATAATTGGAGGTCTGTTGCCTTTGAACTTCTCAACGTCCAGTATTTTAAGCTTCTCTCATAGTCGAGCCTTAGGATTGGAAGACATGTGGGTATAGTCCATTTAGTTCCCTGAGATCTTAACGTAGTAAAACCTTTTAGATAACAATCTGAACTTGTTCAATTCTTCTTCCTTTGGATCAACTGGCACTAGTAGATTATCCCCAAGATAGACTAGATTCGATATTAGCAACTGAGTTGGCGATGTCCCATTGGTAGGTGGGACACGCGGGGCATGCTTATATTCTTTAGGAACTCACAAAGGTTCTGGAGCTGGTGGACCCATAGTATGGGAAAAGAGGAGTTTAGGTTCGGGATACTCTAGAGCCTAAACCTGGTGTCGTTGTATTTCCTGAACTTATGCCAGAAGGTTGTCGATCTTAGCATTGAGCTAGGTAAGGGATGCCATTAAATTTGACTGGGCATTTGCAGTTTGGTTAATTTTTTCCATGAATAACCTTTGGCTGGATAGCTCGGATTCTGAAGTAGCAACAGAGGAAGTAGTAAAGCTTCAGGGTGATTTGACGAAAGTCCCGAGCCAATAGGGAGCCAGAAAAAGATTATGGTATGCGATCGCACCTAAGAGGAAAAAAATGATTTTTGTTTTTATTTTAAGGGAAAGTGGAACATTTTTGGTATATATCTTTTTCTTTATTTTTTTAAGGGAGAAAATATTTTCAGTATTTTTTTTGAAAAAGGGAAGAAGGAAAAACCTCGGCATGGTTATTATTATTTTGTTCCACTTGTATTATGTTCTACCTAGGGTGAAAGAAAAATGTCAGGCAGGACCCAAGTCTGGAGAAAATTTAGGGTACACGATATAAAACTTGGTTTCACTAATTTCCAGACTCACGAATAGGGTTTCATTTTAAAAATGGCATAATAGCACGAATATATTCGAGTGGTAAGGTGAGTGGGAATTTTGGCAGAGTTTCGCATTGGAACTGGAAGACTATGCATGAGTGTCCTATGGTATATGCCTATGTAAGGTTAATGCGTTGGTGGGTTAGTGGAAAGGCTCCCCCTTGGTATGACTTCCACGATATACCACTTGTATATAAGGACAATCATTCATCAATAAGTGTGGACAATCCATTTGATATACCTGAGTGTACGTGAATTTCCTCACGATATACCTCGTGGAGACGACATGTGTGAGACTGAATTCGATAAACTTGATGTACGTTAATGAGGTCCTTGTTATATACCTCTTGTCATGAGTTTGGTCAAGGGGTATGTTGCGATGGGAATCGTTCGATATACGTCAAAGGTACTAGGCCAATAGAAGGTAGGAATCATATCGCTCAGGCTAACTGCACTCCGCAGGATCGGTACCCATCATAAAGTTCCCCCCCCCCCCCAATATGGGATAAAATTTTGGTCAATATTGCAATGCTCAAGTGATATAATATACAAGAATGCACGAGTCTTTATTAGCATTTTATAGAGATTTTTATATATTCTAAGTGAGAGAAATACTATCACTATGAGGGAGAGCATAAAATATATAAGAAGCATGGGATAAGTGGATAAATAGAGAGAGCAAAACTATCAAGTATGCGCATGAAGCATAGGGACAATATAAAGTACGGTGACATATACAAAGTGTGAGACATGTGAATATACACAAGTGGGTGGGAAATATGTGCAAAGTGAGGGTGAAATGTGAATATGTGTGAGTGAAGAAAGTATGTGGATATATACAAGTGACGTTGACTGTAGCGACGTGCAGAATCAGATGTTGGACACTTTCAGATTGGTCGGGGTAGCTTTACAGTGGTGGGAGTTTATTACCATTGCTAAGGAGATGGATACTATGCCTATTGCTAAGTTTTGGGTGTGGTTTGAGCGCAAATACTTTCCGTCAGCCGTTAAGACAAAGATGAATAAGAGGTTCAATAAGGATGTTCAGGGAGACTTTTTTGTAGTTGAGTACGAGGAGGAGTTCACATATTTGGCTAATTTTGTGCAAGACGAGGTGAACATTGAAGAGAAGAAGATGAGATTTATGAATGGGCTAACCCGGAGGATCAGGCAACACTTGATACGTAACCCCGTATTGAGGACTTATACGGATGTTGTCAATGCCGCACTTTTACATTGCCAGGATCATCACTTCTATTTGAAGGGAAGTAAGAAAGGGAGTGAGTCTAGCCAATCGTGCAAGGCAGGTGGGAACGGTGCTAGTGGAGCACTGCATTAGCAGTTAGGTAGGCAGTAGGGGCAGGATTCCCGACAGGGGGATTCGGCCAAGAGATTTAGATCTGGGGGTCACCGACCAGAGGGAGGTTTCATACTGGGCGCTCAGCAGCAAAAGCACCAGGGTCAAGGGAACACTGGGGGAGGCCAGTAGGGACAAGGTCACCATGGCCAACAATAGGGTCAGCCTCGACAGGGCCATCAGGGTTAGAAGTGGAGATACTTCTCGGGCCAGTGTTTTATTTATGGACAAACGGGCCACAAGAGGAGATAACACCCACAGCAGGTTAGAGCACCACAACAGCAGGGTGCCCAGCAGGGGCAATAGACATAGTTACCCCCGATCGCACCAGCACCACCAACCCCACTACAGCAGGGGCAGTTATAGTACAAACGTGTCTATAACGTTCGAGATGTAGTCCTCCTTGAGGATTTGGGGGAATTATCTTTTGGGGGAACAATTTACATTGTTCATGGACCATAAATCACTTCAGTATCTGTTCATGCAGAAGGATTTGAACATGAGGCAGAGGATATGGTTAGAGTTTGTGAAGGATTACCAATCAGTACCATCCTGGGAAGGCTAACGTGGTGGCAGATGTGTTGAGCCGACAACCTGCTGGGAAGATAACAAAGGTTTGGAAGGCGAAGTGAAGAGAGCTTAGACATGATGACGAGGTTGCCAGAGTTTGTATGTCTGTATTGGCTGTCGCACCCGAGATTATGATGAGGGTGGTGAAAGCATTGGCAGAGGATTAGTATTGCGAGGACAGAGTTCGCCAGTTATTAGCTGATGGGGTGGAGACCTATTCGATTAGTTATGAGGGAGGCTTGCACTTTGATATGAGACTCGTGGTTTCAGAGGATGAGAATTTGAGACATGCAGTGATGTTAGAGTCTCACGGGTCGAGGTTTCTAGTGCATCCCGGTAGGGATAAGATATACCAGGATATGAGTAGGCAATATTAGTTGTCAGGGATAAAGCGGGACATAACAGAGTTTGTCTCGAAGTGTGCTACCTGCCCGCTAGTGAAGGTAGACCACCTATGTTTTAATTACATACTTGGTTTTATATTCTTCACCTTTCAGCAATTCTTTAATATCGTCGACGCAAATTAATGACGAGTCTTTGTTTTATAGAGACAATGGATGAATTTCAAGACAGGAAATAATTTTAGAATAATAATTGAAATATGTATATAATCTATGATCATTAAATAATATGTGTGCACTTTATGAAATATGAATGTACTTAATAAAGTACATGCATGTAGTTCAGTAAAAAAATGTGTGTATTTTATAAAACTAATCATTTACTTAAGTAACAAATGCGTTTATTTTATTGATAACGCGTGTACTTTATTATAATATGAATGTTCTTCATTTCAAAATGCACGTACTTTATACAAATATTAGATTTTATAATATAGAGCTATAATTTTGAAAATTAACAGGCATCTTAATATTCATACATATACATAAGTGCATTACAGAATAAAAATAAGTGCATTTCGAGATAAAAATAATTTGGTATCAAAATAAACAATTAGAAGATTTACCATGTATCCTTCTCCCGTGTCATATTCTTTTAATTTATCTTGGGCTTCTTCTGTAAGGTGTTTTGTACACTTATAGATTTGCAGGTCTACTTTATCTGTTGCTATTGAAGAAGACTTGGCTTTATTGTTCTGCCATTTTTCTTATTTTGATGGCACACTAGTAGATTTATTATTTTTTCTCTTTCTTCCCTTTGGCTGCAATTCAGCAGGAGCTTCATTCGAAGGATTTTTATTCTTATCTCATTTTAGCAAATCATTAATAAGATGTGCATATACAAAATTTTCATCAATCTTTTGATTCCTGTCATCCGTTTCTTGGATTCTCACAATCATTAAGTTCCCAATTGAATTTATTTCTTCATTCTTTTTAGAAAGGGAGGACGACAAATCCTCTATATTTTCATTGAGAATTTTATTTTTATTTCCTGGAGAAAACAAAACATCATGTTTAACTATTAACATGCCATAAACCTCAATGAAAACGAAACAAATGTCAAAAATAAAAGAATTTGTGGATTAGTAAGGTTAAGCATGGATATCTACAAGTGATGTGGATGACGTGCAAGTGTGAGAAAGTGGAGTGAAACTTGGTGACTATATACAACTGAGTAAAATGCAAAGTATGTGATACGAAGGTGGTATATACATGTGATGAGAAAAAAAGTATAGTAGAGAGAAGGATATAAATATCATGATATGAACAAGGCATATACACAACATGTAAGTATGAAAGTATGAAGAATATACAAGTGCATAGGAGAGCAAAGGAACAAAACCGATGTGAAATATAATCTAGTACTCTAAAATAATCCCCAACAGAGTCACCATTGTGGCCATCCGGGGAGGATTCCTCAGGGGCGGGCTGGTCCCAAAATTGGAGGGAGAGAAAATGTAGAAATCTCTCTCTCTACATGCATGGGGATTTAAGGATTGGAATCCTCCTTTTGCTACTCTCGCGATCTTCGCGGGCTTCCACTGATATAAATCGATCGTCGTCAATGTGGGGGGGGGGGGGGGGATGTAAAAAGTGAAGTCACAAGCCTATTCGCTCCAAACATGCAAAAGAATGTAGCTGCCTCGAGAGAATAACATCAAAAGACAAAGTAATGCATATAAAACCAAATGAATCGAGGGTTTGATGACTAAGTTAAGGAATGGGAAGGAGTTAGGCACCCATCCCTCATTTTCGGTCTCTGGTGGGCTATAATATTGTTCTGATTTTTCTGAAAGATGTGACTCATGTGTACAATGTGTGCGATGTGAAGCCACACGAGAAAAAGGAATCATCCTACTCATGTTATGGGGAGGATGGAGAGGACTCATACTAAGGAGTAAACAAAAGAAAGAAAAATAATTGAAAATATGATGTTTGTTCCCACTTAATCACGATTCACTATGAAAAAGTAAATGTGCATGCCGGGTGGAAAAATTAATATGTAGGCCTACGAATATGCGCAATAATACTAAATATGAGATATAAACAAAGTAACGTAATGAACGAAATAGGACTCGAATTTCGATAACGACTCGGGACGCCTACGTAGCCCTAATGGGGATCAAAGTCCATGGAGTTCGACATATCATAAGGGTGGGGTTTAACCCATAGACCCAAATTTAGGACTCCTCTTCTATTATTTTTAAAGGAAACGTGCTCAAGTGTAAAAGGGTAGAAAAACTGAGCAAATCCTACTTTTGGAGTTTAAAAGTAAACCCTCTTTTTTTGTCTTTTTGATTTTATGAAAATATGTTATGTGAATTCTAATAATAAAAAGGATATTAGTTGATGTGAGATAATGGAGTAAAACTAAGAGATATCTAGAATGAAAACAAAGTAAATAACACTAAATAAATGAATCAGAAAAGAGTAAGGATAGACCTCCTAGATGAATATGCTAATGATTTTTGGAGGAGAGTAGGTTGATTTTTGGGTAGTGGAATGTGGTGAAGTAGGGGTGAGGTAGGTAGCCAAAAGTGGTGTGAAATCTAGGTAATAAAGATGAAAGGAATGTTGGAAAATCAGATTTTTTGAAATGACGATGCACTAATTTCGAGGGAATGTTTCTGATTGCTGAAAAAGGGGTCCATGGGAATGAAGTCATGGCCTACTAAAAAGTACAAAAAATAGGGTTCAGGTGGGTCATTAGGCATAGGAATTGTTTTGCCTATCGACATACCCCTGGCTTGTTGGCGAAGTGAAGTACACGCCTACCGATAGGCAGGGTGTCTGGGGTACCTGTAAGCAGACAAAAAAGGACTTTTTTTTGAAAAAATGGGCATAAAATGCAAACCGTAAGTCCGAATCATACACAACTGAGGCCGTTGGAAAGGGTATTCAGAGCCCTATAAAAATCCATTGATCCCCTCCAGGGTTCGAGACTTGATTAAAGTCAAATGGGGCATGAAAGTGACCAATATCCTCTAGACCTGGGTTCTCGGAGTAAATAAGGCAAGTACGTGAGAACCGTAAGGTCGATTAACACACGGTATGGACTGTTAGAATGGGAATTTGGAGCCCTATGATAGTAAAACTTTTCTTGAGTTGTGAGACAGATTTTTGCATGGTATAGACCATTGAAAAGGGGATTTAAATACTTATGATAGTGCAATAATGTTCGCTCAAGTTGGGGAGCTATCCAAAGTAAAATGGGGATCGGGAGCTCCCGGTGGCCTCTGGATCAAGGTTTAGAGTAGAAAGGTGAGTACGCGGGAACCGTGAGGCTGATTTGCACATGATATGTATTGTTGGAAAGGGGATTCATATCCCTATGAGAGTGAGAATTGAGCTTTGTTTAAGTTAGAGAGTTGACCAAATTCAAACGGGGCTCAGGAGTTCCCGACGAGCTATGGATCAAATTTGAAATAGTGGTTGGTGTCTTATGGTAGGAGGAGAAATGTTAGGGACCTTAAGAGGTATTTCGATAGCACTTGGATGGGGTGTATACACACATCATTAATAAATTTACCCTAACGGGAAGAAGGATAAGAAAGGGAAGCCTCAGGAGAGAGTTTGTGGGTCAAGGCAATAAGTAAGCCTTAGGATAATGATAAAAAACTTAAAGGTGAGTGTTTCCACTGTAAGCGGTAAAGGAAACTATAAGAAGCAATGCCTAGTCTTCCGTGTTACGTAATAAATGGATAAGGTAAATCTTTTTCATTTATAGTGGAAACATACATGTTATGTTATTCATTTGGACTTGCTTTGTAGATACAGGATCCACTAATCATGTTCGCAATTTGTTGTATGGATTTAAGGTAATTAGGTAGTTGTGTGATGGAGAGATGTACATGTTCATGAGCAAAAAGTCAAAGGGAGTAATGTTAAAATTTCGGTAGTGACATAAAGATTTTATTTAAAAGTTTTTTATCCATCATATTTGAGAAGAAATTTAATTTTAAAGCTTAAATTATTTTTTTCATATTCAATTATTTTAATAAAGATGTTTTTATTAAATTTGGAAAATTGTTTATCTCTTTAAATACATTAGAAAACAACATATATATTATCAAAATTTTCTCACTTATAGTATTAGTAGGTGAATTTAATAACACAAATGAAAATAACCTAACGATAATGAACATTCTCAAATGAACCAAACATACTTTTGGTCCTTACCCCTTGATAACATATAAATGATAGTTAAATAGGTATCTTAAATAGCTAGTTAAGATCATTGGAAGTCAGAGAGTGATATTCCCAAGAGGTCATTCTCAATAATATGCAAAAGAGTGAAAGATGTGTTTTTATTGGTTCACTCTAGTTTGTGTGAACATATCATGCATGCTATAAAGGACTTTATATTGTTCATCTCTTTAATTTTTTACTACTCCAGTTTTGGATATTCTTACTTAATGCACTAGAAATTTATAGGCTTTGATAAATTCAAAGTGTATAAAATGAAACTTAAAAGGTTTTATGGAAAACTTATTAAGACACTAATTTATGGAGTGGGAATATCACTAAACGAATTTAGGGCCAAGAGGTCATTCCCAATCCGGAACATGTTTGGATTTAGGGCCACGAAACACTAAACGAAACTATTTTGCTTGATTCATGTCTTTGGCTTAAACATATGGACAATTATATGAATATTATGTCTTCCAATCAAGTTTAGGATCTTGGGGACACACCAAATGTGTTCAAACCCATCAGGTTAAAGTGGGTTTATAAAAAGAATATAGGGTCAAATGATAGGGCAGGTACTTTGACGATTGAGGCTTATCGCAAAGGGTTTTGGCTTATAATTAGTGTATTACATATGAGGTAATTTTTCACTAATTGTCATGGTAAATCCAATTTAGATTCTACTATCCATTGTCACTCATTATGACTATAAGATTTGGAAAATGGTCAATAAGATTGCGTCAGGAATCTCGATGAGTGCATCGATGTGGACTTAACCAAATATCCAAGTCTTGGAACATCAAATTTGATCAAGAAATAAAATCTTTTAGTTTTGACTCTAAAGTCCATATGAAGCCTGTATATAGAGAAAGTGACAACAATGTTGTGGCATTTCATGGTACTTTACGTGGATAATACTTTTCTCATTGGGGTTTGGGAGGATTGTCTATTGTAAGGGTGTGGTTATCCATTCAATTCGAGTTAAGAGGTTCCAATCACCCTCCTATGATCAAGATTTTGTGAGATCTCTTGAATAGTTACTCGTGTCTAACACACATTGGTTATAACGATAGTATTCGTGGAAGATTTTGCATTCATGAGGATAAAATGAGGTTTTTACATTCCAAACATGGAATCACTATGAGTATGCATTAGTTTCCTAAGATCTAGAGGTAAGAAGTTTTTTATGCTTCGTAAGTAGGGAGACTTATGTATGTTATGCTTTATCACTAACAATTTGTCTTTATCGTTGGCACGCTTAGAATGTTTCCATAAAACCTTGTCTAAAAACACTAGGCATAAGTAAAGTGCATTATTAAGTACCAAAAAAAGATTATGGATGATGTGTGAGTTTGTCAAAGTGAGAGTCTTGTACCCATTAGGTACAAGATTATAAATCATATCAAATGCATTCACAAGTCTATTAAAATTTAAAATCATTGGCGCACTCGAGAATCAAACACTTGTCGAACGCATGTGAAAGCGTAATTCTTAAATGTTGAGGTTCTCACAATAAGGTGGATTTTAAGATTTTTTTTAATCAGATTGACATGTTTTTACTCCTTTCAATTAGTGCATCAATATATTGTCATCATTAAGAGGGGGAAATTATGAATATACAATACCCACCACATGGTAATACAGTAATCTTTATGTTAATAACATATTAATGATGTACATGTTTACAATATGCATATGTAGTGTGCTTATCTTATAAACTTCAATGCATTATTTTCACAATAGTTTGAGCAAGAATAAAATATAAACAGTCAAAAAGAGGTTAAATGATAAAGGTATCAACACATGATTTAGACTTCCTTCTTAAATATTAAATCAAAAAAATATATTTAAGAGCCTATTAGGTTATCAAGAACAAATTCTACCTTCATCAAGTTTTTTTCAAAGCTTAAAATAATATTCAAAATGATGACTTGAAAATTTGAGTGACTAGTATTGAGAGAGGGGACATATTTCCTTGGACAATAGCGTAATATATCGAAAAAACATTGGCTAAATTTACAGTCCATGTGAGAATCGATCCAAGAAAGATAACAAGTGTTTAAGGTAAGTTAGAAGAGTCGCTTTAATAATCAAGTGCTTTTGTATTATGGCTCCAACTTTAGAATTTCACTCCTAATACAAACATAACACCTAAGTCTATATAATGTGGAGATATCCATTATACTGAGAATGACTCAATTATAAGAAACTCAATGTTGTGTAATTATCTCAATGTATAATGAATTTTCATTTCAACCACATGGACATGGGCTCAATATGGTTGAATCACATATATCTTTATATTGATTACGTATTTTAGTAATAATTTTTTTAGATTAGTTAAAAATATTAACCCATATCAGTTCCAAGACCTAAATGAAAAAATTAGGGAGATCGTTGAAACCACGTAAGGAAATATAATGCTAATAAAATTAAAACTTCTCATTGTTGTAAGAATCTTCTAATGATAATTTGTATCCTTATGTATGTTAACTTTTTTTTAAAATTGATTTGATGGTACTTTAATGCAGTGAAATATATGGGCCTCATGTCCATTTAGGCTTACTTAAAATGTCATTTATCATACCTTTCCACAACTGGAACCATAACAAATAATTTATTATTTACACCCTATAATAATGTTGTATTTAGACTTACCCCATTAAATATAAAAAACAGAATTAACCTCTTGTGTTAATGCCATAAACAAACATAATCCTACCAAAAGCTAATGGATTTTAGTCTTCATTAAAAAATAAATCTCTATTTTGATGTTTTTTGGACAAAATACCCTCTTCTTCTTAACTTTTTAACAACCCGCTTAATTAAATACAGGGTGGCCAATCCTTTACCCAATTAACTTGAATTATTCAATTGCTCATTCGTAAAATCATTGTCGAAAATAATTTTCTTTCTTTATTAACCACCTAGTAATCAATTAAGCTAGTACTAAAATTTCCAATTTTTATTCTTAATAAAATTCCTTTGTAATAACACAAACAAGTTATAATTTGAACCATCCCACAACAATGAATAATGAATAAGTATCATCACAACTTAATTAATGTAACTGGAATAAACTTCCCAGTTTCAAACATCCCAATACAATAAACCAAGTAAAACCAAATGTATCCAACACCGACACAAATAAACCACTAACTGAGATTGAATAGAAATGATACGAATCCTTCGACAACATGCAATAAAATAAATGACTATAGAGTACATGAATCAATAAAATGATGCATCTAATGCAAATTCTATAACTCCATAGTATCCATAGCAAATAAATATCCGATCCCGGGAATCCCTGTGGTTGGACACCTGATATAGTATGTACAAGAGGGAAGAGAATGTGCAAGAGAAAATGGGTCAGATCCCGATTGTAAAAGATTTTAAAAACAGCTAGTGAATAAATCCTACAATTAGCAATTATTATATATGCTAGATTCTCGGACTCTCTCTTGAGATTCTCACCTCTCATCTAGTGTGCACGCTTAATGTATCTCCAAGTTAATCTATTTATTATTCCCACTCTCACTAGCTTATATAACTGTGTCAACTATCCATAACTCTTATCATCCTACGTATTTTATCAATAAATGTATATTAGTTCATTTCTCAGTATAATTAAGTGTTCTCAAACTTAATTAATTTCAGATTTTACTATCTTTCATGTCTACTTAATTCACACAGTTAATAATATCACAGGCATATATATACATTCATTCTATTATATATATACAATACTGCACCCTGAGACACAACTGCAGTGCATGCATACTCTGCTATCTAGTCCTAGTACATCTCGTCACTGTACAAAGGACTGTTGGTTCGGTATATTCCTGGAACCACAAATATCAAAACACTAGTGGAGACGAACATAGTCCTAAGCCTTTGGGCTACACACATACCTACGCACCCAAATGACTGTTCAATACCATTATTCTCACTAATGGTAATCTAACCTAAGTCCTATGTTCTGAAGCGACAAGTCAAAAATCCCCTATAAGGCTCATCAGGAGATGACCGCCTTCAACGCATAAACTTTCCGTCGATAGCAAGTAGGCTAGGTATGTCATACATATAAATCATAAAGTAATATGTATATACTCAACCTATATAATAATAGGTACACACTCGACCTATATCTCATATTAGGAATTCATCCTACCCCGAGTACCCGTTGTATTTATCGAATACTACCAGTACTTGATAATTATGATTTACTCATTATCGTATTTTATTATGTAGTTATCACTCACATAATTCCTTTCTTAATTCAATATTTAATTTCTCAGCATTAACCCAAGTCTCTCATTCTTTGTTAATGTACCAAAAATGATTCAGAACCTATCGTGGGCCAAAATACAAATTTCTAAACTTTTTGGGCTAAAACAGGATTTCTAAAATCTTGTTAGAAGTCCCTGACTTCTCGTTCAAACGACATAGCATCTCGCTCTAACGTCATCATGTCTCATGCGAACGACTTCAAACGACATCCCAATTCGTTCGACTTTTCAGCAGTTCATCCCCAACCTTAATTTTCTGCGTTTTTCTCCATTTTCTTACACCTCACATGGAATATATTCTAACAAATCCCAATTATCCCAACATCATTTATACATGTTTATGGGTGATTATAACACATAGAAAACATCCAATTCCTTACTTTCAAGATTGGTTTTTATCTAAATCAATATAATTCTTAAAATCCTCAAAATTCTATATTCACCATTGATGTTCTTCATAAAACCCAGAATATAATTTCGTGATTTACAATTCAAATCATCAATCTGATAACCTCAACATGTGAATTTCTCAACTACAAGCAAAACCTACCACATTAATTAATTTATTCATCATTTCATGCCTAATTTCACAATTCTCATGGGTAAAAATTAATCATATTCTAACATGAATATTATACTCACTAATTGGAACAAAAATTACACTTGTATTAAGGGGCAGGTCTGATTATTTGGAGAATATATGTGTAGGATGTCCCCTCCTCTTTTTCTGTCACTTTTCTGGTGGTGGTGCAAGGTGGTTGTCCCTTAATTTGCTCTCAAAACCCCATCCTCTCCTCAGAAAATCTCTCACTCTCCTCAAAGACCTTTCCTTTGTTTTTATGTGAATGAACCTAAGTTCTATAATCTCTTCACTTATATAATAAAACCCAACTTTTTGTAGTTACTATTCATCTCCCAAATAAAATGACCAAAATACCCCTTCGGGGTGTCCTTTTGGTTCCCAATTGACCCGAGACCTAAATCAAACCCCCTGGTAGACTTTTCTGCTTATTTTGACCCTTTCGGACTCAACAGAGCACTCTAAATGACCATTATAATGACTTAAAAATAATTTTCCTTTAAGCCCTTTCAACTTAGTCCCGACACGACTCTCACGCGCATCCCGACTTAATTTCAATAATTCGCGTATTATTGACTCGCGACCCTATAATCATATATTACTTGTAATCACTAAGTAATATTCAATATCAATCAATTATTACTTTATACTCTGGTAATATTCAATCTGAATTTATTCCAATTATTATTCATAATTAATTCCAATTAATTCTCATTTTACTTTTAATTAATCTCATATTAAAAGTCATTAAAATTATGGGGACCATAGCAAATAATTTCTCAGACCTTTCCACAACTGGAACCATAAGGAATAATTTATTATTTACACCCTATAATAATGTTGTATTTGGACTTACCCCATTAAAGATAGAAAACAGAATTAACCTCTTGTGTTAATGCCACAATTAAACATAATCCTACCAAAAGCTAATGGATTTTAGTCTTCATTAAAAAAAGGAATGTGTATTTTGATTTGACCATATTATGTTTTTGGACAAAATACCCTTTTATACTCGACTTAACATTCTTACCCAATCATCAAATGAATAATCCAAATTTTAAAACCCTAAACATTCAAATTTAGAGGTTGAAAATTAATTGGCACCTTAGTTATGATTTGGGGAATAAATTAATTTAAATCAAACATGTTAGGCTATATAAATTATAAACGCTAAATAAAAATTTTTAGAGTAAAATTAAAATGAAATAAACTTATGGTCTAGTTCAACCAGGCTACGGTACTAATTGTTTTTAGCTCTTACAACCACTGTGTGGGAACCTAGACATATATGTGGCTCTCCTCTGCGTGTTTGTGGACATGTAGAGAAAGGATATTTCATGATAACACAAGGTCATCATTATTAGAACCTGTATCCAATTATTCTCCTATCCTCCGCATATCTGTGTACATGTAAAGAGAGGGTCTTTCGTGGGGGCGCATATCCATCGCTTAGTTCTTTTTTGAAAATATGGAGTCACTAGTCTAGTTTACATAAAACAAACAAAATAAAGGTTAGGTCTAAGTTGAAACCTAGTGGTGGTAAGTGATCTACGTGTTTAACCAAAAAGTCAAAAGTTTGAGGATTGAGGATTGGGAAGGTCTTAGGCACCGGTTTCGCACTTTTGGTCTTAAATTTAGATGTGAAACATTTATATCAACATTTTATAGTGTGGAAGAAATAAGAAAACTTAAATAGTTATATATGTAAATACACTGTGTAGTGCAGTGTGGGTTTGTTTGTAAGTAATGTAAACAAAAAATAAATATATCCAAAGTTGGACTTATTCACTCGAATGACAGTCCAATGAGCCTACGTACTCGCATGGAGCAATTCATTGTTCACGTAGTTCTCAAAAGGATAAGGAGGGATTCAACCTCTTGTGATGGCTTGATGTGGGAAACCTTAACTCCCTTTTGTTGTCTCGAAACAAACTTAGAATGAAATGGGTTTAGATTTGAAAATGTAAAAGGTTTGTGTTCATGAAAGGTTATTCAGTAAAGTGGGGTCGGTCATAAATATATTTTAATGGATAAAAAATGTCAAGACTTCCAACATTAAGACCAAAATATTATATTGGTACTCCGGATCTAATGAACCTATAACCTATATTTTTTGTATTTCATGGTTTTAAAGATTTTGTTTGATTTTTATATTTCTAAAAATAAAAATATAAAGGGTTAATTACATTGATATACAATGAACTTTACGTGATTTTCCATTTTTTTCACCGGACTTTTTTTGCAGATATATCACTGAACTTTTATTTTGTTGTCATCCACTTAATACACTATCACTAATGGAGTGGTGATGTCACAACCATTTGGACTAATAATGTGTCACACATGAGGGCTAAAACGTATATATACGATGTACAGTTCCCCATATTTATGACTAAAGCGGGTTGATCAAAGAGGTGGCATGTCTTATTCAGTGAACTTCTTCTTCTTTTATTACTGAGCATGTCCTTTTAACTTGGTTTTGACTTTATTTCTTGGTCGCATGTCACATTATTTCCCAAAGATAGGTTGCGTGAGCATTAGTTCCAGGATAATACGATCACTTAAGTTATATATCACCTACTCATCCATATGTAAACCTATCAACGGATCGGGTTAACGGGTTATAGATCAAAACATCTTAAACCCACACACGACCCATTAAGACTAACGGGTCTAATGACAATACCCAAACACGATCCGTTAATATTAACAGGTACACGATTCGAATCGTCAGCACCCGTTAATATTAACGAATCTGTTTGGGTCTAAATGGATAACGTGATGGGTGATCCTATAGTACTCGTTAGTCTTCACTAGTTTAAAAATAATGGGTTTTAATTGTTATCCTTATTGGGTATAGATTGAGTGACCCTATAGTACCCGCTAGTCTTAAAGGGATTTAAAAATAATGGGTTTTAATGGTTCTTCTTATTGGGTAAGGGTTGGCTAACCCTATAGTACCCGTAAATGTTAACGGGTATTAACAAGTAGAAACAGGTTAAAACGGGTACACGTAAATTTTCAAACCCGAACCGTTAACATATTAATGACCCAAACCCAATAAAGGTAATCCCATTAACTTATAATTTTGTGTCGGGTCGGGTCGTGTTAACGGGTTATCGTATTTTTTGACAGGTGTGTCTATATGGATTAACCACATTCCTTTATCTAGGGGAGAGCATTGTGAGACATTACCCCCAACGCGTGAAGTTAGCACCTCAAGTGGCATCTCTAATAGGTATGAGGGAGTTGCATCTGCTCTCTACCGCAGGTGGCATCTCTAATAGGTATGAGGGAGTTGCATCCGCTCTCTCCAAATGAATTGGAAGTTTAAACTTAGGGTGTTCTAATGGTGAATGCCCATTTTGATTACATGGACCCCTACTTCATGTTCGTTATAGAGTAGTAGATGTCTGACATTTTGATTGCGGGGAAAGGTCGGGGATCGATAGAAGTGCCTCTGCCCGCTTCTCCACCTTCTAAGGAGCCTTTCATGTAACAACCCACACATTCCGTTATTAAAGTTGGTCAGACTTTGATATTTGAATACGTAGGTTATTAAAATTAAGTATTATTTTTAGCATGTGACAGAAATATGCGATATTTAACATTTTTTTTCATAAGATATAAATCAAGATAATTTGGGGAATATAAATAATTCACCACAGTAAGATGCATCATCAAGCTAAAAATAAAATTACGATTAATATCAACTCCAATATTAATAAACTCAAACGAAATACAGTCAACTACATAAAAATCTCTCAAACTGAAAATCATAAATAATTGTGGGGTCAAATGGCCCGCCATAATTAAATGACTGGAAAGGAAACTAAACTATGAAATAAAGTAAATTTACATTTGCAAGAATGCTAATCTCCAAAACAGATACATCTGCACAATAACCTATCACAAAAGGTTAGTCAACAATCATGGGTCAGGACCCACCACAAGAATACGATTTACTCTTCCCAAATATGATCCATAAATATAATCATAAGAATTATAAGAGATAAATTTCACAATGGAATATTTTAATTAATGAAGCAATAATAATAACGACGCTAATTATGTAAAATTATAATGATTACCCACATATAATAAACCACTCCACTGCCCAAGTTTAATTATGTTTATTTCATTATTAACTAAATCTTGTTCCATTATCTTTTCCATTTTAATTATCTTAATCGATTCCAATTATCCTTATCGACATTAATTTGCAACATCGTGATAGTTAGTTTGCCTTTCTATTGGCCCTGCACATACTCATGATGTGCTTAATGTCTAAAATCATGGAATTCACACATATCACTATAGCACGTCGGCCCAATTTTTATTAGCCTACACATATATGATGTTCCCCACACAAGATACTTCAATATAACCAGTTAGCTTAGGTTCCACAATCATCGTAATGGTCGATCCACACTAGACACTTCATAGACTTGATGTCAAAACAAAACCATCAAAGTAGGCAATATAGTGTGGGTCCCGCAGTCATCGTAATGATTGGCCTACCCACATGCACACATACAGTGACACATATCAATACGACTCTAATCCCCTTTTATTATCTTATGTACTAATTATATTTTTTTCATAATGTTTTAATTATTACACTAGTCCCCACCTATAATAAGGGCGTCATAACTAAAATTCATCCTTAGTCTCAAACCTAGAGACAACCAAAACAATAAGTATCACCTAGGAAAAATACCTAAAACATAATCATCACCTAGTCTCATGCATATGATAAAACAACATAACGACGTAATACCTAGTCCATACTTAGAAAATAACCAAACGTACAAGTGCACACCCCCCAGTGCTATACCTAAAAAGCATCAACAACAAATAATATGCCTATTATCTAGTCCCACGAGGGAGGATATAACTACCCACATAAATCGCAACGATGTCAATTTAATACCACGAACAATTTCTACATTAGTTACATTCTTAATCCAACATTACAAATTTTTATTTCGCAATTAAATAAATTTGATTCCACGCGAATTAAACTAATTATATCATGTGATAAAAGAGTTCTAAAAAATGTTCCAACATGTTATCTAAATTCAAATTATCAATACGAGTGATAATTAATCAAATGAAATTATAAATCGGTTAAAACATGCGTATTTATAATTTTCAGCAAAAATTTGATACATTATAATAATATAAACCGTCTACGTGATTTTCTAAATCAACATATATGATAGAACTACATATTTTAATTGACATGCGATTTGTCCCAATAACCCAGAGTAACAAAGTATAATCATCTAAGCATGCGGTAATTTGGGTACTAAATTAAATTTCAAAAGTTAATAAAATCAGATTTATAATTAGATTATCACCTTTTCTAATTAAATTGTTAATCGTATTAAGAAAGCATGCGTATTTAATTTTTCTACAATAATTAAATCAAATAATACTTATAGAAACCAATATTGGGTGAAAAGAAGGAATTTGAAAAATTCAAGTGCACCACTTCATCTCGCGAAAATGAATAAGTTTGCTTTTATGGCCTTATTCAAGATATGTGATTATTATCTCCTAAAATTAGGTTTATGTTCTGTTTAATGAAGATTTAGGATTAAAATTATCGGCATTGTAGTTTTTTCTTATGTTGTGCAGAATAAATAATAAAGAGTGCACGTAAAAATTCAGGATCCAAGCTCCTATTTAGAAACTAATCTAAAAGAGTCAATAAAAAAGAAAGAAAAAAGCAAAGCAACATAACCATGCAATTATTTAAACCCACTCGCGTCTAACTCCCAACCCAACTGAACAACACACACTCACAGCCGCCAAACCAAAACCAACCTTAAACTAAAAATACATTACCACATGTGAAACAAATCTCCAGTCGCTAAAGTCTAAGAATATTTGAAAAAAAATCAAAAACAGTTTTCAACCACTTTAAAATCTCGTAACTTATACCGTGTACCCCCAAACCAAATTAGTTTTTTAGAGTCTAAGTTAAAACAAAAAGACTCAAAGGTCCCTATATTTTTTATAAAAAATCAAAATAACACAAGTAATTCAATAAATGTCCAAATTATTCAATTAAATAGCTAAAACTCACCAAATTCAATTAAATTAAATCTTTCGAATTTAAGTATCATTCCAATTATAGTAATCATTTTAATCAATTAAACCGATTAATTAATTAAGTCTGGATATTAAAAATACAACGTATTACAGTCTTCCCCACTAGCACACGATTTTTTTTCGAAATTCGATAAAGGATAAACGTTGTAACATAAACATGCACAAATAGTATAAGCTCATATACGCCTACCCAACACACGTACCATCACAATATTAAAGTAGGGCTCACATATGCCTACCCTCGATATGTTGTGACCCGGATACCTATACACCCAATCCCACGAGCACACACATCGCTTGTAAAAATAGCTATATATATCTCAACTATATACGACATATCTATATTATAAGGAACATACCATGATAGCCCACTAACCATGTTTATGTTCTTCCTCAAAAATTCATAGAATAATTCTACGTCCTTGAATGACTTAACATCAAATCTCATTTGTAATATCCACTAATGATTCCTCAGCTCAAGCTCACTACTTCTAACCTAAATTTCCAAAATGAACCTAATATAAGCCCCCTCTCTCCACGAAGACAAAACTAACACGTATTCTAGACCTTACACCTAGGGAGTACAAATCAACAATCGGAATCAAAGATCGACAATGTGAATGCTATAACGGACACAAAATCCTTGATACATAAGATCATGCGCTGGTACTAACTAGGGGTGTGCAAAAAAACCGACCGAACTGAAAACTGAACTGAACTGGCCTGAATCGAACCGAAACCGATGATTTTTTTTAGCTCGGTTCGATTTGCAGTTTAAGGATTTAAAAAACCGACAATGTTGGTTCGGTTGGTGATTTAGATAAAGAAAAAACCAATTTGAACCGAACCGAACCGAATCGACTTCAATATTTATATTAAAAACCTTTAAATATATTTTATTTTTATATCCAAAACCCATTAGCCAAACTCCAAAACCGACCAAAACCGAAAATCGACATAAAAAAATCGACCCAAACTGAAAATCGGTTAAAACCGAACCAAAATCGATGTGAACCCAAACTGGCGAGTTTTTTCATCATCGGTTCGATTTCGGTCTGATTTTTTCCAAAACCAAACCGATCGGTTCGGTTTGAGTTGCGGTCCAAAATTGAACCGAACCGAACCGACCCGTGCACACCCCTAGTACTAACTGTAACAACCCGCACATTCCGTTATTAAAGCTGACAATACCCCGATATCAGAATATACATGTAATTAAAACTAAAAAGCATTCTTAGCATGTGACGGAAATATGAGATGTCTAAAACTTTTTCCACAAGATATAAATCATGATAATCTAATGAATATAAATCATTCACCGCAATAAGATCCATCACTATGATAAAAATCCAATAAAAATGAATCTCAGCTCCAATAATAATAAACTCAAATGAAATAAAGTCAACTCATAAAAATATCTCCAATTGAAAATCATAAACAAGTATCGAGTCGAAGAACCCACCAAATCCCAAAGCATTAGTCTCATAAATAAAACGACTGGAAATCAAACTAAACTATGCAATAAAGTAAATCTTCAGCTACAAGTCCACTAATCTCCAAAACAAATATAACCACTATAACACCCCATATTTTTAAAATATTATAAATTACACGTCTGCACATAATTTTAAAATATCGAAAAATAAATTTGCTTAGATAAATATCAATTAGATGATAAAAATGATTATTTTATATATATATTCATATTTACTCGTGTGATAAGTAAACAATAACGTATTAAAATTATGTTACGTTTTAAGCGAGTAAAAGCGACGGGTTAACGGTATTTCATTCGAGACACACGTGTAGAGTAGTGTCGGGTATGAGATGAAATTTTATGTTAAGTGACTCATGTGGTAATTTTGAGTGCACCGGTGGTTCGAAAGGGGTCGGCATAGTCCAGAAGAGGTACCTAAGGTTTATTATTAGGTTTCAGGGCCTTTTTAGGCTGAGTAGGAGCTATAGAAAGGCATATGAGTCATTTTACTTGAAGGGGCTGACCCTATTTCGAGATTAGAGAGTTTTAGGTTAATATTTAACCAAGTTGGATACAGGAGGGCTGCTATCTATCCACCTGGGCAACTATCTATTTACCCAAAGAGGATAGGGTTTGAGAGAAAGTGAGAAAAGAGGAGAGAAAGTGAGAAAAGAGGATAAATAGAGGACCCGGAGAGGAAGGCTATCGTTTTAGAGTTGAAGATCATTATCAATAGAGGAATTTGATAAGATAAATCTCAGAATCCATCATTTTAAAGGCAAGTATTTACTTTCTTTAATATTCACGTGTAGTTTCATTTGTTCATGCAATTTGGTATAGAATAACATGGTTTTCAAGTTGGGAAATCTGGGTTTTGGATTAAATAAATGATAGGAGATGGATATAAAAATGTTTTTCTGATGAATATGATGTAAATCTATTATAAAATATAAGTTATTGGATGAACTGATAAGAAAAAGATGAAATCTTGAAACTAGGGTTTAATATAGCACTAATTCTTGATTTAATTCATTATTGGATGAATTAAATGTTGTTTCAGGATAGTTTTAAATTAAAAAATTATTGGTTTATGTTTGTGCATGGATTATAGTTCATGTAATGGGGTTTGGTGAACGTTGAAACCACCAATTGCAGTCCAAAAAATCGAATCGATTCGCTGGGTGGAGTGAATAGGTTCACTAACTGAAATAGTTGGGTCTAGCCAGCAAAACGGCTCGATTTTGCTGGCTTATCACCTTTATTTTTTATTATTTTTGGATCGTTTGAGGACTAGGCATGAAATCTTGGGTCCGGGGATGAGTTTAGGCTTATGAGAATTCAGTGTAAGGGTTGGGAAGTGTCATAGGCTAACCAAGGATGGATTCTATGTAAGGAAATACATGAATAAGAGAGAAAATGTTCATGGGTCAAAATAAAAAAATCATGTTAGGATTTCGGATTGAATAGGCCAGTGTTTGGTTAGATTAGAATGTTGGCCCGAAGAATATAATCAGAGAGTTAAACTCTAAGTAAGGAAATACTTAGATAAGATCGGTAAGTCGGGTTAGACTTTAGGATTTGATACGCTAGTGCTACGAGATATATCACGCACGTTAGTTGACTTCACATATATACACGTATCGAGTGTGACCACTATATATATCTTGAATTTATATGAATATACCTACTCTAATATGCTACCGTTATTTTTTTTCCTCTCTGTCTGTCTGTCTCTCTCACTCTCTCTAAAATAATCGTTTTCTCTCCTAAAATTGCTCCCTCTTTCCATGGCTTCGGCCCCCTCTTTCCAAGGGGTTAACCCTCCCACTGCATTTACACTCTTCTAATTCTTTACCTCATACTATTCCCTCAAACCCTATTTGAAAAAATCTTTTGCTGATGTTGCGGGTAAGTCTACACCCTCTCCCAATTCAGTTTCTAAATCGATGGTCATGCTCAATGATGAACCTGCCTTAATTTTCTCTGAAAATTAGTTATCTTCTTTGTAACAACCTTTTAAATTTTCCCTTATAGGTAAATTTTCTCATGGTCATCCTTCTAATGATGAAATTAGAAAATCTAGTTCATCCATGGGTTTAAAAGGTTCGATCTCTATTAGTGTTATTATTTTCAAACACATTTCAATCAAATGTGTGTTAGAAGAATATTTTCTTAAGTCGTGGCTTAGAGAAATTTGGTATGTTCATGGCTACCCTATGAGACTTTTCAAATGGTCTTATGACTTTCATACCTCTAAAGAATCTCCCATTTCTCCAATTTGGATCTCTCTGCCCCTTCTTCCCATTCATTTATATGAGAAATTATATATCTTTTCAACAGCCTCTACTTTTGGTACCCCTCTTAAAGTTGATGGTCCTACTAAAATATTATCAAGGCCTAGTATGGTTAGAATTTGTGTGGCTTTAGATCTTCTTAAACTCCTACTAGGAGAGTTTAAATAGAGTATGGGAAAAAGGGTCAAGGTTTCAGGAAATATGCCAAATTTGAAAACTTACCAAATTATCATTCCAATTTCTCTTGCAGGGGCCATTGCCTTGATTCATGTAAATCTCATTCGAAATTTAAAGTATCATATGTGCATGCTGATAATTCAAATCATACAATTCCAAATAAGAAATAATGACCTTCCAATCCTCATCCCATCAGCACTGTCCTAGATCTGGCAGTTAATCATCATAAAAAAGAAGTATACTCCCCAAATGATAGTTTGAAAAGTAAAGCAGTCAAACAAGTGATGAACAAAGAGATGAAATAAATAACTAAAGAGTGGGTGAAATCTTACCTCAACAACACAACCAAGACTGCTACTCATGTGGCTGCTAATGTTTCTCAAATCTCAGAGAATTCTAAGGCTGATCATAACTTTGAATATGCTATTTACCATCCTCCCCCCTGTTAATTTAATTCTACCTTCCATAATCCTCTGGCCATAATTCCATTTATTCCTTGTAATCCTCCAACATCTAGACCTCTATCTATATCCTCTTTTTATGGTGATAACTCTGGTCCTTCTCTCGAGGATGGAGAAGTTTGTGTATTCTCTTTTAATTCCCATACTTCCTGTCTTAATCTATCCCCTAGACATATCCCAAAACCTGTTCCAGACACTGATCTTGATTGGTCTGTTGTTAAAAGAAAAAAGGTGAGAAAATCATACCAAAGTTACTCCCAAAAAGGATTCTTAGATCCAACTCTAAGAGTAAAAAAATCTAATTATTCCTCATGATTAAAATTATATCTTGGATTGTTAGAAGCCTTCACAAAGTTTGTTATAACAAAAGAATCTTTAGACTTTTGAACAAATTCAATCCTTCTATCCTTGTTTGCCTTTAACCTATGATGGATGCTTGTAGGGAAGAATATTATGTAAATAAATTTGGTTTCCAACATGTCATTTGTAATGATATAAGCGCAATTTGGTGTTTCTATTAACTTGACATTCAAATATCCATTATCTCCCAAATGATTAAATGCCTCACAACTAGACTTCATCATCCTGCCTTCCATTCTTCTGTTATATTTTCTATGGTATATGCTAAATGTATTATAAATGAAAAACTTATTCTTTGGGATTATATCTCATCATGTAACTGGTCAGAACCTTGGTTAATATGTGGTGAATTTAATACAGTCATTGACCCTATGGACAAAATAGGTTAGACATCAGAGATGCTGATTTGATTAACTGTATGGATGGATGTGGCCTAGTTGATTTGGGTTTCAATGGTTATAGATTCACTTGGCGAAATAAGAGTGCTGATAATGCTACAAGAATGGAGAGAATTGATAAATTCTATGCTTATTCCTCTTGGATGGATTATTTTAAACACATTTGTGTAGAGTAACGTATAAAGACTGGGTCAGACCATTCTCCTCATGTGCTTAGTCTATCAAATGAATCTTCCAATCATTATGGTAGATTCATTTTACAAAACTTCTGAACCTCTCATCATAATTTCCTTCCTTTAGTGGCTGCTCATTAGGTCATATATTCTGGGTGTAATCCTCTGTCCTCATTTGTGAATAATCTTAAAAACCTTATAAGTGTTCTTAAATCATAGAGATTTGATACCTTTGGTAATATTTTCCAAAAGGTGTAAGGGGCTAAAGACAATATCCTTAAAAGTTAACAAGAGTTTGTCAGTAATCCTTTCCTTGTTAATAAACTAAATCTTGAAAAGGATAATGTTGCTCTTTTACAAGCCTTAAGCAAAGTGGAAAGTTTTTAGAAATAAAAAGCTAACTTAAAATGGTGATCTGATGGGATGCTAATACAAAATATTCCCATAATTGTGATAAAATGGAGGAGAAAGAAATATGAGATTTTGAAAATCAAGGATATTAATGGATAATGTTTGGATTCTATATGAGCAGGCTTTAAATACTTTTCTTCTATTTTTTTTGTGCTTCTTCTGGTGATATGAACCATTCTATGCTAAATAATACCCCTAATCTTGTCACAAATAATCAAAACCTTTCTCTTACAACTATTACTACTTTTGAAGAAGTCAAAGCTACTATATTCAATCTTAATCAAAACAATTCTCCTGAAGTGGATGGCTTCACATTTGGTTCTTTCAGAGATTCTTGGGATATTATAGGAGTTAACATTCTCAAGATGGTTGAAGGTTTTTTCTTGGAATATGACATTCCTAGAACCATTACTTACACTTCAATACTCCTTATTCCTAAATAGGACAATACACATTCTTTTTCAGAATTTAGGGCTATCAAATTCTGCATATTTACAAACAAAATACTTTCAAAATTCATAGAAGACATACTAGCCAAGATTCTTCCATATGTCATATCTCCTGCTCAAAGTGCATTTGTCAAAGGTATAGGTATTCTTGATAACATACTTCGTGCTCAGGAACTTTTGTCTCAAATTAATTTAAAAAACATAGGTTCCAACTTAGCTATTAAAGTTGATATGTCCAAAGCTTATGATAGAATATCCTATCAAATCCTTATATCTATTTTGAGAAAAATTGGTTTGAATGAACTATTCATTGACCTAATTTGGAGATTGATCTCTAATGTTTGGATATTAATATTGTTTAATGGTAGTTCTCATGCTTTTTTCATTACTACTAATGGTCTTAGACAAGGGGACCCTATTTCCTCAAGTCTTTTTTATTATTTTTGCAGAAGTCTTATCAAGTAGTTTGAACTTAAATGCTCAAGAGCCCTAATTCATTCCATACAAAACTCCAATCCACTGCCCTATTGTTTCTCACCCAACATATGCCGATAACGTTATTCTTTGCTCTTCTGGTGAGATCAAATCAGTTAGAAAACTGAAATCTATCCTCATAAACTATGAATTGTGCTCTGGTCAGATTGTTAACAAATCCAATAGCTTCGTCTATGGTTCTAAAACAATTCCACCATCTAGAAAACTTGTTATTTCTAACTGTTTGGATATCTCATTCGATTCTTCTTCTTTTTCAATTTACCTTGGATGCCCTATTTTCCATGGTAGAAAATAGAATTCTCTTTTTTATCCTCCGATTCAAAAGATTAGAAGTAAAATTTCTAGTTGGAAAGGTAAATTTATGCCCATGGGGGGGGGGGGGGGGGGGAATCATCCTTATTTAACATGTTATCAATTCTATCCCTCTATATACTCTAGCAACCATTAACCCTGTTATAAAAGTCCTCAGTTGTATTAATACAATCCTAGCAAACTTCTTCTAGGGTTCCTATGAAGATAGAAACAAATTTCATTCGAAAAAATGGTCTAATATCTGTTTCCCTAAAAGTGAAGGTGTCCTGGGCATTAGATCCATTTGGGATTTAAATTATTATTTTGGAATGAAACTTTGGTGGAATTTCAGAACTAAAGCTTAATTATGGTCTACCTTTATGTTCAAGAAATATTATAGAATTAATCTTCCAGGGTATGTTTCCTCTACATCAGACTCTCATACTTGGAGAACAATGTTACAAAGTTGATCAAATATGGAGGAAAACTTAATTTAACTTATGGGTAGTGGTGATTGCTCTATTTATTGGGATAGCTAGCCCCATTTTGGTACCATTTGTGACACCCCGACTAATTAAATACCGGGTAGCTACTCCTTTATTAAATTAATTCAAAATGTCAAGTTGGTCCAGTTAATAGCATCACTGTCGAAAACATTTTAGTGATTACTAACCACCTAGTATTTAAAAAGTAAGCTGCCAAATTTTAATTTAAGTCTGATTAACATGCAACAAGTAATGAAGAACAATAACACCATTCACCATAAAGAAGTAAATAGAGTAACCATCACATAATGTAAATAAAGTATGGAGGAAAACTCCTCACTACAATCCCACAACTGAAATAAGTAAACCGAATACTAAAACAATACATGCCAAAGTCTGAAAACTGTAATGGAAAGATGTCTCTAATATAAATGGGCAACATGCCCAACAGCTGATAGATAATGACTCTGGAATCCAAATGATAGAAGCGTCTACAAGCAAATCCCTGTAGCTTCCTCAAACAGCTACAGCTCGTCACCTGAATAAGTATCCTATGCCTGGTGTCCTTGTGGCTGGGCACCTAAAATGGTTTTACAAGAAAAATAGATTTGAAAGCAAACGGGTCAGAGCCCGAATGTGGAGATATTTTAAAAACCTACAAGTGCTTTAAAAAACATTTAAAACATTAAATGCAAAGTACATGTTAGGACGTGCACTCACATGATATTCTCACCTCTCGTCTAACTGTGCACTCCTAACGTAAGTACCCATCTACAACGACACAAACCACTAGCTAAGTGACATCATATCTAGCTAGACTGTCATAAATCCTACCCTTATTACTCGGTTCTATTAACATTATAACGCTCGTTAACGTAACCTCAGATGCTCAATATGCAATATATATTTCACTATCAGCTAACCCGTTATGTTTTTTTCTCGAAACAATACCGTAATTATTTTCACAACATTAACATGAAGGTTCCCATTAATTAAGTGTATATTATTCACATCATAAATATACAATACAATACAAGCACCCCGAGAACTAAGCTGCGGTGCACACATACTCTGCTATCCATCCCGGTACATCACGTACATAAGGATTACATATTCCGAATCTCTCAGGAATAGTTCACAAATAACAACATCACAAATAATGGAGGCGAACACAGTCACATCACATGGGTCACGCACATACCTACGCTCCCACGATCAGCGGACTTATTAATATCCCAATAAGTCTTTCTATGACCTATGTTCATCAAGGTAACCAGTCTAAATTCGAGCAACACAAGGATTAGAGGGCCCTAAGCGAACGCAAACCTCCCGTGATAGCAAGTATGGTAGGTATGTCATACACACAATTCATATACTAATACTAAGTAACCACACGTCTTAGTAATACCGTAGTTTAATTGTAGTACTACTCTCATTCTAGTACCAATATATAATTTACACACTTTATGTTTCCGGTTTATAATCATACGCGCCATAATTTATTCTCACGTCGTAGTAGACACTCACGTCTCAACCCAAACGGTTCATAGATTTAAATCACTCGTATATAATTTACTCCTCAAAATAACATAAACGTCCCAAACCTATCAATACATCATCAAAGGAAGGTTATCTATATCCTCGAACAAGATTACGGGACTCCCAAAATCAAAACAGGCCAAAAAGGCCTAAACTGCCAGCTCGTTAGAAGTCTCGTTCGAACGAGGCTGTTCGAACGAGATTCTAGTTCGTTCGAACGAACTGTACCTTCTAACGACATCTCGTTCGAACGAATGTATCGAACGAAATACAGTTCGTTCGAACGAAGGTATCGAACGAAGTCTCCCCTCATTAGAAGAGACCGGTCAACTCGTTAGAAGCTCGTTCGAACGAGCTCGTTCGAACGACCTGGGAAAGTCTTCTAACGAGAGACCAGTTTCGGCCCAGAATTTCTTGGTTACGATTTTCATCAATTCTTACTCCTCAAATCTCCTCTAAAATTCGTTCCAACAATGTTTTAAGTTCTCTAATCATCCTAAAACATTCTAAGGTCATACACTAACATCTTTTAAGGGATTTATACATCCTAAACATCATTAAATCACAAGTTTCTACATTTTCCCTCAATTTTCTTCAAGAACATAAACCTTAGGTTATTATCATCATAAATTCCCAGAATTTAATCCGTTGTTACATCACATAAATATGAAATCTCTGAATTCAATATTCAAACAACGTTTCTACATGCAAACCTATACCCAAAATTTAACTGCTAACTTCCAATTTCATGGGTTTTCTTTTTACTCTTAAATGAGATTGATTATCGAGGTTTCTAACATGGAAAAAGCATTCACTGCATAAAGAATGTAATTTAAATCACTTGCCTTGATTGTCTCTGAATTTGGTGTTGATTTTTGTAAAGATTTCTGCATAATTCCTTCTCTTTCTCTCCCTCTCCAAGCTTTCTTCTCCAAAGGTGGATATGGTGGCTAGGGTTTTCTTTGGGAAAGTTGGAAACCTAAATTGATAGCTCCCGTAGCTTATTGGGTTAATATGGGTTGGTTAGTGGCTTAGTGGGTCAATTCCCAATCAGATTAAAACTCTAAATTTTCGTCACTTTTAATTCTCCAAAAATACAAAATTACTAAAATACCCTTTATGTTGCCGGTATGGCCTAAAAATACCCTGAGATCCAAACTAAACCCCCGGCTAGTGTTTTCTGACTATCTTGACCCTTCCGGACGCGTTGGCACACTCGAAACGACCATACGGTTAATAGAATTTAAATTCACTTTTATAAATAAAATAATTATATCCCGACGGGACTATCACACGCGTCCCAATAAAATGACCAAATTATCGTATATCAATCTCTCGATAAATTTCATAATTCTATATTCATATAACATCATATATGCTCAATATAGTCAAATACCAACTCACATCTCGCTAGTATTTTATCCGGATTAATTCCTAATTAATTCACATAAAATTAATTAAATCCCAAAAAATAAATATAGCCAAAAGTATGGGGTATTACACCATTAAAGATGTTAGCATATCTCCTAAAATGCAAGTGAAATCTCTTTTTAATTCTACTGGTACTTGGGATTCCTCTTTAATTTATAACATTTTTCATCCCAATACTTATCAAGTAATTCTTAATACTCCTATCCTTCATAATTCTCCTGATATTCCTCTTTGGTTAGCTGATAAATCATGTTCCTTCACTATTCAATCTGCTTGGAACATTGTCAGATCCCATAAACCTTTATCTTGGACTAATAAATTTATTTGGCATTCTTCTATTCATCTTAAAATTTATGTCCTTTGGAGAATTATTAGAGATATTATTCCTCTTGACTCAACAATAAAAATATTAGGCACTAGAGGGCCTTCTTAATGTTCTTGTTGTCTCAACCCAAAAAAATAAGATATTAATCATGTTTTCTCTTTAGGAGATATTCTTTCTCTAGTGTGGCTTCACTATAATAATAAATTTGGAATATCAATCTTAAATACTTTAATTAGAGCTGTTTTAACGTCTTGGTGGTTAAGCCACACTAATCCCATATATAGACTTTCCATTCCTAATTATATGTTGGTGTCTTTGGTGTGCTATGAACAAAGCTAAGTTTGAAAATATCTCTCCTAAAATGATCAAATTATCTTCCATATTGATTCTCTTATTGCCCCCAATTATAAACCTCATACCAACCATTTATTCTGTCACACCCCGCTTAAAATAATAACGGGTGGCCAGCCCTATACTACATTAAATCAAGAATCTCAGATGGCTCAATCTCAGCACCAACAGACTATACAATAACTGAAAAGGATAACTACTCGAAATCATATAAGCGAGATGCCAAAATTAAATAAAACATGCCACGGACAACAAACCAACAATATAGATATCTAGCAAAGGTAATGTATGCACAAGTACCATAATAAAAGAAACGCTAGAATAAAATGAAACGAGTCCATACAATACAAGGGAAAATATACCCGAATAAGCTGTCGGGTCACAGACAATACAACAATCATAGATAAGAAATATAAATAACTACAAATAACTCTTGGGTGTAAACCCGATGTACAAAAAGAATCCTATCTAGATATACAAGGAAGTAGGAAGCGACTACAATCTAAATCCCGCCACAGTCTGCAACTGCTACTGCTCCCAAGACTCTGGATAGAAAAGCATTCGGTATCCATGCGGTAGGACACCTGTAGTACAATATATATATAGAGAGAGAGAGCGAAAGAGAAATATAAACGGGTCAGAGCCCGAGGTGTAAAAATGTTCAACAAGTGTGTTAACCGTGCATAATAAATATCAATGCAAATTTTCATAATTAAAGTAGAGTTGCACTCTCGTGAAACCCCAAACTCACCTCTCATCTAACAGCGCGTACCTATTCGCGTCCTGGAATCTTAATTAAGTTACCCCACCAATAAGGACAACCTACCTTTTAACAAGACCCTCGAATCCTTTCCATTCTAATCACATTTAAATATATTTACACATATATGCCTTACTAGGCTTAGATTCCAATTATTAGCTTACACCAGTTATAAGTCTTAATACATCACACTTTAACATTAAGCTTCAATTTAAGAGTTTATTCTCTAAATACCATACATACAGTTAATAAGGACAAAACTTCTCTCCACTCTCAACATTGCACTGCGTTTCGTGCGTGGGGCGTCTCGCAAAGCGAAATCCAAACAAGGAACCCCCCCCCGATACACTACGCCTTGACAATGTCGATTGTAGGGATCCATTATGTCCACACCAATCCTACTACTACCACTATCTAAGAACAAACTCAAAATATCCACTAAATCCTTGGGTCGACATAGCCGTAATTTTCTTTAAATACGAACCTTCGACCCCAATGAACCAGTACACCAAAATCACCCTAGATGTACATCATCGAAACTCCATATCCTTTTCACCTATAGGACATACAACTATATATATATATATACACATTCATTCACTCACATAACCAAGTATACATATCACACATAATGTACACTATGCAATTCACATAACATAACCGGCCATAGGATGCCAAAATACTGCACTATGCTATCATCTTCCAGGAATTACTCACTTTCTCCCTGGGTCACCATCTATCGGACTATTTTCTCACCGCCATGGCGACAAAATCATTCATAACGTATGGGAAGCGGTCATAGTTCCTAACCGGCAGGTGAGAACGATCCATACCCAAGACATCTCACCCCCAAAATATAAAATCATACAAATAAATAAAATGGACGACTATGACCTAGGGAATATCCACACCCTACTCCTCAAGCCGGAATGCTCACCCTCATCGCGCAACTTCCCATGATAGCATGTGCCTAGTATGCTTTACACCACAAGTATATATATCATTCACATGCACAATATACATACATCCGTATGATCACATCATATAATTAAACCATGACACACAGTTTAGATATTCAAGCCATGAGTATACACATATCTACATACATATATATACATACATATATACATACCATCTCTCGTTCGTATGTATGAAACTTATAAACTCGACTATAAGCATACATAATCCTTAATATACTAGTTGTCGCTCCAATCATATTAATTTAATTCGTTATATAAATACGATCCCTCACTTGCATCATGTTCATCTATTACCCCTATGATATGAATAGTCTTACAATATATTCAACATTAAGGTTATCACCCCAAAATTTAATGTATATAACAATCGCTACACATTCCATCAATATCCAAAACGCACATCGATACATCCAATAACAATACCGACTATTGGTATACGCATAAATAATAGTCCACAAGTCTCAAGCTTAAACTTAAATTCATCTTAATGACCCCCATCATCTTTTGGGATGCCCAACATTGATCATGTATAGATATGTAGTAACTACCCCGACTACCATTTGACCCAATCTTGTTCTAGTCATTAGAGTATCCCCATCATTCACAGATTGGCCTACTATTCAATTTCTCCTATGAGCCCTTAATCTTATTGCGTTTACAATATATTCCTTAAGTTAAACATTACTAAGGATACGCGACCACTCTCTCTCGTCGGTCCCCAATCATATTTTAAATAGAATCCTATCACTATAAGGATTCGACACAAAAGTCGTCTTACAAATTTCCACTCCATGCCCTCACCACTCTCTCAAAATGGCCTTCAACGACAACCTAGGTTAACTCACTTTTTAAACTCCAAATGGGACTCCCATCCCTTATGAAACATCCCCGCGATATTAATACTACAAACTCCAATACACATATATGTTCCCCAAACTAATTCGATACGTCCCCACGATTATAACAAGTGAAAAACTCTCAATAAATCCCCACAACATATCTCTCGCATCATATAGAAAAGTTCCAAACCGAGAAACCCAACCGAAATGGAGAAAAACTCACTCTAGGAAAATTCCTCAAAATTGCCCTATTTCCGAATCGATTCGGCCCCTCCGAACTGATTCGGCCCCAACAGTGAATCGATTCATCCCCAGCGAATCGAATTGGCCCACTAGACCTGTAAGTCTGCTACTTACCGAATCGATTCGCAAGGGGCAAATCGATTCGGCCCTAAAGACCTGATGCTTCTGCAACATAGCGAATCGATTCGCTAGGGGCGAATCGATTCGGCTTGTGTAGCAAGCCACGAAATGGGGTAATTTTTCCAAAACCCAAACTTCCAAAATCAATATATATACATCCCCAACCATCAATCTTCATTCCAAGCATATTTCTAACCCTAAAATTCGTCATATAACTACCCAATAATTTCTATAACCTCAAATGCAAGATTTTTACCCAAAAATTAGGTTTTGACATATATACCTAAAATCCAATTCTTTTGCCCACAAATTATGAAATAAACTACACAAAGGAATTATTTAGCAAGATTAAACACTTGCCTCGAAGTTGTAGAGGTTGAATCATCCTCGAAATCGCGTACGGGCCGAAATCTCCAAGCTATCTCCTCTCTCTTTCTTCCTCTCTTCTCCTTTATCTCTTTCTCTTCTCTTTCTCACAAATGAGATTGGCTTAATCCGTAAGCCTATTAAACCTTTAAAACACAAATCCCAGTTTTAAATGATAATACATACTTTAAATGTCCCGTTTACTCCAATTCGAGTCAATCTACTTAAAAATATTCCGAAATCGAAATAAAACTCAATGACAGTCATTTTGACTATCTCGACCCATCCGGAATCAATGGCGCACTCAGAATCGTCATCCGAAATACTTTATAACGTCCTCAATTTTTGGATCTCAATTTCCAATATTTAAAATTCTCTAATTTAAATAAATTTTATTTCTCCAAAATATTTAATTTCTGTCCCAAAATCATGGGGTGTTACAGATCTTCCCCCCTTACAAGAATTTCATCCGCGAAATTTAGGTTATGCCTAGGACTTCGAATCTCATCTAGTCCTTACATCTACCCTCAACATCACTATACATACCTCTTCTACTTCTCACATCAAGTCATATAAACTTTAAAAATCAAACTAGCTACCCAGAGCGCCCAAACACCCTGTACCCGAGCTCAACTCGTAAAAACATACCCATCTCCACTAGCCTGAAATCGTAATATAACTCTCAACAAATTTCTATAGCATCCTGATAAGTATATATAAAAGTTTGAAATTTCCAATGGTTGAACTCTTCGTAATTTCTTACATAAGCTACCTTCATGCGGGGGAGGTCTCGCGGGAGAAATCCAAATAAGGAACCCTCCCAATACACTAATGTGTAGCTATGCCGGGGATTGAGATCGGTTGAATCGGGATTAAGGTTTTATAAAAGATTTTTAAGTCACATATATTGCTCGAAGGCCTATATAATAATATAATATAAAATAATTCCATGTCTTTCGACACGCCAATCAAACACCTAATGTTTAGGATGCAAGGCCTCAACAAATACACCAATACCTAGTTCTCAAAACTAGTTCAACCCTGAGCTAAATTCTTCGCTCAATAATAAATCTGCTAAACTCTGAATCTTCTCAGTTATACAAATCCTTTACATTACATCAAAGTATTCCCGCAAGGTAAGCCCTTCCCTCACTCGAATACCAAAATTACCCTTCCTAGACTATTCATAAAATAATAGCCTTATAACCACTACTCAACAAATCTGAACAATCCGCACTTTCGAAAATCAATAGCACTACTCTCTATTATCTCATCACGAGACGATCTATTTTCCCAAAAGATGCCATACAAATGCCACACTTGATCATTCCTTCATAAGGCCTAATTCTCCTCAAAGAAATATCCCCCCCATAAATCCTTCATAACCATCCTGAAGGACAAGGCGCTATTGCGACACCCAATAATTCCTTCAGTCCTACTCAATGGACCCAAAACTCCAAATTTCTTACTCCCTCTTCCCAAAAGGCAATACTACCGACATTGGGACAACTCCACGCACCTCCCATCGGTAAAAGTTACCAACATCAGGTTTCCTAACGAATGATGACGAACTCATCAATCTAAACCTCCCAAGGCTTCACCATTCTCTCCTCTAGTCAAAGTGACGTCTGAGACGAAAGCAACTGTGTCAGAATGTCATTCAAGTGAGTACACCTCGCAGAAGAAGATAAATGTAGTGAACACAACAATCCTACTAATAGGGCTTTACATTAAGAACGTTAACGGAAGAACACAAAAAACCCGCACAGATCCTAAGGACACTAGAACATGATGCTCTGATACCATCCGTCACACCCTTCTTAAAATAATAACGGGTGGCAAGCCCTATATACATTAAATCAGGAATATCAGATGGCTGAGTCTCAGCACCAACAGACTATACAATAACAAAAAAGGCTAACTACCCGAAATCATATAAGCGAGATGCCAAAATTAAATAAAACATGCCACGAACAACAAACCAACAATATAGATATCTAGCAAAGGTAATGTATGCACAAGTACCATAATAAAAGAAACGCTGGAATAAAATGAAATGAGTTCATACAAGGGAAAATATACCCGAATATGTTGTCGGGTCACAGACAGTAAAACAATCATAAATAAGAAATATAAATAGCTACAAATAACTCTTGGGTGTAAACCCGATGTACAAAAAGAATCCTATCTAGATATACAAGGAAGTAGGAAGCGACTACATTCTAAATCCTACCACAGTCCGCAACTGCTACGGCTCCCAAGACTCTGGATAGAAAAGCATCCGGTATCCATGCGGTAGGACACTTGTAGTACAATATATATATATATATATATATATGTACAAAAAGAATCCTATCTAGATATACAAGGAAGTAGGAAGCAACTACATTCTAAATCCTGCCACAGTCCGCAACTACTACGGCTCCCAAGACTCTGGATAGAAAAGCATCCGGTATCCATGCGGTAGGACACCTGTAGTACAATATATATATATATATATATATATATAGCAAAAGAGAAATATAAACGGGTCAGATCCCGATGTGTAAATTATTTTAGCAAGTGTGCTAACCGTGCATAATAAATATCAATGCAAATTTTCATAATTAAAGTAGAATCGCACTCTCGTGAAACCCCAAACTCACCTCTCATCTAACAGCACACACCTATTCACATCCTGGAATCTTAATTAAGTTACCTCGCCCATAAGGACAACCTACCTTTTAATAAGACCCTCGAATCCTTTCCATTCTAATCACATTTAAATATATTTACACATATATGCCTTACTAGGCTTAGATTCCAATTATTAGCTTACACCAGTTATGAGTCTTAATACGTCACACTTTAACATTAAGCTTCAATTTAAGAGTTTATTCTCTAAATACCATACGTACAGTTAATAAGGACAAAACTTCTCTCCACTCTCAACATTGCACTGCGTTTCGTGCTTGGGGCGTCTCGCAAAGCGAAATCCAAACAAGGAACCCCCCCGATACACTACTCCTTGACAATGTCGATCGTAGGGATCCATTATGTCCACACAAATCCTACTACTACCGCTATCTAAGAACAAACTCAAAATCTCCACTAAATCCTTGGGTCGCCAGAGCTGCAATTTTCTTTAAATACGAACCTTCGACCCCAATGAACTAGTACACCAAAATCACCCTAGATGTACATCATCGAAACTCCATATCCTTTTCGCCTATAGGATATACAACTATATATATATATACACAATCATTCACTCCCCATAACCAAGTATATATATCACACATAATGTACATTATGCAATTCACATAACAAAACTGGCTATAGGATGCCAATATACTGCACCATACTATCATCTATCGGACTATTTTCTCACCGCTATGGCGACAAAATCAATCATAACGTATGGGAAACGGTCATAGTTCCTAACCGGCAGGTGAGAACGACCCATACCCAAGACATCTCACCCCCAAAATATAAAATCATACAAATAAATAAAATGGACGACTATGACCTAGGGAATATCCACACCCTGCTCCTCAAGCCAGAGTTCTCACCCTCATCGCGCAACTTCCCATGATAGCATGTGTCTGGTATGCTTTATACCACAAGTATATATATCATTCACATACACAATATATATACATCCATATGATCACATCATATAATTAAACCATCACACACGGTTTAGATATTCACGCCATGAGTATACACATATCTACATATCTACATAGGTATATATGTATACATACATATATACATACCATCTCTCGTTCGTATGTATGAAACTTATAAACTCGACTATTAGCATACGTAATCCATAATATACTAGCCGTCGCTCCAATCATATTAATTTAATTCGTTATATAAATACGATCCCTCACTTGCAGTATATTCATCCATTACCCCTATGATATGAATAGTGTTCCAATATATTCAACATTAAGGTTATCACCCCAAAATTTAATGTATATAACAATCTCTACACATTCCATCAATATCCTAAACGCACATCGATACATCCAATAACAATCCCGACTATCGGTATACGCATAACGAATAGTCCACAAGTCTCAAGCTTAAACTTAAATTCATCTTAATGATGCTGTCATCTTTTGGGATGCCCAACGTTGATCACGCATAGATATGTAGTAACTACCCGAACTACCATTTGACCCAATCTTGTTCCAGTCATTAGAGTATCCCCATCATTCACAAATTGGCCTACTATTTAATTTATCCTATGGGCCCTTAATCTTATTGCATTTACAATCTATTCATTAAGTTAAACATTACTAAGGATACGTGACCACTCTCTCTCGTCGGTCCCCAATCATATTTTAAATAGAATCCTATCACTATAAGGAACAAAAGTCGGCTTACAAATTTCCACTCCATGCCCTCACCACTCTCTCAGAAGGTCCTTCACCTACAACCTAGGTTAACTCACTTTTTAAACTCCAAATGGGACTCCCATCCCTAATGAAACTTCCCCACGATATCAATACTACAAACTCCAATACACATATATGTTCCCCAAACTAATTCGATACGTCCCCACGATTATAACAAGTGAGAAAATATCAATAAATTCCCACAACATATCTCTCGCATCGTATATAAAAGTTCCAAATCGAGAAACCCAACTGAAATGGAGAAAAACTCACTATAGGAAAATTCCTCAAAACTGCCCTGTTTCCGAATCGATTCGGTCCCTCCAAATCGATTCGGCCCCAACAGCAAATCGATTCGTCCCACTAGACCTGTAAGTCTGCTAGTTACCAAATCAATTTGCAAGGGGCGAATCGATTCGGCCCTAAATAACTGATGCTTCTGCAACATAGCGAATCGATTCGCTAGGGGCAAATCGATTCGGCTTGTGCAGCAAGCCACGAAATGGGGTAATTTCTCCAAAACCCAAACTTCCAAAATCAATATATATACATCCCCAACCATCAATATTCATTCCAAACATATTTCTAACCCTAAAATTCATCATATAACTACCCAACAATTTCTATAACCTCAAATGTAAGATTTTTACCCAAAAATTAGGTTTTGACATATATACCTAAAATCCAATTCTTTTGCCCAAAAATTATGAAATAAACTACACAAATGAATTATTTATCAAGATTAAACACTTGCCTCGAAGTTGTAGAGGTTGAATCATCCCCGAAATCGCGTATGGGCCGGAATCTCCAAGCTATCTCCTCTCTCTTTCTTCCTTTCTTCTCCTTTATCTCTTTCTCTTCTCTTTCTCACAAATGAGATTGGCTTAATCCGTAAGCCTCTTAAACCTTTAAAACACAAATCCCAGTTTTAAATGATAATACACACTTTAAATGATCCGTTTACTCCAATTCGAGTCAATCTACTTAAAAATATTTCGGAATCGAAATAAATCTCAATGACAGTCATTTTGCATCCGGAATCAATGGCACACTCAGATTCATCATCCGGAATACTTTATAACGTCCTCAATTTTTGGATACCAATTTTCAATATTTAAAATTCTCTAATTTAAATAAATTTTATTTCTCCCAAAAATTTATTTTCTCTGTCCTAAAATCAGGGGGTGTTCAATATTCTTTCCTAAAGCTATTATATGGACCCCTAATATTCCTTTTTCTCTCAAAATTAACATTTTTTGGTTCTCTAAAGGTCATTTTCAAGGAGTGGGAGGTATTATTTGAGATCATGGAGGAAAATTCATTTTTGGTTGTGCAGAGAATTCTTTTCTTCCTATGTATGATTTATGGTTTTCTCTATCCAATATTTATGTATCTCTTCACAACATCAATGTGGAATCTTGTCTCCCTATTTCTTGGTTCCATTCTTAATTCAAACTTTTATCATATTGGTCCTATACTAAATTCCAAACTCTCCAAAATTGGATCACTTTTCACAATATCAAATTCTCTTGCATTGATCCTATTGGAAATAAGGATGATTCCTTCTTTGCTAAATTTGGTTTTACTTGCACTTTGGATATATGCTCATCAAATATGGATACATTTCCATCCTTAGTTAGAGGCCTTAAATTCATGGATATATTAGGTATGCCTAACTTCCATACTTAATGTCATTTCATTGTTGTATTACCACTGTTGGAGGGATTTTCTACATCTATCTATTTATGCTCTTTTTGTTAAAAAAAATGCTATCGTTGGAGGTTGGGCTTGGTGGGAGGACCACCCTAGCGTTGACCAGTAAGTGTTGGATTGTTTTCTTAGGTCATAATATTGTTACATGACCACCATCAGTATGTGGGGATATGTGTTGGTTTCAAGTCCAGTTGAGAGTGACGTGGTATGGTTATGACCCACAGATATATGTTTATGACCACCCCCGTTATATGTTTACGTGTTGGGATCGATGGTGAGACTACGACCCGGTGGCCCAAGGGTGGTACGTGATGCACTTGGTGCCTAATAGCATACTAGGGATGCACCTGGTAGGTCCACCTCAGGGATATATATATATCAAAGTATAACTAGTGTATGGTTACATTACTTATGTATTAAGACACACAAAAATGAGAAGCCCTAATTTATAGCTTATGGATTAACTACGTAATACGTAGTATGAGGTGTCCTATGGGCAGTACGGATGGGATAGATGTTTAACGGATCAAAGTAGGTTAAGAATGGTTAGATTAGTTAGGTAGGGAGCATAAATAGGTGAATAAAATAACTGCATTAGGTGTGCACTGTAGATGAGGGATGAGGATAATCTCATGCTAATGTGACACCAGGTGAACATGGATATTTCTTGTTGCTTTATTATTATTTCATTTAAATAGTCGCAACTGTTTTTAAAATGTTTTGGGCTCTGCCCATATCAAAAATATTTTTAAAAACTTTTAGGTGCTCAATCATAGGTAGTCCCGGGATAGCCATTCTATTCTAGTCAGACGATGCGATAGCAGCTCTGGATGCCTGCAGGACTTGATTAGACGCTTCACACATTTATATCTGGATAAGACTTTAGTTCAATTCATTTTAGTATTTCTTTTGGGCATGTTGCCTGTAGTTGAATAGTTTTATTAGTAGAGTTTGTTTATATTATTTCGTATAACATTTGGATTATTGTATTTAGGATAGTGAGGATTTATTCAGTTTATTTATTTATGCTATCAATACCCTTTACATTCAGTTACCGTGGATGTTTATATATATATATATATATATATATACATATATATATTGTTGAATGATTTTTACTTATGCACGTTAACAAGATTTTAAAATTAACACCGGACTTAATTGGTTAATAGTTTATTAATTGGTTTTTGACAGTGATGCTAAGAATGAAATCATATATGATTCCCATTTAATTTAATAAAGGCCTGATAAACCGGCATTATACTAGGAAGAGTGTCACAAATGGTAGTAGAGCATTAGGGTTTATTATCTTTAAGATCTATACGACTTGCTATACTTTCAGCGTTGCGTTTTCTTTGATGTAGAGACTTATGTTTGGGACTGTTGATTCATATTGTGCTTTTACATTCTTTTGCTATAGTACATAGTTGAAGTGAATTTCATACAATTTCGACTTGGTTTTAGATGCCAAACAACAGGAGAGGACAACTAACTCAGATTGCTAGGAGGTCCGTTGGAGGGGAGGCTCAACCGGAGGCAGCTGAGGTTGCCCCCATTATTGTACAGGTGATTAATGTCACAATGACTGCCTTGGCACATCATTTTCCCTATGCACATCCATAGTAGCCGGCGACACCAATTCAGGCTCTCCCAGTGCCATCTATTTGGGAGAGAGTTACAGAGGCCTTTTAGAAGGACCATCTACCAGAGTTCCATAGGAGCGCGGATGTGGTTGTAGATTGCCAATTAAAAAAAGTCATCCAGAGGTATTTACGTATGGTCGAGTATAGCGACACTCAAATAAAGGTACTATCTATGTTCAAGCTAGTCGGGGCAGCTCTACAGTAGTGAAGTCGGTTACCACAGTAAAGGAGAGGGATTAGATGACAATATAAGAGTTCTGGGTACTGTTTGATCACAAGTTCTTTTCCATCGGCAGTTCAGACGGAGATGAGGAGTAGGTTCCTATATCTTTTATAGGAGGGATGAACTATGGATGAATATGAGGAAGAGTTAACATGCCTGATAATCTTTATTTTAGATGAGGTGAACACCGAGGAGAAGAGGGTCCTTAAGTTTATTATTGGACTCACTTAGAGGATTCGCCAATATTTATAGGGAAACCCGACATTGAGGACTTATATTGATGTCGTCAATGCCGTACTTTTACACTACCAAGATAACCGCTTTCACCTCAAGGGATCAAAGAGAGTTTGGGAATTTATCCATCAGGGTAAGACCGAAAGTAGCAATTCCAGTTGAACGCCATAATATCTAGGTGGGCAGCATGAGCGAGATTCCTAACAGGGGGACTCGGTTAAGATATTTAGAACCGGTAACGGCAGTTACTGGAAGGGCCATAAAGGCTAGGAGAACTAGACTGGAGGTCAACAGGGCCGCAGATATCAGGGCCAGAGATAGGGATGACCTCTCCGGGGCCATCAGGGTAAGAGTTTGATAGAGTTCACAGGGAGGTGTTTCTTATATGGGGAGTAGGGCCACATGCAATATGCATGTCCGAGAAAGGTTAGCAATCAGGAGCAGGGTGCGTAGTAAGGGAAACAGTTACAACGACTTCCATCCCCACCGACAGTTCCAGCATTATCACCTCTATAGGAGCAGAGGCAGTTTAGGCGTGCAAATCATGTTCGTGGACCAATTCTACAACCAATACCTTTACCGATTGAGGGTATGTTTTCTATCCATGGGGCGAGTTTTACGTGACATGGGTGCGTCACATTTATTTTGTTAGAACTAGATTTACGCGTGAGATGGGTTTAGTGGATATATTGTCAGTTATTATTATGAGTGTATATTTACCGTTGGGTAGCAGGGCTCTCTTTCGTTCCATCTGCAAGGGACAGGGTGTGGACATTGGGTGGTTATATTTTAGTGTATCTATTTGTTTTAGAGATGTATGAGTATGATGTTATCCTGGGTATGGATCGATTAGCGACATGTAGAGCGATGGTGGACCATTACAGTAAGGCTATCATGTCTCATCCTGAGTGAGGGTCGATCTCGCATTTATATTATATTGAAGAGGAAACTTTAGAGAGTATATCTATCTCGTTAGATTCGATCCCTGTATTTTGGGACTTTATTGGTACAATTTAGGGGATATCGGGGTTACGACCGAGTTAAGAGACCGAGTTGTGATTTACTTAATGTTGGGGACTTAGCGATAGTGCGAACATCGTATTGTATGACTCCTTTAGATATGTGGGAATTGAGAATCAGATTTAGTAACTTTTGGGGGAAATATTTTCGAGTGTTAAGGTTATATTTATTAGTCCTACGGATATCAATAACCGATAAAGCTAAGTAGTAGTATATCGGTAGGGTTCTTTGTTTGGATTTTGCTTCCGAGACATCTCACACATGAAACTTAGTAAGTGTCGGGAGTTGGGAGACTTTTGGGCTTTAGGGCATTGGTTTAGTATGTTAGTCATTACATATGTGAAACGCTAGTATACGATTTAAGGTCAGTGGAACCAGGTTGTGTTATGTAGAAAGCATTGGAGAATTTTTGTACGGTTAGTTGATAAGTGGGGTCATCTCAAGAAGAATACAATCGCGATTAGTAGGTTAATCAAGTTTACCATTACTGTATAGTCATGCAGTGCATGTGGGGTCAATTTTGATGTATGTAGGTTGTATTTATGGTGTTGGTTAGTGTATGCACATGGTATAGGGTGTATGGGCACTATGGTTAATTTGATGTTCAGTATTATCCATGAAAGGCTAATGTGGGAGTAAATGCATTGAACCATATGCATGTAGGGAAATTAGCAACTGTTTTGGAATGAAAAAGTGGACTGAGCTTTGTTAGGAGAGGAGATAGTTCGTGCATTTATAGCAGTGACGACCGTCATGCCTGAGATCATTTTAAAGGGTGTGAAGGCACATGTAGGGGACCCCCTTGTCAAAATGGGATTCAATAGTTATTGGCAATAGAGGAGAGTCTTAGTCAGTCAGTGCTGAGGGTGACTTACACTTCAATGGGAGGTTGATTGTCCCCGGTAACAAGGACCTTGTGACCATCCCCGATCCTCGCCAAGGCGGGCGGGCGCTTGGAGGAAGGATCCTCGGGTCCCGCGCATCCCACTCAGGAGCGCTTCGGCCAGCGTCATTTGAGATATGGTGTAAAAATGTAGAGAGATTTAGAGTCGCCAGTGTATTTTACTCAAAACAGACAAACGAAAAAGGGGAATCCATCCCAAAGGATGGCATCCAAAGATATATTGGTGCATGCGAAACCAAGATGATTCGAGAAGGGTTTGGAGGCTTGGTTACGAAATGGGAAGGTTTTAGGAACCCATTCCGCCCTTTCGATCTCTCATGGATATTTGTTATTTTCCTTTATGTTTCCCCCCGTGATATGTGTGCATGTCTATATATATAATGGAGGTAGGAATCCTCGACTTGTATCATGGAAAAGATAAAGTGAGTCATCCATAGGAAGATATAAGAATAGTATTAGAAAATAAGATTTACGCGATTACCCCTACGTTGATCGTTATAATTGAATGATAACGCATATGGAGTAATACGTTAAAAGTATATAGAATATAAGAAAATTAGCTTTAGAGAAGATAGGAAAATAAAAGAAAAAGTGAGGAAAGGACTCGAGTCTCGGGTTTTACCCCGAGAAACCTACGTAGCCGATAAAGGCATCAAAGTCCACGTAGTTCGCATACAAAACGAGGGGTGGGGTTTATTCCATAAATCCAAATTGGGGATCTCTTATTTGTGAATGTGTGTGTGGGTAGAAAAAGTGTTTTAGTTGTGAGAAAAGTGTGGGAAAGGTATGAGAATCCCTATTTGGAATTTATGAGCAAATCCTCTTTTTCTTGTTTTTTGGGTTTTTTATTTATATGAAAGTAGGAGATGTGCAATAATAATAAATAAAAAGTATATTAGGATATGTTAGATGAGATAATAAGAGTGTTAAGTGATAAAACAAGTTATTGCAAATTTAAGAGAATCTGAAGAGAAAGTTGAGAAAGATGGACCTTCTTGGAGACCTTAAGTTGGATCTTGAATGTGAGAGAGCAGTCCTTGCACTTGGATGATGATGGAGAGTGGATAATTCACCAATTTTGATGAAAAGGATGATGAAAAGTGGAAGTAAAAAAGGGATTTGGAGGTTGAAATCACGCTGCCTTCGAGAGAGGTTTTTGGGATTCGTTGAGAGTGATTTTTATCAAATCTGGGCTCCTTTTGCAAATGAAGTGAAGGCCTCCTTTTATAGGCTCGGGTCACTGCCAATCGGCATAGACATGTTCCTGCCTATCGGCACCTGTCGATAGGCAGGGTCTAGAACCTGCCATTTGGTAGTGGGTTTCACGCCTTTTTAGAAAATCGGTTGCCGAGGGCAAACTATTGGTCAGAATCATTCATGGGGCATACCGTTGGAAAGGTAATTCAGATACCTTCAAAAGTCCTTTAGACTGCTCCCCAGTTTGGGGGTTTACTTTGGGTCAAATATGGCTTAGAAGCCTTTGTCGGTCCATTAGACGGGGAATCGCTCGAACGTAAACGGATCGTTCGTCCGCATGGTAAGTCCAAATCGCTCACGGGGCAGACCGTTGGAAAGGTTAGGAGATGTACTTCGATATTCCAAATAGTTTAACCTGGTTTGGGGAGTTGACTTTGGTCAATTGGGCTCGAGAAGCATTCGGTGACCTCTTGGAGTCAAACGGGTCGTTCGTCCGCATGGTAAGTCAGAATTGCGCACGGGACGGACCGTTGGAAAGGGTATTCAGTTCCCTTCAAAGATTCACTCAGTCTCGATCGGGATAAAGAGTTAACTTAGGTAAAAAAGTGCCCGGGAGGGCCCGATAGCCTCTAGGTTAACTTTCAGACTTAAACGGATCGTTCGTTCGCATGGTAAGTCAGAATCGCGCACGGGGCAGACCGTTAGAAAGGGGATTCAGTGCCCTTTGAAGATTCATTAAGTTTCGGTTGAGATGAAGAGTTTGACTTTTTTGTCAAACGGAGTCGGGGAGTGCCCGATGGCTTCTAGGTCGGTACTCGGGGTATGACTTGGGTTTGCAGTGATGAGGGGAGGTACTAGGGACCTAAGGAGAGTTAGGGGATAACAGAATGGGGTGTCTACAGAGCCCCTCAATGGGTGAGTTTGGAACAAATGATGACCGTCGAATAGACACCACATGATGCATTTAAGGGAGTACGACCGATTCAGAGGGTCGAGGCCGATTCTAAGGGCCTAAGGAGTGTGATGGGGATGGGATAACGATCAAAAGTTTAGGTCAATTATGAGGAACTGAAGTGGTGCTGGGGGATGGAATGATGATCCAAGGTTTAGGTCGATTTGGGGGGATGACCAATTCTGCGAGTCGAAGCCAAATCTGTGGGCTTAGGGTGAAGATCTAATAATCGAGGTCAATTCTGACCTAAGAGGGGTGACGATCGAGGACTGGGGTCAATTCTGACCCAACTCAGGTGACGATCCAAGATCGAGGTCAATTCTGACCTAAAGAGTGGTGACGACCGAGGACCGGGGTCAATTCTGACCCAACTCAGGTGACGATCCAAGACCGAGGTCAATTATGATCTAAGAGTGGTGACGATCGAGGATCGGGGTCAATTCTAACCCAACTCAGGTGACGATCCAAGACCGAGGAGAATTATGACCTAAAGAGTGGTGACGACCGAGGACCGGGGTCAATTCTGACCCAACTCAGGTGACGGTCCAAGACCGAGGTCAATTTTGACCTAAAGAGTGGTGACGACCCAGGACTGGGGTCAATTCTGACCCAACTCAGGTGACGATCCAAGACTGAGGTCAATTCTGACCTAAATAGTGGTGACGACCGAGGACATTGTCAATTTTGACCCAACTCAGGTGACGATCCAAGACCGAGGTTAATTCTGACCTAAAGAGTGGTGACGACTGAGGACCGGGGTCAATTCTGACCCAACTCAGGTGACTATCCAAGAACGAGGTCAATTTTGACCTAAAGAGTGGTGACGACCGAGGACCGGGGATAATTCTGACCCAACTCAGGTGACCATCCAAGACCAATGTCAATTCTGACCTAAAGATTGGTGACGACCGAGGACCGGGGTCAATTCTGACCCAACTCAGGTGACCATCCAAGACCAATGTCAATTCTGACCTAAAGAGTGGTGACGACCGAGGACCGGGGTAAATTCTGACACAATTCAGGTGACGATCCAAGACCGAGGTCAATTCTGACCTAAAGAGTGGTGACAACCGAGGACCGGGGTCAATTCTGACCCAACTCAAGTGACGATCCAAGACCGAGGTCAATTCTGACCTAAAGAGTGGTGACGACCGAGGACCGGGTTCAATTCTGACCCAACTCAGGTGACGATCCAAGACCGAGGTCAATTCTGACCTAAAAGTGTATGAGGGTTGGATTTTAATTTTGCAGGGGAAAGTGCTTTGTGATTTTAATTTAAGTTGGGGAGCTGATAGATGGGGAAGATTTTATTTCATTAGCAGACCGCGTGGGGGGGGAACAACCTATTTTGGGTGCTGTAAGAGAATTCCACTGGAGAAGCGATCAGGTGATCCTTAGAGATCCTCCGGAGCTGTGCACGAGGAGTTTTCACTTGATTTTGAGGGTTTTACTAGGAAAGAGGGGTTCCGCTCGAAGGAACGCGAAGTATTTCTTGATAAAAAGGATTTAAATCCTTCCTGAGATTTTTAGGAATTTTTTGAGGATTTTGGGAAGCTTTTTGGTATTTTCTGGGAATTTCTATACGAAATTTAATGGGGGTGACGGTCGGCATAGTATGAAGGGTGCCATTCGGCAGTGGCACAGACTTTTGGGCTATCTCGGGAAGGTAAGGAGTCAGTGCCGATCTGTATGGTAGGGGGATGTGCCGATCGGCATAGCGCTTGGTATCCTATATAAAGGGGTGAATCCCCTCATTTTTTCACAGCTTCTTTGCCTTCTCTCTCTTTGCAATTCCTTAGCCTTCCGATCTTTGAGAAATGGCCGCTTTTGTAAGCACTGCAGTCTACCGGGAGTGGTTGACCGTTGATGACTGGGCGAACGTGGAGTGGAGGGCTAGAGCGCCTCTTACTTTGGGGAGTGAGAACTCCTTTGATGCGTTTGAGCCTGTTGCGGATGAGCGAAACTTGTTGGGGGAGCCATCGCGTCATCGCTCTTCGAGAGTGATCCCCGGCGGTTATGTAAGTAACCTGACCTTTAGCATTCCTTTCTTTTTGATGATTTTTCTTTCTTTCTTGACTTTTGATGAGACTTTTCCTTTTTGCCAGTCTAATATTTTTTTGAAGAACATGCGCGCCCGTGAGACGTCGGGGCTCATGGATATCTGGGAGCATCTCCCACCTGTGGTGCGTTGGGTGGTATCATCAGCGGGTTTTGGGAGGTTGGCATCGGTGCTAGATGAGACGCCTCGTTCGACAGTGGTCTTGTGCGCTTTAGGAGAGAGGTGGTGGGATACTACCCACACCTTCCATTTTGGCTTCGGGGAGATGACTGTGACTCCCATAGACGTGCAACAGCTGTTTGGGGCTGGATAGTGATGGAGAGAAGATAGAGGTTCATCGCTCTTTACGGGTGAGATCGGAGGTAGTGCGTGCGACACTTAGTGATGTATGGAGGATAGTCTCTGGGGATTATATCCGGCTGTCCTTGCTAAAGGATGTTCTGCTGAGCAGGGTGATTGATGTAGAGGATGGGCTGCAAGTGAGGCAGATGGCCCAGTTATTTATTCTGCTGGTATTAGGAGGTTTCATGGTGGCGTCGATCGGCGACGTCGTTCATTTATGTTCTTACCGTACTTGAGGATGTTTTCGAGCATCCCTTTCTATGATTGGGGGAGTCTGACTTTGGTGACCCTTTACTCTTCTCTGGATGCATTCAGTCGGTGCTGCCGGTAGACTTTTACTGGGGCCACGTACCTTCTTGAGGTATTCTTTGATTTATGCATTTCCTTTCATGCATCCGCATTTTCCTTTCATGCATTCGCATTTTCCTTATGCGTCTCTTTTTGTTTATGAATTCAGACATGGTTCCACGAGGTGATTGGGTTTAATACCCCGCTGATCGCTTTGAAGGACGATATTGTTGGGGACTTCTGCCGATTGTATCGATGGCATAAGGCCGATCGACAGTCTAAGGGATCTCTCTCTCTAGAGGCGATGCGTCAGGTCTTGAATCACCTGACCAGTGGTAGGGTAAGACTCTTTCTACTTCAGTCTTGGTTTTTGCACCTTCTAATCTTGTATTGATTTATGCTCGCTTGGAAATATTCAGGTGACCTTTTATCCCTGGGGGACAGCCATTCAGGATGCGGGGGCGATTGGTGTGAACGTGCGGATGAGGCATTTGCTGGCACACGAGTTCGTCCATTCCTGGTATCTCGAGGAAAGGGTGGTTCGTCAGATTACCAAGGAGGAGGTGGTGGTGCCACCTGCACAGCCTCCTACGTCTATGAGGCGGGAGCGACTGCTGTCGGAGGATGAGAGGATCGCGATGATGATTAGAGAGTCCTACTTGTTGTACACCGATACGGCTGCACCGTATGATTATATGGACTTTGTGACGAGCTGGTTGATGGCTCCCAGTATATATGATGCCCTTCCTTTCCCTCCGACAGGTTCGAGTCGGGCGGTGGGATCTTCCCACAGCGGCGGTGGTCCGTCGGCATCTGCGACGGCGGCGACCTCAGAGGTTCCTTTTGTGCGACTGCATACCCCTTCGTACAACATTCGACGGACTGATGGAGGGATGGTGCCTATGCTGCACCGTCCTCATGCGATGGATCCGGAGGAGTTGGGTTTGACAGAGGAGGTCCTTCGACCTGCGGTATACCTTTCTGTTCCTCTCTTTCTTTTTTTCTATTTTGGTTATTTCTGCTTTGATACTAATTTGGACTTTCCTTGCAGCAAGTTTGGGTATCGACCACTTGGCTAAGGGACATTAGAGACTGGATATCTTCGGTGACTGCCCATATTTAAGACGCGGTTCATGTCCCTTCTTGCTTGGTGCCATCTCCTTCGTCCGGAGAGGACTCGGGCTCGGGTTGTGGTGGCGCATTGTCTCGCCGTAGGGGAAGAGAGCACGCCGCAGGGATGGAAGCTCTTGAGAGAGAGAGAGAGAGAGAGAGAGAGAAAGAATGTGGGTTCGGACTGAGTCCCGTTATTTTTGCTTTTTCTTTTTATTTCCTGTGAAGACGTAACATAGAAACAAACGGATGCAATGCAATGGAGTTTTTTCATTTATTATTTTTTTTTTTATTAATGATGAATGCATGCGCATGCGCTTTTTACTTTGCTGCTGAGACCGTAAAAAGGAATATTTTTGAAATTTTTTGAAGGAAAGTTTTTTATTAAAAAAGGGGAATTTTAAAGATATTTTGAAATTCTGTTGAGAATATCAATTTATTTTTATTTGAGTTTTCTGATTTGACAAAAGAGGAAAAGGAGGAATTTCTAAAAATGGGGGGTTGTCGATCGGCAAGCATCCTGACCTGCCTATCGGCAGTTCAGTCCAGTCCCATCAATTCAAAGCTTTGAATGGTACCCTCTTCAACCTTTGGTACCTTGTGAGGTAGGATTCCCTCCGATTTCTGCAGGGATTGTGTCTCTTATGAGGGTTCTCAAGTATAAAAAGGGGTAAGGGTGGAGTGTTTTTAACACACCTTTGCATTCTTACCTACTTGCCCATTATCTCTTAGCTTTGCAAGATGGCTCTCCCTGGTAGCATTGAGCTTGTCAACTACCTCGAAGCCTTGGAAGCAATGTGCTCTTATAATGTCGACTACGATGCTTTCAACATGCGTCGAGTCTCTATGTGGCGCAATCGGCCTATTGAGTGGAACGTGCTGATGGCGGTGGTACAATTCTGGTACCTCGAAGACCATGTATTTCGCTTTGGGTTAGAGGAAGTCTATCCTACCTACGAGGAATTTTCAGCCATACGGGGTGTAAATCCCAGTGTTGCTGTGGCTTTGCCCGAACTTTCCCGTTCTCTCATGGATTTGTTGGCGGGGCTCCTTCATATTTTTCCTTTGGCGGCTAGATCATTGGTTGCTGGAGGAATGATCTCACTCTCAACGGTGCTGCAGTCCGTGCATTTACGGGAAGTAGGTGATGCTGGCTATGCTAAAGCCGTTGTTCTGGGTCTGGTTTTAAAATTGTTATTGGTGACTGGGGAAGTGTAAGTGGACCCACAACTTGCATCCATTACTTCATGGATGTCATATCGTCGCAATCGTGCGGCGATGATACTGGTGGAGACCCAATTGGCTTGGATGCCTGGAGAGAAGGTCGTTCCGACTTTTTGAGGGGTAGCCCTGTAATGCTGTTCATGTGGTTGTCTGAAAGATTCCGCTTAGTGACTCCTCCAGAGTATCCCTTGTCGGCCGTACCCAACTTCTTTTCATGCTACTTCATCAGCGTTGTCCTATATATTGAGAACTGGGAGCATTGGCTTGTGTAGCATGGGGCTCGTGGACTGTATTGGTCAGTGCCTTGGTGGTGGAAGTTGTAGCCCGTTCTGGAGCTAGGAGAGTATTCATATGTGCAGTTGGTTGGTCTTAGGCAGACCTCCTTTTATTTCCCTTAGCGGCTTCTGCGCCAATTTAGCTGGGCACAGGTCGTGCCACCTCGGACCTCAAATTTCTTTCTCGTAGAACATTTGACTAAGCGCCTGCGTCCGTTGCTTGGGTCTCTGTGGGAAAATCAGCGTCCGTCGACCCGTCCCTCCTAGTCTGTCGAGAAAGTTTGGCATGTCCCCAAAGATTATATGAAGTGGTTATGGAGGAAAGTAGTCAGCAAGATGTTGGCAGTGGAGACTGGACAAAAATGGTTTGTTTTACCCAACACCATGGAAAGGGGTGTTGTGGTCTTTTCGAAGATGATTCAGGCTCATCGATCCATATAATGCTTACGACACTTTATTCAGGTAAGGGAAACTTGGGGACCTCCAGATGTATATGATGAGGGTGCATGCTCCTCCGGTAGCTGTGGTTAGGACTCATGGGGAGTTTATTTGTGCAATAGGTGCGGGGATTTTATTTGGCTTTTTATGGTAGTAGGGGGAAGAGAGTTATCCGTTCATTTTCTTATGTAATCCGTACTGTAATTTCTTATTAATGAAATAAACAAGTTTTTGATCATCTAGCTATGCCTTTCGATGAATTTTGTAATTTTGAATTATCTACACTAATCGCTAAGGCATACATAATCCTTTTGTTCAATTGTTGTTAGAATAAACCGCCGTTCTCGGAGGTAAGAAAAGAGTAGTATGTTGTGAAAAAGAAAGGTCCGCACTCATTTGAGGTGTATGAGTTTCCTACGTACCTCTGGGGTTTTTGAAAAGTTTTTTATCTGTTTGAAAATAGTTTTTTGCAGAGGATCAAGCCCAGAGGGAAATGAAGATTTTTTTTTAGAATACAAGGGGGATGAGAAGAGTCGTAACGCACCGAGATTTCGGACTAGGGGTAGAATTTCTTGAGACGGTCCAGATTGACTGGACGAGCCATCTCTTCCCCATCCAGGTCAGTGAGCATGGCGGCACCGCCGGATAAGATTTTCTTCATAATGTAGGGCCGCTCTAATTGAGCTTGAATTTCCCTCTGGGGTCCGAGATGGGTTCTATTATCTCTTTGAGGGCTAAATCCCCCTCTCGGACACCGCGATCCTTGACTCTCTTATTGAATGACCGCGTTATTCGGAGATGGTACCCCTGTATGTGGTAAAGAGCTTTTAATCTTCTTTCATCTAGGAGGGCTAGCTCATCAAGACGGCTTTGGCACCAGTCTTCTTCACTAACTTTGCTTTCGAGTATAACGCGTAGCGAGGGTATTTCCAGCTTCACAGGTAGGACTGCCTTTATGTCGTAGACCAGGGAGTAAGGGGTAGCCCCGGTAGAGGTTCGAATTGAGGTTCGATAGCCTCAGAGGGCGTACGGGATCCGGTCGGCCAGATCCTCACAACTTTCGGTCATCTTACTGATAATAGCTTTGAGGTTTTTATTGGCAGCTTCAACTGCACCGTTGGTCTGAGGTCGGTAGGGAGAAGATTTGTGTCTCTGAATCCCATACTCGTTGACTACTTCTGTGACTTCTGCTTCGAAATGCAGCCCGTTATCTGACACCAGCTCGTGCGGGACCCCATATCGGCAGATGATATTTTTCTTGAGGAATTTGGCCACTTTCTTGGCGTTCAATACTGCGTATGACTCAGCTTCGACCCATTTGGTGAAGTAATCAATGGCGACTAGGATGAACTCATGTCCGTTTGATGCCTTTGGCGTAACCTTTCCGATGATGTCGATACCCCAGGTGGAGAACGACCAGGGAGAGGTCATGTTGTATAATTCTCGCGGAGGCAGGTGTTGAAGATTGGAGAACTGTTGGCATTTGAGGCGTCTTCATGGTGGTCCAGTAGTAAACCTGTCGGATGACTTTCTTGGCAAGTATGTGACCGTTTATGTGGGGCCCGCATTCCTCGCTATGGATTTCCTGCATTATCTTCTCAATCTCAGCCCATGCGATACAGAGTGGATGAGTTCCATCGAGGTTCCTCTTGAGTTATGACAGATGATGTACTGGGCGGCCAGTCTTCGGAGGGTTATTCGATCTTTCTTATTAGAACCCTCAGGATACCTAGCATGTTTGAGGAGTCACTAGATATCATAGTACCAGCAATTGGCTAGTTCGGGATCTTTGGTGGAGACAAGCACAATATGGTAGCAGTGGATGGGTTTATCTTGCTTTTGAACTAGGAAGGGGGTCATTATTATTCCCTCGGGCATGTCGACCATGGAGGCCAAGGTGGTGAGAGCATCGTCTAGGTTATTTTTTGCTCGGGGTAGGTAATGTAAGGTGATATCTCGGAATCGGGAGGCTAACTCTTCGAATTGGGCATGAAAGGGTTGGAGCTTTTCGTCCTTGACTTTCCACTTTTTGATCACTTGACCAATGATGAGGGCAGAATCACCGTAGACATCAAGGTATTGAATATTTTTCTTGAGAGCAACTTTGAGGCCCACTGTGCATGCCTCGTATTCCGTCATGTTATTGGTGCAAGGGAAATCCAATTTAATGGCGATGGGAGTATGGGAGTCATCTGGGGCGATCAGGAGGATCCCAATGTCATATCCCTTTTTGTTGGTAGCGCCGTCAAAGAACATTTTCCATCGAAGGCGGTCTTGAGTGGTGCAGAGGATATTTTCATCTGAGAATTCGGAGATCTAGACATCTGCTTCTTCTACAGGGTAATCGGCGAGGTAGTCAGAGATGCTTCTTCCTTTAACAGCTTTCTGTGTGACGTACGTGATATCGAACTCGGTTAGGAGCATCAACCATCGGGCCATTCGACTTGATAAGGCGGGTTTTCTCAAGCAGGTATTTGATGAGGTCCATTTGGGATACAAGTTTGATGGGGAAGGTGAGCATGTAGTGTCGCAACTTTTGGATGACCCAGACAAGTGCGACACACGCCTTTTCCAAAGCAGTGTAGTTGACCTCGTACCCGGCCAATTTGCGACTGGCGTAATAGATGGCTCTTTCTTTGCGGGAGTCCTCAAGGTATTGGGCCAGCAAAGCCCTAGCGGAAGTGTCGGTTATGGTTAGGTATAGGAGCAAAGGGAGACCAGGTTGTGGTGGCATGAGCACTGGAGGTTAGGTCAGGTATTGTTTGATTCGGTCAAAAGCTTCTTGGCAGGCCTCGTTCTAAACTTTGGTTAAATCCTTTCGGAGGAGCTTGAAGATCGGTTCACAGATGGAGGTTAGCTGGCTGATAAACCGGCTGATATATTATAATTTCCCAAGAAAACCTCGGACTTCTTTCTCCGATCGGGGTGGTGGCATCTCAAGTATAGCCTTCAGCTTTGTAGGATCTGCTTCTATCCCTTTTTCGCTGACCATGAATCCCAAGAGTTTTCCCTTTGTAACGCCGAAGACACACTTCTGTGGATTAAGTCGCATCTGATATCGTCGCAGTCGTTCGAAGAACTTCCAGAGGGCGGGAATATGACCTTCTCTAGTTTTGAACTTGATAATCATATCATCCACATAAAAATCGACCTCTTTGTGAATCAGATCGTGTAGGATGGTTGTGGAAGCCCTTTGGTAGGTAGCCCCAGCATTCTTGAGACCGAATGGCATAACGGTGTAGCAAAAAGTTCCCCCATGGGATGATGAAAGCGGTTTTTTCTTGGTGGTCGGGGTGCATCTTAATTTGGTTGTATCCGGTAAACCCGTCGACTAATGACTTGAGAGCATGATTGGTTGTGTTATCTACGATCATGTCGATATTGGGTAGCGGATAATCATCCTTTGGATAAGCTTTGTTTAAATCTCGTTAGTCCACACAAATTCGAACCTTCCCTCATGATTTTGGCACAAGTACTATGTTGGCTAGCCATGTGGGATATTTCGATCACACGAATGAAGCCCACGTTCAACTGTTTAACCACCTCTTCTTTGACCTTGAGTGACCATTCGGTGCGGAGTTTTCTCAATTTTTATTTAACCGGCTTATAATCTGGGAGAGTGGGGATCTCGTGCTGAGCTATTTCAAGATCAATGCCGGGCATATCATCATAAGACCATGCGAAGACATCAACGAACTCCTTTAGTAATTCTTCGAGTTGTGCACGCTAATGCTCGTCAAGGGTGGTCCCTATCCTAATCTCGCGCAGTTGGCTACTAGAACCGAGATTAATACCAACAGTCTCTTTTTCATTAACTTGAACCCGGTTATGTTGTTGATTATTAACCTTATTTAGATCAATTAAGAATTGTTCATTTGCAAAATCATCATTATCAAAAGTTCGATTAGAATCCAAGCAGTAAATGTAAGTCACAGTAAGATACTCAAAATCTTTGTTTATTTCATTAATAGGAAAAATAACATTGAGAACCTCGTCAAAATAGATCTCAATTACATTTGAACATGGATAGACAGTAGAAGAAGAAATAAGGTAAACATTGGGGTTAGGGGGGATTTCAAGAGGTAGAACTGGCGTAGCATGCCAGTTGAGGAGAGGTGTATCAGCAGCCTTAATGAGATGAGATGGATCAATTGATGTAGTGCCTGAACAAACCATGTAGAGTGTCAGCCCCAGTGTCTGTAAGTTGAAGGAATCTTAGGCATCACTTTCCTCAATATCTTCGATATCTTTGATGAGCGGTTGTACTCAGTATTGGAAATTTTTGGTCTATGGGTAGCTATCTTGGAAAAAGATCTCCATTCCAGGCTTCATCTTCTTGTCTGTGTGGTCATACCATGGTTTTGAAAAATCACAAAAGGGAAAGTCCTCACCTTCTTTGATGAATCGTCCATTTAATGAGTCTCCTGGGATAGTTGGGATGCAGTCTAATCTTCTCTTTGGTCGAGACTGGTGGATCATTCTGAGCTCTTGTTCTGATGGTTGATACCCTAAGCCACAAGGAGGGAAAGCTTTCTTCAGTTTGATGGGCTCGAGTATCCCTTCCTGCCTTTTTCCCTAGTCCCATTCTAGGCATGAAGTGCGTGTTTCTGAACATCTGAATAACATTGACATTACCATGAGGGTTATATTCTAGACAAACCCTTTCTTTGAAATCGTCCCATGACGGTAGTAGGAGTGGCTCAACTCGAAATCTTGATAGAAGCATATCATTTGACCCGTGCTGTATCTCAAGAATCGGACTACTGGTGCTTGCACTCTCGACATTTCCATCATCGCCCAAAATGGTGATGACTCACCCGTCGGCGAAGAACTTTAATTTTTAATGGAGTGAGGAAGACACACCTTTGATATTGTGGAGCCAAGGTCGTTCGAGCAACATGTTGAAATAAGCTAGGATGTCTATGACTTGGAATTCAACGACAGGATTTATAGGGCCAACCCCTATTACAAGTTTTATGGATCCCATCACCTCACGTCGGGTATTATCGTAGGCACGTACAGTGGCGGAGGTTGGAGCAAGGCCGCTTTCTTTCAAGCCTAAACACTTGAAGGTTCTCAGAGGGCAAACATTCACGGCGGATCCGTTATCGACAAGGGAGAGTGGCACGGCCCTCCCCATAACTTCGACGGAGATGTTGAGTGCATGATTGTGATTTGGCCCAAATCTGGGGATTTCTTCTTCAGAAAATGATAGCAGTCGGGTAGAGGTCAAGGATCCGACCAGATTTATCGCTTCTTCTGGTGAGGTAGAGGGAGGAACTGTGGGTCCAGTGAGCAATTTGATTAAAGCATTTCTGTGTAGCTGGGAAGACATGAAAAGTCCCCATAGAGTGATGTTAGCTTGAGTTTTCTTCAATTGATCGAGGATCTTGCTCTCCTCAATGGTCATCTCTGGCATAGGAAGGTTTTCAACGCCCTTCCCCTTGTCATTTGCTGGTAGTGAGCTTGGAACCTGGTAATGTCTCCCTGGTCTGGTCATGTGATTTACTGAAGAAGGAAAGAACATGAATCCCATTTCCTCGTCAATCTCAGGTTGTTCTGCCACCCTGTTTATTTCTCCGAGGATCTCTTCAAATGATATCATCCCACATATGTCGGCTACTGGGCCAGTTCTTTCTGGAACTTGTTCTTCGCTCAAATTTTTGAATTCTTCCCCCCATCCGGTGGCAAGAAATTTGTTTTTCCATGCAAAGTCAATGCACTCCACAACTTCAACGGCTTCTTCATACAAGTTCTCCCATTCTGTGGGGATATGTGTGATTAAAAGGACCAAGCGCCCTTGTAGCTTCAAAGTGTCAAGTAACCCGGTGATACTGCAAATGTTATTGGTTTGCTCGAATAATTCTTCCATAATCTGGATTACATCATCTAGGTTGACTTCGTCGGTTGGTACCACCCAATTGTCTGAATCTCGAGCCCATTTTCGTGCTTCTAAGAACAGTGTGCTGAACTTCTGGCAATCGATGACCATTTGTGAGGGAAATTTCAGCCCGAACTCTAGGAGTTGGTTTAACACCTCTGACAATTCCAAACCTCCATTTTCAGAACGGGTATGAACAGTGATGCATGCTCTGGTAAGGAGTGACAGTGCCTGATCAATGAGGCTAGTAGGGTGTAGGAGGAAATATGGGCAAATTTGAAGAGGTTTAGGAGAGTATATGGGTGTGATTTGAGTTGAGGGATCTAAATCTAGGTTTTCTTCTAAGAAGATGGCATTGGTATGATTCGAAAGTGGATTGTGAGTAATGTTTGACTTAGGATTGGCTGGTGGGACGATGGTACCTTGGTCAATGAGATCTTGGATTATGTTTCGAAGGTGAAAGCATTGGTTGGTGGTATGGCTAGCAGTTTGGTAAAAGGCGCAATGAGCATCGGTCTTGAAGTTTCTTGGGAGTGGATTTGGCAATGGACGGGATACAAGGGTTTGATGAGGTTTCGGCTTAATAGTGCTTGGTAAACTTTGGAGAGGGGAGCATGGAGCTCATTGTATTCCCTTCGGACGGGGACATGGCGGCTTTCTGGCGCCCATGATGTGGTTGGTTGAGAGATGTTGTCGATGGTTGAAACTGTAGCACTCGCAGGCTTGTCATATTTTCTAGGGGTGAACTGTCCGGACACCTTTTTCGGTTCAACCTCTATTTTAATAAGGCTTTCCTCGATTTCTACTCCAGCCTCTCTCAAAGCTCGGAAGTGGGGATAGTATTGTCCTCCCATCGTTGCTCGGACATGGGGCAAGAAGTTCTTCTTTCCTATGTTGACCTGTTCTTCCTCGGATGGCCGATTAGTCATGGTAGCTGCTTGCTCCTTCCACCGGGTTATGAAGTTACTGACTGATTCAACTGGATTCTGTTTGATCAGCTCTAAATCACGACGGGTGACCTCAAGCTCTTCGTTGTATTCATATCGCGACATGAATTCTCGGGCTACATCCTCCCAGCTACGGATTCTAGACTCCTCAAGGGATAAAAACCATCGGAGGGCACTATCCTTCAAAGTTTGCTGAAATAATTGGGCCAGCACTTATTCAGAAGTCCCTAGTAGAGTCATGGAACGATGGTAACTGCGAAGATGAACAATCGGGGGTACATTCCATCTAAACTTCTCGATATTTGGCATCTTGAACTTCTCGGGCAATCTCTCTTTAGGATAAGGAGACATGTGGATGTAGTCCATGTAATTCCCAGAGATCCTGACTTGGTCAAACTTCTTAGTGAGCATCTTAAGATCCTCTTTCACTTTATTCAACTCCTCCTCCTTTGGATCAGCGACCATAGGTAAGTTAGCCATAGGCAGGGAAATGTTAGGCATTGGAAGTTGGGCAGGCGGTGACCCATTGACAGGAGGGGTACGCGAAACATGATGATATTCTTCCGGAATCCAGATAGGCTTGGGTGGACCCATAGCACGAGGGAATAGGGCCTCGGGGTCTTGTGGAATTGGAACCTCGTTTCGTTGCATTTCTCGAACTTCAGTTTGGAGGTTGTCAATCTTGGACACGAGCTGAGCTAGGACTGTCGTCAGATTCGGTTGTATGACTGGTGCTTGATATGTATTCTCCATGGAAAGTAGATGGATTCCGGACTCGAAATAAGTAGTAGAGGAACGAATAAAACTCCGGGGTGATTTGACTGAAGATCGAAGCCAGTAGGGAGCCAGGGCAAGGGCTTACGATCGACCTGAGAAGGCGTAGAATGAGATTTTTTTTTTTTTTAGAAAAAAGGGAAGAAACTATTTTTGGATTTTTGATAAAGAAGGGAGAAATGTTTTTGGATTTTTGATTAAGAGGGGAAAAATGTTTTTGGATTTTTGATAAAGAAGGGAAAATGCTTTTGGAGACGAAACTCAGCATGATTATTATGATTATTATGTTCTCACTTGTATTTTATTCTCCTAAATGCAATGCCGAACAGGACCCGAGCCTGGAAAAGTAGGGGTTTTAATATATGCAAAGCTACGATTGGACTTATAACCAGGCTCATAGACAGGGTTCCTTTTTAAAAATGCGTGAAAATTGGGCGGCAGGTGATTCGTATCGAATATTGCATTTAATTACCCTCGAACTTATGCATTTTAGCCCCCTCGGGTACTTTAATGCCTATAATTATGCTCGTTAATCAGACAACCTCCGTTTTATATGCTAAAATGTTATTTGAGGTATAATTGAGCTTTTATTGTTGTTAAAGTGCTTAGTATGAAGTTTGGGCACGTTCCGATTAAATTTCGTCGCGATTCGCACGTTCAGGGGCATTTTTGTAATTTTATACTTTGGGATTTTTGCCCGAAGTATTCACGGAAGTTGTATCCCTCGGGCCAAGCTTCGCGTGGCCCCGAACGGTTCTTGAATTGGAGTCCGAACGAAGGAAACACGGAGCTTTAATCGGAAAGAATTATAAGGATTCATTAACAATTTAAATAATTCCATCCATATCCCTTTTCTTCTTTAATAACAAATTCATTAATTCCATCTATGTCCCCAAAACGTTTTTTTCAGCAAATGAAGATGGCGATTTGGCCCTAGGCTCGGGTTTTGGGTTCGCCCAAAATTCGAGCCTTTCGTCTGAAATTGGAGCTTGATTTGGGACCACACACGCAAATGGGTCTCTTTGGCCATTTTTTGGAGCTTGGATTTTGGCCATTTATGGCTATGGAGAATGTGGAGCTTTGAAGTGGGTTTTGGCATTTTAATGGTGGAAGAGTTGTTGGTCTCGGTTTTGGCTTCCAAGAATGGTTTTGGGCATATATGGAGTTGGGTTTTGTTGGCATTTTTTGGAAATGGGTCTTGATTTGGTGTTTGTCACCATTAATGGACACGGAGCTTTTTTGGCCATTTTTGGAGATGGGTGTGGCTGTGCGAATTTGGGAGTTGAATTGGAGTTGCAGCGCAGCCGATCGATCGGCCACGCTCCGGCGGTCGACCGGTAATTCGATTTTTGCCTTTGGTCCGAGACAGTGTTGATCTCCCCTGTTCCGCGGTCGAACGGTCACCACACCCGGTCGACCGGTGATCTGTTTTTGATCGAAATATCTGTGGCCACTTTTCTATTTTTTATTTTCTTTTTCCTTCTTTTTTTGTTCCATAATTAGAACCTTATCCCTTTTTTATTTCTTTTTCCTTTTCTTTTATTTCTTTTTTGTAACTTAGTATAAATACCATATTTGGTGTTTATTTTTAGAGGACACATATAATATCTTCATTTTTTAGTTAGTTTCTAGGTTAGGTTTTGAGAGCTCATTTGGGGATTTTTGTAGAGTGTTTCCCCTCTCCTACCACTTTGTGTAATTCCCCCATTAATGTAAGCTTTACTATTCATCTTCTTCCTTAAGCTTTGTTTTCCTTTATTTTTCGTGCTTTGTTATTTATTTCAAGCCTAGATAATTTTAGTTGCTAAACTAATTAGTGGTGTGCTTTAATTAATTAGTTATTTTACTTATGTCATTTAATATTTGTAGGGGCTAATTTAAATTAGGGTGCGATTAATGGAACTCACGTAGGGTTGATTTGTTGCTCCGCTATGGTGATGGAGATTTACGTATTTATTTCGAGTGCGTTGTCCTAGTTTTTACGCCTAGGAAATTTAACAGTTTATATCATGTATGTGCCGTGTTTACGACCTTGCGTGCGTAATTTTCGGGATATTTGTTGACGCCAAAATCTTATTAGTCTTTTATGCTAATTTAGGGGTGTGACAACTCTTAATTTAATTAATTGACGAAACGAGATGCAATCCTAATAATTCGCAGTCCCATGTAACCATTTATACACGTTAACTCGATTTGAGGAATATTAGTCGCATCCTATAGTTTTTATTCGCTTTGTTAATTTTAGTTTAAATACACTCATGCCTAGTTTATCTTTTATTTCTTTTTAGTTAGAAAAATATCTTTTACACTTTTATTGAGAAGTAATAAACCATTTAAATTCTAGCAACTCGTCTTTGTGGATTCGATACCCGTACTAGCCTCTATACTCCCTTAAAAGAGTGTAGTCATAGTTTAGGTTTTTGTATTAAGGCGGTGAATAGAAAATAACGATCAGCGTTTGACACAAGCTACTTTTCACCCTTAATCAAACCCGGAATTTCGGCAGAGTTTCGGGTTGAAATCGTCAATCTAAAGTGTGTGTCCTAGGTTTGACACCTATATGCTGGTATGCAGTTGGTTGGGTGAATCAGCATGGGTTCCCCCCTTTTGTGTGACTTCCATGATATACGTCTTGCTCTTACGAGCAATCGGCACGTGTGGACAAGCCATTTGATATACCTTAGTGTACGTGAATTGCCTCGCCATATACCTCATGGTGACGGTACGTGTGAGAGCGAATTCGATATACTCGGCGTACGTGAACGAATTTACTGCGATATACCTCCCGTCATGACTTCGGTCAAGCGGTACGATGCGGGGGAACCATTCCATATACGTCGAAGGTACTTGGCCAATGGAAGGTGAGAGTCATATCGCTTAGGCTAACTGCGACCTGTCGGACCAGCGCCCATCACGAAGTGACCCTCCAGTTATTAGGTAAAATTTGGTCAATAGCAATGCTCTTTGGTGATGTTGTGTGAATCATGCATGATTATTTTATTAGTATCTTCTGATGAGAATGCCTTTCTTGATTATGCCAAACAGGGAGCAAAGTACAAGTACCCAAGGTACACTAAGTACGGATAGGTGATGCGTGCAGCATGCGGATATATGAGATTCTAGATGCACGTGGTGTGAAGTGTACATGGAGAAATTTCTACAAGTGTGTGAACATAGGCATAAGCGTGGGATACACATGGAAAAGGGGGAACATGCATATATGGGGGAAATATAAACAAATATAGCATCCATGTAAATAGAGTCAAGCCCTCAAAATAAAACACAAGTCCCCAGCAGAGTCGCCACTGTAGCCATCCCTGATCCTCGCCAAGGCGGGCCGGCGCTTGGAGGAAGGATCCTCGGGTCCCGTGCATCCCTCTCGGGAGCGCTTCGGCCGGCGTCGTTTGAGATGTGGTGTAAAAATGTAGAGAGATTCAGAGTCGCCAGTCTATTTTACTCAAAACAGACAAAAGAAAAAGGGGAATCCATCTCGAAGGATGGCATCCAAAGACATACTGGTGCATGCGAAACCAAGATGATTCGATAAGGGTTCGGAGGCTTGGTTACGAAATGAGAAGGTGTTAGGCACCCATTCTGCCCTTTCGGTCTCTCATGGATATTTGCTATTTTCCTTTATATTTCCCCCGTTATATGTGTGCATGTGTATATATATAATGGAGGTAGGAATCCTCGACTTGTATCATGAAAAAGATAAAGCGAGTCATCCGTAGGAAGATATAAGAATAGTATTAGAAAATAAGATTTACGCGATTACCCCTACGTTGATCGTTATAATGGAATGATAACGCATGTGGAGTAATACGTTATAAGTATATAGAATATAACAAAATTAGCTTTAGAGAAGATAGGAAAATAAGAGAAAAAGTGATAAAAGGACTCGAGTCTCGGGTTTTACCCCGAGACGCCTATGTAACCTATAAAGGCATCAAAGTCCACGTAGTTCGCATACAAAATGAGGGGTGTGGTTTATCCCATAAATCCAAATGGGGGATCTCTTATTTGTGAATGTGTGTGTGGGTAGAAAAGGTGTTTTAGTTGTGAGAAAAGTGTGGGAAAGGTATGAGAATCCCTATTTGGAATTTATGAGCAAACCCTCTTTTTCTTATTTTTTGGGTTTTTTATTTATATGAAAGTAGGAGATGTGCAATAATACTAAATAAAAAGTATATTAGGATGTGTGAGATGAGATAATAAAAGTGTTAAGTAATAAAACAAGTTATTGCAAATTTAAGAGAATTTGAAGAGAAAGTTGAGAAATATGGACCTTCTTGGAGACCTTAAGCTGGATCTTGAATGTGAGAGAGCAGCCCTTGCACTTGGATGATGATGGAGAGTGGCTAATTCACCAAGTTTGATGAAAAGGATGATGAAAAGTGGAAGTAAAAAGGGATTTGGAGGTTGAAATCACGCTGCCTTCGAGAGAGGTTTCTGGGATTCGTTGAGAGTGATTTTTATCAGATCTAGGCTCCTCTTGCAAATGAGGTAAAGGCCTCCTTTTATAGGCTCAGGTCATATATATATAGGTGTCCAGACACAGGGACGCCTGGATGACACTTCCTTTGAGTCAGATGCCTGCTGCAGCAGCTTTGGATGCGTGCAGGTTCTCGGTAGACGCTTCTATCCTTGTAATCTAGATAGGAGGTACTGTATACACATTCGGGTAAATAACCCAACATCATTTATTTATTCTTTCACTATAGCATTCGATATGGTTGTATATTTTGACCGAGTGTTCGGTTATCTTATTTCATTTCAGTTTCATTTACCTAAAACTGTGTGGATGCTTTAATTTTGATGTTTTTAAAAAGAATGGTTAAGTAAAATTTTGACACCGACCTAATAGGTTATCAGTAATTAAATGGATTTTCGACAGTGATGCTAAGAATGATCCATATGAGACTCCTATTTTAATTTGATATAAGAGTGATCGCCCGGTATTTTATTAGGCGGGGTGTCACAGTCACTGCCGATCGGCATAGCCCCGATCCTGCCTATCGGCACCTGCCGATAGGCAGGGTCTGGAACCTGCCATTTGGTAGTGGGTTTCAGGCCTTTCCGGAAAATTGGCTGCCGAGGGCAAACCGTTGGTTAGAATCATTCACGGGGCATACCATTTAAAAGGTAATTCAGAGACCTTCAAAAGTCCTTGGACCTCTCCCGGGTTAGGGAGTTGACTTTGGGTCAAATATGGCTCGAAAGCGTTTGTCGGTCCATTGGACGGGGAATCGCTCGAACGCAATCAGATCGTTCGTCCATATGGTAAGTCCAAATCGCACACGGGGTGGACCGTTGGAAAGGTTAAGAGATGTACTTCGACATTCCAAAGAGTTTGACCCGGTTTGGGGAGTTGACTTTGGTCAATTGGGCCCGAGAAGCATTCGGTGACCTCTTGGAGTCAAACGGGTCGTTCGTCCGCATGGTAAGTCAGAATTGCGCACGAGAGGACCGTTGGAAAGGGTATTCAGTGCCCTTCAAAGATTCATTCAGTCTCGGTCGAGATAAAGAATTAACTTAGGTTAAAAAGAGCTTGGGAGGTCCCGATGACCTCTAGGTCAAGTTTCGAACGCAAATGGATCGTTCGTTCGCATGGTAAGTCAGAATCGCGCACGGGGTAGACCGTTGGAAAGGGGATTCAGCGCCCTTCGATGATTCATTGAGTCTCGGTCGAGATGAAGAGTTTTACTTTTTGGTCAAACGGAGCCAGGGAGTGCCCGATGGCTTCTAGGTCGGTACTCGGAGTACGACCTGGGTTTGAAGTGATGAGGGGAGGTACTAGGGACCTAAAGAGAGTTAGGGGGTAACATAATTGGTTGTCTACAGACCTATAGTGCACTGATGTGGAGGAACGAAAGAGTCGTAATTTCGGTGCATCTCAATGGAGATCAGATGTACCAGTGTTGAGGAACTAGTATTAATGGGCTGGTGTGAAGCAAGACACAATAGAGTTATCTTAAGTCCACCACTTATTAGATAGTGAAGGTTGACCATAAGCAACCAACCGATATTTTGTAGCCATTGGGGATTCAAATGTGGGAATGGGGGTCTATATCGATAAATTTCATTTCGTAGTTTTCGATGTCACAAAGGGGTCATGATTCCATCTGGGGATCGAACTGGCTCACCAAATTAACCGGTTTGATCTTGCTAGTGAATCGTTTTGGTTCTGCTAGCTTACCGCCTTTGCCTTGTATTATTTTACGGACCGTTTGAGGACTAGGCATGAAATCTTGGGCCCGGGGATGAGTTTAGGCTTATGATAATTCAGTGTGAGGATTTGGAAGTATCGTAGACTAATCGGGGTTGAATTATTTATAAGGAAATACGTGAATAAGCGAAGGAATGTTCACGAGTAGAAATCGAGAAATTGAGTTAGGATTTCGGGATGCCTAGGCTAGTGTTCGGTTAGAATAACATGTTGGCCAAAAGAATATAATCAGAGAGTTAAACTATAAGTAAGAAAATACTTAAATAAGATCGGTAAGTTGGGTTAGACTTTGGTATATGGTAGGCTAGTGCTACAAGAGATATTACGCACGTTAGTCGACTTCACATATATACACGTATCGAGTGTGACATATATATATAGAAAATACTTAAATAAGATCGGTAAGTTGGGTTAGACTTTGGTATATGGTAGGCTAGTGCTACAAGAGATATTACCCACGTTAGTCGACTTCACATATATACACGTATCGAGTGTGACACACACACACACACACACACACATATATATATATATATATATATATATATATATATATATATATATATATATATATATATATATATATATATATATATATATATATATATATGTGTGTGTGTGTGTGTGTGTGTGTGTGTGTGTGTGTGTGAGTGTGATTGATTTTATGTGAACATACCAACCTTAATATGCTATCGTTGGAGGTTGCGCATAGTGGGCAGTCGACACTGGCGTTGACCAACAAGTGTTGAATTGTTTTCCTAGGTCATAGTACTGTTTCATGACCACTATTCATATATGGGGATATGTTTTAGTTTCTAGTCCAGTTGGGAGTGATGTGGTATGGTTACAACCCACAGATGTATGTTTATTACTGCCTCATTATGTGTTTATATGTTCACCTCTGGGAGATCTAGTTCGGGAATGCTATGTATATACGTATAAAGGGTGATATATGTATATGTGTGTAAATGATTATGTGAACATCAAAGTATAACTAGTGTATGGTTACATTGCCTATGTATTGAGACACATTTAATTGAGAAGCCCTGAGTTACAACTTATGGATTAACTATGTGGTATGTAGTATGAGGTATCATTTCATTTAAATACTTGAAACTAATTTTCAAATGTTTTGGGCTCTGACCCGTATAAAAAATATTTTCAAAACTTTTTAGTCGCTCAACCACATGGTCGTTATGGATAGCTATTCCATTCTAGTCAGATGATGCTACAGTAACTATAGATGCCTGCAGAATTTGATTAGATGTTTCACTCATTTATATATATATAGGACCTCGGTTCAGTTCAGTTCAATTCAGTATTTCTTTTGGCCATGTTGCCCACTGTTGGATAGTTTTATTAGTAAACATTCTTCACATTATTTCGTGTAACTTTTGGATTATTGTATTCGGGATTCTGAGGTTTTATTAGGTTTATTTTTTTATGCTATCGGTAACCTTTACGTCCAGTCACTGTGGATATTTATGTATATATTTTTGAATGGTTTTTACTTATGCATGTTAACAAGATTTTAAAATTGACCTCAAACTTAATAAGTTAATAGTTAATTAATTGGTTTTCGACACTGGTGCTAAGAATGAAATTAGATATGATTCTCGTTTAATTTAATAAAGACTTGATCAACCGGTATTAGACTAGGCGGGGTGTCATAACTACACAGCAACCTATCCCGAAAGGTTAGTAAAAAACGACAGGTCTGGGCCCACCACAAGAATACTGATTACTCATTTTAAATAAGATCTATGAATCCAATCATAAGCACTATTTTCTTGGAGTCTAATCCAAACAAAAAATGCTCATATATTTCTATGAATTTTACAAAAATTCCAAATTACACAACTGATTCAATAAATCTCAAAATTATTCAATTAAGTGGCCAAAAATAAATAAATAAATTTAATTAAATCTTTTTAATTTAATTCACATTCCAACTATAGTAATAGTTTTAATTAATTAATCCAATTAATTAATTAAGTCTGATTTTAAAAAATCTTAGGTATTTAACTCTGCTAGAGTTCTAGTGACGTCGAGTCGCTCTTAAGTCCTTCCTTAGTGATATAGGTGCCTGGCTTATCCCTATAGTATACTCAGGATAATGATATTTAGTGCGAAGCTTTCATCCTTGCCCCGCAACCATTTTTCATGATGCCTAAGGGAGTTTATTTATGTTAGAGTTTATTGTTGAAAATATAACGTTATGTATTATTATATTAGTTGGCTTTATTCTGTGCCAAAGTGTTTGAGTCTTACATCATTCGGGAAAAAAAATTTGAATCCTTATCAACGTTGTTGAAAGATTGTGGCTCGTTCAGTATATTTTGTGAACATTTGACTTTGGAGACCTATTTGGCTTCTCCATAACACAAAGTCTTCCTTTGCTAAACTTTGAAGATGTATCCTTTTGACTATGGTTTGTGATTGAACATCTATGGATATGCACACACGTGGGTTTTTCATTTTTTTAAACGGTATTTTTGTGCTTAACAAGTGATTTTCAATTTAGAAAAATGATGTATATAACCTTTGGAAACATCTTCATTTTTCAAAGTACTTTTTTATTAAGGTAAAATTATTTTATGCCTAAATTCGTCCGCATGGTCCCTATTTGGCGACGTGCGCACAACCTTCCACTATTTTAGGCTTTATATATTCTCTACCTAAAAGTGTTAGCGGGATTCCAAACTGATCGCATGCGTACGAATTCACGTTTAAGGCATATTTTGACTTACTGCCTAAAATCATGTGCATGGTGTCTAATTGCCCCGTGCGCGCGACGAACCCGATTTTCAATTTTTCTGTAAAATGTATTTTCCCCTTCATTTTAAAATAATTCGAGTTTCTCTTTACTTCCGTAAATCTTAGAGAGTATTTTTTAGGTTGAGAGATATAAAAAGTGTTTCTCTATATTCATATTCACTTTTTCCTTCCAAAGTTGAGAGAAACCCTATATCCACATTAGATTTATGATTTTTAAGGAATGACGAGAATTATGAAACCAAATCCACTTAACCTAAAGTCAATTTAAACCATTATATATCAGAATTGAAGATCTACACTCTAATATCTAAATAGAAGGTGCTTCGAGATATTTAAGAGTTCAAAAGCGTTATGTGACTCTGAGGAGGATAATGCATTTCCTTATTCGTTCTTTGGAGCTTAGGATGTATCGATCATCATTAATGGGGGAAAGTTCAATGTTCATAGGTAAATTTTCCTGAGTACATGAGAGAGAGGTAGTTTTTTGCATTTTATAAAACCATTTAAAGTTGAATGATAGATTAAAGTGCGTCGAGATTTTTTACCCCTTTGTTAGGGATTTTTCCTCATAAAATTTGTCTTGTGGATTGTTTGTATGTTGTGTATGCTGTTTACTTCATCTCCATCACACACATCGCTCATATATCACTTAGATATAGTCTAATCCATCATATTATCATTAGGAATTTGCTTCTAGTTTATCCTAGATTTATTATTTGAAGCTATAAATTATTTATCCACGTGTTTCTTATCATCTCACCTAGTTGATCATTGTGCTAGGATTGCTAAAATTAATAAAAAAATTAAAATTGGCAAAAATTGGGCCAAATTTGTAATTACACCTACTCAGCCCCCTCTAGATTTATTTGAGTTAAACACTAATATAGAACACACCAAATCCTCAATTTCTTTATATTTTTCACTTATCACATTTTCTTTTGGATAGTTATTGATGCACTATATTTTCTCATAAGCTTTTATCGTTCCATGTGTTGTTTTGGAGTAGTTGTCCTGATCCATGGTCTCATTCTTGGCTTTTATTCATAGGACAATATGGGAATCGGGCATATGATATCTTGTAGTCGAGGATGCTTCAGAGTTATTTCCTCAGGGCACCTTCATGCCTTCGACTAGCACTATTCCTTTAGCAGACATCCCAGAGTCATCTCGAAGATTGAGACTATGGTCTATGGATCCTTCGATCCGTATGGTTTCCGAGTAAGGCCCTATGACCCTCAAAGGCATGGGTATGTCAGTTTTGGTGTCATATTCTAGCAACGATGGGGATGTGGTTTGTGGTAATACGTCGTATATTAGACGAAGATGATCCATTACAAGATAAAAGCCTTTTTTGACGTTTTTTACTGTCATAAATGCCTTTAATGATCGTTTAGTTTTCAATCAAAATCGTCATAAGTTAGGGTGTCATAATTGATACCCATAAAAACTCTCTTATTAGATTAATAATTATATATGATTGTTTTTTCAAAACAGTCATATATGCTACAAAAACAGTCATAATATACTCTACAAACTGTCATATTTGATATAAAAAATGTCATGACAAACAATTTACAAATATTACAAATGTCATACAAAATATTTCATCACGTGAAGGTTTAACATAAATGGTCATAAATTAAACATATTATTAAAAAAAAATATTATAATATTAATATCATAGTTGACAAATAAATCTAAACACAAATCAAAATTCATAGAAATATAAAACTATCTTGAAATTTTTCTTATTCGAACTCACGTAAATCCGAAATGCACCAAACCAAGTCATTTGTCCATGTTAGAAAAATAATAGGATATACCCACCATGAACAGCATTCATAAAATATAATGACTTATTACATGTATCATAGATAGATATACCCACTATGTACATTATTAGAAAAATCTCTCCAAAAACATGTATATTCAAAAATCATGCATATATGTGTCGGTCTTCCTTTGGATTTTGCAAAATAGTGTCAACACTTTAAAAGCTCCAAATCATATTATATAAGCCTGATAAAATTCAATGAACACATGTTGAAGTTCATTGATCTCATGAGTTTGATATGATGACTTTCGAGCGAACTCCTTCATCTAAACAAGACAAATAAAAATACATTTAGTTTTTATCACATATAAATAAAAAGGGATATAAAAAATATTAAAAAGCTGCGACCTTCATTTTTATAAACTTCAATGAATTTTCCAAAACCTCTCGCATGAACTTCAATATGAAAAAACCACACACAAGTTCCTCTTGTTGTTTAGGGCCCTGAAAATAAACGAGTTAATATATTATCCAAGTCAAATATAAATACATAAATATTAAATTTTATTTATTGAACAAATACTTTAACATTCTCCCTGTCTAGTAGTGATATTTTTCATTTGATTGCTAAAAACGATCTAATTCCAATTGAATTAAAAAAAGCATAATGACATATATTTATTTTAGAATTACATAAAAAATAATTATTGATTCTATTATAAGCATTAATTAGGACACTGCTTACGTGTTTATATAGATCCTAAGGTCCAAGCTCGGTTGTCCGTATAAAGGATCAACCCCAAATACATTATTTGAAATAAGGTCAATCACACCTAAAACCCAATGATACTTACATTATGAAATATTATCGAAGATTAGGAATATTACACATGCACACATTTATTGTGCTAAAAAACTTTTACATATCTACCAAACTTACCCGATATTGATTAGAATAACAAATATTTATTTGTCTAATGCCTTCTATAACGTTTTCGTTATAAATTGATGCCCAGTGTTTTTTTAAAAATGCGTCCCAAACGGAGAGGGGAATTACTAATCTAATAACTTCAAAACTCCTTTCATATTAGTCATATAAACATCTATATAGAAAACAAACGCACGTGAGTTAAAAGTGCATTCATGTATGTGATAATTCCAACTCCATCTAACTTCATTTATGAATTCATAAATCAAATAAAAACATGGTAAAAGTTAAATCTCACCTCATGTATAAGATAATGCAAACTCCATCTAGTTCTTTCATCTTACAAGACCACATTAATTCTTTTTTTGGAATATAGGCGGTGTCAAGATCATCATTAAAAATAACCACCGAATCTTCACCGTAGCCATCGTCATGATGTTATCAAACGTATTAGCAAATGCAATAATTGCACCATATTTGCCACCAAAATATTTATTTTTTCCTTAATTTTTACCTAATCAATAATGTGAACATATAAAATCTAAAAATCTTTAAGATGACAGCAGTTACCTCCTTTTGGACATATGACCTTTGAACATATATCAATGAAGGTAAATTAGTAAAATTTATTAAAAAAAGCAATTGTAAAAACTTAACAACATCAGGCATTATTGTGCTTCAACTTTTAACACTTGAATAGTTATAAACACACTTTTGTTTAATAACTTAACTTTTAATAGTTGAACGGTAGAATAGTTCACTTTTAGCATTGTTGCGCTTCAAATCAGTGTCAAATGTCATTGGATGGACATTTAATTTTAGAACATATGTAAATGCATGGCCTAGACTGAGAAGGTTATTTAACATGCTGCCAAAATGAAGGATATCTAGCATGACTGTCTTTAACAGATGAACAATTTAAAATCATTGTCATTCCTAAGTTCGTTTTGGTGACATACTATATTACCTTCTTAGTTGTTCAACTGTTAACATTTTTTTTAGAAAATAAGACTTTTATTCAAATGAGAAGAAGATCTCTTCTCAGGAGGCAACTATAATAATTATTTACAAAGAATCTTGAAATCTCTGATGAATTCTAAATCAAGCCTAGACTTTCTTCCTAAGAAAGGCCTACCTCTAAAAATATTAATGATGGACTGATGAATGTTTGAAATTTTAGCTTCAGTCTTCAAAGGAATATTATTAAATTTACTTATATTTCTCCCTTTCCAAATCTGCCAACAAATCAAACTAGGAAGAAGAATGCATAGGTTTGCAATAAGACCCGTTCCTCTAGTCTTCATCCACTATACCGTCAACTGATTTATTATTGTAGGAGCATTACTAAGAAGTCTCTTCGACCCTTAAAATGAGTCCATACTTGAGAGGCCACATATTCTTTATTGAATAGGCGATTTAAGGTTTCTTGTTGGTGCAACAAACAACAAAGTCATCTAGAGCGGAATATTTATCTTGGCTATGGCATCATCAGTGGGGAGGGCTCTATTAAGTAATTTCCACATATATATTGAGACTTTTTTTCGAAAGTCTAATATTCCATATGGACATGAATGAATAATTAGAGAAACTCTAATATCTAATAATATCCCAAACAGACTTCAAGGAGAAAGTACCATTTGAATTGCCAATCCGTTTTGTTGCAGGAGATAGTTCAATCCAATCTTTGACCGCTTCAATCAGGGAATGCATCCTTTTCCATAGGTGAGAAGACCGTGGCTTGTAAGTGGAGTCTAAAGGTCTTCTTCTTTCATAGTATTTGTTCCTCGTGAAAATAGAACAAGTGGACTCAATTATAAGGAGCCTCCACCACATCTTACAAGTTAAGGCCTCCATAAAATCATCTATGCTTTTAATTCTTAAACCTCCCTCTTCAATAGGCAGACAAAGGTCCTCTCATTTCTTCCAACGCTTCTTATGAATCCCATCAGTAGATTCCCAAATTTTCTTTGGGAAAATTGACTCTAAAACTACGATTATGCTTTAAGGAGGGTCTAAGGCTACAAAAAATGGAAATACATGAATCGAGATACATGTTAAATTAGAGTAACCTTACCTCCACGAGGGAGGAGCTTACCTGACCACCCTTCCATTATCTTATTGATTTTATCTAATAACCCAATAATTAACTCAGTTTTCTTCCTACCAGTGTAGAGAGGGAGACCTATATACATAAGAGGAGGTTTTTTAAAGGAAAACTTTTTGTTCTCTCAATGATTTTATTTCTACATAATGAACATTTAAAGTTAACCATATAGCTGCACTTTAAATGATTTAAAAGCTGGCCAGATTCAGTTTCATAAGCTTTGATAAACTTCATTAAGTTTTTGAGAGATCTTTGGGAGCCAGAGGGAAAATAAGGACATCATCATCAAAATATAAGCAAGAAACCATTGGGTTACCTGAAGGCATTGAGATAGCATCTATTTGACCAGAGAGAAAGAGGTTATGAATACCTCTATTGAGAACCTCAACATCTAGGATAAAAATAGCTGGTGAAAGTGGATCACCTCTTCTCACACCACATGTTGACTTGAACAAACCTTGAGGAGAATAATTAATCAAAATTGAATACTTGCATTTAGATATCAATCTCCATGTAAGGTATATAATAACTTTATTGAGACCAAATTTTCTTGGGACCTGAGTGATAAAAGGCTAAGACATTCTGTTATAGGCTTTAGACATGTCCAATTTGCACACTAGTTCATCCCATTTCCTGTTCTCATTCAAGTTGTACATCATTTACACGTCATATTTTGATCTAGGAGAATATGTTTAATTATTTCCCTCCTTTTTATGAGTCTAGCTTGGTTTACATGGGGTGGTAGTGCAGTTGGTTGGCGCGTAGGTCTCATAGTTCAAATGTTAACATGACTGCCATTAAATATAGAAAAAATGGCCTTTAAAATCATTAACATTCGTAACATTTTCAGTGCCAAATACAAAGCTTAGTGTGAACCTACTAGATAACCTTCTCAACTAACATAACTGCTTTTAAAATCATTATCATTCCTAACTTTCGAGATCTCCCAAATAATCACTAAAAGGATGATGTAAAATATGAATTTTAAATTGTTTGCCAGACTCAAGGTGTACTACATGGCCTACACTCTTCAAACTTGTTGGCACCACATTTCTACACAACTTATCCTACCATCCTAAAGGAGGTGTCCAAGCAAAGTGGCTCAATCCGTTCTATGATTTTACATAACCCAATAGAGACGGAAACAACAGAGAGATGAGGAATGCCTATGATTTTACATACCCTAATAGAGACACAATGAAACGCCTACGATTTGTCTTACTAACTATATGAATCCATTTGACTGGCAAGCACAAAAAACATGTTTAAACCTTACCATTAGGATTTTACAAAGGTAAATGATTTACAAAGAATTAAATCAGATTCAATATAAATAACATTAAGCAATAACTTTTTGCTTGAGTGTTTTGCACTTCTCCAACCATAAATACCACTATGCAAAAGCTTTTTATGTGATTTATGCTACAAACAATTCTGCAAGCATATAAACAACAATATAAGATGAACATGAATGCAAAATCAAAGCATGGAAATTAATGGACAAGGTGAAAATTGTTCATAATGAACTACAAATTCAATTACATCATATTTCCCCAACTTCCTCAACAACCAAATCGTGGTAATAAAAGAAACCTAGATGAAACTATGAAAAGTCGACTAAATTATAAAAATATTCACCCAATAGGGATAGGAACAAGTATAGAAAAACCAACTAGAGAAATTAAGATTCAAGTACATAAAAACCAGCTAAAAATTCAATTACATTGCATTATCCAAACTTTCTCAGTAACCAAACATGGGAAACAAAACAATCGCAGAAGAAATTATGTAAAACTTAACTAAAGAAACCATGATTCAAAAGAGAACAAAATTAAAAAACAAAAGAATCGTATAAGATCTTTTGCCAAAACCTAAACTATAATGTATATACACACATATAATAATTCAAACAGAGAAATCAAGAATGAATAAAGAATCCAAATAGATAAATGAAGATAAAAGAATAAGAGCACTGTTCACAACGAGCTCTAAGAAGCAACGCCTTCAAATGGAATGTACATATGCTAGGAATATCTAAACAAGTAATCGTGTATTTCAATTGAGAGGGATTATTACAAATTGCAACCTCTATTTAACATATATACTTCATATATTGTGAAACACCAGTAGTTTTAAACCAACAAAGTCAGAAAGTTTATTCAATTTGTCTTCTTGATCTATTAATCTCAATGGGAATCAATCAATTTGAGGGGGGGAAAGAGAAAATAAATGATGATAAGAAACGCAATGAGCTTGAGCCCCCAATAGTATTTGCAGATAAAGAAGACTTATTATAGTGTAAATTCGTTGTTGAATATGGCATTGAATTTTAAAAAAAGTAAGGGAAGTTACCTTAACACACGACAACACAAACTCTTTAGTCCTGGAAACATGTGAATTGTGTGCGTCTTTAACAACATACATGTCCGCGTTAGGTACCGGTACAGGAAGATGTGCTTCGGGAGATTGAACATCAGTTATTTATAAAAGTATATAACTATCCCTTAAGTGAACATTATGTATGGCATCATTAAGTGAAATGCGATAAAAAAAACTCTAAAAACGCAACAACATTCGCATGTTAATTAAATGCCAATCTACATTATTTTCCTTATTAAAAAAATGAATAATGAATGGCATATATATATTAATAAAAAAACATAACTAATATAGGTAAAGTTGTTACAAACCTTGCGAATATTAGATTTAGGATCCGCCGGTGAAATTAGACATTGTCAATTCACATTTCTTTGGGACAATTTACACATGAAATATTCCAAAATAAGTATAGTAAAGTATGAGACATAAATGTAATAAATTTTTACAAATAACATGATTACCTTCTTTCTTCCTCTTGGATGGAGAATCACATGATTCACTCACATTATTTGAGTGCTTATCATATTTTTTATTATCACTTTTCTGACTATTTAAGGAAATCTTCTCAATTAACGAAGATGCAAGTGATCTACTATGATACTTTCTCAATTCTGCCATTGTTTCCTAATGTTGTCGATTTTTTCTTTCGCCTTTTCCTATTCTTGAAGAAGCTTAAACTCTAATTCTTTAACACGTTGTTTCGATCCCCGTCTATAAATATGAAAGTAAGTTTTAGGAGTGACTCCTCTTTTTACTCCCCTTACTCGACCACTATGCTCTAGAGTACTAAGTGCCAAGGTTAGGATGTCTAAAGTTCCTTGAGTCACTAAGATCCCATTATGGACTTGCTTCTTCAAAGCGTCCTACAATAAATCAAATTATCAAGAGTGTTGTTTAATCATATTCTTTTAAATCCTCATATGTAGTATATATTTAAATTTATAAATATTATATAAAAAAATTATAATTTCTTAACTTTTAAAAGAAACTCACATTTTTTCACCAACTTCCTTGGTTGCACCGTCTTGAATATTCTCTATTTCTCGATTGTCGAGCAATTATCCACATTAAAGACCTATCCTTATCATCAAATGCATCTCCACGTTTCTTTTTTTGTCCCAATTATAAAATAAAATTTATGAAAATAAGCACACAACACAAAATCCCCACAATGAATTTACTATGGTTGTATACTTTACAAATAATACGAAAATTCAACCACATACCATAATTTCCTCAGAACCTACATACACCAACTTACTAATCTTATAGTTGAACTTATTCTTTGCTCGCCTTTCTTATTGTACATCACTTAATTTCTAAGCATTGAATATATAGATAATGCAAGAATTTAACCATGCCGTGGATAAATGTTATACATGTACATAATAAAAGGAATTTAATATACACCTCAAACTTTTAGGATAGTCTTCCTCTTACAAACACATCCCATTCCTCCTGATCAATAAATTTTTCATACTTTTCTGGATGATTCCAAAGATTACTGGGATTAACTTTAAATGGCTTGACATAGCTCTTGGTGAGTTCTCCTTTGAAATTCTTCCTCAAACAACCAATACCAAATATTACTACCTTATTTGATTCGGAGTCCATGTTGAACTTAGCTTGTAATTAATGAATATTATATTACATGACGAAAATAATATCAATATAAACTTCAAATAACACCAATATAAATTATTAGTATTTACCTCCATAGGTATCCATAAATTATCTTTTAATGACTTTGGAACTCTATGCTAACTTGGATAACTTATGGGCATCATTATACTTGCTAAAAGCCCCTATAACTTGTGAAATCCTTCCTTGTTTCATCATTTGGTTGTTCTTTTCCGTTGTAAGTTACTAGTATTCAATCATAAGAAGCCTTTTTGCTTATTCGTTCTAAAATAACCCTGCCTTTGACCTTTAGTTGTTTATTACTTGAATTTTGTGATGACTTTGCTAAATCGTTTGACTTTTTGAATGAAAATCATCTTCCTTATCCATATCCACTACAATGACAAACAAATAGATTGAAGTAAGTGTACATATTAATGAATAACAACTGAAGTAAATGTTCCACTACATGCCATGTAGAACATGTTGATGAATAACAATTAAAGTAAGTGTACATAACAGTAGATGCTTATAACATTTGTTGAAGTAAGTGTATATAAGAGTTCTCTCGCATGTAAACTCCATTTAAAGCAATTTCCACATGATGTAAATGGACACCATACAAATTCACAATATATAGCATTCCTTTATGTAACTTTAAGATAATATTCAAAGATTTACAAGTACTCATTTGATAATTTATGCAAAGACATCCAGGAATTGTTTGTTCCCATTTCTCGAAGTGTAGCTATATTAAGACTATAAACATTAATTGTGCAAATGTGATTTTCGTACAAAATAGCACAATCCTCAAATCATGTTAATCGTACTGAAATATATATTAAAGCACCAACAACCATAACTTTCATAGTCGAATATAAAATCGAGTTAAATATAACAACTTCATAGTTCTCAAGTCTAAAAAAGAGTATTCAATTGTTTTTCCTCCATTGATATATATTCAATATTTTTCATTTAAATAAAATCACAGTATACACTTTATTATCTTCAAACAAATTATAAAGTTGGGAACTATTTTTTATTTTTTAATTCAAAAAGCATGAATTTTTACAATGCGAGAACTACAGAGACGTCGCTATGATAAATAAAACATTTTTTGGATGAGTTTGGTAAAGAATCGTTAGGCTTGAATGACAGAGACATCGCTACGATAGTCACATCGTACTACTACTACTACTACTACTACTACTACTACTACTATATATGTGATAGCTTTAAGGTTTAACATAAATATAATATTATGAATATTAATGCTTACCAGCTATGTATGAATTAATTATACACACACATAGCACACATCTTAACTTGACTAATGTACTTCCCATTTTTGTTTTGTCACTTATATTATTGTTGATTTATTATGTTTTTCGGGTGTTTTCGTTATCGATGGTTGGGATTTTGCCTTGGATGCTTTTTGGTGTTTGGGCTTATTAATTGGTGTTTGGGTTGTCTCACAACGGTTTTTAAACCATTCTTTTTAGCCTTTTACATTGGGTTGTTGACTTTTTGATATCCATGCGACTAAAAAGTCAAAGGCAACTCCATCATGTCCTTTTCCACGATATGAACCTCTTCGTTGGCTGGATCGAGAGACTTATCAACAATATATCGATACTTGGGACTATTGTATGAGGGTGTTTGTTGAGTGATTAGTCACCATGACATACATGTCTGAAGTATATATTGCTCAACTAGTTTGAGGGTAGAATTTGAGATCCTATTCGTGCATTGGCTAGGTCAAAACATATAAATATAGTTTGGGAGATTTTCTTCTTCTTCCAAGTTATTAGAGAGTTCATAGTTTATAGAGTTAAGGGCATCCAGTTCACCATTTACACTAAAATCTTCTTAACACTATTTGATATTTCAAGAGTGCCTCTTCCCCAATACCTTAATATAATACCCCCGTATTTTTTCCTATATATAAATAGAATATTACGTTTGCTTGAGTGACATGTAATGTCACGACTTACTTATACATATATAAATAATTTAAAAAATAAATAAAGAGACGATAAAACATAAATAAATATTTTGATTATAATTCAATGAAATTATAACTAGTTTGGATAATAATTAGTATATGTGTTATTTACTATAAATGGTTATGAGTATGATGAATTATGAGGGTTAAGAGTATTTAAAATGATAATTTATTTGGTTTAAAATATGAATGAGAGATTTTTTACGAGTTAAGAGGCAATTTGGGTTAGCTACTTACGACCTAAAATTAGGCCAAATCCTAATTGGGTTTTTAAGAGTTAGTATTGAACCATTAGGAGGCTCATGTACCAGCTATGGCGCTGACTAATTTAGCTGCTATTATAGCTCAGGTCATTACATCGACGATGGCAACCCTCTAACAGTAACAACCATCGCCGAGCATGCTAGGACTACCTTTGGGAAGGGGAACCCTCTGGAATTTATAGGATCCTCTGATCCCATAGTGGTGCTTTAGTAGAGGCTTGACATTGAGCGACATCTGAGGTTAGTTGAGTGTAAAAAAGTCCAACAACAGATGTTGGCAAGCTTCAAGTTGGTGGGAGATGTCCTAGATTGGTGGGAGACTAATACTACTCAAAATGAGAGGTATCAAATAACTCCATCACAGTTTTGGGTCAATTTTGAGGGAAAATGCTTCTCGTTTTTGTAACAGAGTCGACTGAGAGAACAATTTGGCAGGCTCAAGAAGGATGGCAGGACCTTTGCTAAAAATGAGCGATTGTTCACTCATCTTATACACTTTGCCCAAAGGTGGAGAGATCTCAAGATTTAAAGTTGAACCAGTTTGTGAGAGGTCTGAATTGGAAGATTAATAAGGTATTACAGGGGAATATGATGTTTACCCCATACATTAGAATTGTAGATGCTGCTTTGCTACATTTTGATATTCACCATAAGTTTGAGAGAGAGAGGGGGGATCCCAAGAGGGAGAGATCAAGAGCCGAATAAGGATCGAAGGTATTAGAGGGTGAGGAGCCTTCTTGGCCTCAGTGAGGCTCTATCCATTTACTAAGATTGCCAGAATAGGGGGAGAAGCCCCCTAAATAATTCAGAGATGATAACCATCGTCAACAGGGAAGACACGGCCAGGGACACCGGGTCAGGGTCAGTTTGGACATCCTAAGAACACACTATATGGTTGACATACATGAGTATGTGCTATATATGAGTTCCAACTAGTTTAGATAGTGAGACAAAATAGCATTAGATGTTTTCTGAGTTACTCTATCTCAAAAAGGTATCTAAGCGTCAACAAAGGAATCCCAGTCCAAGAACACATATGATTTACTGTTTTACAAAAAGGTAACTATAACTCTTGAACCACATTAGGGCACACACACTGCATATATGTGTCATTATGTATGCACAATTTTCATTGGTGTTTAGACCTTGTCAAACATTTTTAATAAACATTTTTTTAATCCATTTAAAATAATTTTGTTCTTTTAAGAAAAATATGTTTTTAAATGTTTGGGGTTTATATTCATTATTTTTTTTTTTTGAGGTAATAAAATTGGTTGGGTAAGTTTTTTACACACTTAAACTTTTGGGGTTGAAATTATATTTTTCAAAAGTGTTAAAATATGCTTCTTGTTGAGTATTATTGGCTGATCGCATGTTATGTTTTTAACACAATATTTGTGCTTCTTTACAAGTCTGATTTGCGAGGTTAGATTGTGTCCCTTTGCTATTGAGTTTATCAACGATCCAAATCCGCACAAGCCTCGATCCGTGTATCTCCAAACAAAACCTATCAGCATTCGTTTTTTCACCATCTTGTCTCCACCCTTAGATGCGAAGTCGATTCGTCAAAACAAATCTACACCTTTCATTTCCTTCGATACATGGTATATATATAATATGTTAGGGTTTGCTAATCAGTTTTTTTAGGCAAAAAAGGGTGATAGAAGTGAGATTAGAGAGAGGCCGACGCCTAATAAAAGAGAGGGAAGGAGACTTCATGTCCACCGTGAGAAAAATTGAGAGATGAAGAGAGAGCTAGTCGGCTCTGTAGAAGGAAGACGCCAAAGTTGTTAAGAGAAGAAAGTAGTCGTCGACGCAAAAGAGAGAAAATCGAGAGCAGATCGGTGTTTCACAAGAGCTCGTCTCTCAGTCGAAAGAAATCAGAGAGAGTTTTGAGAACCCAAAATCAGACCCTATATTTTACACGTTACTGGTTTGATTTTTGTTGAAGACCTCTTCAACAATATGTATTTCTAAGAACCATATAGTTCACTGAATTTTCTAGCTTCTTTATTTATAATTTCTTGGATCTCATTGTTGTTGTTATTTTGATCCAACATTGTGGTTTCAAATAACATAATACTTCTTGTTGTGTATATATTTAGATCTGAAAATACATTTTTGGTTTCAAAAACTAATTTCACAAATTGGTGAAATGAGTTTGAACATAAATAATTTTTGAAACAATCCTTGGTTTAAAAAGAGTTTATTCTAGAGCTGAATTTTTTTGAAGTCTATTATTCAAAACAAATTTAAAATTATTTGCATATCATATAGAGTGCTTTGTAATTCGTAGTAATTTATTGTATAATTAATTGAGAGATGTGAGATGCATTTATGCATTTAGATTAATTCACAAACACTTTCACTCCCACATGAACACTTAGATATTGTGGTAATTGGTGAGATATATTGTTTGTTGAGCTACTATATTCAAGTGGACAAGGAAAAAGCAATGAAGTTGCTGGAGGAAGATCATATCAAGTAAGAAGCCTTTGAGAGTGGAGTAACTCATGTGGGTAATTTTCTGAGCTTAGATTTAGGATATTGTATTGTATGCTTAGTGCTGTAACTTGTGCCTTATGATTTTACTGGATTTTTATTTTGCTCCGTAGAGGGGGCCGTCGATCTTTTCCTTATTTTAGGGTTTTACCACATTAAAAATTGTGTGTCAAATTTGCCTGAATGTTCTTAATTGCTGTTGTGAACAATATCTCATTAAAGACTTAATTGTAGGTTTTAGTTTTAAAAACCTAAGGTAATAAAACTAACAAATCTCGAGGACAATATTCAAAAACATTTAACACATCTTGTGTTGGGTTCTGAAAAGAGTTTTGTCCAAAGAGTTTGTTTTTGGAGTTTACTTAATCTATAACGTTTTGTCATTAACATAGTAAGCAATTTTTCAAGTGGTATTAGAGCGGATTCATCAAAAGTTATTTTGATCGTGAAACTCCAAAAATTGTTTTGAAAATCTATTTCTGAATATGGATGAAAGATTTGAGAAGTTAGGTAACCTTTCCTGACCATAACTCTTTGATGGAAACAATTTATCTTACTGAAAAGTACAAATGGCTGATTTCATTCAATGAACTCTTGGTGATGATGTTTGGGATACGATTCAAAATGGTTTTGAACATCCAATTGAGTTTTTATTTGATACTGATCCCACAAGGGTTAAGAAACTTCTTAGCGAATTTACTACGTGTAATACCCCGTATTTTTTGTGATATTTATTTATGGGATTAATTGAATTAAATGTGTATTAATTGGAAATTAATCCGGATAAAAATACTAGCGAGATGCGAGTTAGTATTTGATATTAATGAGTATATATGGCAATATATGAATATTGAATTATGAAATTTGTCGTGAGATTGAAATACGGCAATTTGAAAATTTTGTTGAGACGCGTGACCGTCAGGAGTATAATTATTTTAATTATAAAAGTGAATTTTATTTTTATTAACCGTATGGTCATTTTGAGTGCGTCAACGCGTCCGGAAGGGTCGAAATAGTCAGAAAACACTAGCCGGGGGTTTAGTTTGGGTCCCGGGGCATTTTTAGGCCATACCGGAAACGTATAAGGGTAGTTTGGTAATTTTGGATTTTTGGGAATGAAAACCCACGAAAATTTGGAATTAATATCTGATTTGGCAATTACCCACTAAACCCACTAATAACCTAATGGGCTACGGAGGTTATTGAAATTAGTCCCAAAAGTTCCTAAGGCAAAAACCCTAGCCACCATTGTCACTTTGGAGAAGAAAAGCTTGGAGAGAGAGAGAGGAGGAATTCTGCAGAGGGAGAGAGAACCATTCATCGGATTCGTCATCAAATTCAGAGATACACATAAGGCAAGTGGTTTAATTTCGTTTATTACAAAGAATGTTTCTTCCATGCGTAGGAAATTGACAGAATTTCATTGTTCTTGGAGAATGATAAAAACCCATTGAATTGGATGTAGAGATTTATAATTGTATGAGGAGATTGCATGTAGAACAATGTTAGGATGATTAGTCAGAGAAAAATACATCTCTTATACCATAAAAACGGATTTATTTATGCCTATGGATGAATTTAATTTCTAGGGTTCATGTTCTTGAGATTGGGGAAGAAGATGTGGAGATTTAATATTTGGATAAGATTTAGGATGAATTAATCCCACAAAATACGTTAATATATGACCTAAGTATATTTAGGATTGATTAGAACCCATGTACAATTGATGGTTTGATGTTTAGAGGAGATTAGAGGTGGAGAAAAGATGGAAAAACGAGTTAAGGAAAATCTGGGCTCGAATCTGGCCACTCGTTAGAAGACTTGCCCAGGTCGTTCGAACGAGCTTCTAACGAGTTGACAGTTTGACTTCTAACGAGAGGGATGTTCGTTCGATGACTTTCGTTCGAACGAGATCTCGTTAGAAGGCCCAGTTCGTTCGAACGAACTCTTGTTCGAACAGCCTCGTTCGAATGAGACTTCTAACGAGCTGACAGTTTAGGCTTTTTAGCCTGTTTTAATCCCGAGTGTCCCGTAACCTTGGTTATATGTAGAGATAACACTTCCTTGTTGATTATTTGATATAGTAGGGACATTTGAGGTATAATGAGGAGTAAAACCTAGAAGTGTAGTTTGAACCTAAGGGGAATTATGAATTAGGACGTGAGTGCCTATTACGATGCGAGAACTATTGACGACCTAAATAGTTATATTAACCGGGAAAATATAAATTGTGTAGCTTTATATGTCGGTACGAGAATGAGAAGTGTACCACCAATATATTATGGTGATTACTAAGATGTGTGCATACTTAGTATATGTATATGATTTTGTGTATGACATACCTACCATACTTTCTATCACGGGAGGTTTACGTTCGCTTAGGGCCCTCTAATCCTTGTGTTGCCCTGATTTAGACTGGTACCTCGATGAACATAGGTCAGAAAAGGACTTATTGGGATGTTAATAAGTCTGCTGATCGTGGGAGCGCAGGTATGTGCGTGACCCATGTGATGTGACTGTGTTCGCCTCCATTGTTTATGATTGTTGTTGTCTGAGAACGATTCCTGAGAGATTAGGAATGCGTGATCCTTATGTACGTGATGTACCGGGATGGATAGCAGAGTATGTGTGCACTGCAGCTTAGTCTTGGGGTGCTTGTATTGTATATTTATGACGTGAATAATATACATTTAATTAATGGGAACTTTCATGTTGGTATTGTGTGTGTAAATATGGAAACGTTTTGAGAAAACATAAAGGGATAACCTGAAATGAATTGTATTACTAATTGAGAATCTGAGTTTAAGTATAGCCCTCTATTGATTTGATAACACTAGAACGTAAAATGGGAATCGAGTAGTAAGGAGTAGAACTTATTACGGTTTGGTTAGATATGTATGTCATTTAGATGGGTACGGTACGTTAGGAGTGCACATGTAGTCGAGAGGTGAGAATTTCATGTGAGTGCCGTCCTAACATGTATTTTGCATTTAATGTTTTAATGTTATTAAAACACTTGCTGTTTTTAAAATGATTTCCACTTTCGGACTCTGACCCATTTGCTTTCAAATCTATATTTTTTGTAAAAACCATTTTAGGTGCCCAGCCACAAGGACACCATGCTTAGGATCCTCATTCAGGTGACGAGCTGTAGCTTCTTGTGGAAGTTACAGGACTTTGCTTGTAGACGCTTCATCTATCTTGACTCTATATTCAGCATTTATCAGTTGTAGGGTATGTCGCCCATTTCTTCTAGAGACATTTCATTTATTACAGTTATTCAAACTTCGGGCATGTAATTAATTCAGGATTCAGACTTGTCATATTATTTTCAGTTGTGGGATTGTTGTGAGGAGTTTTCCTCCGGACTTCTTATTATTATTTGTTGGTTATTTCATTACTTCATTATGGTGAATGGATTATGTTGTTCTTCCATTATTCTTTTATTGCATGTTAGTCATACTTAAATTAAAATTTGGCAACTTACTTTTTAAATACTAGGTGGTTAGTAATTATTAAAATGTTTTCGACAGTGATGCTATTAACTGAACCAACTTGGCATTTTGTATTGATTTAATAAAGGAGTAGCTACCCGGTATTTAATTAGTCGGGGTGTCACACTACGGTAGAGAAAAATAAGTCTCTCGATAATAATAAGGGGCAAGAATGCTATCTTTAGGTCCATTAACGAGCATGAGTTTAAAATAAAATATATTTGCTCTACTTCTAAGGAGGTCTGGGACGCTCTAGTCACCGCACATAAGGGTGATGAATGTGTTAAGGCCGAAAAAATACAAATGATTGTCCAACAGTACAATACACCGATTATGGATGACAAAAAATCTTTTGACGATTTCTACATTAGGTTAACCGATATTTTCATAAAATTACATACAAATGGTATAACCTATAGTAGAAAAGAAATCGTTCAAAATATTCTTAGGTCATTACTTGCTAAGTTTGACAATAATAGATATGCCATAGAAGAAGTCGACGGCCCAAACTTGACTCCTGAATTGCTAAGTAGAAAATTAAGAACTGTTGAGATAGAGTTAGAGTTTAAAAAACAAATGACTACCCAAAACAAGAGACTCACTGGATCTAATGTTGTGTTTTCATCACAATTGACTTCACCTAAAGTTAGTCCTTTAGACTTTAACTTGGACCTAAATGAGGACTGTGATATGGATGATCTTGATAACCGAATTGCCTTAATGAGCAAACAATTTAAGAAAACAATCAAATTCAGGAACTCGATGGCAGCCAAACATGGTAAACCAGGTTATCAAGTCCCTCAAAATTCTAAACTTCATGAAAAATATAACAACAAAAGGACCTATGATAATAATCGACCTAAGATAGACATGAAAGATGTGAAATGTTATAGATGTAGAAAAATGGGACATTTTGCTAATAAATTCCCAAACAGACTTAACAACAATACTAGGGCTAACATGTGTAAGACATGGGACAACTCTAGTGATTCTGATGAAGATGAAACTAAGTCAACCCATAATTATGAGTCATGTATGTCATTCTATGCTAGGATCATATACCATAATGATGATGAATGTGTGACTACTCATGATTATATTGTTCCTATTGTTGCATCTTTTGTTGAGAATATTGTGATTGTTGATGATGAAAACAACACTGCTAGTGATACTTTAAGGGTGTGTCAAATTGAAAACATTGTCGATGAACCTGAAGTGTGTGTGAGTTCCACATATGAACTGAGCGCTATAGGAGACACTACACACACTTCACTTAATGAGTCCGATGATGATCTTCCAGATCTTCAAGAGCTATACACGAAAACGCTTAAGAGAAGTGTCCGTCTTGAGAAAATGGTTAAACTACTTAATGAGCGTATTGATTTACTTAACAATACTATTAGGAAGAACACTGAAGAATTTACAGCAAAATGTGTTGCCCATGAGATTGAAATTAAAGAATTTTCCATAAAAATAGAAGATCTTTATGAGAAAAATAATATTTTGGAACAAAAATACAAGTCTACTTTGGTTGAACTTGAAGAATCTAAGCAAAAAGTTTCAAACGTGTTTAAAAAATGTTTAGACTTTGAAATTCAAGCTAAATCCTACGAAGAAATTATTATAGGAAGCAAGTTTGATTTTGAAGATAAATATGGTTTTGGATTCGGAGAAAAAGTTTATACTAGCAAAAATGTTTATCCTGAAAATGTTATTTTTTAAAAACAAGGCCAGAATCTTCAGAACACTCAGAAAGAAAATTGTTCTAAAGATGTCTCTAAGCTAAAACAAAGTGACTATACTCAACAACCCAAATCTAATGGTCCAACTAAGTACTTCTGTCCTCCTGTTAGAAATCAATGTCAAAAACCCAAAATCAGTGACACCAGAACGACCATGCCTATTAGGGATAAACCAATTTTCAAAGACTTTATTAATAAAGTCAAGTCCTCCACACATCAGTACTGTTCATACCGTGATGTCTACGGCCACTCCATTGTCGAATGCTTTCAAAAGATATTATATATACCTGCTTATTCAAATTTTAATTATTCTAGAAAGAGTAGGAATACTTATGTTCTCCCAAGACAGACCACTCATAACTCTAACCATAAAAAAAGGGAGGACCTAAAACTAATCATTTAGAAGGACCCAACAAAACTTTTCTAAATCAAAGGCCAATAAAACTGTCAAATCTAGGTCTATTCGGATGAGAAAAGATGACTTGTTACCCCAGCTCAAGTGCGATATTGTCATATATGCTTTTAAGGCACAATGCACTTCATCTGGATGCTACCTTGACTCCGAATGTTCTAAATATATGACCGAAGATGAAATATAATTAATAAACAAAACAAACTTCCTTGGAGGTAGTGTTGTGTTTGGTGATGGAGTTTCATCTAATATCACAGGTAAGGGAACATTGTGTGAGGAAGGTCTTCCCAATCTAAATAATATCCTCTTAGTTAAAGGTCTCAAAGCTAACCTTCTTAGCATATCTCAATTTTGTAATTCTAATCATACTGTTACCTTTTTAAAAACTGATTGCAAAATTCTTGATGAAAATGGAAACTGTATTTTAACAGGAAACATAAATGACGATAACTGTTACACAGTCCTTCCTAAATCTGAATCTTTTAATTTTGACAGATTATAAGATGATGATCTTTGGCACAATAGATTGGGACATACAAATTTTGATAATCTTCGTAGGTTAAGTTACCAAGAAATTATTAGAGGATTGCCTAAAATAAAAAATTATTTTAATCCTGTCTGTGATCCTTGTCAGTAAGGGAAACAAGTAAACCTCCTCATAAGAAAGTTAAAGATGTTTTAACTACAAAACCTTTGTAATTAATCCATATGGATCTTATGGGTCCCTCTAGAACTGTCAGCTTCTGTGGGAACGGTTACAAACTTGTTATTGTGGATGATTACACATGATATATATGGGTAGCCTTTATGAAAAATAAATCTGATACCTCCGATGAGTTCTTATAAATACTTTTAAAAATAGATAACGAGAAGGATACCCAAGTATGTCGCATAATAACTGACATAGGTGGAGAATTCAAAGATTTTGGTATTGCAGAATATTGTATAGGCAATGGTTATAAACATGAATTTAGTGCTCTTAAGACACCTCAGCAGGGCATTACTAAAAGGAAAAATAGAACTTTACAAGAGATGGCTAGGGTTATGCTCCATACGAAAAATGTACCAAAGTATTTTTGGGCCGAAGCTGTTCAAACGGGTTGTCATATCATTAATCATGTATACCTTAGGAAGAATTCCAAACCTCTTGATAATATTAGATTTGAGTATCTTTGTAATGCCATTGGTATGATAGTTGTTACTTAATTCAACATGTCATTCATATCCTCAGAAGTTACATGTTAATAATTGGTTTATGAGGATTTAGAGCATGAACGTTTCTCAAATGACAAAAGATATATGTTTAATATAGGAGGCCCTTGTATCTCCCCTTGTATATATTATTGCTGGTGTTGACATCTTATAGCATATTCTCCTGGTTTAAATTCCTTTATCCCAATGTATATTTGAGCAAAATTGGGGGAGAGGAACTTGAGTACCTGGCTTATAATTTTATATCTTTTCTGGTACTAACTCAACTAATATTCCATTGAGTGTTCAATCTTTTTCAGGCATTTCTTCCGACCCGGTTGTATAGCTTGTCCTATTCATTAGGGTATTGGTCTGTATTGTAGTTGAGTAATGTATTTTCATCTCTTATTTTCGGTTCTAGGATGGGAATGGGTAGTTAGAGATTTTTGTATAGGAAATCTAGGATTTTTCATTTTTACCCAGGAGTACAGGATACTCAAGAGAATTTTGTTTGTAATATCCAAAGGGGGAGATTGAGAACACACTATATGGTTGACTTACTTGAGTATGTGCCATATAGGAGTTCCAACTAGCTTGGATATTGAGACAAAATAGGATTAGAGTTTTTATGAGTTACTCTATCTAAAAAAGGTATCCAAGCTTCAACAAAGGAATCCCAGTTAAAGAACACAAATGCTTTAATGTTCTACAAAAAGGTAAGTACAACTCTTGAGCCACATTAGGACACATACACTGCATATATGTGTTATTATGTGTGCAAAATTTTCATTAGTGTACCTCGTCAAACATTTTTAAAATCCATTTTAAATATTTTTTTCTTTTAAGAAAAATGTGTTTTTAAATGTTTGGGGTTTATATTCATTATTTTTTTTGAGGTAATAAAATTGGTTGGGTAAGTTTTTTACACACTTAAACTTTTGGGGTTGAAATTATATTTTTCAAAAGTGTTAAAATGTGCTTCCTGTTGAGTATTATTGGTTGATCGCATGTTATGTTTTTAACACATCATTTGTGCTTCTCTACAAGTCTGATTTGTGAGGTTAGATCGTATCCCTTTGCTATTGAGTTTATCAACGGCCCAAATCCGCACAAGCCTCGATCTGTGTATCTCCAAACAAAATCTATCATCATTCTTTTTTTCACCATCTTGTCTCCACCCTTAGATGCGAAGTCGATTCGTCAAAACAGATCTACACCATTCGTTTGTAACCATCTGTTCTCGATCCTTCGATACCTGTATATATATAATCTGTTAGGGTTTGTTACTCAGTTTTGTAATACCCCGTATTTTTATGCTATAATTAATTTGGGGATTTATTAAATTTAATGTGATGATTTATTTAATAAATATCCGAAAATTAATTATGTTATAATTATTAACGTGACTAGAGTTAGTAATTATGGGAAACTTGTTGAATATTACTAATGAGCATAGTAATATATTATATTGGTTATATTGAATGTCATGGGTGAATTAAATGACTATTTCGGAAATTTAAGTCGGGACGTGCCCGTGTCACGTCGGGACTAATTATGTAAATTAAAAAGGGAATATTTTATAAGTTGTCCGTATGGTCGTTTTGAGTGCGCCAACGCGTCCGGAAGGGTCGAGATAGTCAGAAAAGTGTACCCGGGGGTTTAGTTTGGGTCTCGGGATGTTTTTAGGCTTAATTAGTGACCCGAGAGGGTATTTTGGTCATTTTACAAAATAGGGTAATTAAACCCACGAATTTCAGCCATCCTTAGCAGCCATTTAAGTCAGCCTTTTAGGGTTAGAACATTCAGAACCCTAGAACGGCCATTGGAGAAGAGAGGAGAGAGCCCTCAAGGTGATTCAAGGCCCAAAACACCACTGATTGCACCGCCGTCACCACCAACGCGTAGATCGCGAGGAGGAGAACGCAACCACACCAATATCAGCAGGAAACCAGACCTCTGAAATCCCAGGCAAGTGTTTAACTTGCGTATTTTCGTTGGTGCAATAATCATATTAGTGTAGGAATGATTAGGAGTATAATCAATGGAAGAAAACCCCAATTTTTGATAGGGATTTGCATGTAGAACTCGTTATAACCATATTCTGGAATTTATATGTGAAGTAGATGATTAACCCACGAATTTGTGATGTTATGTTAGAAGGAAATTCTGGAGAAAACTGATTAGAACAAAAGTTAAGAAAACTTTAGGGTCCTTGATTATTAGATGAGATTTTAGGTTGTTTAACCATGTTTAATGATGTATACACGCATGCTTAACGTTAAAAACATCTGGAAATATGTTATTATGTTTGTAGTAGGAGTTTTGGGACGATTAGTGTTGGGAAATAATGTTTTGGGTGAAGAATTTTGGTAAAACCCGTAACTGCACTTCTGCAGAATTTCGCAGACCTGCTTGATCGATCGATCGAGCCTAGAGCTTCGATCGATCGAAGGATTCGATCGATCGAGCCCTAGACCTCGATCGATCGACCCTTCCTGGCAGACTCTTATTCCCCCTTATTTAATTAATTGAACATGATTCTTCGTGATATAGCTTTTAGGCTTTATGAATAAAATGTTTTGGGATATAGGAGGGACCAGTAGGGCATATGAATAAGTGTTGAGAACTTTATTAGGAGATAATAATTGTATTTTAGGGACAATTATTTAAAGGACGAGGAAACTGCGTAATCCAAAGTGAGAAATTTCGTCAAATACTTACGATAGTGAATAGATGTTTACCTACTGATTTTGTTACTTGGATGGATAGAATCCACGAGTGTCACATAGCTAGTTAGAAAACCCTTCGAGTTAAGGTTAAAGACGAAACCTTAGACGTAATCATAATAATGGGAAATTAAGAATAAATGTTGTGACTATGGGTAACGGGAGGAACCTATATTATTAATATGATGAATGGGTATATTTATATGATTGTGTATACATATATTATATACATGTGAAAAACGTACCCGCGCTACTTGCTATCCCTGAGGTTACCGCGCTGGGACGATCTTATCCTGTGTTGCTTTATGGGGGATATTGATTCGTACCCTAGAAGATAGAGATCCTAGGTACGGGCTATCAGATTGATAGTCGGACGGTCCTAAGAGACGTGTGGGTATGTACTGACCTCTTGGACTTGGAATCTATGCTTCGCCTCAACGTTGTTTTGTATATGTTAATACAGTTCGAGAGTGATTCCGAACTTGTATTTCCCTTTGTGTGAGCGATACGGGGATTGGATAGCAGAGTATGCCAGCACCATAGTTTAGTTGGGGTGCCATTATATATATATTATACGAGTAGTTAATATATATATGAGGTTATAAACTTTAAACTGCCTACTGTGATTTGATAAGTAGAACATGGTTGTTGACTCAAATTATTAAATACTTGTTTTGTGAAAGTATGAGAAGACACTGGGAAACTTTATAATTTAATGAAGCTAAAATGAGAGGAGTGCTGCAGATTGAAAGTAATCTTTTTAAAACATTGTCATCGTGCGGTTTTGAAAACTTATGAGTAAGTTAAGATAAACTAAATTATTTGGGAAGGTTAGTACGATAGGCGTGCACATTAGAAGAGAGGTGAGAATTTCTCAAGAGAGTGTCGAACTAATATGATTTGCATTGGCCTGTATCAATTTAAATACTTGCTTAACGTATTTTAAAATCAAACACACTTTCGGGCCCTGACCCGTTTCTTTTTCTCTCTCTCTCTCTTTTGTATATATATGCATATTTTCAGGTGCCCAGCCACAAGGGCGTCTTGCTTAGGATCCTTTGTGAAGAACGAGCTACAGCTTAGGTGGGAGTTGCAGGTCACTTGAGTAGACGGCTTCTGTTATTGACTCCACTCCTACTACTCTCATTTATTGGGCACGTGTCTCCCTTTTCATCATTTCATTTATTGTTGGGATTTTTATATTTCAGTTATTCCAGTATTGTTTTACGGGATTTATTCAGGATGGTTTATGATTTTTAGTTTTATTATGTTGACATTCGATTGACGAATGTATGGTTTTATTTTAGTTCATCGTGGTGTGATTCTATATCGTAGAAATGTTGTTTTGTGTAAGTAAATCTTTTCTGTAATAAAAATTTGGAAGTTTGTATGAAAAATGGTTTTGACACTTAGCTTAATTATTTAGGGTGTTAAATTGGAAAAAGTGTTTTTATCGACAGTGATGCTGAGAATGAACCAACTGTTTACCTTGATTTAATTTAATAAAGGAGTGATCGCCCGGTATTTAATTAGGCGGGGTGTCACAGGTGGTATCAGAGCATCAGATTCTAGTGTCCATAGGATCTGTACGGCTTATTTCCCTTTCAGCTTAACGTTTTTGCTATAGAGCCCTATTTTTAGGATTCGTTATATTCCTGCTTTTACGTTTAAGTCTTCAGTTAATTGAGATTCGATGATAACTGTAGACTGATAAATTTTGTTCACGTTTCAGATGCCTCCGAGACGTGCTCCGAAAGATAGGCGTGCCCAGGCCGAGCAACCAGCAGCTCCGGAACCAGGCACAATGAATGCTAATGAAGTGGCCGCCATAGTTGCTCAGGCGGTGAATGCCGCGATAGCGGTGATTCAGCAGGCTCCACCCCAGGTCCAGGCAGTGGCGCCAGTACCAGCACAGCTTCCATCTGCATGGGAGAGGGTTCGGGATGCTTTTCAGAAAGCACATCCCCCTGAGTTCTCCGGTAGCTCCGACATTGTCACGGTTAGCCAATGGAAGAAAGACATCCAGCGGTATCTTCGCATGTATGAGTGCACCGAAGTACAAAAGCAGTTATTGGCTTCTTTCAAGCTGGCGGGAGCCGCATTACAGTGGTGGGAGTCCACTACTACTTTGGAGGAGAGGGGCCATCTCAACTCACGGCGAAGTCAATCGTTCTTTAGTCATTCCATTTCTCCAACATTACTACTCAATCATAAGTGGAGGAACCCTATGGTACACCTACTGGTAATTTTCAAGTCTCCTTATAGGAAAAATATCATTTCTAAGGTTCCCATTAAGTAACGGCAATTAAAGAAATTTATTCACGAATTCTCTATAGTTCAGACAGGGTCGATCGATCGAAGGAAGATGATCGATCGATCGACTGCTTCGATCGATCGATACTCCAGGGTAGATCGATCGATCAAGCAGTGACAGACCCAGTTCATCTTCTTCCTACGGGTTTCACCATTTTTACATCTCTAACTTTCATGATAGGCCATCAAATTCACAACCAACAATTTCTAATCATTTCTACATGTCCTGGGATGATTACTAATGATTTAAAACATCAAAATCATTATAAATCTTAGCTAAATTCACTGAAAATCCCTATAATATTCAAGAACCCTAAAACTGTATTCTTTATATTTTTCATCAAAGTTCCAAATTTTCATACGAATTTCTCATCAAGTTCTCTATGATATAAACATACTTGGTAATTCAAAAACGTCCTACATGCAAATCCTAATCAATCATGGATTTTTATCAATTGTTTGTTCCCAAGAATATCATAAAAATCATGTTCTTCCTCAAACTTAAACATGGATATTATAACTCAATTATTTTGCAAATAACCACTTGCCTTAAGGTCTGTAGGGTCTAAATTCGTGGTTGTTGATGATGATTGATGATGTTGGTGTCTCAATACTTCTTCCCAATAATCTTATGGTGAAATCTTCCTAAGATGATCCCTCCTTCCTTCTTGCCTAAGGAATTTGCCACTCTCTCTCTCTCTCTCTAATGGCTATGGTGTAACTCTAATTGTCTAACCCTAGCCACCCCTCTTATAATCAGATTTAGGGATACAAAAATTCGTAGGTCTTCTTTCCCTTAATTGTAAAGAGACCAAAATGCCCCCGAATGGTCCCGGTTTAGCCCGAAAATGACCCGACACTCAACTAGTACCCCCGGGTACACTATTTTGACTAATTCGACCCTTTCGGAATCAACCGTGGACTCTAAATTATCATTTGAGTCTCGTAAATATTTTTCTACTCTCATCCTTAAATTGTCAAGCTACCACTACACCAAAAACAGGAAACTGGCACGGTTTAAAACCGTGCCAGACGCAATCTGGCACGGTTCAAAACCGTGCCAGAATCAGGCGTGCCAGATTTTCTGGCGCGGTTTAAAACCGTGCCAGATTTTCCAATCTGGCACGCTTTTAAACTGTGCCAGTTTTTAAATCTGGCACGCTTTTGGCACGCTTTTAAATAGTGCCAGATGTTAAATCTAGCACGCTTTTGGCACACGCCAAAACCGTGCCAAATTATCTATTTTCTGGAACGCTTTTGGCACGGTTATAAAGCGTGCCAGATTGTTTTATAAGCGTTCTCATTTTTATGCATTGGCACGGTTTAAAACCGTGCCAGATTTTTCAGTTGATTAAAAAAAATAATAATAGGAACCAAATCTGCAAATTCCAAATTCGGTAGGAAAAATATTTATTATTTGCAAAAACAAAATCAAGAAAAATCACAAATTATGAATATCGCAGTTTGTTGATAAACTAATGTGCATACAAACTTCAAAAAATTACAAGAGATAATACCAATATAAACCAACACATGACCATAAAAGTCGACAATAACTTCAAAAAATTACAAGAGTTAATAGTTCTCATATCAAAAAAAAATTGGGCAGAGTTTCCTCTATTTTCTGAGCATTCCAAAACCTGTTAACATAAAATCTGCCCATATAAAGCCCATACGGCCATAAAAGTCAACAATAAAACTACTATAGCCAGCATGACCATAAAAATAAACCATAAAACTATGGCAGCCAGCTCGGCCATAACACAAAAAATAGAATCCTGAATATTAACAACACTAAATACACAATCCCCCTGTTGTAAAGCATTGACTTCTTCGTGCGTTCCAAGTGGATAAGAGCCAACGATTGAATGTCATCCTACAAAAAAAATAAGACACAAAAAAGATACAATATTAGTAACCAAGTCATTTTTAAAAAAATATTCAAGCAAAAAAATTGCATATACAAGAAGAAAAATTGCATATACGACTACGCGATCAGTTCCTACAAGTTACATTGATCCCGTGCGAGGTGTTTGTGCCTCCTACGGGGTCGTTTGGGGGCTGGTTCGGGTTTTCACCTCTTAACGGCCTGTTTTCAAGTCTAAGTGTGATTTTTGCAAATTATCGTTATATTCTCAAACCGGGAGTCCCGGGACTACGCGGTCAGTTCCTACAAGTTACATTGGTCCCGTGCGAGGTGTTCGTGCCTCCTACGGGATCGTTTGGGGGCTGGTTCGGGTTTTCACCCCTTAACGGCCTGTTTTCAAGTCTAAGTGTGATTTTTGCAAATTATCGTCATACTCTCATACCGGGAGTCCCGGGACTACGCGGTCAGTTCCTATAAGTTACATTGGTCCCCTACGAGGTGTTCGTGCCTCCAATGGGGTCGTTTGGGGGCTGGTTCGGGTTTTCACCCCTTAACGGCCTGTTTTTCAACTCTAAGTGTGATTTTTGCAAATTCGGGTCATACTCTCATATCGGGAGTCCCGGGACTACGCGGTCAGTTCCTACAAGTTACATTGGTCCCCTACGAGGTGTTCGTGCCTCCTACGGGGTCGTTTGGGGGCTGGTTCGGGTTTTCACCCCTTAACGGCCTGTTTTTCAACTCTAAGTGTGATTTTTGCAAATTCGAGTCATACTCTCATATCGGGAGTCCCGGGACTACGCGGTCAGTTCCTACAAGTTACATTGGTCCCCTACGAGGTGTTCGTGCCTCCTATGGGGTCGTTTGGGGGCTAGTTCGGGTTTTCACCCCTTAACGGCCTGTTTTTCAACTCTAAGTGTGATTTTTGCAAATTCGAGTCATACTCTCATATCGGGAGTCCTGGGACTACGCGGTCAGTTCCTACAAGTTACATTGGTCCCCTACGAGGTGTTCGTGCCTCCTACGGGGTCGTTTGGGGGCTAGTTCGGGTTTTTAGCCCTTAACGGCTTGTTTTCAACTCTAAGTGTGATTTTTGCAAATTCGGGTCATACTCTCAAACCGAGAGTCCCGGGACTACGCGGTCAGTTCCTACAAGTTACATTGGTCCCCTACGAGGTGTTCGTGCCTCCTATGGGGTCGTTTGGGGGCTGGTTCGGATTTTCACCCCTTAACGGCCTGTTTTCAACTCTAAGTGTGATTTTTGCAAATTCGGGTCATACTCTCATATCTGGAGTCCCGAGACTACGCGGTCAGTTCCTACAAGTTACATTGGTCCCCTACGAGATGTTCGTGCCTCCTACGGGGTCGTTTGGGGGCTAGTTCGGGTTTTCAGCCCTTAACGGCTTGTTTTCAACTCTAAGTGTGATTTTTGCAAATTCGGGTCATACTCTCAAACCGAGAGTCCCGGGACTACGCGATCAGTTGTTACAAGTTACATTGGTCCCGTGTGAGCTGTTCGTGCCTCCTACGGGGTCGTTTGGGGGCTGGTTCGGGTTTTCATCCCTTAACGGCTGGTTTTCATGTCTAAGTGTGATTTTTGCAAATTATCGGCATACTTTCATACCGGGAGCCCCGGGACTACGCGATCAGTTGTTACAAGTTACATTGGTCCCGTGTGAGCTGTTCGTGCCTCCTACGGGGTCGTTTGGGGGCTGGTTCGGGTTTTCACCCCTTAACGGCTGGTTTTCATGTCTAAGTGTGATTTTTGCAAATTATCAGCATACTTTCATACCGGGAGTCCCGGGTCTACGCGGTCAGTTCCTATTAGTTACATTGGTCCCGTGCGAGGTGTTCGTGCCTCCTACGGGGTCGTTTGGGGGCTGGTTCGGGTTTTCACGCCTTAACGGCCTGTTTTCAACACTAAGTGTGATTTTTACAAATTCGGGTCATACTCTCATATCGGGAGTCCCGGGACTACGCGGTCAGTTCCTACAAGTTACATTGGTCCCCTACGAGGTGTTCGTGCCTCCTATGGGGTCGTTTGGGTGCTGGTTCGAGTTTTTACCCCTTAACGGCCTGTTTTCAACTCTAAGTGTGATTTTTGCAAATTCGGGTCATACTCTCATATCAAGAGTCCTGGGATTACGCGGTCAGTTCCAACAAGTTACATTGGTCCCCTACGAGGTGTTCGTGCCTCCTATGGGGTCGTTTGGGTGCTGGTTCGGGTTTTCACCCCTTAACGGCCTGTTTTCAACTCTATGTGTGATTTTTGCAAATTCGGGTCATACTCTCATATCAGGAGTCCCGGGACTACGCGGTCAGTTCCTACAAGTTACATTGGTCCCCTACGAGGTGTTCGTGCCTCCTATGGGGTCGTTCGTGCCTCCTACGGGGTCGTTTGGGGACTGGTTCGGGTTTTCACCCCTTAACGGCCTGTTTTCAACTCTAAGTGTGATTTTTGCAAATTCGGGTCATACTCTCAAACCGAGAGTCCCGGGACTACGCGATCAGTTGCTACAAGTTACATTGGTCCCCTACGAGGTGTTCGTGCCTCCTACGGGGTCGTTTGGGGGCTGGTTCGGGTTTTCACGCCTTAACGGCCTATTTTCAACTCTTAGTTTGATTTTTACAAATTCGGGTCATACTCTCATATCGGGAGTCCCGGGACTACGCGGTCAGTTCCTACAAGTTACATTGGTCCCCTACAAGGTGTTCGTGCCTCCTATGGGGTCGTTTGGGTGCTGGTTCGAGTTTTTACCCCTTAACGGCCTGTTTTCAACTCTAAGTGTGATTTTTGCAAATTCGGGTCATACTCTCATATCAAGAGTCCTGGGACTTCGCGGTCAGTTCCTACAAGTTACATTGGTCCCCTACGAGGTGTTCGTGCCTCCTATGGGGTCGTTTGGGGGCTGGTTCGGATTTTCACCCCTTAACGGCCTGTTTTCAACTCTAAGTGTGATTTTTGCAAATTCGGGTCATACTCTCATATCTGGAGTCCCGAGACTACGCGGTCAGTTCCTACAAGTTACATTGGTCCCCTACGAGGTGTTCGTGCCTCCTATGGGGTCGTTTGGGGGCTAGTTCGGGTTTTCAGCCCTTAACGGCTTGTTTTCAACTCTAAGTGTGATTTTTGCAAATTCGGGTCATACTCTCAAACCGAGAGTCCCGGGACTACGCGATCAGTTGTTACAAGTTACATTGGTCCCCTACGAGGTGTTCGTGCCTCCTATGGGGTCGTTTGGGTGCTGGATCGGGTTTTCACCCCTTAACGGCCTGTTTTCAACTCTAAGTGTGATTTTTACAAATTATCGCCATACTCTCATACCACGAGTCCCGGGACTACGCGGTCAGTTCCTACAAGTTACATTGGTCCCCTACGAGTTGTTCGTGCCTCTTATGGGGTCGTTTGGGTGCTGGTTCTGGTTTTCACCCCTTAACGGCTTGTTTTCAACTCTAAGTGTGATTTTTGAAAATTCGGGTCGTAGTCTCATATCGGGAGTCCCGGGACTACGTGGTCAGTTCCTACAAGTTACATTGGTTCCCTACGAGGTGTTCGTGCCTCCTATGGGGTCGTTTGGGGGCTGGTTCGGGTTTTCACCCCTTAACGGCCTGTTTTCAACTCTAAGTGTGATTTTTGCAAATTCGGGTCATACTCTCAAACCGAGAGTCCCGAGACTACGCGGTCAGTTGCTACGAGTTACATTGGTCCCCTACGAGGTGTTCGTGCCTCCTATGGGGTCGTTTGGGTGCTGGATAGGGTTTTCACCCCTTAACGGCCTGTTTTCAACTCTAAGTGTGATTTTTACAAATTATCGCCATACTCTCATACCACGAGTCCCGGGACTACGCGGTCAGTTCCTACAAGTTACATTGGTCCCCTACGAGGTGTTCGTGCCTCCTATGGGGTCGTTTGGGTGCTGGTTCGGGTTTTCACCCCTTAACGGCTTGTTTTCAAGTCTAAGTGTGATTTTTGCAAATTATCGCCATACTCTCAAACCACGAGTCCCGGGACTACGCGGTCAGTTCCTACAAGTTACATTGGTCCCCTACGAGGTGTTCGTGCCTCCTATGGGGTCGTTTGGGGGTTGGTTCGGGTTTTCACCCCTTAACGGCCTGTTTTCAACTCTAAGTGTGATTTTTGCAAATTCGGGTCATACTCTCATGTCGGGAGTCCCGGGACTACGCGGTCAGTTCCAACAAGTTACATTGGTCCCCTACGAGGTGTTCGTGCCTACTATGGGGTCATTTGGGTGCTGGTTCGGGTTTTCACCCCTTAACGACCTGTTTTCAACTCTAAGTGTGATTTTTGCAAATTCGGGTCATACTCTCATATCGGGAGTCCCGGGACTACGCGGTCAGTTCCTACAAGTTACATTGGTCCCCTACGAGGTGTTCGTGCCTCCTATGGGGTTGTTTGGGGGCTGGTTCGGGTTTTCACCCCTTAACGGCCTGTTTTCAACTCTAAGTGTGATTTTTGCAAATTCGGGTCATACTCTCATATCGGGAGTCCCGGGAGTACGCGGTCAGTTCCTACAAGTTACATTGGTCCCCTACGAGGTCTTCGTGCCTCCTACGGGGTCGTTTGGGGGCTAGTTCGGGTTTTCACCCCTTAACGGCCTGTTTTCAACTCTAAGTGTGATTTTTGCAAATTCGAGTCATACTCTCAAACCGAGACTCTCGGGACTACGTGGTCAGTTGCTACAAGTTACATTGGTCCCGTGCGAGGTGTTCGTGCCTCCTACGGGGTCGTTTGGGGGCTAGTTCGGGATTTCACCCCTTAACGGCCTGTTTTCAACTCTAAGTGTGATTTTTCCAAATTCGGGTCATACTCTCAAACCGAGAGTCCCGGGACTACGCGGTCAGTTGCTACAAGTTACATTGGTCCCGTGCGAGGTGTTCATGCCTCCTACGGGGTCATTTGGGAGATGGTTCGGGTTTTCACCCCTTAACGGCCTGTTTTCAAGTCTAAGTGTGATTTTTGCAAATTATCGTCATACTCTCATACCGGGAGTCCCGGAACTACGCGGTCAGTTCCAACAAGTTACATGGGTCCCGTGCGAGGTGTTCGTGCCTTCTACGGGGTCATTTGGGGGCTGGTTCGGGTTTTCACCCCTTAACGGCCCGTTTTCAACTCTAAGTGTGATTTTTGCAAATTATCGCCATACTCTCATACCGGGAGTCCCGGGACTACGCGGTCAGTTCCTACAAGTTACATTGGTCCCCTACGAGGTGTTCGTGCCTCCTATGGGGTCGTTTGGGGGCTGGTTCGGATTTTCACCCCTTAACGGCCTGTTTTCAACTCTAAGTGTGATTTTTGCAAATTCGGGTCATACTCTCATATCTGGAGTCCCGAGACTACGCGGTCAGTTCCTACAAGTTAGATTGGTCCCTTACGAGGTGTTCGTGCCTCCTACGAGGTCGTTTGGGGGCTGGTTCAGGTTTTCACCCCTTAACGGCCTGTTTTTAACTCTAAGTGTGATTTTTGCAAATTCGGGTCATACTCTCAAACCGAGAGTCCCGGGACTACGCGGTCAGTTGGTACAAGTTACATTGGTCCCGTTCGAGGTGTTCGTGCCTCCTACGGGGTCGTTTGGGGGCTGGTTCAGGTTTTCACCCCTTAACGGCCTGTTTTCAAGTCTAAGTGTTATTTTTGCAAATTATCGTCATACTCTCAAACCGAGACTAAGAACTCTAAAAGTTCTAGAGTTTACACCGGAAAGAGACTAAGAACTCTAAAACTTTAATACAATACATTCTTAAATTACTACCATAAGACTTGTGTGCTTATTTTCTTTTTCTATATTCTTATCCGTATAAGATAAAATTCCATTTCCCCCTATTCAATTCCTCATTAATAGAAAAAAACCTCATTATCTACTACTATACTTTTATTTCTTCTTTTTACCCCTGTTTTTATCACAATTAGTTGGAGTTCTTTTACCCATTTTGGATTCCTCATTGTTGAAGAAAGTTCATCTTCCCAAAGAGTTTAACGAAAAATGGCACGTAATTTTCAAAACATTATCTTCATTGCAATAACTAAAAACTGTATGACCCCCAAAAGTCGCCAAACTACCAACTGTCATATTATTTGTTAAAAACTGATTCACTTGAAAAAGAAAATAAAAAACATAAAAAATAACTTAGGATATTAGATGAAACTAAGAGGTTTTGAAGCTGCTATCACCTCTGGGCCTTGTTTGTGGCTTGAAGTTCACATCGTTAGGCTAGCTGCTGGGCACGTGCTCCATGCACCACTTTCAACTAAGGGCAGTCTCAGTGGGAGTTGTCGAGAGGCTTGGGCATTAACCTAGTGGCTAGCTGTAGACATAGAACAAGAAGAGCAATTTTCAAAAGGGGAGGAACACGAGACGCAAACTAGGCCAAATAGCTTCAATCAAAACATAATTCTAGAACTCAAACAGGACATTGCACCAAGGTAATCTCTCTTTAGCATTTTATCAAACATGTAGCATACGACATTTTCAATAGATTGTAACATACAAAAATATCTAGTATGTAAAAGAAATTTATTATGGAGACATAAAGGAAACACGAACCAAAATCCATCGGAGCTGAAACCACGGGCTCTCAGTCATCTTCTCCCTTGTCGTATTATGACCACCTTGAATTATACACAATACTATCCTAAGAAAAAAATAAATCGCAAAATTAGGCATGAGAATATAAAATACAGTGAATAAGAATCAATGTTTCATTTCAGATATACTTCACTAGAGTATGAATTCAACAAATATATCAACTAAATAATTTCTAAATCTAACACACAATTGAAAAGCCTAAGTAACAATGAAATTTGTTACAAGTGAAGATATGTTTCATCGAAGTACTCGACAAATACATTAATTCATCTATTTAGAAAGATAATATGGAACTGGTCCTTGCCTAAGACAAAAGTAAAATTGATGCCATGACGAACTACTCCTTGCCTAAGATAGTTAAGGCTCTAAGGTTATGCTTTGGATTAGCATTTTTTTTTTAGAATTTTTTTGAGAAGATATATGTCCTTATCAGTAAGCCCTTGACTATGATGCTTAAGAAGAAGAACTTTTAATAGTCAACTGAATCTATAAAAAATTTCAACAAGCCTAAAACAGCTATGACTATTACTCATGTTCTAGAAATACTGATTTTATTCAACACTTCATGCTAGTAATTAAGGGATTAGTGTTGATCTTATGCAAGGCTCTTAGCATTACTAAGAAAGGCATTACCTCCAACGAAGGCATTATCTCTATGAAATCTACCAACAACAAATGTGATAAACACCTCCATGGCAACCACTTATTATTCTCTACAAAAAATGATACTATCAATAAAAAAAATAGTAGGTAAACTAAATTTCAACCAATATTGATGAAATCAAACAAGAAAAATTATTCAACAATGTCTGGATGCAGAGTTGGATGTGAAGTTGGATCGTGAGACTCAAGCAGATCGACCAAATCTTTAATCTCAAATTTCTTATTAGATGGAATGCATAAATTACCTATGTTGATGATCAAATCAAATTGTCGAAGCTTTTAGAGATGACCAAACCATATATTCAACCAAACCTTTGGAGGTTGGTCTGACCTAACTCCGATGGCAGTTCGTGGATGGCCAGAAGAAGAGGATGATGTCAGGTCGCCTGGTAGTAGACTAAGCAGAGGATGAGTAGGCGGCAGAGGATGAGTAGACGAAGCAGCGTTGATGGAGGCGGAGGGTAGGCGGCGGGTAGTGTGGATGATGGAGGCGGCTGGTAGGCGGGTAGTGTGGATGATGGAGGCGGGTAGTGTGGATGATGGAGGCGGCTGGTAGGCGGGTAGTGTGGATGATGGAGGCGGCGAAGCAGAGGATGGTTGTTCGTGGTCGCCTGGTTGCGTGGAGAAAGAGAGAGACTTAGAGAGAAGAGAGGACATCATCCCGCCTTGAAAGTTTTGGTCCCCAATTGAAATTTTAGGATATTATTTTTTTAATGAACTGTACCCACTTTTGGCACGGTTTTACACCGTGCCAGAATTTGGCACTCATTTAAACCGTGCCAGTTTATGCTAAAACCGTGCCAAATTCTGGCACTGCTTAAAACCGTGCCAGAATCTCCTTGCCACAGCGTGCCAGATTAGCATTTTTGGTGTAGTGTACATCCGGTACGTCCGCATAGTCACTAGACCGTACGTAGTAACATTGAAAATTTATTTTCATCTTAATAAATTTTCTATAACACATATTCATCTTTATTAACATAATATCTATTTAAATTACTCTACTCACGTAATTTAAATCAAACATATTTAATCACATTAAATTACTCTACTCACGTAATTTAATTAAAGCGTATTTAATCTCATTAAATGACTCTACTTACGTATTTTAAAATTAAGCAGAATTACAGGGTGTTACATACTTCCCCCCTTACAAAAGGAATTTCGTCCTCGAAATTAGGAAAAATACCTGCTATGAATAATTCTGGATATTGTTCTCGCATATCCTCTTCCCGTTCCCAAGTGGACTCATCCATATTGTGATGTCCCCACTGTACTCGCACTAAGGGTACCACCTTGGATCTTAGTTTGCGCTCACTATAATCCAGGATAGTCACGGGTCTTTCTTCATACGAGATATCTGGCTGCAAATCGATCTCCTCCAGTGGAATGTGCCAGAAGTCTCTCTCGCTCCTCTTGTATTTCTTCAGCGACGCTATATGGAACACATCGTGTATTCGCTGAAGATGCTCAGGGAGTCCCAATCGGTAAGCTACCGGTCCCACTCTCTCAATGATAGGAAACGGCCCTACATACCTTGGCGCTAACTTCCCCTTTTTGCCAAACCTCGTAACCCCTTTCATAGGAGATACTCGAATCAATACCTGGTCTCCCACATCTAATTCCACATGTCTCCTGCCGGCGTCAGCATAACTCTTCTGCCTATCCTGTGGTATTCGAATACGTCCTCGAATCAACTCTATTTTGGAGGAAGTCTCCTGTATCATCTCTGGCCCTAAAAGCCTGTTATCCCCCACTTCTAACCAACAAGCGGGTGAACGACAAGGCCTCCCGTAAAGCGCCTCGAACGGAGCCATGCCAATAGTGAATTGGTAAGAGTTGTTATACGCAAACTCCACCAAAGGAAGATATGGCTCCCAATTTCCCCCAAAATCTAGAATACACATTCTCAGCATGTCCTCTAGCATCTGGTTTACTCTCTCCGTCTGGCCGTCCGTCTGTGGGTGATATGCCGTACTCAACCGTAAGTCGGTGCCCATGGCATCCTGAAAACTCTGCCAAAAGTGCGACACGAATATCTTATCTCGGTCCGATACGATATTAATAGGAACTCCGTGCAGCTTAACAATCTTTGAAATAAAAAGCTGCGCGTACCGCATAGTATCATAATCCGTACGAACCGGTAAGAAATGTGCGACTTTAGTCAAACGATCCACTATCACCCAAATGGAATCATGGCCCTTCTGCGAGGTTGGTAACCCGGTAATAAAATCCATAGAGATACTCTCCCACTTCCACACGGGAATCTCTAGTGGTTGTAGCATTCCTGAAGGCCTCTGATGGTCAACTTTTATGAGTTGGCATGTAACACACTTCGAGACAAATTCTGCAATATCTCGTTTCATACCTGACCACCAATATACTCGTCGCATATCCTGATACATTTTTTCCCCACCTGGATGTACTGAGAATTTTGACCCGTGTGACTCTGTCATAACGGCCTGCCTCAAATCATCATCTTCGGGTACTACCAGCCTACCGTTGAAACGTAGTCCACCCTCTGAACTGATGGAGTAGAACTCTGCCCCCTTGGCCAGTAACTGCCGTACTTTATCCTGATAAAATGGGTCTTCTGCTTGTGCCCTCACTATCCGCATAACGTTCTCGGAAGTGATAGTTAGAACTGCCATACATGCTCTTGCCATATCATCCTCGTGTCGGAGCTCACTCCATTTTGCCTTCCAAACTTCAGCTAACTCTCCGATAGGTCTTCTGCTTAACGCATCTGCCACCACGTTAGCCTTACCAGGATGATACTGTATATCCAATTGGTAGTCCTTCACGAATTCAAGCCACCTTCTCTGCCTCATGTTCAGGTCCTTCTGAGTGAACAGATATTGCAATGACTTATGATCCATGAATAGCGTAAACTGCTCGCCCAGAAGATAGTGTCTCCAAATCCTCAAAGCAAAAACAACCGCTGCCAACTCGAGGTCATGGGTGGGGTAGTTCTTCTCATGTGGCTTAAGTTTTCGTGACGCATAAGCTATAGCCTTCTCCTCCTGCTGTAACACACCCCCAAGTCCTTGTAAGGACGCATCAGTATAGACTCGGTATTCCACTCCGCTCTTAGGCAAGGTAAGAACGGGGGCTGATGTCAACTTGTCTTTCAAGTCATCAAAAGCTAACTGGCAACTATCACTCCATACGAAGGGGATTCCCTTCCGAGTTAGATTTGTCAATGGTCCGATAATTTTTTAGAATCCCTTGATGAAGCGACGATAATAACCAGCCAAACCCAAGAAACTGCGGATTTCTGTCGGTGTCGAATTTCTGGGAGCGGTTTGACCGCAAGTATTTTCCACCCGCAGTGCAGACTGAGATGAGGTGAAAATTACTAAATCTGAAGCAAGAGAACCTTACTGTAGCTGAGTATGAGGAGGAGTTCACGAGACTTCTCACTATTGTGCCGGATGAGGCACCCACTGAGGGCAAGAAGATTTTGCTGTTCGTCGACGGGTTAGCTTGGAGGATCCGTCAGCACCTTATTGGAAATCTATCCCTGAGTACTTTCACTGATGTACTCAATGCAGCGTTACTACATTGCTAGGATCACCGCTTCCACCTTCAGGGAAGCAAGAGAGCAGGAGAGTCCAGCCAGCAGGGCAGGACCGGGGGTAATAGTGCCGGTGGGGCACCAACTCATGGACAGACTCGTCAGCACGAGCAGAATTCCCATCAGGGGGACCCTGCTAAGCGATTCCGTTCAGGTGATTCTAGGCAGGGATTCGGGGGATACAGGCAGGGCCATCAGGGTCAGCCTAGCCAGCAGGGCCAGCCTAATCAGCAGGGTCAGCACCGACGCCAGGGTCAGCAGCAGGGCCAGTAAGGCCAACAGCGTACACATCAGGGCCAACAGGGCCAATGGCGTGGAGGTAACGGCCAGCAGGGTCGTGGTCAGCAGGGACAGAGGGGAGGTAATTTCAGAGGGCGGTGTTTTGTGTGCGGCAAGCACGACCATAAGCGTCGGGATTGCCCAGAGGGCGATAGGGCCCCACATCAGCAGGGAGCCCGTAATGAGCCGCAGAGACCACTCTTCCCATCTGCCCTTCCAGCTCCAGCCCAGGTGCCAGCCCTACCAGCCATTCCAGCAGCTCCAGTGCAGCAGGGGCAACTGCAGTATGGACGTGTCTATAACGTCCACCAGGCAGCAGCTCCACAGGCACCACCCGCGATTGAGGGTATGTTTCCTATCCATGGTACTATGGGTAAAGTTTTGTTTGATACGGGGGCAACGCATTGTTTTATAGCTACGCATTTTGCGAAGTCCTTAGGATTATTAGCCACAGCAGAGAGCACCGTGACGTGTGTCGACTCACCACTGGGGAGTGGGTCACTTATATTCTTTATATGCCGGGGAGTAGGGGTAGAGATTGGTAGCTTGGTATTGCCTGCAGACATGCTAGTCTTAGACATGCACGAGCATGATGTGATCATTGGTATGGATTGGCTCGCATCTTATAGAGCCATGATTGATTGCTTCGGTGGGAGCATTGTTTTTGCCATTCCGGGGCAAGAGATGTTTGTAGTGGCGATGCCTCGCCCAGAGGGAGGTTCGACCGCTCATTTATATTACATTGAGGAGGATACCTCTAAGGAGGTTGTGATTCCTTTGGATTCGATCCCAGTTGTTAGGGAGTATTCCGATGTGTTTCAGGAGATACCAGGCCTACCGCCCAGTCGTGAGATAGACTTCGTTATAGATTTATTACCGGATATGAGGCCTATAGCACGCGCACCGTACCGTATGGCTCCGGCAGAGATGCGAGAGCTACGAGATCAGATTGAGCAGCTATTAGGTCAGGGCTTCATTCGTAGGAGTACCTCACCTTGGGGCGCTCCAGTCTTATTTGTAAAGAAGAGAGATGGTTCACTGAGATTGTGCGTGGACTACCGGGAGTTGAATAAGGTCACGATACGGAATAAATATCCGCTGCCTCGAATCGATGATCTGTTCGACCAGCTGAGGGGAGCAACTTTATTTTCGAAGATAGATCTGAGGTCGGGGTACCATCAGCTACGTATTAGGGAGCAGGATGTTTCGAAGACTGCTTTCTTGACGAGATATGGGTCTTATGAGTTCCGGGTGATGCCGTTCGGACTCACAAATGCTCCAGCCATTTTCATGGACTTGATGAACCGAGTATTCAGAGAGTTCTTGGATCAGTTTGTCATCATTTTCATAGATGACATTTTGATATATTCACACTCCGAGGAGGAGCATGCCGAACACTTGAGGCAGGTTCTTCAGACTCTACGAGAGCATCAGCTGTATGCTAAGTACGAGAAGTGCGGATTCTGGTTACGAGAGGTACAGTTCTTGGGGCATGTTGTTTCTGAGCAGGGGATTGCAGTTGACCCGAGCAAAGTGTCAGCGGTGAGGGAATGGGGACAGCCCACGACACCGACGGAAGTGCGTAGTTTCTTGGGGTTAGCTGGTTACTACAAGAGGTTCATTCGGGGATTCTCCAAAATAGCGGGTCCGCTGACAAATTTGACTCGCAAAGGGATACCGTATGTTTGGGATGATGCTTCTCAATTAGCTTTCGACGAGCTAAAAGACAAGCTTACTTCGGCACCAGTCCTTGCTTTACCAAAGCCGGGTGTAGAGTACCTGGTTTACACAAATGCATCCTTACGAGGACTTGGGGGAGTACTTCAGCAGGAGGAGAAGGCTATAGCTTTTGCTTCCCGCAAGCTTAAGCCGCATGAGAAGAATTACCCCACCCATGACCTGGAGTTAGCTGCGGTTGTCTTTGCATTGAGAATTTGGAGGCACTATTTATTGGGCGAGAAATTCCGTTTGTTCACAGACCATAAGTCACTGCAGTACCTGTTCACTCAGCGAGAGCTGAATATGCGTCAGCGCAGATGGTTAGAGTTTGTGAAAGATTACCAGTTCGACATACAGTACCATCCGGGGAAGGCCAACGTAGTTGCTGATGCGTTGAGCCATAGACCGGTAGACGATGTAGCCGACGTTTGGAAAGCAAAATGGAAGGAGTTGGGTCACCAGGACGCAGTAGCACGTTCCTTCTTATCCGTGATGTCAGTCACACCCGAGATTGTTACGAGGGTGATACAGGCACAGACCACAGACCCGTTTTGTCAGGAGCAGATTGTACGACTTCTAACCGAGGGTGCTGAGTCCTATTCTGTTAGTTCGGATGGAGGGTTGCGGTTTAATGGGAGATTAGTGGTCCCAGAAGGAGCGGAGCTACGTCATGAAGTGATGACTCATTCTCATGGGTTCCGATTTACAGTACATCCGGGAGGCGATAAGATGTACCAGGACATGAGACGACAGTACTGGTGGAGTGGGATGAAGAGGGACATCGCTGAATTTGTGTCCAAGTGTTCTACATGCCCGCTGGTGAAGGTGGACCATCAGAAACCGTCGGGATTACTACAGCCATTGGAAATACCAGCGTGGAAGTGGGAAAGTATTTCCATGGATTTCATTACCGGGTTGCCTACGTCACAGCGGGGCCACGATTCTATCTGGGTGATTGTAGACCGTTTGACCAAAGTGGCTCATTTTCTGCCAGTGAGGACAGATTATACCACGGGTCAGTATGCCCAGTTGTTCATCGCTGAGATTGTCAGATTACATGGGGTGCCCCTGGATATTGTATCAGATAGAGACAAGATTTTTGTGTCACGTTTCTGGGAAAGCTTTCAGGAGGCTATGGGTACAGAGTTGAGACTGAGTTCAGCTTACCACCCACAGACAGATGGACACACAGAGCGTACTAATCAGATGTTGGAAGATATGCTACGCATGTGTGTTCTCGATTTCGGAGGAGGTTGGGAGCCACACCTTCCACTGGTAGAGTTTGCTTATAATAACTCCTATCAGTTTACGATTGGCATGGCTCCATTTGAGGCTTTGTACGGCAGGCCTTGTCGTTCTCCAACTTGTTGGCTCGAGGTGGGGGACAACAAGTTATTTGGGCCAGAAGTGATTCAGGAGACCTCCGCGAGGATTGAGATAATCAGGAGTCGTATTCGGGTAGCCCAAGACAGGCAGAAGAGCTACGCCGATGCGAAACGGTTCTTCCAGGAGTTTAATGTGGGAGATCAAGTGTTGTTGCGTGTATCTCCCATGAAAGGAGTGATGAGGTTCGGGAAGAAGGGCAAATTGGCTCCGAGGTACGTAGGACCATTTCCCATCATCGAGAGAATTGGGCCAGTAGCATACAGGTTGGGATTGCCAGATCATTTACATCGCATCCACGATGTATTCCACATCTCGTCGTTGAGACGATATCTTCGGGATGATATGGCCCATACTCACATTGCGATAGACGAGATAGACTTACAGTCTGATAGCTCTTACGAGAAGAGACCAGTGGCTATTCTAGACTATAGTGAGAGGAGATTGAGGTCGAAAGTAGTTCCACTTGTGCGAGTCCAGTGGGAGCATCATAATGTGGATGAATCCACTTGGGAGCGTGAGGCAAATATGCGCGAGAGATATCCAGAGTTGTTTTTACCAGGTATGCCTTATTTTTCGAATTTCGGGACGAAATTCCGTTATTAAGGGGGAAGTATGTAATACCCCGTATTTTTATGCTATAATTAATTTGGGGATTTATTAAATTTAATGTGATGATTTATTTAATAAATATCCGGAAATTAATTATGTTATAATTATTAACGTGACTAGAGTTAGTAATTATGGGAAACTTGTTGAATATTACTAATGAACATAGTAATATATTATTTTGGTTATACTGAATGTCATAGGTGAATTAAATGACTATTTCAGAAATTTAAGTCGGGACGTGCCCGTGTCACGTCGGGACTAATTATGTAAATTAAAAAGGAAATATTTTATAAGTTGTCCGTATGGTCGTTTTGAGTGTGCCAACACGTCCGGAAGGGTCGATATAGTCAGAAAAGTGTATCCGGGGGTTTAGTTTGGGTCTCGAGATGTTTTTAGGCTTAATTAGTGACCCGGGAGGGCATTTTGGTCATTTTACAAAATAGGGTAATTAAACCCACGAATTTCAGCCATCCTTAGCAGCCATTTAAGTCAGCCTTTTAGGGTTAGAACATTCAGAACCCTAGAACAGCCATTGGAGAAGAGAGGAGAGACCCCTCAAGGTGATTCAAGGCCCGAAACACCACCGATTGCACCGCCGTCACCACCAACGCGTAGATCGCGAGGAGGAGAACGCAACCACACCAATATCAGCAGGAAACCAGACCTCTGAAATCCCAGGCAAGTGTTTAACTTGCGTATTTTCGTTGGTGCAATAATCATATTAGTGTAGGAATGATTAGGAGTATAATCAATGGAAGAAAACCCCAATTTTTGATAGGGATTTGCATGTAGAACTCGTTATAACCATATTCTGGAATTTATATGTGAAGTAGATGATTAACCCACGAATTTGTGATGTTATGTTAGAAGGAAATTCTGGAGAAAACTGATTAGAACAAAAGTTGAGAAAACTTTAGGGTCCTTGATTATTAGATGAGATTTTAGGTGGTTTAACCATGTTTAATGATGTATACACGCATGCTTAACGTTAAAAACATCTGAAAATATGTTATTATGTTTTTAGTAGGAGTTTTGGGACGATTAGTGTTGGGAAATAATGTTTTGGGTGAAGAATTTTGGTAAAACCCGTAACTGCACTTCTACAGGATTTCCCAGACCTGCTTGATCGATCGATCGAGCCTAGAGCTTCGATCGATCGAAGGATTCGATCGATCGAGCCCCAGACCTCGATCGATCGACCCTTCCTGGCATACTCTTATTCCCCTTATTTAATTAATTGAACATGATTCTTCGTGGTATAGCTTTTAGGCTTTATGAATAAAATGTTTTGGGATATAGGAGGGACCAGTAGGGCATATGAATAAGTGTTGAGAACTTTATTAGGAGATAATAATTGTATTTTAGGGACAATTATTTAAAGGACGAGGAAACTGCGTAATCCAAAGTGAGAGATTTCGTCAAATACTTACGATAGTGAATAGATGTTTACCTACTGATTTTGTTACTTGGATGGATAGAATCCACGAGTGTCACATAGCTAGTTAGAAAACCCTTCGAGTTAAGGTTAAAGACGAAACCTTAGACGTAATCATAATAATGGGAAATTAAGAATAAATGTTGTGACTATGGGTAACGGGAGGAACCTATATTATTAATATGATGAATGGGTATATTTATATGATTGTGTATACATATATTATATACATGTGAAAAACGTACCCGCGCTACTTGCTATCCCTGAGGTTACCGCGCTGGGACGATCTTATCCTGTGTTGCTTTATGGGGGATATTGATTCGTACCCTAGAAGATAGAGATCCTAGGTACGGGCTATCAGATTGATAGTCGGACGGTCCTAAGAGACGTGTGGGTATGTACTGACCTCTTGGACTTGGAATCTATGCTTCGCCTCAACGTTGTTTTGTATATGTTAATACAGTTCGAGAGTGATTCCGAACTTGTATTTCCCTTTGTGTGAGCGATACGGGGATTGGATAGCAGCAGTATGCCAACACCATAGTTTAGTTGGGGTGCCATTATATATATATTATACGAGTAGTTAATATATATATATGAGGTTATAAACTTTAAACTGCCTACTGTGATTTGATAAGTAGAACATGGTTGTTGACTCAAATTATTAAATACTTGTTTTGTGAAAGTATGAGAAGACACTGGGAAACTTTATAATTTAATGAAGCTAAAACGAGAGGAGTGCTGCAGATTGAAAGTAATCTTTTTAAAACATTGTCATCGTGCGGTTTTGAAAACTTATGAGTAAGTTAAGATAAACTAAATTATTTGGGAAGGTTAGTACGATAGGCGTGCACATTAGAAGAGAGGTGAGAATTTCTCAAGAGAGTGTCGAACTAATATGATTTGCATTGCCCTGTATCAATTTAAATACTTGCTTAACGTATTTTAAAATCAAACACACTTTCGGGCCCTGCCCCGTTTCTTTTTCTCTCTCTCTCTCTTTTGTATATATATGTATATTTTCAGGTGCCCAGCCACAAGGGCGTCTTGCTTAGGATCCTTTGTGAAGAACGAGCTGCAGCTTAGGTGGGAGTTGCAGGTCACTTGAGTAGACGGCTTCTGTTATTGACTCCACTCCTACTACTCTCATTTATTGGGCACGTGTCGCCCTTTTCATCATTTCATTTATTGTTGGGATTTTTATATTTCAGTTATTCCAGTATTGTTTTACGGGATTTATTCAGGATGGTTTATGATTTTTAGTTTTATTATGTTGACATTCGATTGACGAATGTATGGTTTTATTTTAGTTCATCGTGGTGTGATTCTATATCGTAGAAATGTTGTTTTGTGTAAGTAAATCTTTTTTGTAATAAAAATTTGGAAGTTTGTATGAAAAATGGTTTTGACACTTAGCTTAATTATTTAGGGTGTTAAATTGGAAAAAGTGTTTTTATCGACAGTGATGCTGAGAATGAACCAACTGTTTACCTTGATTTAATTTAATAAAGGAGTGATCGCCCGGTATTTAATTAGGCGGGGTGTCACAAGTTTTTTTTAGGCGAAAAAGGGTGGAAGAAGTGAGATTAGAGAGAGGTCTAAGCCCAATAAAAGAGAAAGAAGGAGACTTCATCTCCACTGAGAGAAAAACTGAGAGATCAAGAGAGAGCTAGTCGGCTCTGTAGAAGGAAGACGCCAGAGTTGTTAAGAGAAGAAAGTAGTCGTCGGCGCAAAAGAGAGAAAACTGAGAGCAGGTCGGTGTTTCACAAGAGCTCGTCTCTCAATCGAGAGATATCAGATAGTGTTTTGAGAACCCAAAATCAAACCCTATATTTTACACGTTGCTGGTTTGATTTGTGTTGGAGACCTCTTCAACAATATATATTTCTAAGAACCATATAGTTCACTGAATTTTCTAGGTTCTTTATTTCTAATCTCTTGGATCTCATTGTTGTTGTTATTTTGATCCAACATTGTGGTTTCAAATAAATTTTGAATCATAATACTTCTTGTTGTGTATATATTTAGATTTGAAAATACATTTTTGGTTTCAAAATATAATTTCACAAATTGGTGAAATAAGTTTGAATAAAAATAATTTTTGAAACAAGCCTTAATTTAAAAAGAGTTTATTCTAGAGCTGAAATTTTTTGAAGTCTATTATTCAAAACAAATTTGAAATTATTTGCATATCATATAGAATGCTTTGTAATTCATAAGAATTTATTGTCTAATTGATTGAGAGATGTGAGATGCATTTATGCATTTAGATTAATTCACAAACACTTTCACCCCCACATGAACACTTAGATATTGTGGTTCTTGGTGAGATATTGTTTGTTGAGCTACTATAACCAAGTGGATAAGGAAAAAGCAAGGAAGCTGGTGGAGGAAGATCATATCAAGTCAGAAGCCTTTGAGAGTGGAGTAACTCGTGTAGGTAATTTTCTGAGATTAGATTTAGGATGCTGTATTGCATGCTTAGTGCTGTAACTTATGCCTTGTGATTTTAGTGGATTTTTGTTTTGATCCGTAGAGGGGGCCGTGGATGTTTCCCTTATTTTAGGGTTTTACCACGTTAAAAATTACGTGCCAAATTTACGTGAATGTTCTTAATTACTTTGTGAACAATATCTCATTCAAGACTTGATTGTAGGTTTTAGTTTTAAAAACCTAAGATAATCAAATTAACAAATTTAGAGGACGGTATTCAGAAACGTTGAACATATTTTGTGTTGTATTTTGAAAAAAGTTTTGTTTAAAGAGTTTGTTTTCGAAGTTTACTTAATCTATATTGTTTTTTATTAACTTAGTACGCAGTTTTCACATCCGTATCTGCAGCATCAGGGCCAGCTGAGCCAAAGAAGACATGGACAATATGGCCAGGCGCATCATCAATTAGGTAGGCCCTAGGGACAAGAACAATGGCATCATGATCGTCAACGAGGTCACCTATTTAGTACGACATGCTAGGCATGTGGGGAGCTGGGCTATTTATTTAGGAGATGCCCTAAAAGGCTTTAGGCCGACCCAATGCATTTTTAATAGTGGCATCAGCTAGCACATCCTGTCCCACCTCAACGCTCTGACCCGTACCTCAGTACCCAACATTATCTCCTCCTAAAGATCAGGTGTAGATATGCCCTCAATTGCATCAAGGATGTGTGTCTAACATCTACTAGCAGGACTTTCCAACGCAATCACGCGCTATAGAGGATAAGTTTTATGTTTATTGTAGTTATGCCCAACTAATTTTTTATATGGGAGCTTCACACTCCTTTTCTAGTTCTGGATTCACGGTTACATAGAGCATAATGAATATAGATTGTAATATTTTTATGCATGTACACACTCTAGCAGGTGGGGGATCTTCATTACGCCAAATTTGCAGAGGTGTGGTTATATAGATAAGCAAGCTATGTTTTTCCACCAACTTGTTTTTATTAAATATGGGTATTTATGATGTTATTTTGGGAATGGATTAGTTGGCAACTTACCATGCCCAGATTGACTATAGAAGGATGGAAATTACATCCACTATTCCAGGGCAATAGATGTTTCTTATTGCCATGCCAAGACTTGAGGGGAATCCTAACACCCATTTATGCTATACTAGTTGTGCCCACGTGCGTTGCACGTGTGGCTGATTCCAGATATTTGATTTGACAGGTTCGTAATTTTAGAGAGGTGATTGACATATGTAAACTAATTGATCTCGATTTTAAGGCTATGAATTTAAATGGTATAGAGGGCTGAAAAATGGGGAGTGGTTGGAGGAAAGACTTATTAGAATGTTTGCAAATAAATAATGGAGTTTTATCTATAAATATATTTTATGAAGAGTTGGTTATGGTGATTACTGGAATTTAATTGTTTGATTCTCATAGTTTGAAGTTTATTGTGACTAATCTTGATTATATAATTATTCATCACTTTATTATTTCGTTTACTTTAGTTCATTTGTGATATTTAAAGACTACTTTATTTATGAATAAGGTATATTGCAAGAAAGATCATAAATAAAATTATGATTACGTTGTATGTACATATGCTGTCATTAGCGAAAATTTGTGGAACTGAAATTATAATTTAATATCCATTATACATATTAAAGTAAATAAATGTAGTTACTCTATAAATATAAGACTTAAAATCTTTATTGTAGGCTTATTGATTAGGCATATCGCTACCAAGAATCTCATCATGCTTAGTAGTATGTATATTTATCAGATGTGTTTGGGAGTTCCCCCCGAACACTTTAGCAGAGTCTATTTCACCAAATCTTAATAATGAAATTGAGTCCCCAATGAAGTGGTAAAGGGAACTCTAGAGGACAACTTATGTTTCTTCAATATTCTTAATTGTTTTGTTTTCTTGTTTACTACTATTAACATACCCTACTATTCAAAGTATGTTGATTTATTTATTTCAAGTTCTAAATATTAGCTTAAGAGAGGATACAAATGTAAAAGAATAAAAGCATGGGCAGTGAACGTAGTTCCAAATGTGTGTTATATGATATGTAGAGAATATTTGTTACTATATTTGTTACTAAATGTAGTCGTGACATCCATGAACCAAGCAGTAATATCTACAACTACTGATTGACATAATGGAGCCACTACATATCGAAATTCAGTGGTTGTTATCTCCATTTTAATAGAAGAAGGAAATTATTTACCTATATTGAGCATTGTCATCCTCAAACAGTTGGAGGCTAATATTATAAAATCGAAATCTAATCGATTACAGCAAAAAAAAAAAAGAAACCAATGGGAATGAAGCAGTCCACATTGACCATATAAACCCAACTTTGAACACTCATAAACCAGTTGAGTATTCCAACACAATAAGTACAGATATGACCAATGGAAAACTACAGGTTACATTGATTTATATAAAACCATAATAACATAGTTTATAAGTTAATTTAGTACAGTTATTATTAATTGCAACCAGAAATTGTAAACTGAATTCATACTAATGAAGCTAGATTTCATGGAATTTTGGTTGGGATTTATTTCTTCATTTAAGGATTTTTTAAAACTAAGGTTAAGACGATCAAGCTTTCATTTCTTTCTTCGTTTGTCCATATAATAAATAAAAAGGTGGAGTATATAAGATTACAGAGAGATCTCAAACCAGGGAAAAACTGATGCAGTATTGAATTTGTCCAAGGTATGCCCAGACCCACATCTAACAAAGCTTCATATGTTGCGATTCGCCTCAAATCGGGTGAGGCTCCTTCATTAAGGCTTATGCATTGCGGGCGTAGGCGGTAGGCTGAAGCATGGCTTAAGCTCACCTCATTATACATTTCGGATAAAGTAGAAAATTTTAATGAATGTGATTCGTCACATTTACGTTACAGTAGATGTTTATGTCCTATGAAGGATTTTTTCTACTATCATTTAGTCAATGACACATAGTTTTATCGAATCCTATATAAGAAAAACTATCTCAATTATTTGGCTTAGGATAAGGAGGTGAATGCCTATTCTAGCCCATAAAACAACACTGGCAGACGTTTTTTTTTCGTTTTTGGGAACATAAGACAATCTTATATAGATCAGTTTTTCGTTAACTGGTTTCCAATTGGTCCTAAATACTATTGGATAGGGAATGCAAGAAATTTGTACTTCGTTTCAGTCCCCTAATACCATTAACATATCCTTGGAGTCAACTTCTATATTGATAGTTCACCTATAGGACTGAGATCCATCGTAAATTAGGACTCCAAGAAGAATGAATTTAATTTATGGAAGGTCTATAATTTTATTCTGAATTTTTCAAGTAGATTAGTATCTTTATTCTTTTTCCTATCACCTTGTATACATTTCAAAATCAATACAATAACAACAATAAAACCTAATTACAGCTTGATGACATGTCAAATGAATGGCATTAAAGACATGAATACGTAAGTTTTAAGTTTAAAAAATATAATGAAAATATTTTGAAAAAATTAGGTTAAAAAAACTATATATTTGGCTAATATAAAAAAAATTTATGTGTGAATACGTAAGTTCTTGCATCAAAGCCATTTTAAACTTAGTGGTCCTAAAATTCCACTCACTGAGTACCGAATTGCTCCAAAAAAGCCCACCAAATAATGAATCATCACAGTCTTTGATTCTTTTGGTTCATAGATTATTTCATTCATCATGATATCAAAACGTTAAATATGTATATTGCAATGAATTAATTTTGTTTATCCAAACAATTTGTTATTCATTAGTTTATAAAGATTTGGGTATGTACTTGGTTCTACTATATAATTTGTTATACATACGTAGTTTGTGTTTCATATAATTCACTTGATATGATATAATTTGTTTCCTAACTCTTTAATTTTTTTTCTTTTCCATAATAAAGAAAAAAAAGCTACAGATTACAAATTGTAAAGCGTATGAATTTTTTTAGCTCATCTACATATTTCTTTAATTGGTTTCATAATGGCCAGTAAATTAAATAAAAAATGATAAGTAAATTCGCAATCATACATTAATCAATTGCAATTACCTCGTAAATAAAATTAAGATTCCTTCACTATGAGATTGAAAGTCCAAAATTCTATAAGAAACATTGACAATATCCTACAAAAATTCAAACGAAATATATTACCATCTCGAATATAAATTGTACGAAACAGTTTCAATATGGTATTAAGTACTTCACATACCACGTAAACAAAAGTAAAATTCCTTCACTCTCAGATTCACAATTTGAGCTTGTACCACCAATGTTGACAATGTCCTACAAGAATTAACAATTACTTACGAAAAAGTGAAATGATAACAATTTCTTACGAACTATCAAATTACATTCCTACTACTGTTAACATACTTATAAAGAGTAAGAACATCGTATTATATAAGAATGACAATAAACTCCAAAAGTAAATAGTTGTTTTAGTGCCATCAACTAATGTATGTAATAATGAACTTCCACCATACGATTTTTTTTTTGTTATCATAAGTGAAATTTTCGTAATTAGAAATTATATAATAATGACAATATACCATAAATTTATGTACTTGTCTTATCAGTAGTACCAAAATATTAAACTTTCACCTTGTGAAAATAATAAAATAATTTATTACCATGAGTGAAATTTTCGTAATTAGAAATTATATAAGAATGACAATAAACCATAAATTAAGTATTTATTTTAGTTACATCAACTATTGTAGTAGTTAACTTCCACCTTGCGAAAGTAATAATTGTTTTTGGGGGAAAATACTCTTAGGTCCTTTACGAACAAATTTTATACACTAAAGGAATTTTGACAAATTTTAAACACTTAGGTCCACTAATTCCCTTCTTGTAGAAGTCCACGCTAGTGACATAACAAATGGACCTAATTGTAAATTATCCTTAAATATTTAAAAATTGTTACCAAGGGACCTAATTGTAAATTGCCCTTTTTTTTATCATAAGTGAAATTTTCGTAAGTAGAAGAAAATCACAAAAAATAAGCACAATCTTTAGTACTGAAAAAGTTTATATCAGTGTGCACAATTTTCAAATTATTAACATTTAAAACAATAGGCATATGTGAATGTATATAATTGCTTTAAAATTAACATTTAATTTAGAATATGTAATAAGTACACATATCTAAAAACATGAAAAAAATGAATATCTCTGATCACAAATGAGAGACAAAATTCTTCAATGAGATATATATAATTATAAAATTGATGTAATTGTCTTAATCTTCAAATTAACAAATGCATACTTTGCGGGCATAATAAAAAATTATAGACGGAATTAGGAGTATTGACCTTAATTTTGGCAGAAGAAATGATAGCAATGAAATAAAGAAAAGCAAAGAAACGATGGACTTTCAATTAAATAGTTGTTTGAGCTTCCATTTGTAAAGATGAATTTCTAGGGTTGAAAAATGAATGTATTTTGATGGCTCATATGCTTGAATAAATAAGAGAGAGATATGATGCGTGAATGTGAGTGAATTGGAGAATGAAATTTGAGGCAATTGAATTTGGATTTCCTGGGTTGGAACATGAATGTATTTGGATTCTTGATATGTGTGAAAGAATATGAGAAATATGAGATGGAATGAACCTGGTTATTTCGTAAGAGCCAATGAGTTGAGAAAAGATATGTTGACTATTATTAAGGGTATAATGGAAATTTTAAATTATAATAAGGGTAGTTTAGTCTTCTAACCATCGAAGAGAAAGTTCCCTCTTTTTAAGTAGTAGAGATTGATGCGACTACGTTTGATGAGGTTGTGATACCTATAGATTGGATCTCAGTTATTCAGGAGTTTTCAGACGTCTTTGAGAACATACCGATGTACTATCCACAAGATAAATAGATTTTTTTATTGACCTAGCACCGGACACTCAACCCATTGTGTGAATACCTTATCGTATGGAAATCATGGAAATATGAGAGTTTGGGAGTAGGTACAATAACTTCTGAGTCAGGGGTTCATTCGAGGGAGCATGTCTCTGTGAGGAGCTCCGGTATTGTTTGTAAATAATAAGGATGTAATATTTTAATTGTGTGTTGATTATCGGGAGTTGAATAAAGTCACGATATAGAATAAGTATTCGCTGCCTCACATCGATGACTTATTTGACTAATTGGGAGGCACATCGATCATTTCAATGATCGATTTTCGTATAAGATATCACCAGTTAAGGATTAGGGAGGAAGATGTTTCGAAGTCATCTTTTCTCACTTGTTATGGGTCTTACGAGCTTCGGGTCATGCCATTCGGACCAACCAATATGCCTCATCTTTATGAATATAATGAATCCTGTATTTTGCCTGGATCAATTCGTCATTGTATTTATTAATGATATTTTAATGTACACACACTTAGAGGAGGAACATACTCATCATTTGAGATTGGTATTACAGATGTTGAGGGAGAACAAATTATATGCTAAGTTCTCCATATGCGGTTTCCTGGTTGATGGAAGAGCAATTCCTAGGGTTATCGTGTTTGAGGTCGAGATTTTCATCGATCCTATCAAGGTATCCGTGGTGATGGAGTGAGGACAACCCATGACACCGAATGAGGTTAGGAGATTTATGGGTTTAGTGGGCTATTATCGTCAGTTTATTCAGGGGTTTTCATGAATTTTAAGGCCACATACCAGCCTAACCCATAAAGGGATATCGTTTGTTTGGGATGCAAATTATCAACGAGGATTTGAGAAGCTCATGGATAGGCTCACAACCACTCCGATTATTGCATTGCCTAGGGGAGACAATGAGTATATGGTGTTTATGGATCCATTACATTAAGGATTGGGAGGAGTTTTAATGAAAGAAAAGAGTCCTATATCTTATGCCTCTCAAAAGTTAAAGACAAATGAGGGTAATTACCCAATTCATGATTAGAATTAGCAGCAATTGTCTTTTTCCTTCGAATTTAAAGGAATTATTTATTGGGAGAACAATTTTCGTTGTTCTTTGATCATAAAAGTCTCCAATACTTGTTCACGCATATGGACTTTAATATGAAGTAGAGGAGATGGTTGAAGTTCATAAAAGACTATCATGTTTCGATCCAATACTATACAGGGAAGGAAAATGTGGTTGCAGATGCACTGAATCATATGCTAGTAGCTACATTGGCCATTTTATGGGTGAAGTATGGAAAGGGAGATAGATTTAGCGAATGTTTTTATAGCCTTGGTGACGATTACCCCGACCATTATTCCATGGGTAGCTCAGGTCTAATTGGTGAATCCTTTTTATTAAGGAAAGGTGGAGAAGATACAAACGGGCAAAGTTCCTTCCTTTTTTATAGAATCGAATGGGGTTTATTGATCTAGATGCAGTTAGTAATTCCTGAGGATCTAAAAGTGCGAAGAATGGTTTTATCTAAGGCTCACGTATTATTGTACATATTGTATCCTCTTGGAGACAAGATGTATCAAGATATGAGGCGGTCATATTGGTGGGACAAAATAAAGATTGGTATTATTGATTATGTGTCAAGGTGTGCTACTTGTCAGCTGGTAAAAGGTGGAGCACAATGAAAAGCAGGAGAGTTACAACCTTCAGAAATCCCTTAATGGTAATACGTAAGCATCTCGTTGGATTTTATTATCGGGTTACCACGATCGTAGTGCAATTATGATTTTATTTTGGAAACTGTTGATAGATTGACAAAGGTGGCTTATATCCTACCCATTGGGACTGATTAATCCACAAAGAAGTATACAGAGTTGTTCATAGCCATAATAGTGAGACAACAAGGAGTGCCACTAGGCATCATGTTAGATAGGGATAACACTTTTATCTCCTATTTTTGGAAGGAATTCCAGTATACAATCGGAGTCTAGTTAAGTTTGAGCACAACTATTCACCCACAGTCGGATGGCCAAATGGGATGGGTGAACTATGCGTTGGAGGATATGCGTAGGGCTTACGTGTGAGACTATAAGTGAAATTAGGATGTACATTTACCAGTTGGTGAGTTTGCCGACAATAATAGCCATCAGAATATGATCGAATGTCACCGTACGAGGCATTATACGGACGACCATGTTGTTCCCTAGTTATTGGGCAGGATAAGAGGAACATTGAATGTTTTCACTAGACATTATCAAGGACACTTCTTAAAAAGTGGTGCTTATTCAGGCGAGAATGAAAGTAGCCCATGATTGCCAGAAGAGTTGTATGTTGATAGGAGTAAATTGGAGTTCCTATTAAGGGAACGAGTGTTGTTGAGAGTATCCTCAATGAAAAGGGTGGTTAGATTGAATGAAGAGGAAGTTGGCTCCCCAGTACATAGGCCCCTTTATGATTATTGAGAGAGAGGTACTAGTGGCGTATCGTCTAGCATTTCTCGATAACCTTCAAAGGGCACATGACGTTTTTCACGTAACTACGTAGAGGAAATTCTTGAGGCGTGAGGATGAGTATCAACACATAGATTTATATGGGATGGAGTTGCAGCAGGATGCTAGTTACGAAGAGAGACCCTATCATATCGTTGACTGTAGAGAGAAGGTACTAAGATTAAAAGGCATTTCTGCTAGTGAGCGTTCAATGGGGACATCATAATGAGGAAGAGCCCATCTGGGAGTGCAAGGAGGACATACATAAGAGGTTTCCAGAGTTATTCTAGCTAGATATATTCCAAATTTCAAGAATGAAATTCCTTGAATAAGGGGAGAGGAATGTAATACCCCATATTTTTTTCCTATATATAGATAGAATATTACATGTGGTTAAGTAACATACAATATCACAACTTACTTATATGTACATAATTTTTTTAAAAATAAAAATACTAAATGCTAAAAACTATTTTGATTATGATTGAAGTAAATTATAACTAACTTGGCGAATAATTAGTATATGTGTTATCTACTTTCATTGGTTATGAGGGATATAAATATTTAAAATGATGATTTATTTGACTCAAAATACGAATGGGGTAATTTTAGACTAGTTAACAGGCATTTTGGACAAGTTACTTAAGACCCAAATTAGGTCCAAGCCCAATTAGGTATTTGAGGGTTTGTATTGAACCATTAGGAGGCTCATTTAGAACAAAACATAAATTGGGGATGTAATAGCTTGGAGAGGAAAAGGCTAAAAAGGGAAGAGAGAAGATTTGAGCCCTAGCTCTACACCAATTTGGAGGCAAGTTTAATTTGACTTATTGTATAATTGAATTTGTTGTAAATTATACCTATTTATTTGAATCAAAACTCTAACTAAGTGATTAAAATCTGATTTAGATTATTTAAATCAAGAAATTTTGTAATTAACCCAATTAGGGATTAATTAGGATTGATTTAGAATCATTTTGATAGAATCTTCCCACAAATATATGTGTTTTGATTACATCTTGAATAGGGTCTGATTTGTTATGTTAATCCATTAAAAACCCTAGGATCTTATGCATATTATGTAGAGAATTGAAATTAAATTGTTGAGAATTGGAATGTTAGAGTTCTTGAGAGATAAAATGGGTTTTATTTGGTTCTTGAAATTTAATAAGGATTTTGATGATATAATTGTGTTCCAAACATGTATTGTATATAGTTACATTGTTTATATGTTATGTGACTCGTATGTGAATATTTTATAGTCTTTAATGAAGATTTGATTTGGATTTTATGGAGTTGGAGAAGATAACCTTGTGGGTTGGTGTGTGTGTGTGGTGGTGGTGGGGGGGGGGGGGTATTTTCAAAACACTGAAGCACCCGACCAGCCGACCCTGTTCTCGTGGTCGACCACTGCCATAAAATATTTTGGCAAAATTCTTTATTTTTTTTATTTGAGAAGTTAGTATTTAGGGGTTTGTTTTGGGATGACTATTTACCTAAAATTGACTTATATGACCTTGTTTATAGTATGAATTGTATGAAGTTAATTTTAGGTAATAAATGGAGTTCTTAATTACTTTAAAATGAAATTCAAGTGGATAAATTTAGCCGAGACTCGTTTTCGGAGTTAAGATGGATATTAATTGTTGTGTTCTTTATGTAATGCATACCATGCTTGAGTACTTATGGAGAATGTCCTAGGGAGGGTTCTGTTTAAAGGGGCATGTACGACTTGGATTATATGGTACCATTTCATAGTCAATTTCTACCCCTAGGTCACACATCTTGGTACCCGTGTCCAAGATGGATTATAGGGATATTTCCTTTAGGTATCCTTGGTTATGGTAGGCTATATGATTGATGGAAAGACATGGTGATTTATCCCTTGCCTTGTTGAGTCCTTAGGTTCAGTATGACCTAAGAATATACTTAGCATACACAAGTGTTTCCCGAAGGAATTGGAAATAAGCCTTTGTTGCTTGACTTTCTTATGTGATCCTTAAACTTTAAGACTGTCTTAATTGCTTTATAACACTTGACTTTGATTAGTGTATTATTATTCTGAATTTTAATTATTATTTTCATACATGTAGAACAAAACTTAAACATGGGGTCATTTAGGATTTGGTATTTTAGATGCGTATGATATTATTTTTACAAGGTGGGGTAAATATAAAAGATGTTAAAAAGCTAGAGGCAGATGCAAAGTTATGACTTATTACAGCTTCTGTTATACTTTTATTCTCTTTGAACTTGCTGGTAATGTTGTGAAGTTAACGTTTAAGAGTTGAGGTCGCTTGTTCCATAACTTTGACCAATAGTGTTTTTGTCATTTATCCTTCATTTAGAGGTCTATTTTAGGATAAAAGTGTCACTGGCCCATATGCCAGTTCTATTAGCTCATTTGTTTTCCTTTATATTAGAGAGGGACTCATGTTTGTAATCACATTTTATATATCCAATAGGTAGTTATTTCTGTAATGTTAGATTTGAGACAGGTGAATGGTATCAGAGTTCTAGTATTTCATTATGTATATTCAATTTTTTTTCTTGCATGCTTAGAACGGTACTCATTTTCTTAGACTCCCATACTGTTTAATTTAGAACTGATCAATCTATTTTTAAATGCTACAGGGTGTTACACCTAAGGACTCTTACTATCCCACTCCATACTATATATTTTCTATGATTTGATACACCAGAGTTGATTTAATTAAAAACCGATTACCCTCGATAGAAACATGTTTACGTTGACTATCTTATTCTTAATCACATCATTTGTCACAACTTTGCCTCATTTCACACAAGTTTATGTACACTATAAAATATGATGTAATTTCTTTCATCCCGCATCTCAACTTATTTATGGTGAGTTTATGTCTAATCATATCGACAATCTGAGTTCTACTACACTACATAAGTCTGAGTTAAATCTTCCTGAGTCAATCGATGTTTGTTCTCCTATTCTGATGATGTTGGGGAATTTTTTTAGATGGATTCAGAACTACATTCCATTAGCCTAATCCTTTTGCTAAATATTCATTGATCTCAGTAACTAGCATTTCATGACCTGTACTTAGCTAACAACAACATTAGTTGAATGTTTTTCTTGCAACTCAATTTGTAGATTTTAAGCGGGAACTACAAAAGGATCTGACTTAACTCATTGATTGAAGATTTAATTTGTATGTACGTTCTCTTGATAAGTCATTGATGTAGAAATAGAGGATTATAACTTAAATTCACGAACATTATTTGATTATGTTGGTGTAGGACCAATAGAGAGATGTCGAATGGAGCAGCGACACCATGAGTGGAAGGCTCTGATGCATGTTCGGGAGTATAATAGAAGAACTGGACCTTTAGATAGTATTGGTGATAGTAGATATGATGATGATGGACGTGGACATGGATATATTTTATTTTTGTTCTAGATGTATTGAGAGAGAGAGAGAGAGAGAGAGAGAGAGAGAGAGAGATTTAATTTACGTTGTTGTTTTATTTATTTCTCTATTACTCTTAGATATTATGGATTTCTGGACATGTTTTATGAATATCATCTATTTTTTTCACTAATCTATAATGTGGATACATTCAACTTAGCATTTGATTCCAATCTATTATGAAATAATATCTACAATTATTATATATGTTGAATACTTCTAGTTTAGATGATCTAAATATTTACGAGTCATGATGAAATATGGATATTTACTTTATTTAAAATGTGGTCAGTTATATCCGCATTTTTATGTTTTGATATATCATTTATCTTCTCTGAGCACTTACTTTATCGTAATTTTATTATTTTTTCTTGGTTGATTGATGTGTGATATTTTGATTGTCGGGTTCTTATCCAGCTCTAGTTGAGACAAAAAGAGAGGACAAATTTAATAATTCAGGGGATTCATTATGAAATGAGTGTAGGACATCCATATTTAGTGATATATCGTTATCTCATTTAGTAATTTATTTTATACTCTCATATATCCATTATGCATAATGGGTACGTGTTTAAGTGTCCAGGCTTACAAGGCTCATGATGTTTCAAAAAGGCATGCCTACTCCTAGTCCCATACCTAGAAGGTAACATATTAATACAAGGGTAAAATAACAACTACTTACGTAAATCTTGTCCCCACGATGTTATTTTAATAACATACACGATTTGTACATTAATCACATTCTTAATTCAACATTCTAATTCGTTATTTCATAGTTATGCAAGTATGATTTAATGTATGTTAAACAAGTCTAATCACATGATGCACAAGTTATTCAAAATATCCTAACAAGTTGTCGAAATTCAATATTTCAATACGAACGATGATCAACCAAAAGAAATCATTAATTGGCTTAAAGATGCGTATTAACCATTTTTAGCTATACATTAATACATTCTACATCATATTAATCATCTTCATGATTTTGTAAATCAACACATCTTATCGAATTACTTAGATTAATTAACATCCGATTCATCCCAATAACCTAATATAGCAACGTACAACCATCCAAGCATGCAGTATTTTGAGTATTAAATTTAATTTCAGTAAATAAAAACAAATTTGTAACTAGGTTATCGTGATCCGTAATTAAGTTGCTAATCATATTAAGAAAACATGGGTATGTGATGTTTAGGCAACACTTAAATCAAATAATACATAAGGGTAATCATAGTGATATTCTTTCCTGAAAAAAAGTATTCTAAAAGTATCCAAATGTATGATTGAATTTGTCTCATGAAAGTTAGAAACTTTGATTTTACGGCCTTTTTCAAGATATTAATGTAAAGTCCTTCAAAATTAAGTTGAAGTTTTGTTTTAATGGAGGTTTAGGGTTGAAAATACGAGTATTGTATATTATTTTTATGTCTGCGTGTGAAAGAAACCCAAGTTCCAGACCTTACTTCAAATAAAAACCCACACCCAAAATAGTACTAAATAAATAAAATGCACACAAATGTTAGCCAATCAAAATCCAACCCATAACAAATTAACCACCTATCCGCTACCTAACAGCTCCCCACCCGCTATTGCGGGGGTTCCCAAACTGTAAAATCGACTCCTAGATCGTGAGCATCTCTCCTTTCCTCACCTTATATTTTCAATTTTAACTTAATTAATAACAAAAATCCAACTTGTGGCCGAACTCTAAACCATATAACTTTGCTAAAAAAAATTCAAAAGGCCTATTCAAGACTCAATAAAAATTGTAATGATGACCCATAAGTTTTAGCCAAAATGCCAATTTACCCCTTTATTAAGTAAATGAACCAAAAATACATTTAATTAACATAAATAACCAAATTTCAATTAAATAAAAACTTTTTAATTTAATTCAAACTCAAACTAAATAATCATTTTAATTAATTATCCCAATTAATTATTAAGTTCGAATTCCAATACATCGAAGGAGCTGAGTTACATCCAAATGTTGAAGTCAAATGTCCATAGGTTGAAGGAATGAAAGGACCTCAAAATGTTAAAGTTTAAGGTCCATAGGATGAAGGAGACAAAATACCCTAAAATGTTAAAGTCGAAGGTCCATAGGCCGAAAAAGATTAGGGACCTCAAAATGTTAAAATCGAATAAAGTTAAGGAACCTTAATATGTTAAAGCCAAATATTTATAGGTTGTAGGACTTGGGGGACCTCAAAATGTTGAAGAAAACGGTCGATAGGACATAGGAGCCGAGGGACCCTACAATGTTAAAGCCAAACGTCCATAGGCCATGGGAACTGAGGATACCAAAATTTTAAAGTTAAGAGTCCATAGGCTGAATGAGTGAGGGACCTCTAAATGTTGAAGTTAAGGGTCCATAGGTCTAAGTTCTATATGTTATATGAGATGAGGGATAACAAAGTGTTGAAGGCAAAGGTCCATAGGCCAAAGAATCTTATCGACCTTAAAATATTGAAGTAGAGGATCCATATGTCGAAGGATCTAAGGGACCTAAAATTATTGAAGCTGGAGGCCGAATGCTCTGAAGGAAATTAAAATGTTGAAGTCGAGGGTCCAAAGGTCAAAAGAGATAAGGGACCCTAAGATGTTGAGGTATTATTCTTTTATCTTTGACATACCAACCTCTGTCATTACGTATTCCTTCAGTTACACTTCCCTACCAAGTTTTGCACATGAGGAACTGCCTATTATCCTCTTTATAAGGTTGAGTTCCCATTCATTTCTATTCACCTTAAAACTTCTCAAGTTAATACCTTCCATCTAATATCATCTTAAGCATCTCAAGATCGTTCTTTGTGTTCTCTTTTTTAAACATCTTTTTCGGTAATAATTACTCTATTTGGATCTTTTTCCAACTTAATATAGTTATGCATTACAGTTTTTTGGCTGTTAAAATCATAAATAATGAATTTTGAATTATTTGCTCAAGTTCTCGATCAAGTTCTTCTATTGTATTTATTTTTATTTTTATATTTAGTGCATCCCATTACACTCATAGTTTATTAATCCCCAGTCCGTTTGAGAAGTTCTTTAGATAATTCTTTACTTAAGAAAAGCTCTTTTCGCAAAAAGCCTTAAACGAATATTTTCGATCGACCACCATATTTGTTATCTACACTAAAACCCATCGCACTGAGGTTTTATAGTTCTCCACTAAGAGAAATTAACCCCAAATATTAGGTCGATCGTTCCTTGTTGTCCCCGTGACCTAATTGTGTGCAGCAATATACTGATTTCTGGTGAGAATTCTTTCATAACTATAATGAACAACCACTAAAAGAATGAGTGGAACCCATGTTGATAAAAATCCCATAATTGTGTCCTCATCATGTACTTTATCTAGATATGATGTAGTGTAGGCTGAATCTTCTTGTACTAGCTCATCCTTTAAGGCTCTCCATTAGTCTAAGCTCGAGGCAAGTCCTTTAAAGAGGTACACTAATGCCTATGAAGCTGTATATCTTAATGAGGGTAAGTAATATGGATATGTGAATATACCTATAGGTTTTCTTCCGATAAACTATGAAATATTTTATTTATCCATTGATAATGATAAGGTGTATGAGATTTACTTCATGAGGTTCAGTCTTTATAAAAACACTATCAACCATGTGAAGTCAATTAGAATACAACACATGTATGGACTGAATCCTTCTATAACAATTAGATTGCCTAAGGCCAAAGGGAGAGCTTACGATGTGATAAAAATGAATGAGATATGCATATATGAGGGGATATTCAGGTTAAGTTTAGGCTTCCCTTCTATTCTTGTATAAGGGGTATCTTTTCTAAGTTAAGTGTGGCATCTACATAGTTGGATCCAAATTCTTAGAGGATTATCCTCATCAACATCATCGTATGGAGGGAATTCCATGTCGAAGACAACACAGGGGAGATATTCCATGCTATTTACACCTTTGTCTCTGTAATACCCCATATTTTATGTGAATTATTTTAATCACATAATTAATTATTTTTGCACGTGTGACATGTGATGTCATTTTTATGTTTATTTATGTGTGGTTGTATGAGCAAGATTTATAATTGATCATTCTATTACACCTCTGCATCATCATATACAATCTCAAGTGCTTCAATCGAAGATAAGTTAGCGATCGAATGCGAAAAAAAAAATTAAAGAGTTGAGATCCTCACTACAATCGTCGAAAAAGGTATACGCGTTTGATTTTTTTTGTAAGAATTACATTCAGGAGTCTTTTAAAAGTGTTTAAAAACATAAGAATCTTTTTAAAAAGTTTTTAATCAAAAAATCATTTTTAAGGAAACAGGTTAGAATCAGGTATCCTAGGTCGTTCAAAGGAGTTTCCTTTTTCTCATTCGATTTCAGTGGTTCGAATGAATCTTCTAACGGCTCAATTTCCTCCTCACTTTGGAATCTCATTGGATATATCTTTCTACGTTCTAATAACTTGCCATAGGTCGTTCGAACGAGCCTAGGAAAAATCTATTTTACATGATTTCAAACACAATCTTTTTAAATCTATCTCACAGAGATTTTTCTCCCTATTTTAAGTGGTACGAACTTGCACTTATCATCAAGCCTTTTACACATCTTTTTATAATGAAATACTTTAGTTTTTCATATACAAACCCCTATTTTTCATATATAAACCCTTGGATATTTTTTGATCACGTCATCAAACCTCGAGGAACAGATAATATGTTCATATCCCTATGGAGTTAATTATTCACTCCTGAATATAGGAAAGGATTTTCCTGAGGACACCGAGACAAGTGGAGCTTATTTTGGAGAGCTGCTGGATCTGAACCAATTTCTGTTATCTACAAGGAAGGAAGACATAATTGTAATACTTAGTGGGTCCAAGTCTATAAGTCTTTCTATGCCTGTTATACCTAGTTGTAAGAGTGCTGAAAAATAAAAGGTTTTTTTCGAAAGAGATTTTTTACTCATCTCATACCTTATGGTTTGTTTACTTCAATTTAGATCCTATATATTGCATGTTTAGTATCATATAATTAATCAATATAAAATTGGATAAAATTGAATTTGTCTTATTTGTCACCTCATTTGCGAACTCTGAATTTAACCATTTAACCAGACCACTATAAAGTTTTTCAAAATGGTACCTAAGTTTGTTTCTACAAGTTATTTAGATGAATCGTGGTGGTTATATGAAAAATTCTTACAATAGGCCAAATTTGTTTGATGGCACAAATTATGCTTATTGAAAAGCTCGAAAGGGATCATCTCTAAAATCGATTAACGAGCACGTTTGTCTTGCTTTTAAAAGAGGGTGAACTCCTCCTATTGTGACTAATAAAAATGTCGTTAGTCTCAAGTCAGTCACAATTTGTACTAAAGATAACTTTGGATGGAGTAATTTTAACTCTCGAGGTTTAAATGCTATTTCTGGTGCCGTCACACCCGAAGAATTGTTTCGTATCATGACGTATATGATGTCTGAAGAAGCTTAGGATATCCTCTAACTCACACTCCATGTACTAATATTTTTAAAGATTTTAAGATTCATAACCGCACCACAAACTTTGAGACTATACACATGATTAAATCTGACACTTTTGATGAATTTTAAGGTCGTATATCTGATATTATGAATTCTTGTTTTATTTTGGGCGAGCAAATTCTGGAAATGAGAGTTGTTAAGAAAATTTTAAGGTCTGTCCCATATCATTTTGATGCAAAATTTACCATCCTTAACTCTTTAGAAATTCTAGATACAATTAGGCTAAAAGAGATCATAGGTGATATCCAAACTTATGAATTAGATATGTCCCCCTCGAGAATAAAAGCACGTAGTAGCTATGTCAGTCTGCTAAAACAAAAGAGAAACATTTTGTCAATATTTAAAGAAACAAGAAATGCAAAGTAGAAAAAAGATGCCAAAAGTCATGTGGTACTTACATAGCCATTAGGGTTCCTCACCTTAGACGACCGGTGGTGCGAAGGCTCACGCAGAAGGGTGCGTTCATCGACAACAGGCTCAAACAGGTCGAAAGCATTCTCGTTACCCAAAGCCAGGGGCACCCTAGCCCGCCATTCCATGTTCGCCCAATCGTCAACCCCCAACCACGCCATGTGAGTCTCGCTACTTGAGGAAGCCTCTATTTTCTAGTCTCAAACAAGGAAAAAATGCAGGAGCAGGTTGCAGAAGAGAGAAGTAAAAGATAGTAAAGATAGAAGCTGTGAAAAAATGAATAGAATTCGTCTCTTTTTATAGGAGGCTAAAGGGCATGTTAATCGACAGTTGCCTGACACCCACCAATCATCACATGTCTATTCCCCTTCCTATGACAACCCAGAAGACCACGCCACTGCTGATTGGCAATCCCTACCACCCTTTGATTGGAAGTATACCTAAAGTTTTATACAAAAAAATCCTAGAAAACTAAAAAAAATCCCGAAAAATTCCTAAAATTGTCAAATGAATATTGGAACTTTTCTTCACCAAGAAAACCATTTTTCAAGCTCCCAAATCCCCAAACGGATTAATACCACATTTTATCCCCAGCTTAAACATTAAAAACCAGCGTACTAGCGTCCCAAAAGCCCACTACAACTCCTAAGCAGAATCCTAAAACCTCATCCGCAACAGAAATCAAATGCTTCCTCAGCAGAGCTACCTAATATCCTACCTGTTTCCTTAGTAGGAATTCTTAAATTAAAAACTATCCCAGAAAGATTCCAATTTCCACAAACAGAGCTAGAAACCCTAACCGGACATTTCTCCTCAATGGGGTCTCCAAGAAACACATTCCCCAGCGAAATCCCACACCTCAAGTCATCAACTGTTTCCCTAGTGAAATTTCCAGACTAAGAATATCAACTCTCCCAACAAAGTTATCTCTTCTCAAAAAGAAACAATCCCCAGACAGATGTCTCTTCCCCAGTAGAGTCCGAGAAAAGGTAACTTAAAGATTCCTTAGAGAGAAAACCCCAATATTACATTTTTAGGCCCGTATAATTAGCCTAGACCCGCATAATTGGTCGCTTTCACTAAAGGTCCTCAAAATTGACCTCGACACTTAGAATTGGTCGCCCCTTACTTTAGGCCAACAAAATTGACCTCGACCCTCAGAATTGGTTGCCTCAACTTAAGGTCCTCATAATTGACCTCAACCCGCATAATTGGTCGCCTCTATTTAAGGTTCTCAGAATTAACCTCGACCCTCAGAATTGGTCGCTCCTACTTAAGGTCCTTAAAATTGACCTCCAACTACATAATTGGTCACTCCTACTTAAGGTCCTCAGAATTGACCTCGACCCTCATAATTGATCGCTCCTACTTAAGGTCCTCAGAATTGACCTTTACCCTCAAAATTGGTCTCTCCTACTTAAGATCCTCAGAATTAACCTCGACCCTTATAATTAGTCTCCCCTACTTCAGGTCATCAGAATTGACCTCGACCCTCAGAATTGGTCGCCCCTACTTAAGGTCCTCATAATTGATCTCAACTCTTATAATTGGTCGCCACAACTTTAGGTCCTCATAATTTACCTTGTCTTACAGAATTTATCATCCCAAGCATTACCTTAGGTCCTCATAATCGACCTTGATCCACTAAAACGGTCATCCTCGTCCCTTTAGGTCCGTAGAATTGACCTATTTTTAAAACATCATGTGTTGTCTATTCGAAGATTTTCACTTGTTCCAAGTTCACCCGTCTTGGGGACCTGTAGACACCACATTCTAGGACCCCCTAAGTCTCTCCTTAGGTCCATAACATCTCCCCACTTCACTCCATACTCTGAGTACCGATTTAGAGGCTATCTAGCGCTCTCGGGTTCTGTTTAACTCCGCTCAACTCCATCGTCAGAGCAAAAGCTCAAAAAATAATTGAAGCTCTCTAAATCCCCTTTCCAATGGTTTGCCTCATGCACAAATCGGCATAAAGGTTCGGACAAACGAACCATTTTACCATTAAAAACTGATTTAAAGGCCATTGTGCGCTCTTGGGCTCCGATTTAACCCCAATTAACTTCATCGTCAGAGACAACGCTCAATGAATCTTCGAAATGCACTGAACACCCCTTTTCAATGGTATGCCCAGTGTGGGAAATGACATAACGGTTCAGACAAACGATTCATTTTTCTCGAGAAACTGATCTAGAGCCCATTGGGCGCTTTCGAACTCCATTGGACCAAAGTAAAATCTTCAGATCAAACGAGACTTAATGAATCTTCTAAGGGAACTAAATATCCTTTCTAATAATCCGTCCCGTGCATGAATTAGCCTTACGATACGGACGAACGATCTGTTTTACTTCGAAAGGTCATCGGGCACTTTCAGGCCTCATTTGACCAAAGTTAACTCTCTGAACTAAGGGAAGCTCTTTGGAATATCAAGGTACCTCGCACAACCTTTACAACATTCCCCCCTTGTGCGATTCAAACTTATGGTTTGGACGAACGATCCATCATCGTCCGATAATCTTTTGTTCAAAGGACCGACGGGCGCTTTCGAGCCCTGTTTGACCTAAAGTCAACTTCTGAGCCTAAGAGCGTCCCAATGATTCTCAAAGATATCTGAATTACCTTTCTAATGGTATACCTTGTGCGCGATTTGGACTTATGAATTACGTTTAACGACCATTTTTCAAAAAATATGCACGAGATTGCCAATTGGCAGGTCCATTTCCCTGCCCATTGATAGTGTGTCTTGGGTTACCTGTTGATAGGCAGGATAAATACAATATCGATCAACAGTCCCCCTAACCTATATAAGTAAAGCATGATATCACTTCGAAAGGCACATCAAAACCATCAATTTCAGTGATCTCGACAATATTCTTCTACAATCAGCGAAGTTTCCTTGTGTGAAATACTTCCCCAACTTTCATTCCCATCACTTTCAGACCCAATTTAGCAAAAATCTCATTATCCCTTATCCTACATTCATCCCATCTTGCAAGGAAGCTCATCAAGGATCAATGTCAAACTTCAAGTCTCCAAAGAAGGTCCAAGCATCCTTCTCTTTATTTTTTTTTTCATTTTCGCATTACTTATATAAATTCTTAATTTAGCTTTAGATCACACATATTAATCTCGAATCCTTTATTACTTATATTGCATATAATTTATTTTTAATAAAAAAATCCAAAACAAAGAAAAGAGGGTTACACCTATAAATTTTGACGTGATTCTATATCACATGTAAGGAGATAATTTTATAAATGTTCGGGGAAGAATCTAGGAATTTTCTATTTTTCTTAGATCACAATTCGTATGTCTGATACCGCTACATTCGGCACGTCATCACAATCATCCACGACAACCTTTATCCGAATCCATGCATCCATCATCTTTACACGTGCATCATGCTACATGCGACGTGTTGTTCAGTTGTTTTCCAATACTCCACTATGCATTATTAGTAAAATGATTTATTGAAGTTGTTTATATTTGCATAAATATATGGGAAATTTTTCAGAAAATGTTTTTTCGAAGTCTGATTTATTTTTATAAAAAGCAAAAAAAATTCTAAGTGTAGAAGCGGAGTGACTCGGTCGAAGAGCTCTTTCAAACGAGATTGCACTGTCTTTCGATCGAGATCAGCATCTCGCGCGAAGTCGTTCGAACGACACGTGTCCTTCGTTCGAGCAAGATGCCTATCTTGTTTGGGCGTCGCGGCCTTAATTTTCGTATAAATATTAGTGTGCCTTCTAGACATTTTCCTAAGTCTTTTTGCTATCAGGAATTCTGCCAAAATTGCCCAGAATCAAACTTCACCTTATAAGGTTTTCTTAAGCCTTCTTTATTCACATGATCACTCCCATTTATATATGTGAATTGTTAAACCTTCAAGAGGATCATTTACTCTTCTGGAGTAATTTGTGGAGAAATCGCTCTCTTCTTCATTGCTGCCCACTTGGAGTTCCTGCGGGAGATTCCAGCCAACGACATCAGAACCGACACCTGCGGGTATTTCTGTATCACACTTATTTTCATTGTAATCCGTGTAACCGTATCTTATAAAATCGTAGTGAAAATAAAAAGGGTTTTCCCCTTTGGGTGATTTTTCCTCACTTGTGTGTGTTTGAATGTTCTTGCATGATTTCATCATCTTCGATCACATCTAGATGTATGTTTAGGATTTAATTGAAAATTTGAGTTTAATTAAATAATTTCTTTATTTTAACATGCGCGCACTCTTCAAATTGGTAGGAAAGGTCACCTTAGGTGATTTTGTTTTGATCTTGAAAAATGTCCTAGGAAGTCTATATCTAGTGTTCCCTTGGTTCCTAAATCCCCCACATGACGTTTCACATCTATTTGGGTTAGGAAATCACTTTTAGAGGCACTAGATTTTAGACAAGTTGATTCTCATTTGCTTGCACATGATTCTTCTCTTGCCATATCATATAGATGATTGTGTTTGCATATTCGTTATACACTACTTGAGGTTTCATGATATATATTTGCTAGTGTGTTGACATGTACTTTTTGTATAGATTTTTTATTTTTGAAGATTTTTTGAAAAATAAAAAAAAAAGATTTTATTTGATAATTTTTTTGAAAAATCCAAAAAGATTGATGTATTTTGTTTGCACCGTTTATGGACGAACACTTAGGATGACCGAGTCACAACATCGTTCCATTTTTATTCATGTGACTATTTGATAGAGTTTTGAAATAATATGCCAATTCATCAACGTGCTTTATAATGTTTGGAGTCATTAAGATGTATTTAAGTGTTGCTTCCTACATGTTTGACTCACGTTTTCCTTTATTGCACACATGCACGGATTTGTTTGATTATTATGCTTGTCTTATCACATGTTGGTTGGGTGTTTTCACTTCAATCATGTCCTTAAAACGAACCAAGCGCGATAAAACTTAAGAAGAAAATTGTGCATGTAAAAGCCGTTGGTGAGGTATTGTGTTTTGTTTGAAAACGGTGAAGGGCTACGAAAGATTATTTTTTATCCTTTGCGATTAAGCCGCCGTTTAAATTGGACAAAAAAAAATTGAGGAAATTTTATAATCCGGGGTCCAAAGAGGTTTAAAAGAGCCCGAAAAAATTTAAAGGCAATAAAAAGAAATTCATGCCAATTATGGGCCATTTAGTTTTTTGCACCAATTCTCCAATGTTTGAGAATTTAGATTACCTCTAAAAGAAAATATATATGAGGGTGTTTGGATGGAGAATTTAAACGAGTTTGCACGTCCTTAAAATTCTTGAAAAAGCGCTATAGAGTTTTGGACGTTATTTGTATGGAAATCATTTTGACTTTGATTTGTTGATTTGCATAAGACGATGTCATTTAAATTCAACAAATTTTACACCTAATGATACTTTTGATGCTCATTCGTTAGGAGTACACGTATGCCTCGTGCACATATGATTGATTAAGTTTATTTACCTATCGAATGTGTTCACACCCATACATTCCGTTTCCATAACTTGGTCGCTTGAGTTTAAATCCATGGTGTGATTTTTAGTATCTTATTTTTGTATAAAAAAATTAAAAAATCAAAAATAGTTTGTGAAATTTTTGGGACATACCTTTGCATGCACGCAGTTTGATCCACATTTGCTATGCATTTTATCGTGACACTCCACGTTTTGATTCATTTTCTTATCTGTTTATTTGGGGACATCATAAAAAGGGAGAGAAAGAATTATCATGTTATGGGGGAGATTTGATTTATTAATGCTTTATTCTTATATCATTTCAAACTCGATGCATCACGAAGGTTTTTGCTTTATCTCATGTGTGTAGGTACAAAGATTAAAGATCATGATGTTGCACACCCTGATGAGAAAAGCTTTGAGAGTTTTGATGTTGAATAAAAATTTGAGAACTTGCAAATTTTACCTTTTCAATTTTGGGATTCATGGGAGGGTAGATTTGTATAAATATTTTGGTGTTTGATAATTTATATGTTTTTATGTATGTACCGGCATAGGCATAGGTGGAGATTTGTAAGGACATATTTTTAATAAGTTCGACACAATTAATTATGTCATATACCGCTACAAGTCGTCGAAGAATTGAGAAGAGTATCTACAAAAGACGGATCCGAATTACAAGTTGTCTTCAACATTCAAGCCCAACAATATGAACTTTGGTAAGATAATGTTTTAAAGTTTCATTTACATTTCATATTAAGAGTGTTGGGATATTTTCAAAGGAGTTTTAAAAGGCTTTTATATTAAAATGTTTTTATAAATATTTTTTTATAAAAAGGTTTCATTACTGTTTTTGATTTTTGAAAAGGTTTAAAAAATTTCTAAGACAGTAAGGCAGTAATCGTTTATGGGTTTCGACGCCAAGATCGTTCAAACGAGATCATCATCTCGTTCGAGCGACAAGGGATGTCGCGCGATGTTGTTTTGAACGACACGCATCCCTCGTTCAAGCGAGATGGGCTTCTCGTTCGAGCGACCTGTCTTTTTGACTGACACGCTGACCTCATACTTATCTTTTGACCTACTTAACTTTGTTATAAAAATGGGTCTGGCAGCTTTATTTAGACGTGGAGAACAATTTTCAACTTTAAAGAGTTTTAACTTTTGAAACTTTTGTTTACCTGCCCATAATTAATTGGATACCTTTGGCAGAAAGTTTTTGTCTAACAATTTTAAGGGTTCAAATATTTTGTTTTTAATTCACAAAATCCCAATTACTTTTATGTGAATTGTTTTGTGGAACTCAATAATATATTTTGCTTTGGTTTATTCTTTGTGGGAAAAATTCTACAACCGACAGCTGCGTGCTATTGTGGAGGGAGTCCTTATAAAGTTCACTTTTGTGGATAAGCCGTTTTCTTCTTCATTGCTGACCACCTGGAGTTCTTGCGGGAGATTCCAGCCGACGTTATTTCTAGTCGTTGCTTTAGAGTTTTGACGAAGACACCGTGCGCTACACTTGTGGGCGAAATCAAGATTGTATGTAAGTCAATGGTCTTATAAATTCTTCAAAGTTCTAGAAATAAAAGGTTTTACCCCAAAGGTTTTTTTTCCTTAACTTTGTGTCACATGCTTTATCTATTTATGGTTTGACACGCGCACACACATAGATGCATGTTTAGGGGCTAAATTATTTTGGTTCAAATTGACTCTAATTATATAAGTGTGCCAAAGTAGAAATTTGCGAATTAATTTTAAATCGGTATCACACACCGCATTTATTACGTTTTTTCATCACATTTTCTCAAAATTAAAAGCATCTTTTCTGCATACAAACATAATAAACTCCCGTTTAAATCTATATGATGAACCCCACCCTTATGCCACATGCAAACTACATGGACTTTGAAGCCTTTATAGGCTACATGGGTGTCTTAGGCTAAAACTCGAGACTCGAGTCCTATTTTTCATATTTTTATATTTTCATCTTTTTCCTATTTTATCTATATATTATTCATATATATCATACTTGTGATTCATACTTGCATCTTATCTAACACATATTATCGTTTCATCATAATGATCAATATCTCGATAAACGCACACATCGTATTCTTTAATTATTATTTTGGGAACATTCTTATGGATGGCCTCACTCCATCATTTTCATGATGTGACTCGAGCGATTACGATCTCCACTTATATATACACGCGCACATACTTTAGGGAGAAATTAAGGAAAATAAGAACATAAGCCCATGAGAGACCGAAAGGGTGGGATGGGTGCCTAATACCTTCCCATTCCGTAACTTAAGCCCTAAACCTTTGAACTATTGGTTACGGAAGCATCAGTTTGTCTTTGATGCCACTCTTTCGAGGACACGATATGTTATTTTGACTATTTTGTGCAAAATAGGTTGGCGACTCTCTCTCTTTACATCATCCCAAAACTGATGACGGTCGAAGCACCCCCGATGTAGCGAAGGGCGCATGATCTTTATCTCTCCCTCTTTCCCCCCGAAAGCGCCCAGGGAGGGGGAAGATCTCAGAATGGTAACACCATGGACAATCAATTGCAATGTGGTAATTTTGACTACACATTTGATATACATACTGCTGCTGTGTTGCTTCTTCATCTATGCTGCCACCCATTTCTATTTCGTATGAATTTTATTTGGATGTTAACTGTGAAAAATTGGCACTGTTGTAACAATATATAAATGATTAATGATTGTGTAATAAATGAAAGAGACGTTGAATGGGGTTGAAAAGCGTGCACGTTTGAATATAAAGAGTATTGTCGGTAATTGGGTGCATATGGTACAGCTAGCAGAGCCGTTAAAATAACACCTATGCAATAATAATGGATACTCGCATACGCCAAACACTAAATATTGTAAATAAATGTACTCAGACAGTAAATTGCCCTTTATTTATTTGGGCATTTTACAATTAAGTCATTTGGTAATAATTTTTAAACATTTAAAAATAATTTATTATTAGGTCCACTTGTTATGTCACTATCGCGGACGTCTACAAGAAGAAAATTAGTGGATGTAAGTGTTTAAAATTTGTTACAATTATTTTCATGGAAAATATTTTCGAGTTTTTAATTTCATAGAAATTAACTCTTAATGCTTATTTTTCATCTTATTTATCAAATACACCTTTAAAATTTATTTATGAAGACTTAAGAGTATTTTTGCCTATTTATTTATGTAACCAAAATTATATTATACATTATCATGTAGTGTGATAGCCAAGTCGGCAAGCAAAATGAGTCACGACCTTGCCCCTTCTGCAATATACACAAAATATGCTGTTGTTATCTTGAATCCGGAAACCTAGTGTATATCGTGATTAATGCTCTTTTACTCTATATCTATATCTATATCTATTTATCTTCTCTCTCTCCCAACCTTGAGGAATAGGAATAGAATTATTATACATATATAAACTTACCCTAACCCGAATTTCCCTATCGGATGATACAAAAATCTGCGCTGCGTTATAGTATTTGATTGACTGAACCCAAACCCAAACCCAAACCCAAACCCAAACCCAAAGCGATCCTTCTGGAATTGAGCACCATGACTCGAAGGTGCTCGCATTGCAGTAACAATGGTCACAACTCACGGACGTGTCCCAACCGTGGGGTTAAGCTTTTTGGGGTCCGATTAACTGATGGATCTATCCGAAAGAGCGCTAGTATGGGTAACTTGACCCACTACACCGGATCTACCACCGCCACCCCTCCGCTAAACGGGCATGACTCACCCGATCACTCTGCTGCTGCTGATGGATACGGGTCGGAGGACTTTGTTCCGGGATCATCCACCCGTGAAAGAAAAAAAGGTATTAATTAAGTATTGTTTTTTGTATGTGTGATTCAAGTTATGGCTCTAACCATTCATTGGTGGTATGACTTAAAGTAGCTGTGTTGTGATATATATATGTAATCAAAAACTAGTTTTAAACATGTGATGAAGTGATTTTACTTACTCTAGTGCTCTCAAGTCTTAGAGCATTCCCAGCGCGACTGTTTAATTGCTAAATTTGGCAGAGAAAAATAAACAGTTAAATTTAACAGTTGGTATGTCATACCTCCATCAGGTATACAAACCCTTTAATTTTTACCAACACTCGGTTCGATGCATAAGTGGTAGGCTATTGCATGATTTTGGAAGAGAAATGAGGTTCAATGTTTGGCACCGAACACTCTGTTCCTTCTGATAAACTTAAACGCTATTTTCCAATGTAAACTTCAATGTTTCTATTTTTTTTTTTGGTTGGAATTAAAGTATGCAGAATATTCAAAAAAACCCAAAATTCAGAAATAGGTAAAATTGGAAAAAGTTATCGATCGAGGTTTGTGTTTGACACAAAGTCCTAAAGGTGAAATTACCCGCTCATATAGATGCTGTCAGCCTCTTGAATAAACAGTTCTCAAGATTCAACGATCAGATTCCATCAACAATGAAGAATCTTGAACTCTCATGATACTCCAGCATCAAAAAACCAATATAAAAACGTAGTAGAAAAGAGAGAATTTTTCTGTAATGGGAGATGGAGAAAGAGACGTTTTTCAGATGGATTTTGCAAAATAGAAGACTCAAATTTATAGGAATAATAACAAAAACATTTTAACCCACTAATCCACTTTTATCTCCACTACCGGATAGAAAACATTAAGAGATTATATCTCATCTTCCCATCGATATAATGGTTCACATCATAAGAAGGGGTTTTAAAGTAAAACTTAAGTTAGTACCCCCACAAATCACTTGTATAACTTTGTTATCCCATTGAACCCAGATCTTGGGATCTTCAGTCATATGGGTTGGGTTTCCATTATAGGTGATTTAAATATTAATAGGCGCCCATTCCCATTCCCATTCCCATTCCCATTCCCCTCGATGTTTGATAAACTAGCTCTCTAGCTAGCCCTTTAGTCAATGGATTTGCTAGGGTTTCCTTTGACTTGACATAGTCGATGTGCTCTTGCGATCGCTGTTTGACTGTCATAGTGAATGGACAAGGCTGGAACTGGTTTAGGTAAAAAATGAATATCTAATAGGAAATTCCTTAACCATTCAGTCTCTTCGCTTGCTTTATCCAATGCTATTTGAATTTTGATTTCATAGTAGATCTCGCTATGCAAGTTTGTTTGGTAGACAACGCCTCCTGTCAAGGCAAAAACATATCCACTCGTAGATTTACATTCGTCATTATCCAAAATCCAATTAACATCACAAAAACCTTCAATCACAACAGGATATCTATCATAATGAATACCATAATTTATTGTGAATTTTAGATATCTCAAAATTCTAATCAAAGCATCCTAATGTTCATTATTATGAGTACAATATATGAAATATCAGGTCTAGTGCAATTCATAAGATACATTAGTCTACCAATAACCCTAGAATATTCTAATGATGATACACCAAGACCTGAATGTTTCCTTAAGTGACAACTAGGGTCATAAGGTGTCTTAGCAGGATTACTATTTAATTGTTCAAATTTTCTAATAACTTTCTCTACGTAATGAGATTGGGTTAAAACAATTCCTTCGGAATTTTTAACGATTTTAATTCCAAGTACAACATTAACGACACTTAAATCTTTCATATCAAATTGCTTATTAAGGAAACTTTTTGTTTTATTAACGGCATCCATATCCTTACCAAAAATAAGCATATCATCCACATATAAGCAGATAATCACACCGAAATTATCTTTAAATTTGCTATGAATATATTTATCTGCATCATTAATGTTAAAACCATTAGAGATCATTACTTGATTAAATTTTTCATGCCGTTGTTTAGGAGCTTGTTTTAGTCCGTGTAATGATTTTTTAATTCTACATACCCCCCTCGGATTGATCCATATAAATTTTTTCTTCAAGATCTCCATTCAAAAAGGCCGTTTTAACATCCATTTGATGAATTATCAGATTATACAATAAAGTAATAGCAATTAAATGTCTAATAGATGTAATTCTAGTAACAGGAGAGTAAGTGTTAAAGAAATTCCCTCATTTTTCCTATAGCGTTTAAGTTTTAACTACCAATCTTGCCTTAAATTTACCAATGGAATCATCAGCTTTTATTTATTTTTTAAATATCCATTTGCATCAATAGTTTTACATCCTTTAGGCAAGTCAACTAACTCACATGTTTTGTTAGAAATAATATGATCATATTCACTATTTATAGCTTCTTTCCAAAAAATAGAATTGGGTGAGGACATGGCTTCACTAAAAGTGATAGGGTCATTTTCCACTAAGTATGTTAAGAATTCAGGACCAAAAGAAGTAGCTGTCCTAGGTCTTTTACTCTTTCTTATTTTAGTTTCTTCTGAATCCGAAGATTATCTTCTAACTATAGGTCCCACTGGAACATAACTACTGGTTCCTTACTTCTCATTATAAAAGAAAATTTGTCCTCATAAAATTCAACATTTCTTGACTAAAAAATAGTGTTTTTATCAATATACTGATTTTTAGAATCAATTACAAAAAACCTATATGCATTATTGTTTTTAGCATAACCTATAAAAACGCAATCAACTGTCTTTGGGCCAAGTTTAGTTCTTATAGGGACTGAAATTGAAACCTTAGCAAGACACCCCCACACTTACGGTGTTTATAAGATGGTTTTTTGTTTTTTCACATTTAATAGGGAGTTTTATCATTTTTCTTAAAAGGTATTTTATTAAGAATATAACCGGCAGTAAGAAGTGCCTCATTTCACATATTATTAGGTACTCTCGAAGTGCTTAACATAGAATTTACCATATTCTTAAGGGTTCTGTTTTTTCTTTCAGCCACACTATTAGATTGGGGTTACTAAGGAGGAGTAACTTGATTAATTATTCCATTTTCTTTACAGTATTTATCAAGATTACCACTGTATTCCCTCCCCCCATAATCGGATTTTAAGGTTTTAATGGATTTTTCCAATTGATTTTCAACTTCTAATTTATATCTTCTTTCGACACTCGAAAAATGCTTTTTAGCATATTTTGATTCAACACACATTTTACATTTAGAGTTGGTAGAAATATAAGATTTTAGTATGTTTCCCCAAAACATTAATTTTTGAATAAATGTCTTATTTACATAACCAAGTCTAAAATGCCACATATCACAAGAGTCAATCAAATAAGCAGAAGTAGATGTTTTATAATTATCAACTTATATTGAGTTTGAAAAGACCCTCATGAATATAACCTTTATCCACAAAATCACCTCCCTTAGTCACAACTACTTTATCAATCTCCAAAATAATTTTAAAGCCGTTCTTAACTAAGACAAAACCAGACACCAGATTCTTTCTAACCTTAGGGACATACAAAACATCTTTCAAGGTTAGAACATTTCTTGAAGTGAACTTCAAAACTACGGTACCCTTCCCCTCAACCTTAGACAAAGAGGAGTTTCTCATGTACAGACGTTCACCCTCACCCACAGTAGTGAAGTTAGTGAAGTCACCTCTCGTGTCGCAAATATATTTGGTTGCCCTAGAATCAAGCCATCAGTCTGTCATGTTACTTGATGTTTGCGTCGGTTACCACAGCTGAAAAGTTACCCTCCTCGATTACATTTGTTTGAAGCTTCATATTTAGACTCTTCCTAGCGTAATGACCTAATTTCTCACACACAAAGCATTGACCTACCGGTTTAGATTTAAACTGAGGTTTAAAATTTTTATTCTGATCATTAGGTTTGAATTTATGGTAGGACCTCGAATCCTGGTTTGGTTTATGGTACCCATGTTTCTTGTTTGAATGGTTAGGCTTAAAATGGGTCATCTTTTGATTATCGTGTGATTTTTCCTCGACAAAATTAGTCTTAGAACTAAATTCATAATTTTTCTCCTCAAGTCCTGTTGCCTTCCTCAATTCTCAAACGAACTATCAAATCTTCCAGTGTCATCTCATTTTTCTTATGTTTAAGACTGTTTTTGTAATCTTTCCAAGAATGTGGCAGTTTTTCAATTATAGAAGACACTCAAAAACTCCTCACATTTAGTATAGCCCTCGACCAAAATTTCATGAATAGTAATTTGTAGTTCTACAAGTTGCGACACAACAAATTTGTTATGTTCCAGAAATTTCCCAACCACGAATTTTCAGACCCAACATCTTCAGTTGCATATTTTTATACAATGAGTTCTATAGTTCTTTAACAGTAGCACATGACCAATAAACTTCATACAATTCAAGGTACAAACTATTCAGAATACAACTCCTGCACATATAATCTTTTTGTTTCCAAACAACAAGTTCTTCCGGTTTAGAATGTTTATCAGATTCAATCAAGTCAACTACTTTAAGAGTTCTTAAGTAAAAATGCAATTTCATTTAACATCTCTTAAAATTCTTTCCATCCAACGGTTCAGGTTTTTCAAAGTATTTTGCATTAGGATTTTCCATAGCAGGTTGTAGAACAACAAAAATTTCACCTTTAGGATGTTAGAATTAAAGTATGCTGAATATATGAAAAAATCCAAAATTCGGAAATAGATAAAACTGGAAGAACTTATCGATTGAGATTTGTGTTTGACACAAAGTCCAAATGGTGAAATTGCTCGCTGATATCGGTGCCGTCAGCCTCTTGAACAAACACCTCCCAGGATTCAACGGTCAGATTTCATCACCAGCAACAATGAAGAATCTTGAACTCTCTAAAAAAATAAATATAAAAACGTAGTAGAAAAGAGAGTCTGTAATGGGAGATAGAGAGAGAGACGCTTTTTAGATGTTTTTTGGAAAATGGAGGACTCAGATTTATATAGGAAGAATATCAAAAACGTTTTAACCCACTAATCCACTTTTCTCTCCACTAACGGGTAGTGGAGTCAGACTAAAAGACTAAGTCAAAATATTAAAACATGTTTAAAATGAGTTAAAAGTGAAATAATAAATGGGTAAAAAATTTGCTCACTCAAGAGAAGTCCAACTATTAATATTTAGTGTGACTCCTAGGGATTGAACGTGACTCCTAGGGATTGAACCAATAGCACAAGCACTAAACTCTACAAACTTACCACTTGGCCACTTACCCTAAATCATTTATTTCATTCAAAATAAATATATATACTATATACTTTAACACTTTTTTCACCCTATTAGTTTAAACGCTGTCGTTTTAGTTTTTTTTTCTCCAATTTAACATATACGCGCTAGAAAGTTTTTACTTTTATAAAGTAATTTTGCCCTACCAACGATTAAATTTGGCATACACATTGGGAATGCTCTTAGTTGTGTAATATATTTTGGTGAACAAAACAATATTAGCAAGCCACTAGAATTGTAAAATAATCCCTCCGTCCCAAATTAAGAGCCCACTATTCCTTTTTGGGCCGTCGTCCACTTTTCTTGTTTTGAACATAATCAATGAATCAAATTTCACGATAGTGAACAAGTGCTGATCTTGGTCATTCGTTGAGTGTATCCTTAATCTATAAAAAAAAGGGGGACTCTTGATCTTAATTTGGGATGGAGGGAGTATTTTGTTTTTCTGTTGGCAGATAAAGAGTAATTGTTAGGACATTTACCTCTACATAACTTATCAGTTGCCCCCCTAAAAAACAACTAAGTTGTCCCCCAACCCAAATACCCACTTCTTGGATTTGCCATTGTGTTGGCGAAGTTCCAAATTCTTGGAAATTTAACCTCATTAGGGCTTGTTTGGTTTGAGGTTTGGAAAGGGAATGGGAATCCTTGATTGCAAGAATTTCTTGGAATCTTTAATTCCTTTTCATTGCTTGGTTCAAACAAAAAATCTCTTTTCCCTACATCTAAAATTCATTTTTCATATTTGGTAATACCCTTATACTTGATTTGAGCGTGTGTGCTCAAGTGTGTGGTGAGTGTGTGTATGGTTGTGTGTAAAAGTGCGTGTATGTGAGTGTGAGAGAGAGAGTATGTGTGTGAGAGAGAGAGAGTATGTGTGTGAGAGAGGGGATGTGAGTTTATGTGAGAGTGTATTTTTGTCTCACCACAAAAGTAAGCTAGAATTTTTCGGGAATATATCATTTCCCCCATTTTAGAGGGGAAAGGAGAATTCCATTTTTGTGGGAATTCTAAATTCCAAGACTTCTAAGTTTCCCCCAAATTTCCAACCAAACATTGCAATTCTAGATGAGGGGAATTCTAAATTCCCTTTTTCAAACCTCGAAGCAAACAAGCCCTTAGGGTTTTGAAGATGGTTAACATGTTGAGTGATGATTGAAAGAATAGAGGATTTACGTCTTTGCGTGGTTATTTTGTTATTCTTGCTATACATTATTTTTCAAACGTTTTTTGTAAAGTTGTAACTTGAGTCAAAAGTACCTTGGTCGATTAAAGCTCATTTATAGGGTTGATTAAGCCAAGCTTGAGCTATAATCTTAGCTCCTTTCTCTATTGAGCAGTCTTGTGCAGAGTTTGGCTTGACTTAGTAGCTATATAACCGTAGAATTTGTGGTTTGATATGTCAAGTAGAATTCATAATCCTACTCATTATTGAGATTGTTAATCAACTTAGGGATGATAATTTTTGACATGTCGTGTTAACACGACTCGAGTCCAACATGAAGTTAGTGGTTAGGGTTTTTCATCTGTACGAATGTTCCTAAAAATGACAGGCCAATAGGAACAATAAAAGGTTGAGTTAGTGTCAAAATGCATACCCGAAATTGACATCACTAAACCCGTTTAACTAATGTAACGGTGATAAAAAAATTCCTGCCTAGAGCTAGGGCTAGTCTTGCCTAGACCCAAACATATATATATATATATATATATATACTGTTCATGTGCTGACCAGTCCGCATTTTAAGAATGCGAACCGGATATGTGTCACTTGGCGGTGAGTCCAGAAAAGAGAGTGTGTGCCTATAATTTAGCCGATAATTTATAGGCTCACCGCCAGGTGACACGTGTCCGGTTCGCACTCTTAAAATACGGATGGATCCGCTTATATATATATATATATATGAGCGGACCTAAAAAAAAGTTAACCAAACTTGGTGGAATTGATCTCCATAATGGAGAGATTATCTATAAATAAGTTAATCAAAAAATCCAATCAAGAAGTGGGTGAAATGAAAATTTGAAAAATAAATGCATTTTTTGCGTTTGAGTTTTTTGATAATCATCTTACCCACTTCCCTGTCGCATTTTTTATGAATTTTTTTTGTAGATGATCTACTCATTATGCTGATCATTTCCACCAAGTTTGGTTAAAAAATATATATTTTTTTTACTTTTTAAAAAAATTGGTCCATTTTAAGTTCCCCCTTAAATGAAGTCTTATATATCTATATATATAGGGAGAGGATAACAAGTGGACCTAAAAATCGAACTTTTTAATGGACTTTAACAAAAAAACACCTTACAACCCATTAATTTTAATTCCTATAGCGTAATTGGTCCCCGTCATCGGCAACAGACACGCGTGTGATCCGAGACCCCCTTACCCCCTACCCCCACCATGGCAGACGGCGGGGTGTGTGTAAAAAAATATTCGATCGACACTTGTGTTCGTTGCCGCTGGCGCGGACCAACACCATAGGAATTAAAATTAATAGGTTGTTAGGTGTTTTTTGTTAAGGTCCATCAAAAAGTTCGGTTTGTAGGTCCACTTGTGATTGTCTCCCTATATATATCTACACACACATTTGAATATGTATATATATGTCAAATGTATATATATATATATATATATATATATATATATATATATATATACTAGTGGAATGCCCGTGCCTGAAGGCACGGAGAAAATTTCGAAAACACGTAATCGCAAAACGACAAAAATTTCCAAAGCACGTAACTGCAAAACGGTAAAAAAATCGTTCTCCAGCAAAACAAAGTGTAATTTAAAAAAATTGGCCACAGTATCCTTTATTTATAGGATTATCCACCCTGCTTAACAAATGATAAATAGTCCATCAACATTATTTCAAATAGTCTAAATTCATCAAACAAATTCACATATAACAAGAAATTTACAATATTCACCAACTGAATTCACATTGTGCCTCAAATAAACAATGTGTCAATCAATTACAAAAACAATGGACGTAGCCTCCTTTGTTTATTGGACTATCCACCCTTTAAGGATAACAACCAATCCAACCAATTCAACAATAAAAAAATTTCAGCATAGTTTCCTCTTGAAATCAAATCAAAGAACATATGAGTAAAAGAGGTAGTATACTAAAGAAAATGGTGTTTTTATTTGAACCTTCCCCGTACTTCAAATAAGATTCAACAACATGACATGATTTATCTCTACAAAGTAAATTTATCAATCGTCAGTGGCATATAACAAATTGAAAAAATACATCAATGACACCAGAGTTTGGGTGCATTTCGCAACATTCGCATCATCCCTAAAAGCAAGCAACCTGCATTTTAGCCAAATATAATAGCATGTTAATGACAACCTTGGCCATCCCAAAAGCAACTGCAGATGCGATGGCCCCGTTAAGTGTAGTTTCGTAGCGCTCCTAAACGACTTATTTCCTGTGAAGTAATCCTTGGCATAGCTGAAGATTAACAATGCCAATATAGTTAAGATAACGGATGCAATCACTGCCTTCCTTGCTACTGGGATGAACATGTAAGGGATGAGAAGAGAGTGATTATAAACATACCTTGTCCCATAAATGAGCTTTATATATTCTGGTCCATTGATGCCTAGTCATTTACTAACCACCCACTACTTTGTGAACTCCTATTAAGAGGTCAGTGGTCAAAACAATCAATTTTCAATTATTGTTTCTCAAAAACGAGCTCTTGGAACCATTTTAACAAACATCACGTGCCAAAAAAAAAAATCTGCAAGGGCTTTATCCCATTAACTCTAAGAAACTAAAAAAACACATGCCTTAATCTTGATACATGAGCTTTAATACCCTTAATCTTGCCCTGTTAAGAATTTTTTTTATAAAAAACCTTGTTGAGGCAGAGGCAGAGTAATACAATCAAAATTCTAGACGTGATTTTTGTTAAGGTTTAGGTGGAGTAATGGGTGATCTTTGTGGGTGTCTGCGTGTCTGTGTGTGACAAAGAGGGAGAGATACCTAATTCATGTGTATGTGTGTGATAAAGAGGGAGAGATACCTAATTTGCTTCAATAGTTACATTAAAACACCTGATGTGACCAATAATCTAATTTTTTCCGTGTAGTATATGTAACAGGAGCAAACTACACCTAGAAGATGATGTTTGAAAACTCCACCTGATGTGCCACCCAATAATCAAATGATTAATCCCTTCAAAAACCTTCTAATCATCTCATATCAGAATAGGTGGAAGGACTTGCCCTTCTAATCATCTCATATCATAACAGGGGCATATCACTGACTCTCACCTAGTGGTCAGTCATATCATAGTGGTTTATTATAGGGACGATGGATGAAAACTCCAAAGTGTCCCCAATTATATAATATAAAAAATATCTGATATAAGACAGCAACTCATGTAAACAAACATCTGATTTAACAAATATCATACCAAATATCTGATATAAAATATCTGATATTTGTTATATCAAATATCTGATATAACAAACATTTGATCATGTAAACAAACATCATACCAAATATCTGATATAAAAAAATTTCCAAATAAAAAAACATGGGGATTTTCTGATCTGAAAACACATACCAATATGAAAACGCATCTTCTAAAAACGCATTTTCTGATCTGAAAACGCATCACTGAGACAGAATGATGATAGGGACGATACTGCTGCTACGTGCGAGTTCTCCCTGCTGCTACGCATCACGGAAATAGCATACCAACTCATGATACTGTTGCTATGCATCACTGTGACAGAATGATGAAAACGCATTTTCTCATCCAAGTTTTTTGTTTAAACTTCGAAGCCTTACGTATATTTGAATAGGCAAACCGAAAACATATTTGAATCCGTCTCTTCACGATATATTTTCGTCGGTTGCCGTTGATGATTAAGAATATTTGTAGAGCCAAACTTAAAAGCACCATCACTCTCAGCTCTCATTCGTTCCATACTCTATGGTTCCAGAAATACCACAACAAACCTCCCCTTCTCTACAAAGATCCAACCACTCACAACTGCCAAAAAAACAAAACAAAGAATAAGAAAGTTCAATACAAATATTACTAAAAAGCAGTTCAGTAAGTATTAGCTTTTTCCAAAAGAAGTTAGATGTTTTAATGTTTACTTACCCCCGAGTGACATCTTCCTAGTTCAGTTTTTGAGATATTTGAATTGCAAGATTTAATGACCGAAAATGATTATCTGAATTTCAAGATTCTCCAAATACTTCCTCGTAAGCCTCTCCGTAGTTGTTGGCATTGTGGCACTAAACATATACATCGTCCTATAAATTCTCTTCTCGTCAAGTTCTTCATCCTCATTCTTTAGCATCATGTGGTCTCCAATGATCGTGTGAAAAAGGTTGGAATCATCGTTTTACCGCTAAAACATTGTATTTGTCATTCAAATATAAAAATTATCATAATGGCCAGTGAAAAACTCACTTGGCTACATCCTCAACCTCAACACTTCTTTATGTTCTGTCCATGCTTTATGAGAGTATATGTGCTTCATTTTGAAGTCCTCGGCTTCCTTTTCATTATCTTTCCTGGACACCTCTTCGTGACTCCCATTCCATTTTTGATTATAGGACGTGAAGAAGCCAATCTACATTGAATCGTTAATACATAGAATTTGTCAAATTAGGACGTGAACTAAGGTAAATATGATAAAGTTCCACCGTGTAGGCGCATAAGTTAAGCAACGATAGGTAATTTAGAAAATTACCATGCCACACCTTTCAAACTATGTACACAACCAATTTAGAAACTGTGATTTAACCTAAAAATTACTAAAAGCTCCATTGATTTTCAAAGAACTAATCTCTGAAGTATTTGACACCATCCATTGTTAATTAACCCATTACAAAAGATTGAAATATAACAAAACCACTAATAAACAATATAAGAAAAACAAAATAGCTCCTTACACTAAGTTGTGTAAGAGCAAAATTTACATTGAAAATCTACCATACACCTTGAGTACTGGAGCTGCAAGGTGCTCTACAAAAAACAAATCAAGTTTAACAAAACATATATTTTCCTATATCTATCTTCCATTTCTTTCTTAACCCCAAACCTCCAAGTTTTTATACATACACTTGCACCATGCTAGAGTGTGCAAAGTTCAGTTTTTTTTATTAAAAAAAAGTTACTATATTACAACAAAAACAAAATGCAATATCATAACCCCACCAATCTTTTTCTTCTCAAAACAGAGGCTAAACTAAAAAATACCTAACTGAGGCCCTTATTATTGGAAGGTTTTAGTATTCGTGAATTTTTTTCACTTTGTGATTTTCGTTTGTTTCTTCATGTATGGATCCCACATATAAATGTCAAGACTTTAGCAAGAAAATCAAAACATAAAAGAGAAAATATTCAGGAATACCAAAACCTTCAAATAAGGGCCTCAATTCTCCAAAATCTCCAATAGTAAACTGAGACATGGAAGCAAGGAAAATAATTAGGCATTTAATTTACCAAGAGTTGACTAAAGAACAGACGAACAAAAAAAACTGTGAGTGAACTAAACAAAAAAAATAACACAACCATTATCACAACTAAAGAACAAATGAACAAAACAGAATATTGGTGGAGATCAAGTATCAGTAAGAATGATCCCCCAAAAAATAACAAAAGCTACCAAAGCCAATAAAATACAAAGCCAATGCGGTCCACAAAGTTCAATAAACTCAACATCAATATTTTTGTACGAATAAACAGTTGCGGAAAAAGACTTACAGTGTATTGAATATTACAGTTTGATATCCAGAAAAATGAATAAACCTTGTTATCAAGAAAACCCATTTGAAGAATGCCCCAAAGTTATCAAACTTTTGTATTATGAAACTTCTAAATAAAAACTATGATAGCACACAACAAACAAATTACCAAAAACAAAAAAGGTTGAATGTGGCATTTATGCAAGGCTCCTCATGTTAATATCGGACAGTTCCCTATTGTGTAAATACTGATCTCACCTTCCCTTTAGTGCCTTGTTGGCTCAATCCTAGCCCCTTATTATCTTGTCAACTTATTGAATAGTAAGAGACTTCTACTCCTCATTACATAGATATATAATATTTGGCTAGTATTTTTTGTATGTATTGTTATTTAACTACTTAGACTTTGTGTTGAACCGTTAAGTTTATGATAATAAATGATTTATTTAATTGAATTTTTGATGAAACTTTTTGTATATGAAGATCATCTAAAAAATAAAAAAAAATCATTAAAAAATTCAATGTTTTACTATTTTAGAAAAATGGTCCGCAAGGGGGTCCATATATTCTAGCTCTCATCTCATTTTTCCTGACCCATTACGGAACCTTTTCAAAGAGAAAAACTCAATTTATGAACTCGATTTTCTAAGGGGAGTAACTGATACGAGTAGATTGGGTTTGATCGAGTCAAAACAAGTTGATTGCATCAATAGCGGAGATGTGCCTTTCTTACTGAATTGCCTCCTCAAGGACCATCAGACGAAGGGGGGGACAACGAAAGCAGGCAGTGCAATTGACTACCAATGTTGAGTTCTTGCTGGAAAGTTTCTTGTTCAAATTCTGGCGAAAGGACAAGGAACTTCTACAACAACGTTAGACGTGACACGACTTTAGAGCTCGACTCTAGCACACAGTAGAATCATTTTTTTTTTTGATAACTTTGAACTTTCACACGAACGAGTCTTTTGGACTCCCCATGCGAGCTAAACAGGGGGAACGCTTTGCCCTTAGTCCCTAATTCGTCAACCTAGGTTGACGAACCCTCATCGAAACCGCGAATTTATTAATCCTCTGCGATTTTGGGCCAAATTCGCGAATTCCAATAGTCAAATCCGCGAACTGAAATAGTTAAATTCGCATTTTCAACACTAAAGGTAAAAAAGACGTTAAACCTTTAAATGTGCCTTGGGGCCAAATAACCAAACAAAAGGCCTGGCATAGAGACTTAAGGGAGATTCATCCCTTTTATAGAGCAGAGCAACTAGAGTTTTTTTTCTTAAACCGATGTGGGACTTACACGACATTCAACAATAGCTTTTTATCTTGTTAGGTTGTTTTTTTAGGATAATAAAAACTTACTACAACTTATGCCCCGTAATTTATCGCAATAATTTTTTCTTGTACCTTATAACTTTAAAAAATCCAATTGTGCCCCATCTTTTTATACTTTAAACAAATTTGAATTTATATGTGTGTATTATAAGGTATATTCTAACATGGTTATTTACATACATTTTTTTAGAAAATTATTTACATATATGCATCTATAAATGGTAAATAACAAATTATAAAAATGATTTACACCAACATGAAAAATAAATTACTAACTAAACAAATGAAATAAGAGAATATTTCTCTCTTTATATATATATATTTAAAAGTCATAATTATATATTAAAATATATATATTTATATTTTAAATATATAAACGCATTGGTGGCATTCTCAAACCTCCAGTTTTTAAAAAATCGACGCATTGATGCACTCGCATTCGCATCCGCATTAGGGCACTAACGTTGTGCCAGACCCACATGTCCAGCGTAATATCTGGTATCCGTTGGGTAGTTTCGAACTCTAGACCTTTAGCCTAACGACTCCACCCCTTACCGCTGGAGCAACCATGGTAGAATCATGGAAATCTCTTGTAATCCTTTGAATGATTTCACTTCCATATCTAGCATTTCACCGACTCGAGTAACGGCCTGTTTTATTTATTTATTGCTAGTAATTAAAATTAATAATGTGTATGGCTATCTATGTGTGGGTTGATTTGTCAAGAGAAGAGAATAGTGGTATGGTATGTATTGGTTTGCAAATTATGCATTACACGCATGGTTAATAAACAAGTTGAGACACTTGACATGATTAGTTACACAAGTTCGCTTAGGAACTTCACACAAATTGCCACCTGTGCAACCGCAATATTCACTAACTATGTTGTGAAGAAAAGGTTTGATATTATATCTTGAAATTCGCACCAGCAGGTTAGTTAAAATTTAAAGTAGTTAACCTCTAATGTCACATCTTCTAACGCATTTATTGTATCCTTCAAATAAATCTGGCAAAAAAAGGCAAATGCACGGGCACGGATTTTGACTAAAACAATTTAAAATTTTGTTTTGTTAATTAAAAAATTTTGCACAACAGTTTTAACCTAAAGTTCACAACTTTTGAAGCTTGTGACCTAAATCGAATTCTCTTGATAACTCTGATCGGAGAGGTATGAAGATGGGTTTCATGCAGTACTCACAAAATTCAGGGGTTGAAAGAGTGGTGGAATTTTGTCCTTGTGTTTGATTTGGTAATCTCTGTGTATGAACTTTATTTATTGTTTTTTGGCATTCTTTGTAAAGATGTAACCTAAAGTCAAAATAGCTCAGTTAGACAAAGCTCAGTCGAGATCATTGACAGTGTTAATTGAGCGAGCTTGAGCTGAATATTTAAGCTCAGCTCATGAGTGTGCAGAAGCTGTCTTGACATGGTAACTACATGTAGAATTTGTTGTTATTACATATGTATTCTACTAGGTGAGATTGTAATTTGTTAGTGTAAACTTTTTATTAACTCCACCATCTCTGTTCTGAACAAATATTTTAATTGTACACCTGTAATCGGATTTTTAGTTGAAATCAAAACTGTAACAGCTCAGCCTTTCATGTCACGTATTCTAATTGCATACTTGAAATGAATGCGACAAATAGGTAACGGCATGGATGGACTTCTCTGGCTTTCGATTATAGTTAGAGCTGTCGTCTGAAACTTGCAATTGAACTTTTCTGTTTCCTCATTTTGAACTTCTTTGACCTGAACTGAACCTTAACCGTTTTTATCAAGCCGATATCAAGATTGGGTAATTCATATCCTCACAATTACGTTTAGCCCAGCCAGTTTGAGCAGTGCAAAATACACCACGATTTGCACAATTTGATATCTTATAAGCCCTATTTGATGTGCAGGACAAAAAAACTAGATAGGATTCCCAACAGGGTGAAAATCCCACTTCTTATGTAGGATATTTTATCCCTTACATGGTTCAAAGTCAAGGCCGATACCGCGACGATACGGCCGAGTTGACTAGGTATCGGTGCCCACCGATCCGATTCCGAGTTACGAGTTGAGTTTTCAATTATTGATGTGAATCGACCCTATATTGGTAATTTCTCGGTAGTATCGGTGATATAGCGGTATAATCGGTCCATATCGACGATATCGCAATAGAATCGGCCCATATCGGCTATCGCGATGGAATCGGCCCATATCGGTGATATATCGGCCGAGATGGTATAAGTTACTAAGAATCTCTCTCTCTCTCTCTCTCTCTCTCTCTCTCTCTCTCTCTCTCTCTCTCGTGCTGTGTTGGTAAGTGTTGTTCTTTGGGGGGGTTACGAAATACTAATTGTTTTTTTAATTTAGTGTGATGTGTGTGTGGGTTATTTGGTCATCATGTGGGTTTAATTTAGTGCGTTGTATATGTGCCAGTTTTTTTTTAAAGAATGCAAATGATCCAAATGTTATTTGTTATTATTTTTTATAATAATGTTCCCAATGTTATATTTTATTATGTTATTATTTATAAAAAAAACGTAAATGTTGTAAAAATAACATTTGCAACCCAAGTACAACAAAATATTTGCATCCTCTTTGTAAAAAAATAACATTTCCATCAATTTAAAAAAAAAACATTTGCAACCCAACAACAACAACAACAAAAAATTTACTTTCCTTTTATAAAAAAATAACATTTGCATCATTTTTTGTAAGAAAATAACATTTGCATCCTTTTTGTAAAAAAAGATTGTAAAAAAATGTAGTGTTTTGTTGAAATCACTATTTGTATCATCTTTGTAAAAAAATAACAATACTAAAAAAGAAACATTTCTATCCTTTTTAGAAAAATATAACATACTTAAAAAATACATTTGTATCCTCTTACTAAAAATAATACTAAGAATATAATAGTTGTATCCTCCTTGTAAAAAAAAAAAAAATTATCCTCTTACTAAAAAAGTAACATTTGATTTTCTTTGTAAAAACATAATATTTGTATCCTCCGTGAAAAAAAACATTGATTTATTACGGAACATTGAATCTGCCAAGTTCGGAGCACGTCAATATAATCAATTGTACAATGTAATGCATATTAAAGGATAGTTTTAAACTTATCTAATTGGTCCACATTGTTAATCGTATTTTTTTAAAATTTCTAGATTTTTTTCGAATTTTTTTGCGCCCTCTAAATAGTGTATCTTTGCGTATCGCCCGATACCCTGACCGATACTGCGACCAAGTTGAAAATCGAGTGGCCGATACCGAGACTTTGAACCATGATCCCTTATGAACACAAGATAAGAAGCATAGTTGGGATACATTCATCAGTGTTTATATTATATCCTGATCAACATTGAGCAGAAGATAAAATATAAGTATTACGTCCAAATCTCTTATCTTGCACATCAAACAGGATCTTATGGTGCTCGTCGCTTCTTAATGATTAACATTATGATGACTCTGATGTTCCTAGTTAAATACTGCAGATGATCTATTCTATTGTGATGCATCTGCTATTACATGTACAACGTGTGCGGCATGCCCCATTTGTTTTCTCAATGATGTCTTTTTATACGTAGGTGTTCCATGGACTGAAGAGGAGCATAGGATGTTTCTACTTGGTTTGCAAAAGCTCGGGAAAGGTGATTGGCGTGGAATAGCACGCAATTACGTAATTACAAGAACACCCACTCAAGTAGCGAGCCATGCCCAGAAATATTTCATCAGGCAATGCAATATGTCCAGGAGAAAGAGAAGGTCCAGCCTTTTTGATATTGTAGCTGATGAAGTAAGTCTTTCTCTGTTTCTATATATGTTTATATCAATACATGATACAAGCATTTGAGCTAGGCGAAATACTAGTATTCTATGGTGTGGAGTATTGAAGATCTAAATCTCATGGTACAGAAACTTTAGCATTCTCAAAATCTGCTATAACATTTATAGCAATGAAGATTTTAATGGGGAGGATAATGTCTAAATTTATTTCTGCTGCTTGATTGTGACTGGATATGTGTGTGTATTTGAGTTTTTCCGATATCCTTTGTAATGAGCATCACTGCCATGGTCATGCTACTGATATGTGACATAAATGTAAGGTGATTGGCTCATTGTGTGAAGAATTGGATCGTATTTTTATTATTGGTTTACTAGGTTTTAGCCCCGCGCGATGCGCGGGCTGTTTAAAAACTCAGTTATAAATAAAATAATACACTATAGTTAGTCAAATATTAAGCATCGTCTTTTTCAATAACCAGCTACCACAATGGCAACAAACTCAATAACAAAATCGTGAAAACAAATATGTACTAAAATAAAAAAATTATGTTTAAAGGACCCTTCTCCCGATGATGACCTCTCATATATGAAAGTCGAAGTCCAAATATCTGTAAAAAAATGTACGTGAGGGGGTTATTTTTCAGATTTAGAGCACAAATTTGAAGAATGAAACTCAATTCAATAATTAATAGGCGTTTAATTTCAAGAAGAAAGGAAAAGGCGGGGTGAAGAAAGGAAATGGCCCAAGCAAACATACAAATAAACATCCAAAACTCAACACATTTAAAGTTACAAAAAAAGAAATCAAACATTTTGAGTTCAAATTATCTTCAAAAATAGTTAAAATTCCTTAACTTTTTGCCCCAACATAGCTCCATTTCACTATCTTTTTGCCTCCCAAATAGCTTCACTTTTGCACCAATCACTTGGCATTATTTGGCCAGCTATTTTCAATAGCTACAATGTAAAAAACAAAAATAAATATTAACAATTGTATTTAATTTGAAGTAAAATAAAAGGACAGATGTAGATAATTTCCGATGCCTCCTCATTTGTCATATTTCCACCACCACCCGAACTACCTCCAACACCAATAGACATTTGAAATTCTATAAAAATAATTGAAAAAAATAAATACAAATCAGATTTAATAAACAAACAATATATTTTTTGTTACTAACTCAACTACTAAGAATGCTCACTATTTTTTTACAAACTTTGTTACTAACAAAAAAAATCAAACAGAAATGAAAAATAAACAGTGAGTTATTTTTATGAACCAAAAATAATGCCCAAGATCTAAGAGACTAAACATCAAAATTAGCAGATCATAAATGATATTGTAAGAAAGTAAAAGCAAAAGCAAAAAAGATCAAAAAGCAAAAAAAAGATCAAACAGTTCGTGATAGAAAATCAAACGAAAAATTACTTTTCAAAATAGCATTAATATTAAATTCAAATAAACTGAAAATTATGAAATTAGTAATCCAAAAATTTTGACATTAAACAAATGAATTTATGAAATTTGCAACAATAATTAGAATCAGAAAATATACAAACTCGCGTAATATCTGAAATGTTTGTGTAATTTTTATGATGAAAAAATACACCATCTTATAAGAATTATTTCTATTAGTATTTTTTTAGGATTACGCAATATATAATCCAAACTGAAATTCTGCACATAGTTATTTTTCTATAAAATAATAAACAGTACATAAAGCTAAGCAAATCTTTACCAAAAAATTAAAAGGCAGGGCAACTCACCTGTTTTGAAATATCAATTCTCAATCCGTCGCTTAGGAGGGTGGGTGAGGGAGGAACCCTTAAGGCTTCTAGTTTTATCCTCAAATTGGTTGTGTGTGTTGGCTTTTTGTAGTCGTTTGATTTTTCCAAAACGTGCCAGGGATGGTTAATGAAAGTATGGTTGTAAGTTTATATATACTATGAGTAACGTGTATTTGTTTGAATCTCTTGAGTTTTCAAGAAATCTGTTGGGTTTTCAATTGTGGCATTAGTAACAGCAAGTCTTTAATACATTTATTTGTGTTGCCACGTGTCAATCCTATGAGAGGAGACACCAAAATTATATTATGTTATTAGATTTATTGGGCCAAGTACTGATCATTCTTTTATTGTATTTTATGTACGTCTGTGCATGCATATATATGTACTTGCGTATATATTTCCTTGTGCTATCCAAATTGTTTGCTACCCGTTGGGCTTACTCCCTCCACAGTCCGTTCCGAATTAAGAATCCACATCAGAAAGTCAAACTTTTCAAGCAAATTGACTTTTAACTTCACCCAAAATTAAAACTTGCTTGAATATTGTGAAATTCGGTTCCGATTCCTCAAATGGATTATTAATCTTGGATGGCCTAAAAAGGAAAATATTGCTATAAATTTGGGACGGAGGGAGTACTTCTAAAAGCCAATATTATTTTAGATTCAGAGTTAAAGCTTAGAACGATGCTCACGTAAGGGCCTAAAGTAAGGACAGTGTTTTACACTCTTAAATGCATTTAATGATGAGGAATGGAAATGCATCAACTGGGTATAAAACATGGTCTTTGCCATAGGTCCTTAGACAACCATATCTAAGTATATGCATCCTAAATTTACATGCGTGTTACTTATATGTACTTTTGCTCTTTATGCATCTGTAGTCAGTTGACACATCAATGGTATCGCACGATTTCTTCGCTGTCAACCCTCCACAAACCGAGACACAAAGCAACAACCCATTGCCTGTTGCTCCTGCTTTGGACGAAGAATGCGAATCAATGGACTCTGCTAATTCGAACGACGTTGAGCTTGCCCCTCCAAACCCAGAAGCTTCACAGTGCTGTTATCCAGTAGTATTTCCTGCTTATATCTCTCCTCTCGTCCCCTTCTCTTTCCCATTCTGGTCTGGGCCCAACCCAGAACCGGCCAAGACCGAGTCTCAGGAAATACTTAAGCCCACAGCAGTGCACTCCAAGAGCCCAATTAATGTCGATGAGCTGGTGGGCATGTCAAAACTGAGCTTAGGTGATTCCATTGGCAATGCGGGTCCCTCTTCTCTCTCTCTGAAACTGCTTGATGGGTCTGGTAGGCAGTCGGCTTTCCATGCTAATACTGCATCTGGCAGCTCAGGGATGAACAGCAGCAATCCAATCCATGCAGTGTAGAAGTCAAGAGTGCTGTGTTGAGATTCTTAGGTTAGCTCAGTGCCGGTGAGCTTTAGATCTCCTGTTAATACAAAACAATAATGTGCAGTCAGAGTCTGGTTTAAACTTTTAGTTTTAATTTTATTTGTTAGGATCTTAATAAGCTTGGGTTGTAGGGATTGTTAAATTAATGTCCGTCACCTCTTACCTTGTAGGCTGTAGTGACTGTCTGAAATTACATGACATAAATATTTAACATTTAAGTCTCATTTGTTGCTTCCTTTCCTAAGTTTGCCCCTTATACGTTGCATCGTCATACCCTTAGTGTTGGTGAATTCATTGTGTATCGCCTATTTGTGTCATCTATTATCAGGTTGGTGCTATTCATTTGCTTAATGTTGTCTAGCTGATCAATTTCATTAATGACGAGGACCGTTTACATTAAACTTGAATCATACTATTGCTATTGGAATACTTAAAATAACTATTTTAATTCAGCATTTTTAACCCTGCTCCCCTAAGGAAGAGGCCCGGCCAAGATTTTTAAGTAAAATATTTGTATAATGGATAAACTGCAAATGAGAAACCCAATACCAACAATTCAACTCTCCACGAAACAGATTTCATCACTCCTTTTGTTCATCTCAGAACATCTAACAAAGGATGAACATCTAACAGGAACCGATTTCATCATTCCTTTCTATTTTTTATTTTTATTTTTTCCCTTGTTTATTTTTATTATTTCTATTTTTTAAAAATATAATATTATTCACGGGTCATGTGCAAGACCGTCAAGTCTAACGGATTTTTAACCGAAAATGTACTAAACTTAAAATCAGTTAATAAAAGATATCAAACTCAAAACAAGATAATTATGAATGTATTTAAGTAAAAAAAAGAAGATAATTATCAATGTGGCATGACAAAAGAAAATCACAAAAATGATAAATCATTGTTATCAGATATATTGGAATTCTCTCTGTAACATTAGAAAACAATCAACAATGAAAGTAGAACACTAAATGATGTAACCCCCACCCCCCAACCACCACCACACACAAAAAAAAAAAAATAAAAAAAAATCAGCATTTAGCCATGTAACATATCTAGCACCAGTCTTAATTTTCTGCACTTACACTATAAGTCTGTATCTCTCCTCCCTAAATCCACCTGCCATGAACCTCCATTGACCGTTCAGGAAATGTCCCATATTCCCACTAGGTCTCCACCTTCCATTTTTACCCACAATTCTCCTCTTCAAACATTTTACTAACTCCCCTGCCCAATGCAATATGTACAGTAGATACAACACCGGCTGAACACTATCGGGGAAGAGAATTGACGCCAGAGCTACCAATAACACGGACCCAAACAGCTTCTTCAACCATTTTGCATATGTTAAACAATAACGAGACAAAAAATATCTCCGATCCACCTCGTGTGCCAAGCCGAACAAGAGCAAGCTAGAAATCCCAATATTTATACTTTTAGGGTGCGTTTCAAACGGGGAATAACTCTTTCCTTGATACTTCAATTGCAATAAGCTGAGGACAGAGGAAATAATGAAGAAAAAATTGGCTTGGCGAGCAGCAGGCAGTCCCCATTCTCTTGTAAAATAGCACCTCATGTTGACGAAGGCAACATTAAACTGAGACGCCATCAGATGAATTACTATCACTTCCTGCAAAATAAATAAAAAGGGGGCCTAAGAAACAATCTAACATTAATGATAGAAAGCATATATGTCATACGTAATTATTGAAGGGGTATATACTAAATAGTCCCTTGAACTTCTTTTAATACATGTATAGTCCAAGCCTTTTTATTTTGCACCAAAAAGTTCTCTACCATGCCAAAAAGACTTTATCATGCAGCTGGCGCGGACCTTTAAAGATAAGAGAATAAGGAACTTTTTGGTACAAAATAAAAGGCTTGAACTAAATGTGTATTAAAAAATGTTTGAGGGACTTTTTGATATTTGATCCATTATTAAATGGAGAAACAAGAGATGAGATTGTGGTACCTTTTTGATCGATATGCTATAGATATGGAAGCTTATATTTATAGTAGTGAGTGCTCATATGTGATTTTGTCATCTTTGACAATTGACTTTGGAGAATATGTGATTTGCTGTGTTGTTAAATGGCTTGAGCCTTCCCATGTGTGAATATTCCTGAAGGGGTTTAAAGGGTTCAAAAGGACTTTGCAATTTGAGCAAGTCTGTGATGGATGGGGATTCAATTCTCTTTTGGAAAGTATTTGAGAAAATTACATTTGATACTCTCTATTTATTATGACAAATGTGTCAAATGAAAGATTTATCCACTATTTTGTGTGTGATTGTCCTTATTTGTCATAAATGTTTTTCATTAATACTCCTGTCCACGTACAAATTTGCCATCATTTTTTCAATTTTGATGACAATTTTTTTTCCTATATAGCAAAAGTTTTCCCACAAATTTGTCATCCTTTTTAGAAATATATTTTTTTAAAAAATTATTTTTTTTATTGTTAAAACTGTTTTTTTTTGTTAAAACTGTTTTTCATTAAACAGTATTTATTTTTGTTAAAACTATTTTTATTTCATTAAAAATTGTTTTTTCCGTTAAAAAAACTGTTTAATTTCGTTAAAAACTGTCTTCTTTTGTTAGAAGTATTTTTTTGGTTGGAAACAGTTTATAACGAAAAAAACTGCTTTTTCAAAAAACACTTTATAACGAAAAGAAAACTATTTTTTCGTTATTTTTTTATTTTTTAAAAAGTCATTTGTTTATTTTTCAAAAAGTCATTTGTTTATTTTTGATATTTTTTTGTTGGGGTTTTTGGATAAGAGAATAAAGAGTGTTTGCAAGTGTTTTTATATAGCGAAGGACTTTTTGGAACAAAATAAAAAAGTTTGGACTAAACTTAAAATAATAGATTATTGAGGGGCTTTTCGTCGAATGATCCTTTTTTATTTATTATAAACTATTTTTTTTTGCTAAGAATTGTTTTTTTTTTGGGATTAAAAACCATTTTTTCTAAGTATTTTTTTTTTTGTATACGAGTTTTTTTACATTTACTACTTTTGTCATTAATGTTATCAAACAATTCACATTTACCACCTGAAAAATTAATTTTATCTAAAAAATTAAAGAATTTGTCCTAACAAATTTTATCACTAAAAATTTGTCACCCAAATTATATCTTCAACTTTATATTAAACGGTTATATCGATTTGTTTAAAAAGTAAATAAGAAGTCTATTTAATAATTGTGGGGTCTCTGAACTGTTCTATACTGTACTTTCTATGGATGTTCTCATGACCCTTAGTTTCGTGGAAGTTTATAAAAGAGAAGTGGGCTTGTGAGGTTCACTTCTAATGAGGGTTCAAAGGGTTCAAAACTTCAAATACTACCCTCTATAAGGATTTCGTTTTCCTAGTGTTTTTGGGGGGTGAATGTATTGAGTATATTAACATATATATTTATTTTGAATGAAATAAATGATTTGGGGTAAGTAGTTAAGTGGTAAATTTGTGAAATTTTGTGCTTGAGGTCATGTGTTCAATTCTTAAGAGATATACTGAGCATTAATAGTCTTTAATTGGACATTGAGCTTTTTTTGAGTGCCCATTTTTTTTACTCATTCACTATTTCGTTTTTAACTCATTTTTAAATCCGTTTTTAATTTTTGACTAAGTCTTTAATTCTGACTCAACTACCCGTTAGTGGAGAAAAAAGTGGGTTAGTGGGCAAAAATGTTTTGCTTTATTCCTATAAAAAAAGACTATTCCCTGCAAAATAGAATTTCTCTCTAAAAAAAAAACATCTTTCTCTCTATCTCCCATAACAAAAATAAATATATATTATCTCCCTGTTACACTACTTTTTTTATTTAATTGGTTTTGGTACTGGAGTATCCTGAGAGTTTAAGATTCTGCATAGTTGCTGGTGATGAAATCTGATCGTTGAATCCTATGAGGTGTTTGTTCAAGAGGCTGACATCATCAATATCAGCGAACAATTTCACCTTTAGGACTTTGTGTTCAACACAAACCTCGATCGATAAGTCCTTCTAATTTTATCTATTTCGAATTTGAGTTCTTTTTTCATATATTCTGCATATATTATTTTCAACAGGATGTTCTCAAAGTAGGAGGAAAAAATATCATGCCTTAAGAATACTGTGTGTCCATGCCATCACCAATAAATACACAACAAGGATGTTGATGATGCTAAGATTCAGCACCACTAGATAAAATGTGATGAGCTCAAACAGTAATAACAATGGCAGCCATAGAGATGTATATGTGCGTAAGTGCATAGAAGGGGATGAGTATAAGAGGAATAACATAATGATGTATAGTGGTTCAGCCAATTAACCTACATCCACTGTGAGTGTGTGATCCACTAAATATGGGCACTAATGGCCTTGGATACAATGCACATAAGCTCACTCTCTCTCTACTGTGTGTACAAGCAGAGTTTTTGCTAGGGTTACAATTATCGACCCCTTTACAGGGTTGTAGGTGATAAGTATATATAGGGCTTGGGGGGAGTAGTGTACCCCCCAAGCATACATGATGTAAGTGAATGATGATCTAGCCAATCCCCTGCTGACACCTGGATGTGCCTCTTGTGATAAATGATGACATAATATTCCCTCACGTGAGGGGATGATATTGTTATAACGGTCTAGTCCACGTGCTATATGAGTCCCACGCGCACTTTTCCACGCATCCCCCCAAATCACGCGCTGTGATGATGTCACCCTCGGCCTAGGATGCGAGGCTGAGGCTAAAGTGGATGCTGACGTTGGGTCCTGCTGGATGTGGGCCTCGTACTGTCGTCCCCTCATAGGGTCGTCTGGACCATGATGAGGGGTTGGACCCTCATAGGGTCGTCTGTGCCATGATGAGGGGTCGGCCCCTTGAAGGGTCGTCTGTGCCATGATGAGGGGTCGACCCCTTGAAGGGTCGTCTAAGCTATTATGAGGGGTCAGCCCCTTGAAGGGTCGTCTAAGCCATGATGAGGGGGTCGACCCCCTTAAAGGGTTGTCTGGGCCATGATGAGGGGTCGACCGACACCCTCGGCCCGGTCGAGGGTATATATGGGTATATCAATCACCCCCCAGTCCTTAGCCATCGATGTTTGTTGAGATGGCTGGGGAGTAATGTTGCATTGGAATTCTCAAGTGGGTGGCCAAATGAATAAGTGACATTTGTCAAGTTGTATATCGTTAGGTGTCCATCATCGTTTATGTTTCCCAGATGTAGCGGCTGCACACTCAACTTAGGACTTTGTGCCGTAATGATAACGATGCTCTCTCATTCATCTCTCCCTCGTATGACTGACTATCGACTGGACGTCAAAACGACCCACATGACTCAGATGGTATTATTGTGGCTAAAGGAATGGGGAAGATGGGTCCTACCCAATTAGGGTCGACCCCTCATCTTCTTTCGTCGTCCTCCTCTAAACGCCTGATCTCGGCGAAGAATCTCTCCCTCAAGGTTGAGAATTCTTCGGCTAAATCATAAACTCTTCTAAGCATTAAGGGGGAGACCCTACACTTAAAAGAATTTGTTTAAGCTAGCTACAAACAAGTTCACCGTTGACTAAGTTTGACTTTTGGATTAAAACCAATGAAATAAAGGGTTTTAATCAGGAACACCCCAAAACAGGAGGGAACTGGTATACCGGAGAAGATCGCCAAAGAACCTAAGAAGAACTGTAAAAGGGCGCTGAACCACCACGAAATGGTGGTGGTGGAGGTGTGTGTGTGGAGGGGGGGGGGGGGGGTAATTCTAAGAAGCCTAAAACCTAGGGCTCAACCCTATAACCCCCACAGTAAGGCGGTTTCAAGCCGAAAAAACACAAAGCTAAGCTGGGAAAGAAACCCAAATGCAAGAAACGAAACAGAAATTGAAGACTAAAAAGAGGAATGTGTGGCAAAAGAGTTACCCGAAGGCGAAGGCGACGACGAAATAAAGCTTGAAACTCAGAAGCAAAGGTTGAAATCGCAGGAAATGGCGATGGAGCCGTTTAAAAGTTAGAGAGAGAATGCCCGGACGCGAAGAAGAAGAAAATGATCACTTTGCAGCCTATCCACGTGTCATCTCTTACTTACTCTTTTCTTTTCAATACTAAGAGCAACTACAATGGTGAAGCCTCCACGAAAGGCATAATACCAGACAGATGTGAGTTTTACCTTTCGCCAGCGTTGTTGCGCTGTACTAGTGGAGCTTCCTACGAACTTCTGAAGTTCGTAGGAAGCTCTAACGTCTCTCTAACGGCTAGTTAATTGTCCATAAATAACCAGCCCACCTCTCTAATCCTCTACTGCTTCCTCTACCACCTCTGTACTCCATAAACAATAAGCCTTCTGCTTCCTCTACCACCTCCCTACTCCTACTACTTCCTCTGTACTCCATCTAACTTTTTCTTTCTTGTTCCCAAATAGATTTTATTCCATAATTCAGCAGCCAAATAGTACAATTTTTTTATTTAAATATTATGGATGAAAAAAAATGGAAAAAATATTTAAATATCGGCAAGCGAAAGAAGCATGGATCCACATCAACGGCCAATCCTACTCAACCTCCGGCAAGTGAATCTGTTGATCCCGTCTACAAGCATTACGCCAGTATTTTCGATGGTGATACACACGCGTCAGACGGACAGACGCCCATTATAAATGGTAATAAATATGAATTTCGAGGTAATTGGGCGGGGCCAATGAAACTATATAAATTGATCGGAGATAATAAACCGACGATAAAAGAATTTATCGACAGTGCCGGTTTAATGTCCAATTTATTTTCAAGGGTGATGCCGAATTCCGACCAGTGCATTGTGACAGCGATGATCGAACGTTGGTGGGACACGACGCATACATTCCAACTGCCATTTGTTGAAACTGCGTTCACGCCTATGGACTTCACGATGCTTTCAGGTATTATTTAATTCGTATTAAATCCCTTATTTAGTTTTATTTATGTTCAATCTAAATAATTTCAATGTGTACAATTAATTTTCATATTATTTTTATATATGATGTGTATTGTTAATTTTTGTACAGGTATCCCGATTGGGCAAGCGCTACCCATTCTAAATTTGCCTATAGAAAAATACACAAATTTTCAAAATACCGTGAACGAATTTTCTCCCCAAATTCATATAGAACGATTTTCGGGTGCGGGAATCCCGGTTGCCGACCTTAAGAAATACATTATCAATTTTGTGAATCAACCGGACCTTCCCGATTACATGATGCCAGTCATAGCTCGAGCATTTTGGTTTTATGTAATTGGGAGTCTATTCTTTCCAAATGCCAATTCCACGGCGGACCTCAGGTTTTTACATTATTTGGAGGATGTTGCGGCGATTGGCACCTACGATTGGGGTTCGACAATTTATGCCCGTACAATATGGTCATTGGACAAAGCGAGCAGACGGTCGTTAACTAGTGTCGAGTGTATGTGGCAATTAATAGAGGTACAATTTATAACAATATTATTTTAATGTTTATGCATTATATATTTAGTTACAATTAATGTACATGTATTCTAATCAATTTAATTTATCTAAATATTTTGCAGTACTTACATCACGAGTATATGGCGACCGCGTGTCCGATTATCGTGGATCAGATCGTAGATGTATGGCCTCGAATATTTTGTTGTTCAAAGTCGAACAGGAGCCGGGCAAAGGGCCCGCAACGGTTTAATATATCGGGCAGCCAACATCAACTTGAGATGCGGTCTCCTGAATCAATCATATGACAACCATACGAGACATCGATGTACCGACATAACGATTTCATTACATACGCATATCATTTATCTGGGCTGCATATGATTTTTTGGGATCCATTATTTAAAGGATTTTGGTACTTAGGTGACCGGGCATTTCGACAGTTGACAGGCCAAATTTGTATAGCAGACAACCCTCCCCGAAATTTGAGCTCAGTCCCACAATCCGAATACCAAGCCGCTCTTGCTCAGAATTAGCCTCTTGCAAATGCGCATACATCAGTTGTGACCCAAGAAGAGTATGATATATACTGGAAAGCAGTTTCGCAGGGGCCCTTACTTCCGGCGATGACATGTTATGTTAACGTTGATTTGATTAGGGTTGGGACAGTGGCACCATCAACATTGCGCATCCCAAGGGCGCCAGCTCCAATTAAGTAGCCTTCTGAGTATCATACACAGTTTTCATCGGCTGGCCCTACACAAACACATGCGCCCAGGCAAAGTTGGACGGTAGACGTAGGCCTTCCGCAGGGTGCTTCATACGAAAGAAGTGTGCCGCGACCTGAGTTCCCAACGAATGCTCCCCCAGCGCATGCGTTGTCACAATTAGAATGACGTTCTGCATTCATCGACGCAGCAGATAATATACGTGGTCTCCGTCATTTACTCCTTACTGAGACTCGAGAGTGTGAGGATAGGATTGAGGAACTCGAGCGACAACTTGCCGCCTGTAATGTGCGTGGTACTGGTCCTACCGTTAGTGGTCCGAGCTACAACCGTGAGGATGTTTATGTACCTCAACCATCTCAACCATACGGAGGATATCAAACGCAACCGAGCTACAGCGTTGATTTAGGACATGATTATGACTATGGGCAGAGGCCATCCTGATTGTATTCATTTTATTGTATTTTATTCAATTTTTTATTATGAATTCATTTGCAACAGACAACTTAAATCTATTGTATTCATATTATTATATTGTTGGCACACAAATCGATGGCACACTAACTGATGGCACACAAACTGTTGGCAGAATTATTGAAGGCACATAAATCGATGGCACACTAACCGATGGCACACAAACCGTTGGCACAATTATTGAAGGCACACTAATCGATGACACACTTATCAATGACACATTAATCGATAACACACTGAAACGATAATTATTACATGGCACACTAACTGATAACCGATTAAAATAAGATGTCATGACACCCTAATCTATATTGATTACATGGCAAACTAATCTATATTGATTACATGACCTATAAATATTCTTTGTTTCAGATGTGTATTCCTCCACAAATCGAGTTATAATTTAGTACATAAACCTCGTAATGCATAACTATGAGTACATGCCTGACGAAGATTCAGCCTTCTTAACCCATGTTCCCAAGAAAACTTTGTCCGGGCAGAAGCTTCCATATCATAATTGGTCACCACCTAAAGAGGGAGTGCGAAGTGCTTACCTTTCAACTGGATGGACAAGTATGAACCATCACGTCGCAAAAAGAAAGGGTAAGGCAAAAGCGTCAACATCAGTTGCTGTTGAACATTTAGCGATAACGCGTAGTAATGTTGAACGAGTGTTGACTAACCCAGGGATCTATCAAGATCCCCATGGAGGTAGCTGGTTTGGCGAGAAAATGCTTTTTGAAAACATTCCTATATGCACGTTACATTCTTTAGGCGACGTTAATCATGTTATGAAATGATTAACGCCGACGAAAGGAAATATTCCATGGGATGATCATTTGAAGTGGACGAGGTTATTTGATAGGCGTTGCGATTTGGAGTGCTACTGCCATTGGCATGGTTTACCCGTGCCACAAGCAAAATCGACTATATTTTGCAAAGATCCAAACAAAGATAATGAAAAATGTTTACAATTATTGCAACGCGAAATAGCACAAATGGAGAAAAGGCTAGAGCGGTGGCATGCTTAATATTTTATAAATACTGAACTTGACGATCCAATGTATGCATCAGATAAGGACTTGCCGGATTACAAAGGAGCCAAAACGGACATGAATTTTTTACATCATCTACCAACAATGTTAATGGGGGATGGGAATGCATTACGTTGTTTGCCATGGTTGCCTAGGAAGTAATTGTAATCAGTAAACAAATCAGTCAAAACAAGTCACGTTTATGTTTTATACTGAAGTAGTAATTTTATATAGCACATATATAACGATAAAAGAAATTGCATACAGTTATTACATATAAATGCGGTAGTTAATATAAAAAGAATTAGTAATATATATAGAAGTAGTATATATTATGCGGTAGTAATATGAAAAGAACTAGTAATTTTATATAGTAAATATAATTATGTAATATATATAGTAGTAGTTAACATATATAGGAGTAGTTAATATAGATAAAAGTAAATATATAGAAATGTTAATGGGGGATGGGAATGCATTATGTTGTTTGACATGGTTCCCTAGGAAGTAATTGTAATTAGTAAACAAATCAGTCAAAACAAGTCACGTTTATGTTTTATACTGAAGTAGTAATTTTATATAGCACATATATAACGATAAAAGAAATTGCATACAATTATTACATATAAATGCGGTAGTTAATATAAAAAGAATTAGTAATATATATACAAGTAGTATATATTATGCGGTAGTAATATGAAAAGAACTAGTAATTTTATATAGTAAATATAATTAGGTAATATATATAGTAGTGGTTAATATATATAGTAGTAGTTAATATAAATAAAAGTAAATATATAGAAACGTTAATGGGGGATGGGAATGCATTATGTTGTTTGATATGGTTGCCTAGGAAGTAATTGTAATCAGTAAACAAATCAGTCAAAACAAGTCACGTTTATGTTTTATACTGAAGTAGTAATTTTATATAGCACATATATAACGATAAAAGAAATTGCATACAGTTATTACATATAAATGCGGTAGTTAATATAAAAAGAATTAGTAATATATATAGAAGTAGTATATATTATGCGGTAGTAATATGAAAAGAACTAGTAATTTTATATAGTAAATATAATTAGGTAATATATATAGTAGTAGTTAATATATATAGTAGTAGTTAATATAAATAAAAGTAAATATATAGAAATAGTAATAATTACATATAACTGCAGCAAACTTACCAATTCATACGTCAATTTCCATACAGTGAAAAGTAAATGCCAATTTCCATACAGCACATGTGACACCCCGCCTAATTAAATACCGGACGATCACTCCTTTATTAAATTAAATCAAGGTAAACAGTTGGTTCATTCTCAGCATCACTGTCGATAAAAAAATAAATTTTCCATTTAACACCCTAAATAATTAAGCTAAGTGTCAAAACCATTTTCATACATACTTTCCAAATTTTATTTAAAGAAAATCATTTATTTTATTAACAACATTCAATAAGTAAGAATCACGCCACATTAAATATCTGCAACATAGTCCAATTAATTTAAAACATTCGTCAATCGAATGTCAACATGCGAAATATAAAGTAACACAATCCAAACTGAATAAATCCCATAGTAACAATACTGGAAATAACTGAAATACAAATGTCCAATAACAACGGAATAATGGAAAGAGCTACACATGCTCAACTAAATGAAAGTACTAAGAGTGGATCCGAATGAACGAAGTCGTCTAATCAAGAGACCTGCAACTCCCACCTAAGCTGCAGCGCGTTCCTTCCAAGAGATCCTAAGCAAGACGCCCCTGTGGCTGGGCACCTGTAATACATACATATATATACAAGAGAGAGAGAGAGAGAGGAAAACGGGTCAGAGCCCGAAAGTGTGTTTGATTTAAAATACGTTTAGCAAGTATTTAAATTGATACAGGCCAATGCAACAACATATTAGAGCGACACTCTCTTGAGAAATTCTCACCTCTCTTCTAATGTGCACGGATATCGTACTAACCTTCCCAACGGTTTATCTTATCATTTTATCATACTAACCTTCCCAATAATTTAACTTATCTTAACTTACTCATAAGATTTCAATACCGAACAATTTCATTGTTTAAAAAGAATACTTCCAATTAGCAGCACAACTCTCGTTTTAGCTTTATTAATTTATAAAGTTTCCCAGTGTCATATTATACTTTCACGAAACAAGTATTTACTATTTGAGTCATCAACCATGTCCTACTTATCAAATCACAGTAGGCAGTTTCAAATTTCAAAATCTCATATATATATTAACCACTCGTATAATATATATAAAATAAGAGCACCCCAAATAAAACTATGGTGCGTGCATACTTCTACTATCCAAACCCCATACCACTCATATCAAGGGGAATACAAATTCGGAATCACTCTCGAATTGTATTAACACATACACAAATAATATCGAGGCGAAGCATAATTCCAAGTCTCTAAGAGGATGGCACATACTCGCGTCTCTTAGGACCGTCTGAACTATCAATTCGATAACATGTACTAAGGATATCTATCTTCTAGGGTACAAGTCAATATCCCCCATAAAGGTCCCATCGAGATAAGACTGTCCCAGCGCGGTAACCTCAAGGATAGTAAGTAGCGCGGTATGTTTTTCACATGTATAAAATATATGTACACACAATCATATAAATATACCACTTTTATCATATCAATATAGGTTCCTCTCGTCACCCCTAATTCCAACATTTATCCTTAATTTCACATTATTAGCATTACGTATAAGGTTTCATCTCTAACCTTAACTCGAAGGGTTTTCTCACTTATTACGTGACGCTCGTGGACTCTATCCTTCCAAGTAGAAAATTTCAGTAGGTATACCTCTATTCACTATCGTAGCTATTCGCTGTAATCTCTCACTTGAAATACGTAGTTTCATCGTTCATTATATAATTATCCCAAAAGCAAAATTCTCGTCTTATAATAAAGTTCCCAACACTTATTCATATGTCCTACCGGTCTTTCCTATCTCCCAAAACATTTTATTAAGAATACCCAAGAATTATTTAACGATAATTTAATTTAACTAATTAAACAAGGGAAATAGGAGTCTGTCTGGAGGGGTCGATCGATCGAGGTTTGGAGCTCGATCGATCGAACCTTCGATCGATCGAAGCTCTAGGCTCGATCGATCGATCAAACAGGTATTTCGATTTCTGCAGAATTGCAGTTACGGGTTCTAACACTTTTCTTCCTCCAAATCCATATTTTTCCAAACCCAAACGTCCCAAAATGCTACCCCTAACATTATATCAATATATCAGATGTTTCCAACGTAAGGCATGGGTATTTCTATCATTTAATCAAGGATTAACAGTCCCAAAAGTTAATTAATTATCAAGAAAACTAAAATTCTCTTAAACAGGTTTCTAACCAATTTTTCTTCAGAAATTCCTTCTTATAATTATCAAAATTTAGTGGTTACATTCCTCTACATGGCAAGGTTTCCAAAATTTTCATATTAATCAATACTACATGGATTTTTCTATCACAAATTGGGTTTTCTTCCATATTTTTCATCTCTAATCATTCCTAATCTAATATGAAAATTGCACCAATGAAAATAGGCAAGATAAATACTTGCCTGGGATTTTCAGAAGTCTGGTTTGTAGATGAATCCGGTGTGGTTGCGTTCCCCGTCTCGCGATCTACGCGTTGGCGGTGACGGCGATGCAAACGGGTGACTTTTTGGCCTTGAATTGCCTTGAGAGCCTTCTCATCTCTTCTCCAATGGCCGTACTTGGGTTCTGAATATTCTAAACCTAAATGGTTAACCTAAATGGCTGATATAGGTTGCTGATTTTCGTGGGTTTAATTACCCAAATATGTAAATGACTAAAATGCCCTCCCGGATTACTAATTAGGCCTAAAAACGCCTCGAGACCCAAACTACACCCCCGGGTACACTTTTCTGACTATCTCGACCCTTCCGGACGCGTTGGCGCACTCAAAACGACCATACGGGCAACTTATAAAATATTCACTTTTTATTTATCAAAATTTAGTCCCGATGCGACACGAGCACGTTCCGACTTAAATTTTCGAAATTGTCATTTAACTCACTCATGACATTCAATATAACCAATATAATATATTACTTTGCTCATTAGTAATATTCAACAAATTTTTCATAATTACTAACTCTCGTCACGTTAATAATTATAACTTAATTAATTTCTGGATTTTTATTAAATAATTCTTTCACATTAACTTTAATACTTCCCCAAATTAATATAGCATAAAAATACGGGGTATTGCAGCACACTTATCAATTCCTATGTCAGAATGACACACTTACCCTAGTAAATCAGATTATTTTTTAAGGGCACACTTACCAATTCCTACAACAGTAACTGCAGAAGTTCATAATTATTGTTTTCTGCAGGACAGTTAACCTTTGTACATCAGATTGACACACTTACCAATTACTTCCAGCACGTTATAATACCATTTATTAGTTCCATAATACATCAGTCTGTGATTATACAACTATAAATAGAAATACAATGTATGAAATATTGTAATATAACTTCTTTATACATTTCATAATTATTCCGAGAAAAATACATAATGGATTACTCCAGTTCTAGCGATGAGGGACGAAATCCAATGCTTCAGTACGCTCAATTTAATGATGGCGCGTCATCAGATGATTCAGACGAGGAGATGATAATATGCATGGAGATTACACGTTGGATTGCAGAACAAAATATAATTAGAGATGGGAAAGAACTCGAATTTAGACGTCGAGTGAATCGAAGGAGAGAAAGGGGACACCAAACACTATGGGAAGATTACTTTGGTGAAGATAAGGTATATAGCGAGTATTATTTTCGAAGGAGATTTAGGATGCGGTATTTCGTTTTCAATCGCATCCTATATTCTGTTTGCGAGTACGATAACTACTATGTACAAACGTACGATGCGTGCGGTCGGCTAGGTTTAAGCTCACATCAAAAAATTATGGGGGCTATACGACTCCTCGCTAATGGAGGATTTCATGACGTATGGTCTGAGCAGTACGCAATGAGTGAAACAACTCTATTAGATACGGTTATTAGATTTACTGAGGCAATTGTGGCTGTATTCGGTCCCGAGTATGGGAGAAATCCGCCGACAGGCGATGTCACCAGGTTACTCGAACGGAATGCAAGTCGAGGATTTCCGGGAATGCTAGGGAGTATAGATTGCATGCATTGGCGGTGGAAGAACTGCCCCACGGCCTGGCATGCTCAATATAGTGGTCGAAAAGAGCATCCTACTGTAATCCTAGAAGCGGTTGCCTCATACGACCTATGGATTTGGAAATCGTTCTTTGGTGTTCCTAGATCTTGCAAGGATATAAACGTCTTGCACCGCTCTAACGTCTTTCGAGAATTACGCAATGGGACTGCACCTCCCGTTAATTACAATGTTAATGGAAATATATATGAAATGGGGTATTACCTTGCGGATGACATATACCCTCCATACGCAACCATCGTTAAAACTTTTAGGAACCAACCTGGCCTATCACAAAAACAAAAATTATTTTGTAAGAAACAAGAATTGTGTAGGAAAGATGTCGAACGTGCTTTTGGTGTACTATAAGCTCGATTCGCTTTCGCGCGTGAACCTTGCAAATTATGGAATCGAGCATCCTTAGCAACAATAATGAAATCTTGCATTATAATGCACAACATGATTATTGACGATGAACGTAGAGACTGGCCATGGCAAAATGAATATGAACAATCTGATCCCACGCCTGAAATACTACGGGGGCAAACTAATTTTTACGAATACCTAACGCGTGATGCAAATGTTAGGGACGCAACTACACATCAACAACTACGAGATGATTTGGTGGAGCATATTTGGAACACGAGCGGTGATGAGTTGGCCGATTAATGATCAGATAGTATATGTGTATTTGAGGCTTAACTATTCTCTCTATACAATTACTTTTAACATTGTTCTTACGGTGTGCATCAAAAATATATAATATATGTTATATTTCTTGTGTAATTATTTTGAATCGACTGCTTCAATTTAGTAGACAACAATACAACAATTGCAACACATCTTAAACTGAAATAACATTTATTAAAATAACATCACACTTCTTATAACACGATAATTGACATTACATTTATGAAGTAACGAAAAACTAAACAAGCCACACATTTAACATACTAGTCAGCGTTGTTTTCACCAGACAGACCAGAATCAGAATTTGACGAGCCCGCAGTGTTTGACATAAGCGCGGCAATCACAGCTTCAGTCACAACTACCATATTTGATAGGTCGGTGTACCTTTTCACATGGAATTGTTGTTGCATCTCGTTCATTTTGGTCATATCCAACTCCATGATGTACGACTATTCTCGGCCTAGACGCACAAGCTGATCTTGTTTTCTTGTAATTTGATCAGCTCTTTTCATCTAAATGAAAGCATCCATTTGAGAATCAAATTTCATGCCCGACTTTGCTTCCACTCTTGCTTGCTTTTAAACATCTCGGTGAATTCTTCGCAATGTTTAAGGACCGTCGTGTTACAATCGAGGCTGTCTGAACGAGCACGTTGACGGACACGTTGTTTCTCCCCCTTCCTGCCTGGGGGTCTGTACGGTACTTCACGTACACCCGGGCTGTCCTCCGAGTCTAGAGGCGTAGGATTGTCGTTGTTGCACGCTGTGTTATTCAAATCAAATTTCGGCAAGTCTTTCAAAATTTGGTAGCATTTATCAAACATGAATTGTTTGCTCGTTTCCACGAGATATGCCTCGCAGGCCTTTGTAACCGCGTCGAACTCGTTATTGCCGCTTCCTATATTGTCTATTTGGTGAGACAGTTTTGAAACGTATATCATTCCCCGGGAAGAAATATGATTGTAGCGTGTTGAAAGCATAGTCCTCGTACGTTGAATATAAATTTCTGGCGTGCTGTTATATTCATTCATTACAGAATCCCAAAATGTTCCATGTGATATCGAGTTGCCTTCAATACCACGACTCGTATATTTAGCATATATAGTACATAATATTTCATCTTCAATAGGAGTCATATTTTGTTTTCTAGAAGTACTAGAATTAATGGGTTGAGATGAAGACATTTTGATCGATAATTAAAATGTATGGAGAGAAAATGATTCACCCGAAAATATTTTGGGAAAATAATGGAATGGGGTGGAAGAAAATTGAGAGAAATATTGGAGGTGGGATTTTAGGGAGAACTGATGGGTTTATATAGGAAATTAAGTTTAACGGACGTTTGTTGTTACTGTGGTAAAAATGGTTCCTACGAACTTCACTTGTTCGTAGGAATTCCTACAAACTTCTGAAGTTCGTATGAATTGCTACAAACAACTGAAGTTCGTACCAATTCTTACGAATTTCAGAAGTTCGTAGGAAATCTATACAAATTCTCCTTCGCTTTTGTATATTTGCAAAACGTATGCAAATTCATTTACAGAATTTCCTCATTTTTGCTCACCACTCTGATTCAACCAATTTGTATAAATTGGTAAACTTACCTTTTCTTTTATACTTTTCCCTCACCATTGTAGTTGCTTTCCTTCATTAATTTGCACTCTCTCTCTCTCCTAAATGCAATTGATGGTTCTTTTCTCTCCTAAATCCTTGTATAGTTTAACTACCCCTTTCTCTATAGTCTGATTATCCCTCTATGTCTCCTGCAAATTGATGATTCATCTCCTACGAATCTCTTCCTCTCTCATGTGCAATTCATTGCCTTCCATTCAATAATTTTTGCATCCAAAAAAGTGATTAAATTCCCACATTAGAACTACAAAATTAGCCCAGTAGAGTAGATCAGTTATGGAACTTCCGCAAGGAAAATGACAGTTCACTATAAACAATAAGCTCTCAAATGGTGGAAGCGTTGAACCCATTCCAAACCCACCCGTTTTTCTTCCATTTCTCGCTCACCAAAGCAAAGACAAAGATGGAGGATGAGGAAACAACTCCTATAGGTATCCTACCTTTCTTATTGTCCTATTTCAATTTGTCTTCTTGTTTTTTCTAATGTTGTAATTATGTTGTGTTGGTTACATAATTTGGGCTTTTAGATGTTTGACAAAATGTCTAAGTGGTTTTTTAATTCAATTATTCATTTTAATTTTCATATTTGTAATATGTGAATTATTTAACATTGGTGTTTTAGTAATTTTGCAATCTTCATCGGCATTTTAAATCATCTAAGGCTTAAGTTTAAATTAAATAGTCTCGACTGGTGTTAATTGGTGAGGAAGGTATGCATAGGGTAGATTGGAGGTAAGCCACTGGGCCCTTTGGTCTAATTATGAACTATTTGTTATTGTTTTGGTGTGGGAGTGATAATATTTCCACTAATTAATATGCATGTCTTTTACATTTTTGTTTACACAAAATTGTGATTTTATATTATGGTTGTTTCGTACTAATATCTTATCTAGTTTTGATATACGTATAATGCTAAAAAAATTCCTAAAAACTTCCTCACTACCTAAGGATAGATTTTAATTCAGTGTCATGTATTTTGCGTTCTGCATATTCTATTAGACCCACTTGAAATTTGTAGGCGTGAATATTGTTATGGTATTGAATTTATGCATTTATCAAAAAATAATTCAATACCTCCTTTTCTATAGAACCAATTCACCCAAAATGCATAATCTCTCAAGTTTGAAGTGGACACGGTCTAATTCTCAAAGTCAGAGCTAGGGTACTTAGAGTAAGAAGCTGAATTCTTATTTGATATTGATTTAAAAGTTGAGTGCTTTTAGTAAGAAGTTGACATTCTTATTTAAGTAATGTGTATTCTTATCAATTTATCAAACTTATTAATCAACTCACCATTTTTCTTGACTGGGCATATTAGTATATGCATTAGATCCTCGCACAGTAATGATTTCAAAGTAGTATTCCGCTTGGATTATGTTGCATTTAAGGTTGAATTGAAATTTTTGGAATAAGGAACTTGACTTAATAGTATTGGTGATTTCTTAACTGTAAGTAAAGCTGAATTAGCAACATCAACACCCTGCTAATCGAAAAAAATTGCCACTGCGAAAAGCTTTACTATTACATGTATTGTATAATTGCAGCAATATTACGGGTAGTATAAAATATCTTTACATTTTGACAGGAACATAATGTCTGAATGATCATTATAAAAGTTGAGAATTTGATTACAAGTTCTATTTTATTGCATATTGTCTCTAGAAATTATATAATTATATGTCATTTGTTGCATGTTGCATAGGCTAAAACTTTTATATTTCCCCAATTGGTAGTTTTTATTATTTTAATATTGACGCTCTTTGTACTATTTGCATTCATCATGCATCACAGAAAAGTTTCCACTATTACTCGATCCCATTGTAATTTGAATATATCATTTGTTATGGGAATGCATATCCTCCCGTTTGAATTTTCTTCAATCGCATCGATGGAAAACGTATCCTCACTTCATTTACTTCTTCAGTTGAAAAGTGGAAATGTCGTGTAAAGAGTGGAGTTACTGAGAAAAATAGGCAAACGGGGAATGGGCCATCAATGTTTGGTTTCAATTAATACTTATAAGTTATTTGTTGTTTTGTCATTCGACAATTACTTATGGCTTTTACTTATTATCTTTTTTCGGGAGATTTCTTTGAAAATACAGTAAAATATATCATGTTCCAATCTATTATAGGTTTCTCTTTCAACAAAATACACTATCAATGGGAACTATTTCTGAGTAGTTGGATTTGAAGTTCTAATGGTTAGTTAAGATCATGGTAAGTAATAACTTTTGACAAGTAACATTACAGAAGTACACTAAATAATTTAACAAACGCCCGCGCATCGTGTGGATTGTATGCTAGTTATAGAACTATTATATATGATATGATAAGATGAAAGTTACACATTACCATTAAATGCTCTTTAATAATCACCAATAACAACTCATTACTCATATGATGTGCAATGTGGTAGCAGCAATTAAATAATTAAATGCAGAATTAAAAAACAGGAACGAAATTACCCAATTTTGGAGCAAATAATTCCGGGGCAGAATAAATATAAGAAATCCTGAAATCCCGAAGTGGACAGTCAAGAACACGGCTGAGTCGTGGACAATGTCGCTCTCTTTAAGGTGTTTCGCGGCTCTGCCCAAAGTGTGCTGACAGTGTACAGCCCGTCACCCCCAGGATAAAACAACCTCCAAAATTAAATTACGGATTGATGAAGCACAAGAATCAATCCGGTCTGTATACACCCATTCTGTATTAACTGCTCGATTCTAAATAATATAATTAATCTGTATAACGAACGAGATTAATTATTCTGGGGAAAAAAAATATTCTGGGAGAAAGGAAGAAGTTATTCTGGGAAAAGAATTTTTTTTTCAATCAGAACTGTGAAAAAAAACTGTGTTGAAAACGGAGGTATCAACCTCTTTTTATGCAAAAAGAAATTACCGTTAGTTGGCTAAAACGTGGAGAGAAATCTGGAAACGTGGGTGGAACAATTCAATCAGTTAAAGGCCCACGTTTTTTCGGAATTAATTACCGTTAAAAATAATTTTTAAAGCCCAAAAAACGTTAATTTATTTGTCCAAAAAATTAATTCTTAATGAGCCCAAGCCTAAGACCCAGGCCCCGGACACGGACACGGGCACGGGCCGGACGGACGGCGGCGGCGCGCGTGTGTGACTTGGCCCATTGGGTCTGCCCCACATACCCACAAAAACTTGAATGCCCAAAGGGCTGAACCTTTGTTCCCAAAAAATTGTAAATATACACAACACAAATTAATACTCCCACCGATGTGGGACACGGAGAGAGCCAACCTGTGTTTTGCAACTTAAAAGAAATAACAGCTGTCTTAACAGCTGTTTCCAACAATCCCCCACTTGCAAAACTTGAAAACATTTTATCGAGCATTAATCTATAGAATTGTGCTTAAGCAAAGGTGTCTTTCGACTTGAACCTATACGTAGTAAAGATGATTCAGAATATACTAGAGTAACCGTAGTTTTGAACTCTATCTCTGACAACATCCCACACACAACCCTACTTGGGTGTAAGTCTAAATAGCTAGCACGTTACGGCCATGTGCTTCTATCCCAGTATAGTGAACGCTTTAGGAATTTGCCCAAACTATCCATAGGAAGCGGCCACACTTCCACATTCACATAGGTGAGTCTATCAAGAATACTCCTGTAGCTAAGTACCCCACTCAAAATAAAGCTATAGATCTCATTAAGAGTTATAATAACTCATCCTCAACTCGCTTCAGGATATCATGCTCCTTAGGGATGGACTCGGAGTAAAACCCCGTTCTATTTTTAATTAATAATCGCATGATTCAACCCATATCACTTGTGACTTGTTATTACCCTTTGAACATATTTCTTGGGATCTCCAGTCTATATGTTGGGTTACCATCACAAATGACTCATTCATCCAAGGGCTTTAGTCCCATCCCTTTCGTTGTGTTCCACACCTTTTCCCTAGCTAGTCCTTTCGTCAAAGGATCAACTAAATTCTGTTCAGACCGTATATGATCCACCCTCACAGCACCCGTAGAGATAAATTCTCTAACAGTACTGTGCTTACGACGTATTTGTCGTTTCTTACCGTTATAATAACGGTTCTCAACTTTTGCAATAGCCGCGGTACTATCACAATGAATCAAAACGGCTGGAATCGATCTTTCCCATAATGGGATATCTGACAGGAGGTTTCTTAACCAACCTGCCTCTTCACTAGCAGCAGCTAGTGCTATCATCTCAGACTCCATAGTGGATTGAGCCAAAATAGTTTGTTTCTTAGATTTCCAAGAAACTGCACCACCAGCGATGCTAAATATATATCCACTAGTAGCCTTAGAATCATCAGATAGGGTGTTCCAATCTGCATCACTGAATCCTTCAAGGACAGCGGGATGCTTATTATAGTGTAATCCGAGGTTCATCGTCCTTTTAAGGTACCGCATGACCCTCTCAATAGCATGCCAATGCTCCATACTAGGTCTACTAGTAAATCTACATAGTGTTCCCACAGCATAAGCTATGTCAGGTCTAGTGCAATCTGTAGCATAACGTAAGCTACCAATAATGCTTGCATAAGCATTTTGGTTTACACTGTCGCCAGTGTTCTTAAATAACTTTACACTAGGGTCAAATGGAGTACTAGCAGGTTTACAGTCAAAGTAATTATATTTCTTTAGAACTTTCTCAATGTAATGAGATTGATCCAAAGAAAGTCCATTTTCTGACCTAGTAATATTAATTCCTAATATTACACTAGCTTCACCCAAATCCTTCATATCAAAGTTGGCACATAATAATGATTTAACATTTTCTACGGCATGAATATTAGAACCAAATATAAGCAAGTCATCAACATAAAGACATATGATAGTGCAAATGTTCTCAACATATTTATAATAAATGCATTTGTCACTTTCATTAATTTTAAACCCATTAGAGATGACTAGGCTATCAAATTTATCATGCCATTGTTTAGGTGCCTGTTTGAGTCCATAAAGAGATTTATCTAATTTACATACTTTATTTTCTTGACCGTGTACAATAAAACCTTCAGGTTGATCCATATAAATCTCTTCTTCTAATTCTCCATTTAAAAATGCAGTTTTAACATCCATTTGGTGCACAATTAAATCATTTAAGGCAGCTATAGCAAATAGTACACGTATAGACGTTATTCTAGTCACGGGTGAAAATGTGTCAAAAAAGTCTACATTTTCTCTTTGTCTAAAACCTTTAGCAACAAGACGTGCCTTATATTTTTCAACAGTGCCATCAGGTTTTAATTTCTTTTTAAGAATCCATTTACACCCAATTGTTTTACATCCAGGAGGACTGTCCACTAAATGCCAAGTTTTATTTGTTTCCAAAGAATCCATTTCATCATTAATAGCTTCTTGCCATAAATCGGCATCTAAAGAAGATAAGGCTTCTTGAATAGTGTTAGGATCCTCCTCTAAGGTGTAAGCATAAAAGTCGGGACCAAAATCTTTTTCCACACGAGCCCTTTTACTTTTTCGAATTTCTAAAATGGATTCATTATTTTCTTTATTTTTATTTAAAGAAATATTAGTGGATGACTCGCCCCCACTATTCCTCAATTTAAAAGGAAATTTATCTTCATAAAAATCGGCGTCATTTGATTCAATAATTACATGATTTTTCAAGTCATAAAATCGGTATGCTTTGCTATTAATAGCATAGCCTATAAAAACGCACTCATATGCTCTACTTGCCAATTTAGACCTTTTAGCGTCGGGTATACGTACATAGGCTAAGCACCCCCACGTTCTAAAGTATGACACGTTAGGCTTAATATTTTTCCAAATTTCATAAGGAGATATTTTCATTTTAGTCTTAGGAATTCTATTAAGCACGTGACACACAGTCAAAATAATTTCACCCCACCAATGTGAGGCAGCCCCGGAATTTAATAAAATAGCCACTACTAATTCAGTTAATGTCCTATTTTTTCTTTCGGCTTTACCGTTCATTTCGGGCGAATAAGGGGCAGTTTTTTCGTGAATAATACCGTGGGTTCTATAAAATTCAATAAATGGTCCAGAATCATATTCGGTGCCTCTATCACTACGTAACCTTTTTATTTTCCGATTAAATTGATTTTCAATTTCATTAAGGAAAATTTTAAACATGTCAAACGCTTCACTTTTATTTTTCATTAAATACACAAATGAATAATCGGAACAATCATCAATAAAAGTTATAAAATAACGTTTGCCATTTCTAGTTGTGACACCATCCAATTCACAAATATCCGAATGAATTAAATCAAGTGGTTCAGATTCTCTAAAAACAGATTTATGTGGTGTCTTAGTGATTTTTGCTTGACTACACCATTCACATTTTTCAAAATCATTTAATGATAATTCGGGAATTAATCCTAAAGTGCTCATATTTTTAACAAGTCGTTTATTAACATGACAAAGCCTAGCATGCCAAATATTAAATGAACAAACAATATAAGCAGAAGGAGAAATTTTATTCATTGCATCAACATTCAATTTAAACATCCCATCAGTGGCATAACCCTTGCCTACAAAAATTCCATTTTTGGTTAAAGTAAATAAATCAGCACCAATAGTTTGAGTAAAGCCAGCTTTGTTGAGAAGATAGCCCGAAATCAAATTTTTCCTTATCTCGGGAGTGTGAAGAACATCTTTGAGGATAATAGTCTTTCCCGAAGTGAACTTCAATTCCACATTTTCAGTACCAGCAACCTCAGTGGAGTGAGAATCACCCAACAACACCTTCTAATCTGCAGTCTCAGAATAAGTCTTAAACAGACTACGGTCATAACAGATATGGCGGGAAGCGCCAGTATCCAACCACCACCCTTCGGCACCGCTAACCATGTTGATTTATGAAATCATAGCACATAGGTCCTCTTCGGTCAAATTCGCTTGTGCTTGTGGCACATTGCGACATTTGCGAGCCATATGGCCAGGCTTGCCACACTTGAAACAGAGAAACTGTCCCGAGTTGCTAGACTGTCCATTTCCAGGGTTCTTATACTTATTCTGAGTCTGAGTCTGATTTTTAAAATTCTGGTTGTGGCTCTTTTTCTGATTTTTCATATTTTTTCCGTTTGCCTTTAAAACAACTGGAGTGTGGTTCTTTTTCTGATTTTTGTTGTTAGACACAACAAGAATTTCATCTTTATAGTCCTGTTTTCGGGATTCCTCCTCAATTCTCAATTTAGTAATTAATGACTCTAGTGAGAATTCTTTAGAGTTATGCCTCAAAATATTTTTAAACTCTTTGAACAGTGGAGGCAATTTATCAATAATTACAGCCACCTGAAATTGCTCATTTAAAGTCATGCCCTCGGAAATAATTTCATGGGCAATCATTTGCAAATCATGGGTTTGAGCAACAACAGATTTGTCATCCGTCATTTGAAATTTCAAATAACGGCTGACGGCATATTTTTTAGCACCCGCCTCCTCCGTGTCATATTTTTTAAAAAGTGCGTCCCAAACATCTTTCGCAGTTTTATAATTGGCATAATAGTCATAAAGTTCGTCACTTAGGGCATTCAGAATATAGTTCTTGCACAAAAAATCATTTTCCTCCCAAGTTCTAATTGTTTTGCTTTCCTCAACAGTAGGTGGATTATTAACTACGGGTTTGTCAAATTGAACACATGATGCGACCTTTTTCGTAGTTAAATAAAATAGCAATTTTTTGCTCCAACGTTTAAAATGAGTGCTTTCATATTTGAAAGGCTTATTTAGGTTACTAGAGTTAATTTCGTCCATGGCAGAATTAAGAACACCTTAAAATTGTGGTAGCAGCAATTAAATAATTAAATGCAGAATTAAAAAACAGGAACGAAATTACCCAATTTTGGAGCAAATAATTCCGGGGCAGAATAAATATAAGAAATCCCGAAATCCCGAAGTGGACAGTCAAGAACACGGCTGAGTCGCGGACAATGTCGCTCTCTTTAAGGTGTTTCGCGGCTCTGCCCAAAGTGTGCTGACAGTGTACAGCCCGTCACCCCCAGGATAAAACAGCCTCCAAAATTAAATTACGGATTGATGAAGGACAAGAATCAATCCGCTCTGTATACACCCATTCTGTATTAACTGCTCGATTCTAAATAATATAATTAATCTGTATAACGAACGAGATTAATTATTCTGGGGAAAAAAAATATTCTGGGAGAAAGGAAGAAGTTATTCTGGGAAAAGAATTTTTTTTTCAATCAGAACTGTGAAAAAAAACTGTGTTGAAAACGGAGGTATCAACCTCTTTTTATGCAAAAAGAAATTACCGTTAGTTGGCTAAAACGTGGAGAGAAATCTGGAAACGTGGGTGGAACAATTCAATCAGTTAAAGGCCCACGTTTTTTCGGAATTAATTATTAATTCTTAATGAGCCCAAGCCCAAGACCCGGACACGGGCCGGGCCGGACGGATGGCGGCGGCGCGCGTGTGTGACTTGGCCCATTGGGTCTGCCCCACATACCCACAAAAATTTGAATGCCCAAAGCGCTGAACCTTTGTTTCCAAAAAATTGTAAATATACACAACACAAATTAATACTCCCACCGATGTGGGACACGGAGAGAGCCAACCTGTGTTTTGCAACTTAAAAGAAATAACAGCTGTCTTAACAGCTGTTTCCAACAATGTGCAATTCATTCACTGATTTCTTTTGAATAAATTGGTACGGGGTGCACCGTTATCGCCTGGTGAACTCTCATCGATCACAATCCATCTTCTCCTTTGAAAGACTCATATAATTTGTCCACTTTTTATGATTTGACTTAACATTATGTTATAGGGTGAATTACATTAACCCTTCGATATTTGGTACTTCAACAAGAAACCCACTGAATTATTTTGCCATCAAGTGCACTATACCTTTTTACAATAACAAATCATATAAAGAAAGATCACCGCACCATCAAAAGAGTCAAAATAATTATGTTGTTTGTGAATCCTCCCTATTCTCAACAAATACTATCATATAACTTAGCGAATCCATAACTCCATATATAACACTCCTAAAAAAACTAAATGTAATCATATGAAGTTTTATCTGAGACATTTTTTATGATGACACAATCAATAACACCAACGATGTTAACGCTTTAACAAAATATATTTTGGCAATTTATCTCCATTAAGCATTATTTTAACCATTTTCACAATGATCTACTTTTTTCTTTCTATTACTACATTTTGTTAATAGTTTGAAGTTTTAAAAATTTACCTTCAAAACTTTTTTCAGCACAAAATCCTTAAATATTTTAGTTACCAATTCTCCTTCTATCAGTTCCAGCAGAAGTAATTATATAACCTTTTTCACTAACTTAGCATAACAAAAATTGCTTCATTTTGCAAAACTGTATAATTTGTGGGTAATTGAGTCAGTATTGTAAGTCATGTATAACTTGTGCCAACACTGAACATTATTGCATTAGTGGACTTTAAGTTGGGGAGCTATTATTTTTCTCACATAGGGTTCCACTTAAATTCTAATGTTGTGTGTGATTGTTTTATTTTCTTATTTATTGCTTGAAATTTACATGAAATTTAATTTAATCAATGAAAGTGAGTAAAACATAAATTCATATTAGGTACCATGAAATTCAATTAAATAAAAAATTGTGATAATTGGACACATTAGAATTAGAACTTAAAATTAATAAAGATAAATTAATTAAATAGAAACCCAAACCTTTCAATCCAATATTGAAAAGCAGATATTTACGACATGGATTATTATTGCCAATTCAAAAAATTGATCATATGTGTAGACACCCCATTGTTTTACCCTTCTTACACTATAAATGTCTCATTCAAGTATTTTACTCTCTCAAAACCTTTATTCTCCCAGATACATATCATCCCAAGTGAATACTCGAATTTTCAGATTTTTGTTGATTGCAGTAACATTTGAGTTTGTAAAGTAGTCCAAAGTGAAAATTATATGTCTGTAAATCACCTTCCTAATAGGTTTTAGTCGTGTACAATTTGGGTACTCGAGCAAGCTGATCACATGAAGATGCAAAAAGATATGCTCATCCATATGTCGATCGACAGGGTCTTCTCTGTGCCAATAGGCATGCCCCTTAATTTTTAAAGAGCAAGTTTTCTCCTATAAAGATCGGTAGATCCCCATATGCCAATTAGGAGGCCCTTGGGGGAAGCTTGGTCCTTTTATCCTTTTAGGGTTATTCCATAAAAGGAAATGTATAACCTTATTTTGAGGGAACTCGAAGTGCATCCAATTTCCACTCCATTTTGAAAGTCCCTAATTTTCTACGACATTAACTGACATTCCGTTCCAAATTCAACCACCCAAACATCATTTTCACCTCATACATCATCTAAGAGCATGGAAGCATTTTGAAGGTCATTTTCAAAGAGTATATGCTTTTTTCCCCTTAAGATTTACTAGAGGGTTAAAAGCATTTCTTATTCTTCCTTTCTCTACATTTGTGTCTAAATTTATTAACTTAATTTGTAGGTTTACACTCCATAGTTTAGTATTGTTTTGTCATTAAACTAGTTAGTACTAATCTTTTTTTTTTAAATTTCAAATCTATATTCTCAAATTTATTTTTATAAATTTAAAATACCAAAGATAGGGTTTTATATTATATGTGGCAATATAATAGTTCCATCTTTTTGAACTTTCAAAACAAGCTTTTCAACATCATTCTTTCACCCAAAATGGCTTCAACATCATGTATCACAAACAATTCACAAGAATCTTTAAATTGAAAATATAATGTACCCGTTTCAAACTTAGTGGGATTTGATTTCTATTCATGACGGTACACAGGCATTCCATATACACTCCAAGATTTAAGTATATTTTCCATTTTTTTTTTGTTTTTCATCTCTTTGCCCTTTTCTTCTTCTTTTTATTTATTCTACATATCATATACTTGCTTCATTAGATATATTGAATGTAAACAGTATTATATTTATATTTATTTCCATCTTTGTTTACTACATATCCTCCCCACTTTATATGTTAGTCGTATTCAGTGTTATCACTTGTTTCCCTTTTAGATATGCTTGCGATTTATCCATTTTGTGCGCATTTCCTCGAAGTGATGTCATAAAGGAAGAAATCCCTTTACATTCATCTTTTTCTCTATGTACATTCATGCTCAACCCATGGTAATTTTTCATATGCTTATTTACCCTCGACACTTATGCTTAGCACACACACATTTACGTATCCACACCTCAGAATACTTTACAAACACCACCACTTGTTGGCGCACTTGTATCACACATATATTCTCATTATCACTTGCACACACACACTCACACATAGACAAGAGAAAATATATATTATTTCGACCCACTAGAGACCAAAAGGGAGGATGAGGTTACTAACACCTTTCCTATATATAACTTAGTTCCAGACCCCATTTTCTTTGAATACGAATCAATCATTTGCCTTATATCCTTATTTATGTGTAATTCATTTCTTTTGCATGTTTTTGATAACATAAGTTGATGAATATGAGTTTTATACTTTCACACACATCACTCGCCAACATTGGATAGATATCCCCCTTTTTTCCCTCTCCTTGGAGGATGAAAGTAGTGTGCACACATGCATACGTAATCACTGCACACGTGCAAGGCACCCTTAAGCGAGCATTACGTTGGAAAGATCACTCGCGGGTCAGGAAGGCCATAATATTCATTTGGATCCAATTGACTATTCTCGTAATGATGTAAATTAAATATCATTTTTCTCATTGTCGTTTTGTCATGGATATGGAATTTCTAAGAGTATATCATAACAGAACATATAGAATATTCTCTTATTTGCTTAGAGTGATGGGTTCCTTATCACTTCATACACCAACGTTAATGTGCAAAAGAATAGCCCTCATATCAACTTGACTCAATCTTAATACAAAAAGAGTGTTGTTAACATCAAATGGCCAGTGTGTGTGAGGGCACTGTTTTTTGCCCAAACTATTTAAAGTTAGTTTTGGTTTGAAGCTTTGGAAAAAGGTTGATAATTTTAAAATTTGATAGCGTGTTTTGAGAAGTGTGAGAGAATTTTATGTAATTCTCCCCCTGATATTTAATAACCCCCAAACTTTTATGTAATTCTCCCCATGCTATTTGATAAACCCCAAAGCTTTATACCTTTCTTCTATACATTTTCGAGTGAGTTTTTGAAATAAATTAATTTATAAAAACAAATCCTAAATCAAAATTCTTATAATTTTACCTTTAATAGGTAGTCGAGGAAACCAAATATTCACAATTATTCATTAAAGGAAGGATATAATAGATGAACATGGCTTGGATAATAGATTTCATCTCTTCGAGGATGGAGTTTCATTGAAGAATCTCCTAGATGGGGAAAGTGAAGAACGAAGGCAACAAAATCTGTAAAGGATATCAGGGTTTATTGGTATTATACACCATGTAAATCCTTTGCAATTTTAGTGAGAGAGAGTGCATCCCGAGTTTTTTCCCTATGTGGCTTTTTTTACTTGTAGATATGGTGTTATGGTTGAATTGTGTGAAAAACTTGTTTATATCCACCATGCACATTGATTTACTTTAGATTTGTGCGTGGGAATATGTGGACCTACATTAAGTGAATTAATCAAGTGTTTAACCATAAAATTGTGCCTAAAATGATAATATTGATAATCAATGTGTGAATTGTGTCATTTGGCCACTGAAATATGTAATTGGACTTTAATTACATTTATCGTGTCAATTATTCTCGAAATTTTTGCTAAAGATCTAAATTTAAGATTTTTTCATTATATGTTTGGGCATTTCCACTCATATATGCTTTATTTCCATAAACATTGTTTGTGCAATAAAAAAATTGGTGCAAGTCTTATTAATCCCCCTTTAAGACTTCCTTATCACTAAATAAATTCCCACACCCGGTTTTACTTTTAATGAAATAGGTTAACAACACAATGGATAATTTGAAAATGAGAGTGTTACAATGGAATAAATGCGACTTCTCAAATAAATTAATTTTAATTGTGTGTCAACCAAACCAGTTTTAATGAAACCCAAGTTTTAATTCAGTCCTAACACATGCATCTAAGTGATATGAAATCATAAAACTATAAGCATGCAAAGGAAATCAAATAACAGGATAGTCATAATATGAGGAAAAATCCCCCACACGGGAAAAACCTGTTATTCCACAATAATTGTAAATAACAACTTACACGGTTATAATGAGATAAATTTTTGACAAGCAAATACCCTCAGTTGTCGGTTGGTATCGTCAGCAATGGATCCACACGCAGCAAACCCATAAGAACTTCAGTCCTATCGTCAGCTCAGGAATACCGCAATACTCCCTATGAACCTCAGTCCAAATCAGCAAAGAATCTTCACGCAACAGGATCCTCAATGACATGTAGTCATATGATGTAGATTTACCCTCTCTACAAGAGCAAGATCAACAAGACCATATTTTGGGTTCCAAAACAATTCACTAAAGGATTGGGATGTTTTGTGAATTGAAAAACAAGGTTTTAAACCCTAAAATTGAAGAAGACGAAGTGTTCTGGTGTTAGCATATTATTGGTATAAAAAATCGTCAGGTCTCCTTTACCAAAGATGCCTCGTTTAATGCGCTTTATATAAAAAATTTGTGTCGGAGCGTCATTCGAACGAGATTCCATGTCGTTTGAACGAGATCTGATATCGTTCGAACCAGATCTCATGTCGTTTGATCCAGAAAATTTGCAAAAAATAAATTCAATTTTTTATTTCAAAAATTCTTCTTTTAATCTTGAAAAATTCATTTTGACGAAAAATAATGCCTCAACACTTAGAAAATATTTTAGAAAAATATTCAAACCTCTTTTTAAAAATTATCCCAACACTTTTAAGTGAACCGCAAAGGGACTTAAATACTTTCTCACGAAAATTAACCTTGCAGAGACTTGATTGTTGAAGAAGCTTGATATTCGGATTCGTCTCAATTCATGTATGATCTTGAACAATCTTCGACGGTTGTAGCGGTATACGACATACTTAACTGATAATGGACATTTATAAAATCATGTCCTTACAAATCTCCCCCTATGTCTATGCCGATACAAAATAAAAAGAATCCGAATTATCAAATAAAAATGCCTCTACAAATCTAATACTCTCTCATGAACCCAAAAGTGAAAAGGTATTTGAAATGCAAGTCTTCAATCTATTCTTCAAGAATGTTCATCAATCTTTAAATATCAAAGCTTTTCTCATCAGGGCGTGAAACATAATGATCTTTACTTTTGTACCTACACACATGAGACAAAGCAAATATCTTTGTGACGCATCGAGTTTAAAATGATATAAGAATCAATCAATTAATATAATCTCCCCCTTAATGCAAATCTCCCTCATAATTTATTCTCCCCCTTTTTTATTTGTTTGAAATAGACAAGGAAAAAAATAAACAATCAAAACATGGAGTGTCATGACAAGCAAATCAAACATGAATCAAACTACGCGCATGTAAAGGAAATACTCAGGAATCCACAAACTATGTTTGATTTTTTAATTTTTTTTTCATACAAGAACAATTTACAAAAATCACACCATGAATAACACTAAGATAACCAAATCATGGATATGGAATGAATGAGTGTGAAAAAATTCAATAGGTAATAAAACTCGATCAAGCATATGTGCACGATGCATAAGTGTACTCCTATCGAATGAACATGAAAAATATCCTTAGGTATAAAATTGTTGAATTTAGATGATATCGACTAAATCAAATCAACAAATCAAAGCCTAAGTCATTTTCACACCAATAACGTCCAAAATTTTTTAGTGCCGTTTCGAGAACTTTTCAAAGGATGTGCAAACCCATTGATTACTTTTATATCTAATAAGGTACTAAATTCTCAACATAGAGAAAATCTATTGGCCCAAATTTTGGCATATTTCATCTTTTTATTGCCTTAATTTTTTGTGTGGGCTCTTTTCAAACGGTACGTGATAGTTATTCACTCACAGCCCTTTCCCGTGTCACTCATCATTTTATCAAATTTAATCAAATTCCTCACGGGCAATGGTTTTTACATGTCCTACTTTTATTATTCTCGTATTATTGCACTTGGTTCGTTTTAAGGACGGGATTGAGATGAAAACACTCAATCAACATGTGATAGACAAGTACAATAATCAAACAAATACGTGCACATGTGCAGTAAAGGACAAATGACTCAAACATGTAGGAAGTATCAACTAATAACATCTCAATGACTCCAAACATTGTAAAGCACATGAACGACATGATATATTGTCTCAAAACATTATCAATTTGTCACATGGATAAATGGAATGAAATTGTGACTCAGTCATCTTAAGTGTCCATTCATATATGGTGTAAAACAAAATACAAAACTATTTTTGTCTTTTTTCAAAAGTTTATCAAAATTAAATCTTTTTGACTTTTTCAAAATTTTTAAAAATCGATTTTTTTTTTCATTTTTCAAAATATATATGAATTCAATCAGCAATAGGTATAATATCGGCATGAGAAACATCCTATGCTAGCAAACAAGAATCACGCAAATGAATCAATAATCAAGGTAGGTGTGATTAATCAAGCAATGCAGTATTAAGCATAAATACCCAAAAAGACTGCATATGAACTGTCAGAAGCAACCCAACAATACCAAATAATGTAACCAAAGAACACAGGGTACTGCAAACAGAATGGTCAAAGTCAACCAGGTCGCTAGAACGAGACTGCTTGTCGTTCAAACGACATGGCATCTCGTGAGACTAGAAATCGCTCGAACGAAAATCGATCTCGTTTGAACGAGAAAATCAATTTTCACATACTCCCAGAATGTTAAACATAGTTGCCCAGTGAAAAATTTTCCAGAAAATAATACCTGGAAGGTGCTGACAGATCCAAAACAGTAGCAAAATGGCAAACTCAACAAATAAGTCAATGTGCGCTACAACAAAGTGAGTCTTAACACTAGCAAAAGTATATCAAGACACAAAGCTGGAGTATGCCAAATATTAACACAATCAACCAAAAGATCTAACATGGGGTGAATCACGTGCACGCAAACGAGAGTCCTGAACAATTAGACCATAAGCCTCTAAATCCGATTTCCTCACCCAAATCGACGTATAACGAGGTGTAGTGGTTTGAGGAATAGAATTTACTTTTCTATTAAACTTATTAGGTCCATTCAAAAACTTGTAATAGAAATTCCTAAGATGTCCTTTCTTACTGCAATGTGTGCAAGTGTAAACCGGGCAGTGAATGTTACCTAAAGGTGGTCCTCTCCTCAAATTCGTAGGTGGCGTACTCCTCAAATTCCTAGGTGGCTCTCTCCTAATGATCCTAGGTGGCTCTCGCTTGACTACCCTCGGTGCATCTTTCTAAACAACCTTAGGAGGCTCTCTCATACTTGTGGGGATGGCTTTGGGAATGGGTACAATACTCTCATCGAAGCCTATACCACCCCTATCCTCCTTAATTTGGATAGTCCCTAAAGTTTTATCTAACTTTTCTGATCGAGACTCCAAATCAAATTTTACCTTGCTTGAATCTCTCAAACTCATCTCAAGCTCACCTATCCTAGACTCAAGTACTCGCCTAGATTCCTCACACTCAATAAGATCATTTTTCATAGTCTCCATCAACCCTCTAAGACTATCTCTCTCAGCCTCGACGTACTCAAGCTTTTCTCTCAAAATTTTCTCACGTGCCTTAAGATCTTCAACTAGAACATCATCAGTTTTCAAGGCACGTTCTTGCAATTGGGATTTCAATAGAAAATTTTCTTTCTTTATTTTAAAGCTTTAGCATAAAGTTCATTGAAATCCGTTTGCAAGTTGCGCTTATCTACACTTCCATCCTCACTCTCATCACCCTCACTATCATCACTAATCACACGGGTGGGAAGCTCTCGCCTAAAAGTATAAAAAACTTCTTCCGAATCACTATCACTAAGGGTAGAAATATGAGATGATAGTTTATTCATTTTCTTCCTTAAATTTGCGGGTCACTCATCTATCGTGTGACCAACACCCTCACAACCCAAACACTTTTCTGAATCGTTTTCAATGGAAGATTTAAAATAAGAGTTCGTGTGAATTTTCCAATTAGACTTTTCAAAAAGTTGACATCGAAAATCATCAAAACCATCAAAAGCCATTTTTATGAAAAACTTGATCAAACACAATAACTTAGTGCAACAGGGTTTGACACAAAATTGCGTGCAAAAATCAGGATCACGCGATAAATTAGCGTAATCCGCTCTAATACCAATTTGAGAGTGCTACAACGGAATTAATGTGACTTCTCCAATAAATCAATTTTAATTGTGTGTCAACCACACCAGTTTTAATGAAACCCAAGTTTTAATTCAGTCATAACACATGCATCTAAGTGGTATGGAATCATAAAGAAATAAGCATGCAAAGGAAACCAAATAACAAGATAGTCACGATATGAGGAAAAACTCCCCACAGGAGCAAAACCTTTTATTCCACTATAATTGTAAATCACAACTTACACGGTTATAATGAAATCGATTTTTGACAAGTGAATACCCTCAGGTGTCGGTCGATGTCGTCGGCAATGGATCCACATGTAGCAAACCCACAAGAACTGCAGCCCTATCGTCAGCACAGGAATACCCCAACACTCCCTATGAACCTCAGTCCAAATCAACAAAAAATCTTCACACAGTAAGATCCTCAATGACACGCAGCCATATGATGTAGATTTACCCTCTCTACAAGAGCACGATCAGCAAGGCCGTATTTTGGGTTCCAAAACAATTCCCTAAAAGATTGAGGTGTTTTGTGAATTGAAAAATAAGGTTTTAGACCCTAAAATTGAAGAAGATGAAGTTTTTTGTTGTTAGCAGATTATTGGTATCGAAAATCATCAGGTTGCCTTTACCAAAGACGCATCATTTAACGGGCTTTATATAAAAAATTTGAGTTGGCGCAGCGTTCACACGAGATCCCATGTCGTTCGAACGAGATCTGATGTCGTTCGAACCAGATCCCATGTCGTTCGATCTAGAAAATTTGTGAAAATAAATTCAATTTTTATTTCAAAAATTCTTCTTTTAATATTGAAAAATCATTTTGACGAAAAACAACACCTCAACACTTAGAAAATATTTTAGAAAAATATTCAAAGCTCTTTTTAAAAATTGTCCCAACTCTTTTAAGTGAACCATAAAGGGACTTAAATACTTTCTCATCGAAATTAACCTTATAGAGGCTTGATTATTGAAGAAGCTTGATATTCAGATCCGTCTCAATGCATGTATGATCTTGAACAATCTTTGACGGTTGTAGCGGTAGACGACGTACTTAACTGATAATGGTCATTTATAAAATCATGTCCATACAAAAAAGTTATTCATTTTCTATATATATGAGCACTTGGAATGGTTCCGAGTGTGCTTTGTTAGTTAGTAGCATAAAGTTGATAATACTCGAATATTCTCAGCGTATTTAGCGCATGTGAACTAGGGTTTGAATTTTTAATCAATGTAAAATTTGTTGATTTGTAACGTATGATATGTTGATTTTTTTTTGTCTATTTCATTCTTCAATGTTTTGTGGATTATACCAACTTTGAAATCCCATTCATCCTTTGGGTAATCCACAACCTATTATTGTTGTTAATCCGGTGAGTAATTCAGATGGTCCTCCTCAAGTGAACTCTTAGTTTTCGAATCTTTCCAAATCAGAGGATAATCTTATCATTAAACAAACTTTGGCTAATCCTCGAGATGATGAAATCAACCAGATAAGGAGAATTTTCAAACTCCTTTCACAGAAATTTGATGAGGTCAAGCTATCAAGAAACTATGTGTAAAACCAACACATATCTCCTTATCAAAAAACTCGTTTACCAAAAAAGCTTAAGATTTCAGACATAGAGAAGTTCGAAAGGAAGTTGATCACCCATAATCCATTCGTTTAACTATCAGTGTACCATGTGTCTCTTAGGTGCTACCAAAGTGATTATGGCTCAAAAATATGTTGCACGAGAATTTATATCTTAAGAAAAGTACAATGGTGAATTTGAAGTAACCCAGTGTGATATCGAACTGCTTAAATAGGATGTTGGTGAGTTAATTAACAATTTCATCACTGGATTGAGATAAAAAGTGACCATTATGACTAAACGTCCTCCGAAATAAGATAAAGTTAGCATAGTGATGAAGAACTTCCTTCTGCACATTAAGACCATTATGGGTAGCCAATATTAACCCCATTTCTATTCCCTTGGGGAAGGAGAAATGGGAGTTGAAGAAAATTTTCCATTTGACTGCAAAAAGTTGAATTTGAACTGAAGAAGATATCGTGACATTTTGATCCTAATAAAATTTCGAAAGCAACTACCACGATAAACAATATCTCTACAAACGACACAATACCTTGGACACCAGAAACTCATCCATTTTATCCAGTCAAAAAAGTCTATATCGAGCTTCACGTTCCTCTCTCCAAAGTCTTTCAATCTTTACTAGCCTGTAACCTAATCAAAATAGTTATTCTTAAACCCTTGTTTGACTCACTAATTAAAAAATTCAGATATAATGACCATTTCCCATTCCATCAAATTCTTTGTTATAATATAGACCCATGATATTAACATAGAGACATCAAGAAACCCATAATTGATAAGGGTATCATTGATACACCCACTGGACCTAAGTTGAACACCACTCAAAACCCCTACCTCATCATCAAAACAACGTCAATTCCATCCTAACTAAAGTCGATGAATATTTTGATCCTTAAACCAAATCAAGCCAAAAGCCTTACCCTTCACTCCTTTAAATAACCTTTTAACCACTGTGAAGCCTTGTCCTCTCCACTAGATTCACCTAGAAATAGACCAAGACCACCCCTTCACCTTGACGGTGCGTGTGTGAATTAAAATGCAAACCAAATCTAAAGATTATGGTATAAACGTACAAGTTTTTCCAAATGAGTTAGAATATTTTAGGATCGATATTCCCATAGATTAGACATTACAACCTGTTGACTATATTAAAAATAGTGATATATATATGGAAACCAGTGGGTTGGCCCGATAGTTCGATGATCGGTTTGTTAGTTAAAAGATTTCCATCTTGAAATTATCATCAAAATTTTAGTATAAGTGAGCACTAGTCTAGGGAAGATGTTTAGTCCATATGGGCTTCTTACGATAATAGATAATAAATGATTTATGTTTCCTTATGATAATAAATTTTCACTCACTTAGGAGGACTTGTACATAAAATATCTTATGCTATCCGAATGCATCAACATCTTCAGTGATAATAGGAAAGTTTTCGTTAGATCATTTCAAGATGCCTATTCATAATGAGTTTGCTTCGATAGTGGTAGCATTTGATTTCCCCTAACTTCTTATGTGGTGTCCTTTTCCTTAGAGTAATTTTATTTAAGATCAATGAAGTAACCAACGCTCCTGAAATCGATGATGAAAGAGGGTTCCTTATTTACCCATATGAATCATATGACCCCACCTGTGCAATATTGCAAAGATTTAATCACAACATCAATTAGTTCATCGGTAGACGAGAGGAATTAGATGTCCAAAGTGCCATGTATAACAAACATGACTATTGAGGAAAGTTAAGTCTTAAAAAAGTTGAATAAGACTTTATCCAATATGACTCTACGAGATCTATTTATGTCCTTCCAGATCCACATAAATGATCTTCTCAAACTATTGTTCGAGGATCATGTTACACCAACTCTCTCCCATGATTAGGCCATGGACATTGTGGGGATGTTTACTTATAGAAGACTTGTAACATTTTAAGACAAGGAAATTCCCAATTTTGTTCCAAATCATATTTATACCCTCAACATTACCATATATGTGATTTAAAAGACAATCTTATTGGTAGATAATGGCAAAGTATTGAACGGGTATTGAACTCATACCTTATAAGGACAATTCAATGTTTTGATTACAAATTAGTGACCCGACACCCACATTAGTTGATGTAAGAGCATATGACAACACCCATCATGAGGTTATAGGTTTCATCTTCCTCACACTAACGCTTGGTCATATTAATTGGTCCTCTAAGTCATCAAGATTCCTACATGATTTAATCTTTATTGGGTTGATTATGTATCCATGATATAAAAGGAACGACTTACTTCATTCACCAGAAACTCAAATTCCTTCCAAATAATTAAATCATGACCATCATTGGTGACGATGAAAAATCATATGGTATTGGTAACAGTAATCATGTATTAGAGATACAACATAATGCGTATTATATGAAATTTTCTAGATTTAGGATTGATCCTTAACCAGTCTTAGCAGGGGAAGATTTGAAAGAAAAGGTGCATAAAAAGTATGACCTGCATAGGACATCAACGTCATTTGGATGTTAAAAAATATGCACTTCCCACCGAAATGAGGATTGGTTATCGTTAGCAAGAAATCACCGAACCAATCATTTTAAAATAAGCTTATCTACCACATAGTATGGGGTATACGTTATCTTTCATTAATCTTCTTAGCAACCATCGTACCTATATAAAGAAAACTTCCAAGAGGAAGGAGATCATCTTAAGTGACTCTTTAAATGTTCGATTCATCATATAATGATAAGATTTTACCCACGCATATTCCTAGAGCCTTGGTATGATCCCGTTTAGAAGAAAATGAAGCTCGGTTTTGGTATTTTTATGAGGATAAAAAATATGGAAAAGAAAACTTAATCATGCCATGGTGCCCCTATTAGTTAAATCTTTAGAGTTAGTTTCTCTGTAGATCCAAAGTAATGATAATGATGAATCTTTCAACCTATCTAAACTAAGTATGTATGTTTATATGATATATTAAGAGTTAACTAAATGGGCTCCAATTGATAAGATCCATTCTACTGCAGAGCGTATTCATAGCTCCAACTTCTGAAGCCCTTATACCTTTGACTCACTTGAGTCTATATTGTATAAGTGCTCATCTAGTTTGGAAATTGTGACAAAATTTTGTCCATCCTAGAAACCAAAGAGCCTCAGAAGTTGGATTGCCTATTCATCTCTCTTACTTGTAATGATCAAGAGACTATTGCCAACACTCACACACTTAGAATTCAATTCATGCATGCCATATTGCATTATAATGTGTGTACATGTGTTGAGTGTGTTTAAATCCCTCAGTTTGATTTTTAATAATTTTTTTGGGATTTGTTAAACATTTTTTTAAACATTTTTTAAACAATGTTTTAATAATTAAAACTTGATTTAAAATTTTTGGGGTCAATCTCTTAATATTATTTGTTGTGTATTATGGCCTAATGTTACCTTGGGTAGAATCCAAAAGTGGCAGAGACTTCAGGGTATACTTTGTAATTAGTTTGGACGCACGTTTTATATCCCTTAACTGGCCAACACCTGTTGCCCTCTGATTGGTTAGAAGTGTGTTTCTTTACTGAGACAATAGACGCGTGTGTTATCAGCCCTTGGATCATTTCTTATCAATGGTCTGCATGTTGCCTTGATGAATCCCCGTGTAACTTTTTAAGCCAATCAACGTTCGTTTAAGCACCGCCTTATGTGAGCCCTTAGATTCAAGTCAATTTAAATTGACTCGATCTCAGCCCTTGGTTTTGATCAGATATCTCGAACCTTCTCCTCCCACTATAAAAAGGACCCTTCCCTCAGACTTCGAAGACTTTTGCCATTTGCATTCTTATGAGAGAATAGAGAGAGAAGAGAGAAGAGAGAAACTAGAGAGAGAAAGAAAGTTAGAAACCCTAACTTCATTCGTCTAAATCCTCTTCAAACCTAACCCAAACACCATATCCAAAAACACTACCCTGAGTGTTCTTGAGTGTTTGAGAGTTTGAGTTGAGTTATTTTTGTTGCTGTAACCTTGTGTTCGTGAGATCTTGTTTCCAACTTAGACTTTTACTTAGATCTAGTTTCTGATTTCATAGAAATCTCAGATCTGAGTTATTCATGTTACATTACACTTAGTTTTATTCTTTATTTCTCATCTTGAGAAATATATTGTTGATTAGTTCCTCTAAAACGTTTTCTTACTTTGAAATCAACAATAAATGCTTTCTGTTTCTTGTTCTTGTAAAACTTGACCTAGTTTGGAATCTCACTTGGAGGTTTTCAATCTTGAAAAGTTTCTCCAAATTTTGAGATTGATTAAGACCTTGTCTGTCTTCCTAGCAAGGTATCCGTGGATTCTGGGATTAATTGAAAGGTCAAATAAGGTTCAAAGTTTTGTAAGAAGAAAGAAAAGAAAAGATCACAGCATATAGTGTAACTGTAATTTTTTAGGACTGTTTGTACTTAATAAGTGTGTGTGTGTGCATGCATGTGTTAGAAATCACCTCCACAAACACTTACACCCTACAACACGAAAAGTGTTGGTAATAAGATCTTGTGAGCATAAGTCGACGTAAAGTGCTGGAACAAATCAGAAGTTGACAAACTGAGAGAACTACTTCTACAATCAGAACTGCAGAGAAGTTATAAGGACACCAGAGGGTACATTCCTAAACTTATATAGGTCTGAGTTGTTTGCATGTTAGTTATATAGTTTGTAACTCATAAATTTGTTTTAGTGGATTTTTCATTTTACTCCGTAGAGGGAGTCGTGGATGTTTCATCAATTGGTGAGGTTTTACCACGTAAAAAATTATGAACAGAATCTTTCTACATTTTCTCATCTCACTCTCGGTTGTGCTCTGTTTAAAACTTGTTTGAACTATCTTTTAAACTTGTTGCCCAAATCTTGAAAAAGATCTCGTATATATTGTTTTATTAAACACTTCTTGTGATTAATCATTTTTGATTTAAGAAAAGAGTTTCTTCAAAAAAATAACTCGGAGTTACTTAAATAGTTTATTTTCAATAAACGGCTTTAGTAACGCACTTTTCAATTGGTATCAGAGCTTGGTAAAACTGCTTTTAAAGAGATCCCGTGTTTCTGAAAATCAAATATGGATGAGAAAAATGAAAGATTTGGTAACTTGACCTGACCTCCAATCTTTAATGGAACCAATTTTGCTTACTGGAAAGTTAAGGATGATTGCTTTCATTCAAGGAACTTTGGGAGATGATGTCTGGGACATTGTTGAAAATGGTTATACTTTTCCTACTAAACCAGCCAACGAAGGAAGTAATGAGAGAGTTAAGAAAGCTTTAAGTGAGTTCACTCAAGAAGAGAAACAAGTTTCTCGAAATAATAACAAAGGAAAGAATGCCATATTTATGTCTATAAATGAACATGAGTTCAAAAGAATCTCATCCTGTACCACTTCTAAGGAAGCTTGGGACACCTTAGTCACTGCTCATGAAGGAGACACTAGAGTTAAGGCTGCTAAAACCCAAATGCTGATTCAGCAGTATAACTCCTTAATTATGTCTGAGACTAAATCATTTGATGACTTCTATATGAACCTGATTGATATTGTGACCAAACTGCATGCTAATGGGATAACCTATGATAGACAAGAAATTGTATCTAAAATTCTGAGATCATTACCACAGAAGTTTGATAACAAAAGATATGCTATTGAGGAAATGTGTGATATAAATCTCACTCCTGAATTACTCAGTAGTAAATTAAGAACTGTGGAAATGGAACTGGAATTTAAGAAACAATTAATCCAATCACATAGGAAACAGACTAGTTCCAATCTAAGCTTCTCTTCTAAATTGATTAAGCCTGAGTTTAATACTTCCAATGATGAATCTGATGAGGACTGCGATATAGAGAGTTTGGACAATCAGATTGCCTTAATGATAAAACAGTTCAAGAAAATCATTAAGTTTAGAAACAAAGTGGCAAATAAACAAGGCAAGTCAAATTATCCAACTTCCTCTAGTCACAGACCTCATGATAAAATCAATGACAAAAATCACAAGGACTCTCATATCAGACCTAATAGAGACCTTAAGAAGACTGAATGCTATAGATGTGGTAAACTGGGGCACATTGCACAAGACTGTAGAGTTAATTTGATCACTCAAAACAAACACACTAGAGCTAACATCTGCAAAACATGGGATGATTCAAGTGACTCTGAAAATGAGGAACCTGAGTCATCAGATGTTTTTGATCCTTGCATGTCTTTCTTTGCCAAGATTATTTCTAATGATGACATGCCTATGTTTGTTAATGAGGATGAACCAAATAATTCTATGACTGATACTTCGAATGTGGTTATTACTGGTTTAGATTCTTTGATTACTGAGAATGTTGCATGTTCTACCTCGGGGTGTGTGAGTCAAAGGGAATGCGATAATGACGATGTTAATGGGTGTGTGAGTTTTAAGAATGAAGCCTTAGGGGTCACTTCACACACCACACTTAGTGACTCGGACAATGAAGACCTCCCAGACATTCACACACTTTACACTAAGACTCTCAAGAAAAGCGCTAGACTAGAAAAGATTGTTAAAGATCTTACCAAGAAATTGGAAGATCTAAGCCTGATGGTTAAACTGAATGCTGAAGAGTATACTACCCAATGTTTAACTCATGAAAGTGAAATTAAAGTTTTTGATGAAAAACTGAAAAATTTGACTGAAACAAATGAAATTCTGGAGAAAAAATACAAAGGGACATTGTTAGAATTGGAACAAACCAAAGAAAAGACAGCAACTATTTTCAAAAAATTTACAAAATTTGAAAATAATTCGAACTGTTTTGATGAATTTGTTGCTGAATCTAAAACCAATTCTGATGATCGAACTGGTATAATATTTTATCCCAATTTGAAAACACAGACAAAACCTATTGAACCTATCAAGTTTGTGTCAGGAGGCAAAAGACCTATTGAAACATGCCCAGATTTTCATTCCCTAAAAACTGAGTTTGATTTAAAACATCAAAACTTCAACATTGGGGAATCAAGTTGCTCTAAGAATAAAAGTTCACCTAAGGCTAAATACGTCTGCCCTCTTATCAGAAAGAGTGAACCTACTTTCAAACCTGTACTACCCAGGAATAAAGTTCAGACTGAAAACTTTTCAAAACCTTTGTTTAGAGACTTTCCTAAGGAGACCCCCATCTTGAGCAATATTTATTGCTCCTACTGTGACATATATGGTCACTCTTTCGATGGTTGCTATGCTAGGAGACTTGTCAAACCTATCTATAATCCTCGTACTTACCAGAACTTTAACTATTCTAGGAGAAGTCGAAACAATTATATACTTCCTAGACAGCCAGATAAAAACTCTAACTATAGAAAGAGAAAGACCAAACCTAAAAGAACATTTCCTAGAAGGAATCCTAAGCACTTTCCTAAACCAAATGCTCAAGTATTTCACAAAATTCAAAATCATGCGCAAAACATTTTTCAGCAAAAATCTAATGCTCGCAAATTTTATCAGTTGAGAGCTAATAAGCGCAAGATGAAAACTAGAGCAATTTGGATTAGAAAAGATGATCTATTACCTCAGATGAAGTGTAATATTGTTGTTACTGCTTTAAAAGCCGAACACACATCATCTGGTTGGTATTTAGACTCTGGATGTTCTAAGCACATGACTAGAGATGAATCTAAACTTTTAAACAAAACCAGATTTGCTGGTGGTAAAGTCATTTTTGGTGATGGAGTTTCATCTCAAATCATAGGCAAATGAACTCTCCAAGAAGATGGGCTTCCTATTCTTAAAAATGTTCTTATATTTAAAGGTCTAAAGGCCAACTTACTTAGTATTTCGCAATTTTGTGACTCAGACCATACTGTTACTTTTTCAAAGAACAATTGCAAGATTTTAAATGAAAAAGGTGAATACATAATTACTGGATTCAGAACTCCTGACAACTGCTACACGGTCAAGAACAATTTTGAAATTTTTAATGTTGCCAGAATGGATGACAACGAGATATGGCATAACAGAATGGGTCACATAAATTACGATAATCTTAGTAAATTGTCTACTCACGACATAGTAAGAGGAATTCCAAAAATTAAACCCATTCATAATATTGTTTGTGGTTCCTGTCAAGAAGGTAAAATTATTAAGGCCCCTCATAAGAAAGTCAAAGATATTCTCACCTCTAATCCCTTAGAACTCATCCATATGGACCTAATGGGTCCTTCCCAAACTGTTAGCCTTTGTGGACACAGTTATATCTTAGCTATGGTTGATGACTTTACCATATTTACTTGAGTAGACTTTTTAAAACAAAAGTCTAACACTTTTCAAACCTTCCTAAAAATTCTTCTTAGGATTGAAAATGAAAAGGACACTCAAGTAAATAGAATCCGTAGTGATAGAGGTGGTGAATTCAAAGACACTGGTATTATAGAATACTGTGACTATAATGGTTACAAACACGAGTTCAGTGCTCCTAAGACTCCTCAATAAAATGGAATCGCCGAGAGAAAGAATCGTACCTTGCAAGAGATGGCACGTGTCATGTTACATGCCAAGAATTTACCTAAATATTTTTGGGTAGAATCTATTCGTACTGCGTGTCACATCATTAATAGGGTCTATCTTAGAAAGAATTCCAAACAAACCCCTTATGAACTTTGGTACAATAAAAAGCCTAATCTCAAATATCATGGAACCTTTGGCAGTACTTGTTATGTATGCAAAGATAGGGAACACTTATCTAAATTTGAGAGGCGGGGAGATAAAGCCATATTTCTAGGATACTCGCCTAACAGTAGAGCTTATCGAGTGTATAATCTTCGCACTAAAACCATGATGGAATCCATAAATGTAATTTTTAGGGACACTACTGTAGAAAGCAAGACTGGTGAATTACCTATTGAAGAAGAGTCTTCAAATATTTTAGAAAATTACCCTTCTGAAATAGATAATTCATTACCTATTGAGACACATGAAGTACCTAACTAAGTTTCTAAAGATCATCCCATAAACAACATAGTTGGCAACCCTAGTGATCCAGTGCGTACAAGATCCCAACTTAGAAATTATGCACATTATGCATGTTTTGTTTCCCTTGTGGAACCAAAGAATGTAAATGAGGCATTGAATGACTCTCACTGGATTTTTGCTATGCAGGATGAACTTTTACAATTTGTCATTCATGATGTATGGTATCTTGTTCCACGTCCAGATCACAAAAAGGTTGTTGGTACTTGTTGGATTTTCAAAAATAAAACTGATGAAAATGGGATAATAATTAGAAATAAAGATAGATTAATTGCTCAAGGATACTCCCAAATAGAAGGAATTGATTTTAACGAGACCTTTGCCCCTGTTACTCGTTTAGAATCAGTTCGTCTGCTTTTCCCTATAGCTTGTCACATGCGTTTTACATTATATCAAATGGATGTCAAATCTGCGTTCCTTAATGGAATACTGGCTGAGGAAACCTATGTAGAACAACCTAAAGGGTTCATTGACCCTAAATATTCAAATCATGTATTTCGTCTGAAAAATGCTTTATATGGCCTTAAACAAGCTCCTAGAGCTTGGTATGAGCGTCTTTCCAGTTTTCTTTTGGATAAAGGTTTCAAAAGAGGTGGAAATGACCAAACTCTATTTGTCAAACATTTTGACAAACACATTACTATTGCACAAGTATATATAGACGATATTATATTTGGATCAACTTCTACCTCAGAAGTAAAATCCTTTTCTGAAATTATGTAAGTATGAATTCTAAGTATGAATTCTGTAAGTATGAGTAAGGAATTTCAGATGTCCCTTATGGGGGAGTTGCAGTTCTTCCTAGGTCTCCAAGTCAAACAAAATCCAGAAGGATTATTTTTTTCGCAATCTAAGTACGTTTTAGAGATCGTTTCGGCCTCGAGAGTGCTAAAGATGCTAACACACCTATGAGTACTACGGTAAAATTATCAAAAGATGAAAATGGAAAACCTGTAGATCCTACTTTATATCGTAGTATGATTGGCACACTACTCTATCTTACTGCCTCGCGTCCTGATATCATGTATGCTGTGTGTGCATGTGCTCGTTATCAAAACAACCCTAAAAAGCACCATTTGAATTCTGTTAAACGTATAATTAAATATGTTAAAGGCACTCTGAATTTAGGACTTTGGTACACTAATGACACACCAAGCACTATTATTGGGTACACTGATGCTGACTGGGCTGGATGTACTGATGATAGTAAAATCACTTCAGGAGCATGTTATTATATTGGTAATAACTTGGTAGGATGGAGTAGTAAAAAACAAAACTGCACATCACTCTCGACTGCTGAATCTGAATACATAGCCGCTGGTAGTTGTTGTGCTCAATTATTGTGGCTTAAACAAATGCTAAGTGATTATGGTATTCAAGAAAACCAATTGCATCTCTATTGTGATAATCAAAGTGCTATTAATATTTCTAAAAACCCTGTTCAACACTCGCGAACAAAGCATATAAAAATAAGACATCATTTTATACGCGAATTAGTTGAATCTAAGGAATTAGAAATCAATTATCTTCCTACTGATCTACAACTCGCAGATATGTTTACCAAACCTCTAGATTATAATAGATTCATTTCATTACGAAAATCTATTGGTATGGTTTGTGATGAGTAATACCTTTGCTGCTTGTCCAAGTTTTTCCCTTTGTCCATTTGAGACAAAATAGGGGAGAAATTTGAGTCTACTAATCTCTTACATATACTAAACAGCTTGATCTTAGTGATTCATTGCAGGTATTCCTTTTTGTACAGTCATTCTCAACTGATGTATTAGGGTATTAAATTATAAATAGTTGAGTTATGTACTTTTTGATTTCTAGGATTTGGGTAGATAGAATTTTGATAGGACTAAGTTTTTCTTATTTTTATTGATCTACGAGTCCTAGTTGACTCAAAGGAGATTTTGTCTCATATTTACAAAGGGGGAGATTGAAGCCCTTATACCTTTGACTCACTTGAGTCTATATTGTATAAGTGCTCATCTAGTTTGGAAATTGTGACAAAATTTTGTCGATCCTAGAAACCAAAGAGCCTCAGAAGTTGGATTGCCTATTCATCTATCTTGTAATGATCAAGAGACTATTGCCAACACTCACACACTTAGAATTCAATTCATGCATGTCATATTGCATTATAATATGTGTACATGTGTTGAGTGTGTTTAAATCCCTCAGTTTGATTTTTAATAATTTTTTTGGGATTTGTTAAACATTTTTTAAACATTTTTTAAACAATGTTTTAATTATTAAAACTTGATTTAAAAGTTTTGGGGTCAATCTCTTAATATTATTTGTTGTGTATTATGGCCTAATGTTACCTTGGGTAGAATCCAAAAGCGGCAGAGACTTCAGGGTATACTTTGTAATTAGTTTGGACGCGCGTTTTATATCCCTTAACTGGCCAAAACCTGTTGCCCTCTGATTAGTTAGAAGTGTGTTTCTTTACTGAGACAATAGACGCGTGTGTTATCAGCCCTTGGATCATTTCTTATCAATGGTCTGCATGTTGCCTTTATGAATCCCCGTGTAACTTTTTAAGCCAATCAGCGTTCGTTTAAGCACCGCCTTGTGTGAGCCCTTAGATTCAAGTCAATTTAAATTGACTCGATCTCAGCCCTTAGTTTTGATCAGATATCTCGAACCTTCTCCTCCCACTATAAAAAGGACCCTTCCCTCAGACTTCGAAGACTTTTGCCATTTGCATTCTTCTGAGAGAATAGAGAGAGAAGAGAGAAGAGAGAGAAGAGAGAAATCAGAGAGAGAAAGAAAGTTGGAAACCCTAACTGCATTCGTCTAAATCCTCTTCAAACCTAACCCAAACACCATATCCAAAAACACTACCCTGAGTGTTCTTGAGTGTTTGAGAGTTTGAGTTGAGTTATTTTTGTTGCTGTAACCTTGTGTTCGTGAGATCTTGTTTCCAACTTAGACTTTTACTTAGATCTAGTTTCTAATTTCATAGAAATCTCAGATCTGAGTTATTCATGTTACATTACACTTAGTTTTATTCTTTATTTCTCATCTTGAGAAATATATTGTTGATTAGTTCCTCTAAAACGTTTTCTTACTTTGAAATCAACAATAAATGCTTTCTGTTTCTTGTTCTTGTAAAACTTGACCTAGTTTGGAATCTCACTTGGAGGTTTTCAATCTTGAAAAGTTTCTCCAAATTTTGAGATTGATTAAGACCTTGTCTGTCTTCCTAGCAAGGTATCCGTGGATTCTGGGATTAATTGAAAGGTCAAATAAGGTTCAAAGTTTTGTAAGAAGAAAGAAAAGAAAAGATCACAGCATATAGTGTAACTGTAATTTTTTAGGACTGTTTGTACTTAATAAGTGTGTGTGTGTGCATGCATGTGTTAGAAATCACCTCCACAAACACTTACACCCTACAACACGAAAAGTGTTGGTAATAAGATCTTGTGAGCATAAGTCGACGTAAAGTGCTGGAACAAATCAGAAGTTGACAAACTGAGAGAACTACTTCTACAATCAGAACTGCAGAGAAGTTATAAGGACACCAGAGGGTACATTCCTAAACTTATATAGGTCTGAGTTGTTTGCATGTTAGTTATATAGTTTGTAACTCATAAATTTGTTTTAGTGGATTTTTCATTTTACTCCGTAGAGGGAGTCGTGGATGTTTCATCAATTGGTGAGGTTTTACCACGTAAAAAATTATGAACAGAATCTTTCTACATTTTCTCATCTCACTCTCGGTTGTGCTCTGTTTAAAACTTGTTTGAACTATCTTTTAAACTTGTTGCCCAAATCTTGAAAAAGATCTCGTATATATTGTTTTATTAAACACTTCTTGTGATTAATCATTTTTGATTTAAGAAAAGAGTTTCTTCAAAAAAATAACTCGGAGTTACTTAAATAGTTTATTTTCAATAAACGGCTTTAGTAACGCATTTTTCAACTTCTACAACTGGCAATGTGGTCGTCTGTCAACTAATGTATGACGAATACTCCTCTCCTAAAGATGATGTACCCTTATTTTTTATGCTATCCTTAATGATGTACTTATATAAACACTACCGATGAAGTAAATATTATTCTTAAGTATATCATTATGACTTATATTAATTTTGTTGATTTAATTGATCAATAAACTTATGAAGATGACTTAATGAATGGAAAATTCCTAATCGATGTATATAAGCTAAATTTTAAACAACACAACCACGTTCAAACTAACGATGATGATATTTTCATCACCAAACTCTATTATGTTTGTGATTCGCGAGAGATAAAAACAGTGTCAACCCTTTTTACCCAGGAATGATCCCAGTTCAAGGCGATTATACAAGAATTCATCGACGTTTTAACTTGGTCAAGGATATACCTGGAATCGAACCAATGATCGTATATCATGCTATCTAAACATACCTAGAATTTAAGTTTGTAAACCTTAATGAATATGTCTTTAGCATCAACAAATGCAATCTTCTAGGATTCATTGTTAATGATCAGTTGGTTGAAGATGATCTCTCTAAGGTTCGAGCCATTCTCAACATGTCTCCACTCAAATAGAAATTAAAATCCATTGTTTATTAGTAAAGATGCAATACATTATTCATTTCACCATTCAACTCACCTCCATATGAGATTCCATCTTCAAGCATGTCCATAAAGACTGAACCAAGGTTTGGAATGCTCAAACACCTTAGAAAATATCAAGAATTACCTCACCCAACTTCCGGTGCTCATGCCAGCACACCGGGTCAACCCATTATCCTCTACCCGGTAGTAATCGATACAATCATTGGGGTTATGCTCGCCCAATAAACTAAGGAGTCCTGAAAAGAACAATCCCTCTAATACATTAACAAGATGTTGATCGATTAAGAATTTAATTACACAAATCTTAATAAAGCTTGTGTAACATTACAATGGGTCATCCAAAGCTCCGACATTATATGCTCACATTTCCAATCTGATTTGTTTCCCAAATGGATCCGGTGAGGTACCTATCGGAGAAACCTTCCTTATCTAGCTGTATGGATCACTCAAAATTTTTGTTATCCAAATTGTTTGTCGTATATGTCACATATAATTCTATCAAGGGTAAATCCATCTCAAACTATTTGTAATATTAACCGATTAATAAAGCTGAAATTTGGGTCATTGAATTTCTAAAATAAGAAATATTGAACATATAACCCTCAAGAGTTTTTGTTGTCAGTTATTATTTAATAGTACAACTAAAAAATGTTTACAACATCAGAATGTTATTGTTCTAACCTAATGACTCACATACCTCTATCACCATCCAGTTAGACTCTCCATGCACCAATAACATGATGGAGTATGAAGCTTGCACAATTGAACTTTGGATTACATTTGAGAAAGGAATTTAATACATTGACATATTATACTATTTATCCCTTATTATTGGCCAAGTATTCAGTAAGTGGAAAGTTATGGACAAAAATCTTCATCCATTATACGCTCATCTAAAAGTTGTCACATCCCAATTTTAAGACATATGCTTCGCCCCTTTCCCTTATTAACAAATAGCTTCATCGATACACTCTCTACCCGGAGCTTATGGTTGGCATATCGAAAGGCGTAATAAATTGAACCTTCCTACATAGTAACAAAATTATGACAAAGTTAATATATGGTATTACAACAATTTTCGTTTGCTCAAGCATGCCGATTAACTTCTAGGAGCTAACAAAGGGTCGTATCACTTTCTAGAGGCTCACATCACAATTCATCATTTGAAATAAGGATATTATCAAATGAAAATTTTATGATACTCATTTATAATGCATACCTGGGACTGAGACAGAAGAAATCATACAAAAATCCATGATGGAGAATGTGGTCCTCATATGAACAACCATATATTTTCTAAGAAGATCATCCAACGTGGGTACTATTGGATCCCAAGGCTACATTACTACATGATTTATGCCAAAAGATGGTTGGAATGTCAAAAAGTTCCCAATATCCAACATTTTCCTCCATAAAAGTTATACAACACAACCTCTCCATGACCATTATTCACACGAGAAATCAACGTCATTGAGAAAGCTACCCCAAAGAACCAAACGGACATGACTTTATCTTTATATTCATTTATTCTTTAACCAAATGGGTCGAAGATGAACCATACATCATTCTTGATGTCACAACAACATTATCAATCTCTACGAGGTTCCCTTCGAGCTCATATCATATAGTAATCTCCATTCTGAAATAAATGTGATAATGGTTGTAAAAGAATATGACTTTTAAAGACACAAATTTTCATCATATAAACCATAAACAAATGGAAATATCAAGGCTGCAAACAAGATTCTCAAGTAGATAATCAACAAGATGATCAATAACTAAAAATATTGGGCTGACTTGATCTCATATGCACTATGGTGCTACCGCTCATCCACTTGAGTTACTCCGTTATCTATAAAATATGGTATAGAGGTCATACTACCCATCAAACTAGATGTTCCCTCTTTATACATCATGCTTAAAAATAAAGTTGGAAAGTTTATTGGATCCAATATCATTATAAATATATAGCTCTGTTGGATTAAAGTAGACTAAAATCATTCTATCACATCCAAGATTACTACCATTGCATTTCTCTCTCCTTCGATAGAAAGTTCAAAGACCTGTGTGTGCGATGGGGAGACTTATCCCTAAAAGAGATCGTTGGGATGATCTGAAACCCTCTGGAAAATTTTAAACCTAACTAGAATGGACCTTATCTTGTTAAGAAGTGGTTTTAAGGTCGTAACACAATTCATTTCACTCTCAATGGCGTATATTATCTATCGGGTCAATCTCGATCGCCTCAAGAAATTATATCCTTTAATGCTCGCTCATTTATTTCTCTTCTTTTCTCTTAAGTTTTTCCTTGTCTTAGCAGTACTACGTAGGACTTTACCCTCTTGAAAATATTTCCTTAAAAATATAATATTCCTTTTCCTTCTTTCCAAAGGCATTGACAACCCATAAATTGACTTTGGGTCGGGTCAACATATCATTCCCCTCCCCCCCCCCCCCCAAAAAAAAGGAATGTTTTTTTCTTTCATTGTTTAACATAGGAAAAAAGTTATATTTGACTTAGTGGTTAATAGATATAATTAAAACATAAAAGGCTTCTTTTATTAAGGCACATTGCAAATACAATTATATCAAAATTCTTATTTTCATTTTTTGGCATAAAAACTCCCTTACTACATAAAGCCGAACCTTACAAACACACACCTAGAACTTACCTATCACATTCTTAAGACTTATCTTAGTCCGGACATACAAACAAGCCTTAACTGCCTAATATAAGACTTGCAAGCATACCACGAAAAAACTTACACCAAAAAATCATTTCATGCCAATACAAATAATTAGTTTCAATAACATCTACCGGACAAACATACCATCTTCGTCATTACCATCACCAGGTTCCTAATTGTTAGCTACCTGAACAACTTACCTTCTCCTTCTAATTTATTTATATTCCCTAAAGATCGACAACCTAACAATAAATTCCATCCTCAATGGATTTGAAACCCAATATGGCTTCGAAACCCAATAAGCATCTCCTGACCATTTCATGAGCACAAACCTTGACTTGTACATCCGCTTAAATACATATTTAGAAGTTGATAGAAAAATCTGACACCTCACTAGTTAAAGCTATCGATCACCATGAAACCTTTCACCATTGCCAAAGATTGCTCAGAGATACCTAAAAATTTCACTGAGATGCTTGAGAGGAAATATATTACATATGGGTAAAAGAATCATTGGTTTCGAGTTAGACCGTCTCTAAAGTTTCCAAGGGAAATAGAATGAGGTTCACTTCATACTTTCAAGTTGATCATTGAACTGCAACAATCAGGCCAACTCACCTTACCATGAGATAACCCAACGAATCTTATTGGCTTCGTGATCCAATAACCACTCTATACATGCGCTAATTAAGCCCTTCCCATGGTTCACATGCACATGTATAAAAAAATGGTCATTATTGAGAGGTTGAAATTGTGGGGGCATGACAAGAGGAAGCTCCACGACAACCACACCTATTATAGCACTGGGTTACCCTTTAAAAAGGTGCTGGGGTCAGCTTTAAAGTCATATAATTTTCCCAATGTCTCCTTTAAAATTACAATATAAGGGTTATAATGATATTTCATCCACAAGATGGCATGCGCTACATGTGAGCCAACGTTCGTTCCTTTTGTTACTAGAAACAATTTTGTCATCAAGTAATGAAACAACACCTCCAAAGCTTATATATCAAACATCCACGAATTGAACAACTTCTAGGACACATGGAAGAGAAATTTTAGATCCTCTAGTAAGTGGCCTTACTATCAGTTGAGCGATGTGTGGAAACTAAGTCAAACATGTCACATGTAGAATGGGAGGAATAAGGAATTGCCTCTGTAACACTCAAGCTTTGACCCAAAATCACTAAGAATTCTTTGTAAATACAAAATACCTCATCTAGGTTTAAGAAAAAAAGATGGTCCTAAAGATACCAGAATTCCAGTGCCACCATTAGAAAGCTCTAATTAATTGATCTGTTCCTCCATAATGAAATCGATCATAGAATGAAATCATAATATCTGACTTCTTACGATCACAATCCCTATGGGGGTCTCTCTAGATATTTCTTGAAATCCTCATGCATTGAATACTCCATGAGGAATAATATATAAACAAAATAAATTCAAAGTAAGCTTTGAGAAGAGATGTGTTCTTTTGAAGCTTAACCTAAATCCTTATTTATAGGCCAAAATTACCTTATATTTTCTAATAAATCCAAATGTTCAAATATTCAAAGAACCTTTCTAAACCATTCATTTTCAAAATGCGCCTGAGAACTTCAAAAAATAATTTTACATGATCGACATATAAGGGCGCCTGCCGATTGACACCTTCCTCTTTTGGCAATAATAAGTTTCTACCCTTATTCTTGTTAATAAGATAAATAACCAAGGTTCTAAAAAGTGCGGGGTGTGATCGAGGTGTGGAGGCCAAGCCTTAAGCCTTAAGCCTTAGAAGCCTAGGTGGGCCTTAGGCATAAAAAGGCGTGAAAAGGCGTTTAGGCCTTTTTAATATATTTTAATATTTTTTAACCATAACAAGGCTATTAAAATACTAAAATTGTATATATCATAAAAATATGTCTGAATATTTGCAAATTAAAATACTATTTGATTATTTTGGATGAGATAATGGTCCGGTTTGTAAAAAAATCTTTAAAAGGCAATATCGTTTCACTAAAACATTGTTGCTTTTAGAGAAAAAGTGCGCCTTAAGGGTTTTATCAAGCATAAGGCGTCAAAAACTTAAGGTGAGGCGTTTCTCCCAAGCCTCAAGCCTAGGCGTGCCTAGGCGAGTTTTTTAGAACAGTGTAAATAACCCTTCATTTTCTAATAAAACTCTATGATTCTTCTTTTCATTTAATTTTATCATTTATTAAACCACTAATGGTGAATTATGAGAACATGTAAACAAATCACTAACATAATATAATAAATAAAAATGCACCACTATATATATATATATATATATATATATATATATCTTTAATCTTTAAAATATAAGTACATCAAGAAAAATTAGTTATGTAATCACTACCAACATAGTTGGAAATTTTCTAGATATACTCTTTCTCAACGATGATAGGTCCTTTTCTGACGACTCCTTTCGAGGCGTGAGAAGATAGAGAATACACATGAGGAGCTTACCAAGATAGAAGAAAAACACTGGACATAACTCTTTAGTCTCCGGTTGAAAAGTGCATGAGCATTACATGTTTCTGAAGTGGTCCACATTATAGGATCTTAGTTCTAGGTTATATTCACCATCATAGTCTGTACATAACATAAAAAATCAAGGAATCACTATTAAAATAAAGTCAAGTAGATAAAGAAGAAAAAAAATAATGGAAAATTGTTAAGAAAGGAATATACCTCCTGGATTAACATCTTCTCCAAAAGAGGAGGGAAGCCATCTAGATCCATGTGAGGGAAGATGGTAATCTCCTCCCTCACTATGCCCATGATGTCCTCAAGACATTGTGTCGGGTAGGATCTACTAATTCCAAGACCTTTGTAATAATATCTATAGGGTAAGCACTTCCTGATACTTAAGTAGATTCCATACGAACCCCATCTCTAGTAATAGGTCCCGACTTCGCCACAATAGCGCCAAAATTAAATTGCCCCGTTATCCAAGTAAACACAAATTTTGGATAGTTGATAACTCCCAACATGTCTAGATACTATAAGTAGGTCTCCATGGCCATGGATGTCTCCCTATACTCTATAGTCACCCTCTCTCGATCTCGTATATGGATCAGAGAAGACATTAAAAGGATCAGATGCTCATTAGGAATGAAATTTCTAACCACCCTCTTGACCAGGTACCATAAACAACAAAACGTGTGTGCGAACAACCAACATATCCCGGCGTTCTACCCGATCTTAACTAGATCCCCGATATCCCTTACTAAGGGATAAAATATGTAGGGTGAATTAAAAATATTCAGTGCCAAAAACTAAAATCTAAATGATAACAAATTTGCAAGGGTATACTTAATCGCTCGTTAAAAAATCTAGAATCCTCCATACTATAACATAGGCCTTAGCGATGTTTGACGCACAGTTCTCTGACCTCCACATTCTTATCCATGGCCACATATTAGTCTCCTCGTCCTCTAGACTGACTAGTCCTTTCCCTATTCCTATAATCTCATATAACCATACCTACTGGTCATAAGCATTTACGTATCAATACAAGTCTAACAAGTTTACAAATCTTTTGAAAGTCTAAATATCAACACAAGGCTACAAGTTTATAAATGGGAATCCAAAATGTAAAGAAAACATACACGAAAATACAAGTATAGACCTATAAAAGTTATGGATCACTAGGGAAAGTAGTTTAGTAGCATTAGATGAATGCATAATGCCCCGTATATAGAAACAGATGAATGAATGTCGACAATTGTAACTTGCAAATTCAGATATACTCTTTGGAATGTATCTTCACTACCATAGATTTCCAATGAAATGCAATAAAATAACCGAACTCTCGGTACAACATAATACAACCAAGTCAAATTGTCACAATCTAAAATGCGGTAAAAAAAATAAAAGAATACAGTTGGGCTATCTTCCCGAATATTTCTACAATACCTCTTATCTAGATCACAAGGATAGAAGCGTCTAAAATAAACCTGCTTGCATCCACAACTGCTGCAATAATTATCTGACTCGAAAGAATCTTGATCGAGGCGTCCCTGTGACTGGATACCTAAAATATATACATTATTAGCAAGAGAGGTAAAATAGAGAAATGGGTTAGAGCCCGGGTTTTGAAAATATTTAGCAAGTGCATCAAATGCTATATTTTTAAAATATGAAATCTCTCATATTTAAACTGGTATCGCACTCTCATGAGATACACCTCACCCCTCCTCTAATAGTGTAGACCTATCTCATACATTTTGGACAACCTAGTTAAGCTACCCTGCCTAACTAATCTCTTTCACCCTTCCTCTAAGTCCTCATAACTATCACCTACCCTGCGTGATATAATATACGTTATACCATAAGCTATCACCTAAGCTATAGTTAACATGTTCATCGATTTGATATATATAGTTCTCATATATATATATACATTATTCATTTTTCGAACTTTCACTAGTTTAAAATGCCAATTTCCCTTGAGCTTATAAAAATTTCGTATATTTAATTCTCATTTTAATATACGATTCACATTTGTATAAATCCGGATATGAATCTCCCGAAAGAAGAATAAATCCTTATTCATTTTCACTTTACACAAGTCTAAGTCATATGATATCTCATCTTCATATACGAGCAATATACTATACACAAGGTATATTTATACCTATATTTCAATCATAAGTATAATAAGCATCCCACCAAGCTATAACTCGTGGATGGAGTCTCAAAGTGCTATCATCATCCGCGTATGTTCAACTTAACCCAGGTACCAAGTTAGACTTACTCATGATCATGGTAGGAAATACTAAACGGTGGAGGCGGTCATATTCCCTCCTGAAAGTGACGATATGACCTGAGGATATACTCTCCCTGTTCCGCAAGCCAAGGGATTCACCCACATTGCGCAACCTCCCTGGATAGCACTACAGATATATGTATACATAAATATATCGTTCACATACCAATATATTTATAACCAAATCATATATATATACTGTAACAACACCCATATATATAATATATATCACTTCTCAATATGCCCTGGATATAATTACCGAACTCTTGTAGCGATGGCCAAAATATCCCGAATGTTCCCATTCGTAATAGTATATAAGTATTTACACACTTAAAATACTAAACTTATAAGCATTATTTTACCTAAGATTGAACTTACACCTTACTCACTTTTAAGGATTTATATATAAACCCGAATGTACCAATTCATAATAATTAAATAAGTATACTATCAACTTATTTTAGTTCCATAGGTATCACATCACCTATCATAATAATCGTCATTAGACGTACCGGATAGCCGCTCAATCCTCTTTATCCCATATCCTAAATTTCACCTACTCGCACCCTAGGATTTACTCAAATGCAATCGGTCCATATTTATTCTAACCGCATAAATAAATCTATACACACTTGCCGAAGATCTCTCTCGAATGTTAGGCATCCTAACCATTCATTAGGTCCGCACCCCATATTGTACCCTTAACTCATCCAAGGTTCCCTATTTCATCCCAAGGTTTACTCACCCTCAATTCTATTATCTAGGAGTCCTAATATCACGTCTAGAATCCCCTACAATAATCTCAAATTTCAAATTTAATCTCCCCCTAAACTTAAGGAACAAAGCTTTCAAAAATCTGACAGGGCCGAGTCGATTCGCCTCTTTCCGAATTGATTAAAATATGTTCTACTTTCTCACTGTGTAAGACCAAATCGATTCGGCTTGTCCGAATCGATTTACCTTGTGAAAATTTGAAATCTGCTACGGGTTATCATCTTCTCCAAAACCCAAAAATCATCCCAACCTCCATTTTCTTAGTTTCTAATATCAACCAACAACACTATAATCATCCTAACACTGATTTATAACTAACACATCAATTAATTCAAGGGATATATAAATTTCTCTTGGATTCAAACCCTAAAACCAATTAAACTCTCATTTATCATTTCATCCCATTTCTATCCATATGTATATACACCATTAACATGGGTTTAACACTTGAATTCATGAAGAGTTAACAACACCTCAATTTGTGAACTCAAAATCAAAGTTCCCAAATTTATTTCAAGGTTTTAAACCCAAAATCATATAGTTTACCGACTATAATATGAGATACATACACTAAATTGAATAAATCAAGTAAACACTTGCCTCGTGGATAAAATTCGACGACCTCGAGTCGAATCCCGCAGAGTTTGGATGGAAATCCCCTTTTCTCTCCTCTTTTCCTTCTTCCTTCCTTCCTTTCTTTCTTTTCTCTCTTTTATTTCTTTCGCTTTCTCTCTCTCGTGCCTTATAAGAGAGAAATAAGGGCTTGTCCCTTATAAAACCTAAAAATGACTCGTTTACTCAATTACGAGTCTCTGCTAGTCCGAAAGTCCCCAGAACCCAAACACTACTCCCGGATACTCTATTTTGACTATATCGGCAATTTTGAAACCAATCGTGCACTTGAAATCTCCATCTGAGTTACTTAGCTAAAATTCACTAGTCGGACCCGACGCTTCTCAACATGCATTTTCTATAACATAAACTATCACTGGTCATTTAACCCAACTGCGGCGTGACATAAAAAAATTCCGACTAATTTACTTAGTCCCCAAAGTAAATGTACCACACATTGGTAATTATCTAACACTTAATAAATCCCAAAACTACTATTCACTATAATTCCTCTAATTACCAAATTACGCCCTCTTATGTAATTTAAATATATATAAAAGTACGGGGTATTACATACTCCCCCCCTTACAAAGGAATTTCATCCCCGAAATTCGGATACGACTTGTACCCCCAAAATAGGATCACTAATCGCACTACATTCTAGTACACCGAAGTCGAACGATACTAAGGCAATGGTATTCTACCATATACTTATTCACGGTACCCACCTATCTCAAGTCTTATACTCTAAGGCACTAGCTTAACAACAAGCTTAACTGAATCTCTACATGCTAAAACACTACCTCGGTCGTAAGATTAACTATAATAATGACAAATCGCACCTAGTGCTTATATAGCCACATATAAAGAAGAAATGAGCCTATAATCACTGCTCTAACGTATCGATCCCATCTGAAAACCGCTATTCTAAGCATCTGTTCGTCTACATCATGACATCTAATTTCCCTAAAAAAGGAAACCACACTAGCGCTTGACTACTCCCGTCAGTCTTACATATTATCTCAGGTGTGCTAACTCTTGTCGCACCTATATAATTGGATTATTGCGTACCTCCTACGACATTCCATCCAACACGTTCCTATTCCATTTATAACTTCCCCAAAGCATAATCTTCAGCTTTATATACTACGTCCCCCTTCTATTTTGGACGATAAAATCAACTTACCAAGGTGCGAACACCCTATAATCCGTGCCTATCTGCACCACTATTGCAAATGTCACACATGTAACACTCTCTTTAAAAAATGGGCCTCACTTCCTCGGCCTGGTGCTAACACCTGGGTACTCTCAACCCGAATAACTCGAAATTCGATTCTCCCTATACCTGGGATCTTAATCGTTCTCAAGGTTAACCTACCAATCTTCTCGTGGATAGCTCACTACAATTTCCCTATATAAGCGCCACCTGCCCCATTGGCCTATCATTATGATACTCTAGTATCGGTGTGTTTTCCTATACACGTAAAACGAGCGCTATACTAACTATTTCCCTAGTGCCCAAGACCTTTCTCAACTTCTGACATTCACTCGGCTTCATGCGTGGGATGTCTCGCAAAGCGAAATCCAAACAAGGAACCCTCCTGTTACACTACTACCTCTCATCGTCGGTCATCAGGATATAACGGCCTAAGGCACACAATCGAGACTTCCAAAATCCTATCTAGCAACCATGCTAACGCGCTTCTACCTCTATGTCCTTCCATTTCGGCGAAATAGAAAGTCTAACTAATCGGGGCGCCTATACTCTGCACAGTGTTACGATCATCACACATAAAATATACTACCTCCTAATTAGCCTCCTAATCATCACATGACTCTCAACTTATAGTGTTTTCTCCACACTGGATAATCTATCATTAACACCAACATCCTAGCATCCATTGACATCTCTCCACTCCCAACGTCGTTAAGGTTCATGCATGGAGTGTCTCGCAAGCGAAATCCAAACATGGAACTCCTCCAATACACTACCACTTAACTTTGTCGGCCGTGGAGGTCTGTTAGCTTAACACATACAACCGAGATATTCCCATACTATCCACCAATAAAATATGGTCAGAACTCTTATTTCTCTTAAGGAGCCAAACCATAAAGCGCTTGTACTAACACTAAGTCCCTTGTGCGAATAACAATGAGCTGAAACTCCCAGCTTAACTATAAATGCTGCATACCTTAAATCATATCTATAAGGTTCCCATGCACTAAAATCATGGTAATGAAACATCTACTCATCGAAGTTCCATCTAAACATATAATAAAGGCGAACTCAACCCGTATCTAGGTGAGATATTACAAAAACAACATGTTCCACCTTGGAACCGTGGATATGATTACCATGCAATCATTAGCCAACTATCGCTTCAATCATACAAGAACATATTTTACTCAGAATAGTACTATACTGGTATAAGACACACAAAACGAACAGTGCAAACCAAATATAAGCTCAAAATACCAACACCCGCTTCCACAACGAATGAATAAAAATGGAACCCCGCTATCACGAAAAAATATATAGATATACCCTCTATAATATTATGATACTACCACTAAACTCGAATCACACACACGAATATAGGGCTAACAAAATACTGTGACTCAATCTTGCCACACAAAATATACCTCCTTCATCCGAGGTGAAACTCATAATAACAACTTTGCCAATCACCCTAACTGCTCTAAATGGTTCCCAGACGTAGTAAATTTGTCTTAACCGAACCCAAAACTACTTTAACCCATGCCTCATCTAGGCATCCACTCTTTTCCTTTAATTCATACCGGGCAAGATCAAAGCGGGTGATTATACGCTCCACATCACCATATTACCCATTTATGGCCATCCTGACCATGTTAAGGTTATCAGTATCTTGGACTCTATAGCCTCGATCCTGAAAATCACTCTCATAGTTCCCTTAGCTATTCCGATTAAAAGGAAACACGTTACCGACCGCAAAATCCCTGCTTATGTGAATCCCCGAGCAAATTTCCACTTCAGGGGTCTCATGAACACAAACACTTCCTGTCTTTACCTTTGGACTTAATTCTTCAACTCATCCATCCCCACTCTCACGAAATCATTAATATTCCCAATATAAGAGGCACGACACTGCCATCATATACACAAGAAATCCGAGTAGAATCTCCATAAGTGTTGGCAACATTTACTAGTGAGCCTATCATTCCACTGAAGGACTCTATCTTCATTCTACCTACCTCATCAGGTACAAATTTCACTTATCCATATTACTCTTTGTTCACTGTCGACCCCCCTGACGGATCCTTATGTGAATAATTTAGAAACTACATTCTGTTCATTTCTGGTAATTTAATGGAATTCGCGATTAAAGCCATCCGTAAGATTCCTTTATGAGTAAAACATTCTGCTCCCCCAAGTATGGTGACCACCGTTCCCACCATTTCAACATTTCTCTAACGATTGAAAAATTTTTACTCAAATTTTCACATCTGGGAATTTCTATACCTTGCTCTAAGATAGAGCTTCTGTGCCTTCTACTTCCATTGGATAATGCCACACTTCCTTCATATAACTTAAACTTGAACGTTTGGTCCTTATCAAAGACCTTTCAGACTTTTTTCCAATTTAACTTCCCTGGGTAATTCACGTTAACACCACTCTATACTATAGCGGTACATGGATAATTATAACTACTATACTCTAGTAATCGTTGCAGCAATGCATGAAAATGCCATAAAGGGAGTGACCTCAATTGCGACCCTCATTCCCAACTTCAACTAACAGCTCCACCTAAGCCCTGCCTCTTGCTGCCCTCGTAACGGCCTTCCCTGATCGCCCTTCATCGACCAGCACACAAATTTCATACGAGCGTGCGAAAGATTTACTATAATCTTACATAATAGCAGGATAACAAAATCTCACAATAGGAATCAACAATCCTAATAATAAGGCTTTATACCAAATAGAAAGAAACGCTGAAAGCGTACGTCCGCACATATTCCTAAGGACACTAGAACCTGATGCTTTGATACCATCTGTGACATCCCGCCTAGTAAAATACCGGTTGATCAATCCTATACCAAATTAAAACAGAATCTCATATGGTTCATTCTCAGCATCACTGTTGAAAACCAATTTAATTACTAATAACTTATTAGGCCGGCGTCAAAATTTTATTTAACTTATCTTTTTAACCAAACCAACCAAGGAAACAATCACACAGTTTATATACCATAACTGAAATGAAATAAAATAACCGAACTCTTGGTACAACATAATACAACCAAAACGAATTGCCGCAATCTAAAATGCGGTAAAAAAAATAAAAGAATACAGTTGGGCTATCTTCCCGAATATTTCTACAATACCTCTTATCTAGATCACAAGGATAAAAGCGTCTAAAATAAACCTGCTTACATCCACAACTGATGTAGCAATTGTCTGATTCGAAAGAATTTTGATCCAGACGTCCCTGTGACTGGACACCTAAAATATATACATATATAGCAAGAGAGGAAAAATAGAGAAACGGGTCAGAGCCCCGGTTTTGAAAATATTTAGCAAGTACATCAAATGCTATATTTTTAAAATATGAAACCTCTCATATTTAAACTGGTATCGTACTCTCATGAGATACACCTCACCCCTCCTCTAATAGTGCACACCTATCGCATACATTTTAGATAACCCAGTTAAGCTACCCAGCCTAACTAATCTCTTTCCTCATAACTATCATCTACCCTAGGTGATATAATATACGTTATACCGTAAGCTATCACCTAAGCTTTAGTTAACATATTCATCGATTTGATATATATAGTTCTCATATATATATATATATATATATACCGTTCATTTTTCAAAACTTTCACTAGTTTAAAATTCCAATTTTGCTTGAGCTTATAAATTTTTTGTATATTTAATTCTCATTTAAAATACGATTCACATTTGTATAAATCCGGATATGAATCTCGTGGAAGAAGAATAAACCCTTATTCATTTTACACTTTACACAAGTCTAAGTCATATGATATCTCATCTTTATATATGAGAAATATACTTTACACAATAAGTATATTTATACCTATATTACAATCATAAGTATAATAACCATCCCACCAAGATATAACTCGTGGATACAGTATCAAAGCGCTATCATCAGCCGGGTATGTTCAACTTAATCTAGGTACCAAGTCAGACTTACTCATGATCATGGTAGGAAATACTAAACGGTGGAGGCGGTCATATTCCCTCCTGAAAGTGGAATCATTATCGCACCTATATGCGGGACGATATGACCAGGGGATATAATTTCCCTGCTCTACAAGCTAGGGGATTCACCCACAACGCGCAACCTCCCTGGATAGCACTAGAGATATATGTATACATAAATATATCGTTCACATACTAATATATTTATAACCAAATCATATATATATATATACAGTAACAACACTCATATATATAATATATATCACTTCTCAATATGCCCTGGCTATAATTGCCGAACACTTGTAGCAATGGCCAAAATCTCCCAAATGTTCTCATTCGTAATAGTATATAAGTATTTACACTCTTAAAATACTAAACCTATTGAATTCTTTTACTTAAGATTGAACTTACACCTTACTCACTTTTAAGGATTTATATATAAACCCGAATGTACCAATTCATAATAATTAAATAAGTATACTATCAACTTATTTTAGTTCCATAGGTATCACATCACCTATCATAATAATCGTCATTAGACGTACCCGATAACCGCTCAATCCTCTTTAGCCCATATCCTAAATTCCATCCTACTCGCATACTAGGATTTACTCAAATGCAATCGGCCCATATTTATTCTAACCGCATAAATATATCTATACACACTTGCCGAAGATCTCTCTCGAATGTTACGCATCCTAACCATTCATTAGGTCCACACCCCAGATTGTACACTTAAGTAATCCAAGGCTCCCTCTTTCATCCTAAGGTTTACCCACCCTCAATTCCATTATCTAGGAGTCCTAATATCATGTTTAGAATCCCCTATAATAGTCTCCAATTTCTAATTTAATCTCCCCTTAAACTTAAAGAAGAAAAGTTTCAAAAATATGGCAGGGCCAAATCGATTTGCCTGAACCGAATCGATTCACCTCTTTTCGAATCGATTCACCCTTACCAAAGCGATTCGAAAATGTTCTACTTTCTTAGTGTGTAAGACCGAATTGATTCGTCTAGCGAAAATCTGAAATCTTCTACGGGTTATCATCTTCTCCAAAACCCAAAAATATCCCAACCTCCATTTTAGTGGTTTCTAATCTCAACCAACAACACTATAATCATCCTAACACTGATTTATAACTAACACATTAATTAATTTATGGGATAGTGCAATTTCTCTTGGATTTAAACCTTAAAACCAATTAAACTCTCATTTCTCATTTCTTCCCCTTTCTACCCATATTAATATACACCATTAACATGGGTTTAACACTAGAATTCATGAAGAGTTAACAACACCTCAATTTGTGAAATCAAAATCAAATTTCCCAAATTTATTTAAAGGGTTTCAACCCAAAATCATATAATTTACCAACTATAATATGAGATACATGCACTCAATTGAATAAAGGAAGTAAACACTTTTCTCGTGGATAAAATTCGACGACCTCGAGTCGAATCCCGCAGAGTTTGGCCAGAAATCCCCTTTTCTCTCCTCTTTTCCTTCTTCCTTACTTTACTTCTTTCTTTTCTCTCTTTTCTTTCTTTCTCTTTCTCTCTCTCGTGCCTTATAAGAGAGAAATAAGGGCTTGTCCCTTATAAAATCCAAAAATGACTCGTTTACTCAATCGCGAGTCTCTACTAGTTAAAAAGTTCTCGAAACCCAAACAGTACCCTCGGATACTCTATTATGACTATCTTGGCCATTTCGAAACTAACCGTGCACTCGAAATCTCCATCTGAGTTACTTAACTAAAATTCACTAGTCAGACCCGACGCTTCTCAACATGCATTTTCTATAACGTAAACTATCACTCGTCATTTAACCCAACTGCGACATGAGAATAAAATATTTTGACTCGTTTACTTAGTCCCCAAACTAAATGTAACACACATTGGTAATTATCCAACACTTAATAAATCCCAACACTACTATTCACCGTAATTCCTCTAATTACCAAATTACGCGCACTTATGTAATTTAAATATCTATAAAAGTACGGGGTATTACATTTTATTCTCAACAGAGAAGAACCTATAATTATTTTTCTTCTGGATGAAGAAGTACCCATCGTATCTTCTTCTCGATTGAGACGAACCCATCATGTTTTTTTCTTAACATATAAGCACCCATCATAATTTCTTATTGATAAAAGCACATATCATTGTTTTTCTTCTTGACAGATACATGCTTATCATTCCTTTTCTTCTCGACATACAATCGATTAACAAAATAAAGTTGCATATTTTCCTTATTTCTGAAGAAGTGACCAATGGAGTACACTTTCATATTTTCCTGCTTGACGGAGATGTGCTCGACAGAGTAAAGTTGCATATTTTACTTCTCGATAGAGTAAAATTTCTTCATTTTCTTCTCGATAGAGTAAATTTTGATAAAGTATGTGCCTAAGGATCTAAGTTCAATTAATTAATTACTGCATAAAGAAAATTGAATACTTTTCAATTTTAACTAATTTTAAATTTACCAACTAAAATTAACCTTTCCAAATTGCATAAATGATTATCAGCGGAAGCAATAAATGGATCAATCACAAATAACACACAAGGATTTTAGATTGGAAATTCCCGTCAGAAAAATCACTATCTCCCCAACCCAAAATTAAGTCCAGTAGTATAAAATAATGTTTACAGTAATTAAGGACACAAACCTAACTTATATATATGATGACGCTTACTCCCACTTAGTCACTCCCTTGAGCTCTGCTCCTGTACCTCTGCCCATATTAGTGAGTGTTGCTCCAGTCCAGGAACAAGTTTCATGACCTCAAAGGCCTCAGTATCCACCAATCTCGATTGTAGACGATTTTCCCATACATAGTTCATTGTGATAATCACTCACACGATTTTTCATGAAATTATTTTATTGATGTAGAAGACTTAAAAAAGGGATTTTAAATATGAAGTCTAACTTGAAATTAAGGAATATGATAGGATTTCACATTCTGAAATGACTCTCTAAGAACCAATAAAGGATTTTGTAAAAACTAGGCTTTATACCTTGAAAGATGCATTTACGAAGTTATTATACTTAATAGTAGAAGAACTTAACTAAAACATGTCTCCCACCAAACTCTTATGAAACCTGCTTCTCTCAAGCTCCTCTTTTTTGAATCAATTTATCTTACGTGGTCCATTGTTTATAAAATAATGACCTATATAAAAGTGGATTTTGATTGAGCGAATCTTGTTTGCACAAGATCCTCATTTTTGTCGGATCATAGTAAAACAAAAAAAGATAAAAAAAAACCTTTCCTCATCTTTTGAATTCAAGTTTTGCCCTGTCAATTTCGTGCTTTAAAGATGAACAAAAGGTAATAAAAAACTTGAAAACCTTACCAAACTGCAAATTATCTTTGTCTAAAAAGTTTGGTTCGGTACGATAATCTTTGTTATGATGCTTTATTGTATTTACTTGATGTACACTTTATAACTTAATAGATTATATATAAAGGCACTAAGACACTTGCGTTTGTTCCGAAATAAAGCTAACATAAATAAAGCCGAGTGAGTGTAAAATATGTCCTTATAAATCTCTTAATTTGGTTATTCTGGGACAAAACCAAAAATGTAAAAGATCCCAAAAAATTACTGGATCAAATACCTATACATGAATCTACTCGTCCCCAATATCTGCAAGATAAACTCTATACTGATGTACAACTTTCCAAGAATAAATCAACTCCACGAGCCCTATAAGTCATGCACACTTAAATAAACACCTCATGTCGTACAAAGGATACGAGGGAGAATAACAAATCAATAAGTATTTAAAAACATAATGCATACACTAAACTAATTACCCATAACTTATACTCCCGTTGGATTTAAAATTTATCCCCTTTTTCTCGAATAGACAAGGGAAAGAACCCGACGATATATCAAATATCAATCAATTCAAGCATTTAAATAATTTTACAATGATAGTGTATGGTTAATAAGAAGTGACATATAAAAACATGGAAATATAAGTATCACAAGTGTAAGAGACCAGTGAAAACTAAGGAGATACCAAATTTTTAGTATGTTTGACCCGTGCAACTTTGGTTGCGCCTACGTACCCATAATTTCAGAATCAAAGTCAACGTAGTTCATGGGCTCTAAATATTCATCAAAAAAATCAGTGTGGTGTTTTTTTTGAAGAGATGAGAGGGTGGTGAAATAGAACAATGTTTTGTTGTAAATATATGGTTTCTACCATGTGAGCAATGATAGAGAGGAAGAACTGTGATGATTCCTCATCTAAAATCTCGTCCTTTTAATGAGGAAGATAATATTTATTTATAGCCAAATAGGATGACATGTCTCACTAATGTTATGGTGACACATGTTCTATTTTGGATGTCATGTGTCCCATATATATGTTTCACCCTCCACACAAGAATAATTATCTAGTTGATGCATAAATAATACATAAATATGCGCAATATGATGGATGCAAATAATAATATCTGAGTCACATGAATGTATGGGGTTTTATGGACCTTTATCACGTGTAATCAATTTTTATCTTATTTAATAATTTAATGGGATATTTATAGTTAAGACCCTCCTACACAAGCATATATCAATAAATTAAATTATCCATTTCTCAAATTTGACCCCTAACATCATTAATATCATCTACACTAGAAAAAACCAACATAATAAGGATGATAACTCAAATGGATAGAAATAGAGATATATAACAATGAAAAAGATGAATGTACTAATCTATAACCGTGACATAATATAAATAACAAAGTCCTCTTAGGTCCCTCGCAAACAAATTTTAAACACTAAAGGAATTTTGACAAATTTTAATCACTTAGGTCCACTTATTCTCTTCTTGTAGAAGTCCATGCTAGTGGCATAACAAGTGGAGCTAATGGTAAATTGTCCATAAATGTTTAAAAATTGTCAACACCGGACCTAATTATAAATTGCCCTAATATAAATACATATCCAATTACAAACCATGTCCATAAAAAACTACGGATCATTACAGTATGAGAGAATGATACAAATGTTACATGCTATAATAAATATCTATATCTCTCAAAACTACATTAAAAAATATTAGGCACAATCTCCTCCATATTAAAGATCAATCATCATAATACCCTCCATCATCATTCGAGGATCGGGAAGAACTTGCTCCACATTTCTACTTTCTACCACGGCGCTCCTATAACCTATATTAGTAATTTTCACCCTCTCTAATAATGTAGAAATTAGGCTTGAAACTATGTCGTCTACTTGGTTTGTTGAAGTAATGAGTTAGTTGTCTCCTATTGGAATGATATAAACTAGATAATAAAGGCGAACTCCTGCAAAGATGGATAGAGAAGAACCAGAGATGAGTTACTAGGTGAAGATGTCTGAGTAACTAGTATAAGATGTGACTCTGCCCACAAATTCTCATTTTCTTATAAAATATGGTCCTCCTCAAGGACCTAAGAATCAGATTAGAATGAGATGGTCACATTTATCCAAGAAAGGGAATCGTATGTGTGCTCTCCAATAATGAAAGGAACGTCAATAGTCATCAGGATATACATGATCAAAATCTCATAAGTTAGGGAGACACTCAACCACATAACTCCAAGATTCTAATTGGACGTCATATGCCTCCAAATTACGAATGTAAGATTGATAGGCACGCTTGAACCTATAGCATGTATGAACCTAATATGATTGTGGTTACAAAAAATATTTCTAGTTGTGAGAGGATGATTTAAATTGATTATCTTATTCAGAAGATGATGGTAGGAGTAGAGATGACTATTCTAAGGTGGCTTACGATTATGAAGGGAAGTATCTGTAAAGTGAATGAACCTATAAACATCATGATATGGTATGATGTTTTAAGGGTTCTCGGGGTATTGGGGTGAGATAATCGTAGGAATCTCTATGATCTCAGAAATAGTATCGTGTGAAACTATGACATTGATGCCTCTAACTCTAGACATTATAAACTCACCATTAATCCTACCATATCGGCGTATGTGGACTTGCTCACCTAAATCATGGCATCCTACCCTCTATAGACAAATCAACTGGGAAACAAAGTCCCATTGATACCCGATAAATATGTGGGAATCTCAACCACTACCCTCGCCTGGTAAAACCATATGAATATGAGACACTCGAATCACTCATGAGTATCCCATCAAAGTAGAATTTAGCGTGGATGAGGTTGAGTAGGGACCTCTTTTGATTTATTTCCCATTACGAGAACTAAACTTAAGTAATCTAAAGGGTGCAGGATCAAGGGTGAACTAGGAACCTAACTTGGTCATAAAACCAACTTCCAACCACAAAAGCAAACTAATAAAAATACCAACCACCAATAGCCTGGGATAGAGTAAAAAATCAAAATAAGAATAAGAATTAACTATATGACATGAATATGTGATAACTATGTGAAAAATTCTTTTATGTTTTTTATTTTTATTTTAAGCACTCATATATATATATATATATATACCTAAAACTAGAATAATGTATACACACGCACACGCACACACACACACACACACACACACACACACACACACACACACACATTATAAAGGACAAAGGTAAGGGGAGAAAAATCCAAGTAAACCGTAGAATCCGGATTAGGTGCATAAATCACAATCTATATAAAAGCCCAAGAATCCAAGCTTAAATCTTCACTAGAGTGAAAGGAAATATGGGTCAAAATAGGTTCGGACCGTTAATGGAAAAAATGGGTTTTAGGAAGGGTTTAAAGTGAATAAACACACTAGAAAGACAAAGGTATTTTAAATAAGTCTCTCGTTCGTACAATAAAGAATTCGTTTGAACGAGCGCTCGTTCAAACGAGTTGGATGTCGTTTGGACAAAACAAAAAATCTCCTTAAACCAAACATGAACCATGTGACCCACCGACACACTAAATCAAAATAAAATAAAAAAACACAAGTGGCACTACGCACGAATAATGTTAGACACAACAACTCCACACGTGTAATACCTCATGATTTTTAATTTTTAAATTTAAACAATTAAAATTAATTTTGGGAGAATAATTAAGAGGATTTATGATTTAAAATTTTAATTATGCAAACGAAGTTGAGTTATATTAATTATGTCAATTATTTCAAATTAATTGGGTAAATTAGTCGTTTAGTTACTTAGAATACATGGTGGGAATTATGAAGATAGCTGAGGGGCGAGGAGGTCTTTTTGTTTGTCTTGGGGGATCATGTGAGAGTTTTCATTATACTCAAGTGCCCCAACATGACTATATTTTTGTATTCAGTAGACTAAATATACTTTGTGTCTTGTCCTTGAGGTCATTCTGGAAAAATGCCATGCGAATAATCTAAACATACATCCTCACCCTTAATGTGTATCCTTTTATACCACTATTAGGAAAGTAAAATGGACACTTAGACTCACGCAAATTTTATCACACTAGTTCTTCTTTTATACAATTATTTTTGTGTGTATTGGTGTGATTGATATGGGTCTTTGTACTTTACATGAAATTCAATTAAAATCCTATTGAAAAAATCTTTTCTTTTGCATTTTGTACGGTTGTTGTGTCTATCGCATAGATTTCACCACAGTAAAGATTTCCTTAGCTACAACGACAACTTCTCATTAGTTGCGGAGAATTCCATAGATTTATCTTCCGTCTTGCATTGTATTATCACATAAGGTTCTCCCTAACGAGGAATATCCTCATTGCAGCGATGCTCCGAATAAAAGTGTCAGTTTGGCGTAAAAAACTACTTTTTACAATAGATTGTGCACATGTTCCTCAGTACTCATGAAACACTATGTAGAGGGGGCTTGAAGGCAATTTTGAGATTAGAGATAATTCCCCATTAGCAACAGTGTTTTGGGATTAAGGCACCGAGGTAGCTCAAGCATGGCAGCTCAAGCGTAACAGCTCATACTTTAGCTTGTTGTGTTACTTAGTCATATTGTATCTTTGTTTATATTGAATATGAGCTATAACGGTTATAATGATATAACAAGAATAATAATGAGTTTTAGGGTGAGATCAAATGGTACTCGCGAGAGACTAGGATTGGCAGGGCCTGGGAGAGCTTTCATGCTCTATCGAACGACCTCGCCGTGGGAACTTTAGAGGGACTTGGTTTGGAGGATTGAGAAGTGAGGCACCGTTGGGGTTTGTCCTGACCATCTTAGATACACCTGGTAAAACAACAAAGGACCCTGGTCGTGGAACCTCGAGCAGAGTAGCTCGGAGTTCCATCGGGTGTTGAGTTGTGAACCAAACAGCCCTCTACTTAATGTCACATCTACTGTAGGTGATATCACTAGCTAGATAAATAATGTCAGACATGCACTTGAGTAAACCATCGTGGTATTTGGGGCTGTCAGGTAGTTGGTGAGCCACCTCTGCGACAACAGCCCCCAAACACATAGTGGTTAGGCAAAAGGCATGTCTTGGCTTTTAATGTCTATGACGTGGAGACAACTAGTGCATCATGTATTTAATATTTGTGACATAAAGTATGAGGGAGGCTTTTCATAGGCATTGATGGCGAAGTTGCCTCGGGGGTGGTGTGGGAGGCTATTTAAGGACTCCAACCATATCTGAGGAGAGGATGATCTTTTTTGACAGTTCAAAAGTGATTACTTGAGAGTTATTACAAACCTGAGAGTTTACTCACCCACCATTGTCATTTATTACGAAGCTTTTAATACTTGGCAGAGATTCTTGAGGGTGGTTGGTGTGTTTTGGCTGCGTGCCAAGGTGTATCTAGGGTGCTTACTTCTCTCTCCCCCTAGCTAAGTTACTTCTAAGTTCATTACTACCTTCTGAGTTATACACGAGAGATATGTGAGTTCAAACTGAGTGTATCTTCATTGAGTAGTGTTTGTATGTCCTATAGTTAATCAATAGTGTTTCTATTTAACTTATGATTACTGTACTCAAAAAGGGGTTACGCCTCCATCTTATCTAAACTACCCTCTTACATTTAGCGACTCTGCTGGGGAGGCATTATTCTAAGCAAGTAGTATGGCACAAGATAACGTTAATCGAAGGCTCAACCTTGATGACATCAAACACAATGAAGAACAAGCGGTGAGAGAACTGGAGGCTTTAAGGGATGGGGCTCCTCGAATAGAGGTACCTCCAGTTCAGGCGACGACAAGCGGTTCAGGGGTAACGCAAGCTTCCACGAGTGCAGGTTTGGAACCCGCTCAGGTAGCACTCCTCATGAGTATGTCTTATGAGTTTTTTCAAACTCGGGTAGCTTCAACGGTGCTGAGAGGATTTGAAGCCAATTCCATCGTAACACCAGGGGTAGCCCCAACGACCCCACCGAGTGCTGGTGTAACGAGAATAGTCCCGAAAAGTATACCATCTATTGTGAATCCAGCAGTAGGAACATCAGGAGTATCAATGGACCCAACTGTGATGATTGCTCTAGCTGTAATGGGCACTCAGCTTATGGCCCCGTTGGTTGTTGCTCCGGTGGCATCACCCATGGAGGAGATGAGGAAGGAGATGCAGAAAGAGATGCTGAAGTTCATGCAAGCCTCCTCGCAATCTGCTGGCGAGGTAGCTTCGGTTTATGACGAATTTCCAACACCTTACCCCCAAGAATACAACGATGAGCCCTATCCAAAAGATTATATTCCTCCCATTTTTAAAAAATACACGGGGAAAGGTGGGAACCCGAAGGAGCATATTAAGCGTTTCGTTGAACATTTGGGAGCACATTGTAATAATAAGAAACTCAGGTTGAGGGAGTTTTCTAAATCCTTAACCGATAAAGAATATACATGGTATTCCCATTTGGCTCCCAAGAGCATTTCTACATGGGAAGGGATGCATGTTTTGTTCGTCCAAAAGTTCTTTCTGGCAGAAGATGAGTTTACTTTGACCCAACTGGGGATGGAAAAGAAACGACCCGGGGAAGAAGTGGTGGCGTATGTTTGAAGGTTCAGAGAAAGGTCGCTCGATGTGAGGGAGGAGGCCAAAGAATCCAAGTTATTGAAAATCTGTGCGGAGGGACTTCTTCCTGATTACATCTGTCATCTCATTAATGAAATGCATAAGGGGACTTTTTCGGCGTTCTTAAAGGTAGTAAGAAATATCTCATTGGTAGTGCGACCAAATATGGTGGTGGTGCCCATGATGTTTAGGCAGCCGATACAACCTGTGGGGGGGAGGTCTCAGCCCCCACGGGTAGGGTACACCGAGGGAGCAGATGGGGGCAAGGCATCGAAGAAGGACAATAAGAGGAAGTTTGGAAGAGACAGGGAGGACCCACCACCATTGCCTTGTACAGTGGAGGAGGCTGTCAGCTGTTACAATGCAATGGTCCAAGGAGGAATGGTCTACGAACCAAAGGGCATTCCTGTGGGGGAACCCGATACGACGACAAGGGCGGATCCCAAATATTTCCAGATTCATTGAAAGATCCAGCATTCAACATAGAGCAGTTTCACGTTGAGGAGAATCATCGACAAGTACGTAAAGGTAGGGCCGTTGCAAATCCTTCCACATAACTATAACAATAACCCACTCCCAGAACATGGGGACAATCTGGTGGTGGCCTATGATGAAGAGGCAGAAAGAAGAGAAAGAGAGCCAACGTCAAAGCAGGAGGAGTTTGAAGATGCTCTAGAAGATTGTACGAAGGGAATGGCGAATGTAGTACTGGCCTACGATGAGGTAAGCACCAAAGATATGGAGGACGTATACAACGTTGAAGGTAAGGAAGCAGACCCAGTCCTAGAATACTGTGCAGTTTCAAAATCCCCAAAATTCACCTGGTTCTTCGACCAGGTGGGGATTCCGAAAGAGAATAGGTTGGAAAGAACTCAGGCGATACTTGATATTGTGAGGAAGAATGCAGTCCCTTCACTGAGATGGAAGGGACCCATGGCAAGGTTGGTGAGGAGGTTTCTATCAGAAGTAACCTTCAACGATGCAGATAGCGCTGTAAGATTCCCTCATAACAAGCCATTGTATGTGACCACCAGCGTCAACGTAATTAGTTTCGCAAGGACTTTTATGGATGGGGGAGCTTCCATCAACATTATGCCAATCAACTCCTTCCATATAACCAATATTCCAGAAGAAAGGTTGGTCCCCATGCCTTTGGCCATTTCGGGGTATGATAACCAATCTTCCAAATCCATTGGGTACGTCAATGTTCAGATTGTAATGGGAAATCTGAGTTCCCATATCAAGTTCCACGTAATAGAGAGTGAAACTTCCTATCATCTGCTAATAGGAAGGGTGTGGATGCCTAACCAAGGGCTAGTTCCTTCTACGTACCACCAATGCGCTAAGGCGAACATCAAGAGAACAAAGGTCACCATTAGGGCTACGAAGAGGCCCTTCGCCGTCGAGGAAGCTCACTTAGTAGATGCGGTATTTTACACAGTATTGGAGGAGGATGTTCGGGTCCTAACGAGAAGAATGGGGGGAGCATGGGTTCCCTCGATCAGAGAAAGGATGGGGCCCTTGAACGAGTAGAATAAGTAGGTTAAAAGTATCACAAGAGTAATGACCGAGGAAGCTCACCAGGTGGTCCCTCATCCCCAAAACATCTCGAAGAAACTTAAAGACAGGATGAGGCCCAAAGTGGTTTCGATGGAGTATGAGGTCCAACGACAAAGTGTGATGAGCTGAGTTTCAGAAAAAAGAATAGTCGAGGCTTCTAGCGAGAAGAAGAGGAAGGAAGCTACAGCTATCAGCAAACAGTGCAAGAAGGTCATCACTGAAGAAGGAAAGGTGATACATCGATTATAATGGTGTGAACGGGTGGCTGAAGAAGCTGACAATGAGGCTGACCCGATATATGAGTGTTTTTTTAGTAGATCAACGGGGATAATGTATGGTGATAGAAAACTCCAACGTATAGGAATTTATAGAGGAAGTCGTCGAGGAACCAAAATACATGGCGGATCAACCGAAACTGCAGGCACAAGAACTGGAGCAGTTAAACCTGGCAAAAGAAGAAGAGGACCCAAGGCCTATTTTTATCGCGAAAGATCTCAGTAAGGAGAAACGAGAGGCTTTGGTTATGTTGATTAGAGAGTTCATAGACATTTTTACATGGAAATACACGGAGATGGAAGGGCTGGATGAGGGAGTCAGCTGTCACAAATTGAATGTAATGCCTTCAGCCATTTAAGTGAAACAAGCAACAAGAACGTACAAGCCTGAGATATACTTAAAGATAAAGGAAGAGTTCCAGCGCTTACTGACGGCAGGGTTCATCAAATCGATACAGCACCTGCTTTGGCTGTCTAGCATTATCCCGGTGGGAAAGAAAGATAAAAACCAAATATGGATCTGCGTGGACTTCAGAGATTTGAATAGAGCTTGCCCCAAGGATGAGTTCCCTTTGCCCTCCATTGATAGCTTGATAGATGCAACGGTTGGTCATGAGATGTATAGCTTCATGGATGGGTATGTAGGGTACAAACAGATCAAGATGGACCCCACGAATGCAGAGAAAACGACGTTCAGGACCCCGTTCCGAAATTTCATTTACAGAGTAATGCCGTTTGGACTCAAGAACGCTAGGGCCACTTACCAGAGAACAATGATGGACATTTTCCACGACTTCTTCCATAACTTTATGGAATTCTATGTGGATGATTTGGTCATCAAATTAAGGAAGGAGGGGTCCCATCTGGGCGATTTTAGGAAGGTGTTTTCCCGATGCAGGAAGTATAAATTGAGGATGAACCCACTGAAGTGCGTCTTTGGGGTAAAAAGTGGAAAATTCCTAGGCTTCGTAGTTGATCAGCAAGGGGTACAGATGGACCAAGACAAGCAACGAGCGATCTTGAAGATGCCTAGTCCAAGAACGGCGAAGGAACTGAAGAGTTTCCTCGGTAAAGCCTCCTATCTTAGGGGATTTGTGCCTGGATTAGACGAGATGACACACCCGTTGATGCAGCTGTTACGAAGGAACACGAAATTCAAGTGGGAGGAGATTCACCAGGATTCACTCGCTGGTAGGGCTGTGTTTTTTTTTTGATTTTCCAATTTTTCCGAATTCCAATCCAATTTTGGAAAGATTTTTTTATTGCCGATTTTCAATTTTCCAATTTCCGATTTTCCAAAAAAATCGAATCGAAAATCGAAATTTTTTTATATTCTGAATTTTCGATTTTTGCCGATCCGAATTTCCCAAATTATTTTTCGAAATATTATCCGAACTATTTATCGATTGTTTTTCCGAACTATTTATCGATTGTTTTTCCGAACTATTTATCGATTGTTTGTCCGAAATATTTTTCGAACTATTTTCCAATTTTGCCACAAAATATTTTTCGAAGTATTTTTCTGGAAAATTTTTGAATTTTCCGAATTTTACCGAAAATTCCGAATTTAAAAAAAAACATTTCCTATCAGATTTTTTTGCCGTTTTTTTCGAATTTTTTTCCGAAACATGCTTTTTCGATCCGATCCGGCTGAAACACAACCCTACTCGCCGGGCTGAAGAAGCTGCTCGTTTCACCATAGATCATGGTTCCCCCGCAGGCTGGAATACTATTGCAGCTATACCTCACATCCACTACGAGGTTCGTGGGAGCGTTGTTGGCACACGAGATTGATGGGGAAGAACGACCGATCTACTACCTCACCAGAATCATACACGGGCCAGAAGTTAGATATAGTAGCTTGGAAAGGCATTGTTTATCCTTAGTCTTTGTAGCACAAAAACTTAGACATTACATGTTGCCTTTTACAATTCATATTATAACTAGACGTGATCCTATTAAGTATTTGATAGCCAGAATGATATTGATTGGTAGAGTGGCTAGGTGGTTCCTCATCCTCTCCGAGTATGACTTGAAGTGTGTGGTTCCTCGCGCGATTATAAACCAAGCGTACGCCGATTTGTTGGTAATTTTTCCCCCGGGAACGTTTGAGCCACCCAAAGAAAGTATTCCAGGAGATGATTTGCAGGCCAACCACCTAGACGCAACGGATGAGGAATGGACAATGAGTTCGATGGATCTTTGGCGAAAAAGAAAGGAGGAGCAGGGGTTAGTCTCTCAAAAGGAATGGAGGAGATTTGCCTTTCCTACAAATTAGATTTTCCTTGTTCTAACAACGAGGCGAAATATGAAGCATTGGTGCTGGGGTTGCTAGAGGCTCTTCGGAGGGGGATTCATTCACTTTGCATCAATGGTGATTCGAATTTGGTGGTTCAGTGACAAGCACCCAAAACTGTACAATTTATACCCCAAATCGACATACTATAGTTGTTAATTCTCGGAAATTTGGGTCTTATGCGCTTTAATGTATATTTTGTAGGTCGAATGCATGTTACGGTGTTCAAACGCGTATTTCAAGGGAATTATGCGAATTATGGTGCTAATTACCCTTGTCCTATATCCTAGCCTACCCCAAATCGAGCCTAAGCCTACTCCAAACCCCGTATATGTTTAAGTTGTGCCCTTTTATATATTTTTTAGATTTTTAGTTGAGTCATTTTATTTTTAGGTTTTATTTTAGATTTATTTAGGTTTATTTTCTATTTTTATAATTTTATTTTATTTTGATTTCTATTTGTTTTTAGTTTTATTAGGATTAGTTTTTAGGAGTTTATTTTTAGTTTATTAGATTTTATATTTTTTTAGGACTTTAGTCTTCATTTATATTGTAAGTTTTTATTTCTTATGCTTTATTTTAGTTTTTATATATCTTAGGATTTTATTTTTTAAGTTTTAATATTTTTTATTTTGTTTAGTTTGTTTTATTTTTAGTTAGATTTTTTTTTTTAAAAATTTCTTAATTTTATGTTTTTAGTTTTACTTATTTAGGGTCACAAACTAACATACACACACCCCACTTATCCTACACCTCCCATAAACTAAACTACACACAACACAAACCCTCACCCTCATACTACCACCCTACACCCTCAAACACCCAAACCCCCACCTCCATCTTCTTCCTTTCACCCAACCACTTTCTCTCTCCTCTCTCCAACCTCCATAACCAAAAACCTCATAAATCCATTAACACACCAACATCTCCCTCTTCACTCACCTAACCCACATTAACCCACAACCTACCTCCGATCACATCACCAGTCCCGGTGCTCAAACTCTGGCGTCCCACTACCCCGGCGAGACCCACTTGCTGATCCGCCACCTCTGGTCAGCCTCCCCTCCAACCCGAGTCCGAAATTGAGCCTGCTAGGCCCCGACCCGTCAACCTCCAAACCCCACCTCACGACTAACTCGAAATCGCGACCTACTGCTCCGGCCAACTTCGGCCTGAACCCGTCCCAACTCGGCGGCGTCCAACCTCTCCGGCCAGTAAAATCGGGCCCTCAACCTTTACCCAAACTCGTACACCTCCATCTCAATCCAAACCTGCCACCTTCACACACACCCATATCCATTTCCCATTTTCAAACCAAAAACCCATTCCTCCCAAAATCGTGTTCTTTCACCAGTCAAAATGCCAAAACAAGCCAAACCTCAACAATGCCCACATGTGCTTAAACCCACTTAAAACCATTTTACCCAAATACCCTCATATCCCTTTTTCATAAATACCCCTAAAATCTTTTTACTAAATCTGATTTGTTTTTATCCTCACCACCCCACTTCCCACATGACCTCACACAACCCATGCACATTTGTGCATTCTCCTAAATTAACCCTCACCCACACCTTATACAACCTCTTGCACCTTTATCCATCCATTTTTACCCCATGCTCCATACCTACTATTTAAAGAATGAAAGACTCAATTTGAGAGAAGTTTTAGAATATCAATTTGTAGAAAGAGAAATACCATTTTAGTGTAGGTTTTTAGATTAGAATTTTTATTTTATTTTTTTTAGATAGTGAGGGAAAAATAAAGTGTTGTGAGAATTAATTTGAGTGAAATATTTGATGTAATTTTATTTGGATCATTAAAATTGAGGGATGTTGATTTTAACTCTTGGATTGAAGTTCAATTAAGCATCAAGAGATTGGGTTTGATTGTTCTTTTCTCTTCTAATTTATTTTATGCCTTTGATTATTAATTCGTCAAATTCCATACCATGTTAGGCTAAATCCCCTTTCAAGGGGTGGGGGAAAACCCTTATTTGATGTTATTTTAGTTTAATTAAGTTGATTACTTGAAAATTTCCTTTGAATGTTAATTTTGATCTCTCATCCTTAAATTTACGTCTCGAGAGAGGGTAAATGATTTTCGAGAGAAAATCGAAAGTCTAGTTATAATATCCATTTTAGACTCGGACTAGAGATATGAGTTTCTTAAGTGGGGTATTATAGCTTGAATTTCAACTCTAAATTTGTTTTCTAAGATTTACGTAAATTTTAATTGATCGATCCTAGCGGGTGATTAATTAAAAGGAGTGTAGATCTATTTTTTCTAGAGTTGTGGGGTGTTAAACTTAATTTTCTAAAAGGTTACTATTAAAATTACATTTGCAACGAGAGTTGATTTGTAATTATGATATTAATTTGGGAGAATTCAATTAATTAGTTAGAATAGCTAAAATTTGTGGTGTAATCCCACTCCTTGATTGTTCTCAAATTTATTTACCTCATTTATCTCATATTTTTATGTTAGACTTTATTTTTCATTTTAGTCACTTTTTAGTTCTTAATTTGATCTTCCATATAGTTTAGTGTTATTTCATCTCACCTCACCCAATTGTTTTAATATTTGAAATGGTTAAAAAATTAGAAAAGTGAAAAAGCACAAAATGAAAATAAAGTGAACTACAATTGAGTTTGTCTCTAGCTTACCCCCTTGATGTGGATTGATACCCTTACTTACCTCTACACTTGAGTTTATTTTATTTTGTAGGTATTTAAGATTTTGATTAACTTGGCTTTCAACAGCAACGACACACATAAAAAGCAAGTTATCAAATGGCGTCGTTGCCATTCTTAGGAGCGTGAAGAACTTGGAGCGGATTTCAACTTGTCGTTCATTCATTTTTCGCACTTTATTTTTTTTAATTTTTTTTACCATTTTTATATTTTTAGAATGTTTTGATTAGGAATTTTATTCTTGGCTTGTATTGCGGTGCTTAGAGACACCAACTTATTTTACATTTTAAATTGAAATAATCGAAGAAAGTGTGATTGGAAAACCGAACAAGGTAGAGAGAGGGCGTCTAAAGGCGAGGATTTAGAAGCCTCTTTACCTTGGGTCGGTAGGACTCCCTGGGACGACTGAGATAGGCGTGATCTCCCCCCGGATGACTCAAATTTTTCGGCACCCCACGGCCTAAAAACCGTGGGAGGTTCATTTCTAAACCCTCGCACCTCTCTTGCTAACGAGTTAATTCTTTTGCGTGCTTTGTGTGCTCTTACTTGATTTTATTCTCGCATTTATTTTCGAATGGTGTGATGAATTAATCGACTAAGACCTACACCCGGTCACTGACGAGAAGGGATTTCATCACCCGACTCACTTGTTTACCATTGTGTGCTACCCTAGCCATCATTAAATTTAAAATCAATCAACTAGGTAGCCCGCTAGGAGAAAATTTTGCAAAGGCGACCACAAAGATTTTCGTAAATTTTTATCCCCCGCGGACTTAATTAAAATTTGACTACCCTTTCACCTAATTTAAAGATAAAAATTGGCTATGTGCTAGTTAGGATTCTCCTTAACTTGTGTGTGTCCAATTCAATTTCTTGGTAGTCGAGTTTTAGTGAGTTCGTGCAAATTCAAAGAGTCCACCTATTTTTCCCACTCTTTTCTTCCAAAAAGAAAATCCAAAAATATTTTTTTCCTTGATATTCTCCAAAAAAAAAAAAAAATCCAAAATAATTTTCTTCCTTTACCTTTTTTAGAAAAATCCAAAAATATATATTTTTTTTTCTCGCTCTTTTCTTAAAAAAAAAATCAAAAAAATATTTTCTTACTTTATTTTTTTCAGAAAATCCAAAAAAAAAATTTCTTTCCTTTTGAATGAAAAAAATAAAAATCCAAAAATATTATTTTTTTCCCACTATTTTCTTCCAAAAAATCCAACAATATTTTCTTCTATTATTTTTATAAAAAATCCAAAAATATTTTCTTTCTTTATTTTGATAGAAAAAATCAAAAACATTTTCTTTCTTTCCTTTTTAGAAAAATCCAAAAATATTTTATTTCCTGTTGTAATTTTTTTTTACAAACTCCAAAAAAAAATAAATACATTTTTCTCCTCATAACCGAAGAACGTCCCTTACGGGATTACTTTGGCCATTTCTCATTCTCTCAAAGCATGTTTAAGGTTAAGCCGGAGTCGAACCTCCATACCTTACTTCGTGGCTTTAACTCTCAACCACACACCGTTGATACTCATGCGTCGCCCATGCACGCCTCTCACATTTCGTCGCCTCCGATGATGAGTGTCAACGCGTCACATGCTTTGCCGTGCACCCATTGTTCTTGTGCCGATCACATGTCCTATGAGTGCCCTTACTCTTCATATCCCTACGAACTCACCATGGAACATGTGTATCCATATGACACTGTTTCAGAACCCAACTCGGCGTACTATCCCGATACACCCAATCCCGAGTTGTGTGAGTACCCGAGTTATTCGTGGAGGCCTGATCACCCTTCCACGCAATACGATTCCCAACCCGATGTTGTGGATCCTCACACATTCCCACAATAATCATGAAAACCTTGTGCACCCATTCCCGATCAGTTACCTCACTCTTCACACACTGAATATCAACTATTTGTCCATCACGAAAGTGATCCTTTCATGTATGATGAACTTGGCCCCACTCCACCCACTTCATTTGAGTTTTCTCCATATAGTCATGATCATAGCGAGTTATGTCCACCTCAACCACCACCACCCATCACTCCACCACCACCTCCATCCACATCCGCTCTAGAAAGCCTCTTGCAAAAGTTTATACTCGAGCAAGAGCAAGCCACTCAAATCCAAAATGAAGCCCTCCAATGGCTTGAACAACGATTAAATGAATTTGAGTGTGCGAGAGAGTTGGACATTCCTATGGCTCCACCCATTGTTGCACCCTAGTGTGATGATGACGTGTCATCTTGTGCCACCAATTTTGAGTGTGACCAACCCTCTCACCCCGAGAATCTCGAAGTTGCTACCATTCCTTGGTCCGGGCCCCAAGTCGATAATTGTGTTGATTTATCCATCGATAGTGAGCCTGATCCAATCCCACCAAATCCATATGAACCCCACTTTGAGGTTCCCACCCACTTTCCCATAGAATCCAAAAACATTCCCGAGATTTTACCTTATACCCTAATTGCATATGTCTCTCACATGCCCATAGATTTTAGGTTAGCTCCGGCTACGAGTGCTCACCAATTTGCCAAGATAGAATCCGTGATAGTTCCTACTTGTCCGGATATCGATGATGTCCCACCATGCATGGATCCCTTTGAGCCCTATATTTCTAGTGATTCCTCTATCTCTGATCTTGGTGCCTCGTCTTACCCACCCACCACATTCACCGATGCTACTCTTGTGGAAATGTTTACAACTCTATCTTTAGAAACCACACTCCCTTGTGAGTATTCCTTTACTCCTCCCAATGAGTGTGTGTCTCCTACGCTTGAGTTGGATCATCTTCCTCCACCGTTTATCCCACCCGACCCACCCATCTACCCCACCACTGGGTTTGGATCTTGATCTTACACATTTCAAGTTTGCATCTACAGTTTTAGATCCTCACCTGAAACCATCATCCTCCATACATGAAAGTATTTTTGGTGCTACTCTCCACTTTTGTAACATCGAGCTTGTTCCTCCATGCACACCACTTCCTTGTGGTGTTGATTTTTCTTCTCAACAGCTCCCCGGTGTGTTACGGCGCGACCATTATCATCGCCCATTCATAGAACGGTTGTGTGATTTTTATGTGGCCCGCCCCATTACACTTTTTAAACCATTTTACCTCCCTCACCAATTAGAGCACCATGCATATAGGGCCCTAGTCGCCCTCACCTTTAATCTCAATAAGGCCCGTGGCCGATACCTCTTCACCATTTCCACCCTCACCTTTGCCCTTTTACCCGCCCGCCCATGGTCCATCGATGCTTTGCATCGCGTGATGCACTTTGCCATACAAGTGCATTGATCCCTTTAGCCTTTATCCAACAAGAATGACGCTTCGGTCTTATTTGGGGGTGATTCTCATCACCCATTCTTCTGCCACCCTACTCTTTCCTAATTCATATCTTTAGGGTGAGATCCCTTCGGTTTAGATGAAGACATTAAACTTAGCGCTATCGGGAGGCAGCCTGCGTTTCTGGTACTAGTCTCATCCTGTTTGGGGGTGGTGTTTCACATCACCCTATGTTTTACCATGCTTATAGACATGTACATTTTTTTTTCTCTCATTTCATTCAGGTTTCTTCTTGGCTTCATCTGTTCACTTCACTAGCAGTTGATTATGGTAACCTCTTTCCTACCTTATGCTCTCAATTTTAAAAATCATTTTACTTAACATCGAGGATGATGTTCCTTTTTGTTTGGGGGTGGGGAATTTTATCAAAATCGTACCTCTTTTGAAAAATTTTGATTTTTAAACCTGATTTTTAAAATTTCGTGCAGTTTCTTTCATCTCATTTATTGGTGTGAATTTTCAAGCATCCATCCTTTTAAGTCTAGGAATCAAGCTAGAGAATATTTTTTCTAAATAGCTTATGTAATACATAACAAGGCATGTTGCACCATGAATTTCTAGACTCAACAAAAATTTGCGCACTTATCACGTCATTACGGTTAGAGTTGAGGAGTACTGTAATTCCCAAGAGAACCTTAAGGATCACTAGTAGAGACTTTAGCTTGGGAGATTTGTGCCTTTAACCCTTTCAGAGTGTTTTACGCAATCTCCGAGTCACAAGTTGATTCAACGTCTTTTGGGTCCGCACTAAATCGTTGTATGATCTCATTATTCTTCACTAAATTTTGGCTTGATCACTGAGAATGACATGACTTTCGAGTTGTAAGAAACGCTTGTCTTGAAATTTGTCCCGAATACTAGATTTTCATCCATACACCTACCATTTATCATTTACTTCATCCATATTCCCATTTATTCCCCACTCCATTCATATATCATCCATCATCATTTTTGAGAAAAAGAGTGTGATTTCAAATGTAAATGGCTTCATTGTTGGTTTGAAAAGAAAAAAAATAGAAAAAAGAAAAAGAAAAAAAAATAGAGAAAAAAAAAAGAAAAATAAAAAAAAAAGAAAAAAAAAGATTGAAAAGAAAAGAAAAAAGTTTTGTAGTTAGTTCTTTTGTAATAAAGACATTTGTTCTTCAAGTGCTATACACTCTTCTCAATCTTATCGCATATCCATCCATTTTACATCCATCATGTAACACACCCATCACTCACCATTCTATCCTATCCTACCTCATACCATCTTACCTCATTTCATTTCCCCCTCACCCATATGCATACATAGTCTCCCCTCGGTGTTCGGGCAAATGATAGTCAACATGGTAAATAACTCGATGTTCCCACTATAGTGATTAACATTTCTTTCATGAGATCATTATTCTTTCTAATTGTTCGTTCTTTCTTATGTGTGTGTGAGACATTTGAACTTGCTTACATTTACTCACCTCCTCACACACAAGAGCGATACACTAACCCTAATCTAGAGAGTTCGTTTAAGAGAGTTATATCCAGTGAGATTTAAAGTTGAAGCGTTGATTCTAAAAAGGTAATCTAGGAATTACTCTTATGATTCTCGACCCGTTTTGATGGATTCACACTACACACGTTGAGTTCTAGGAAGGATGTGCCTTGAGTATTTACTTAGCTAAATTTTATGCAATTCTAGCTTGTATTTCTGAAATCATTTCTCTCATGATGGATTGTGCGACTATTCTACGTCTAATAAGAGATTGACTGTCTTTTGCAAATAAAGAATTTTTGGAGTATATTCCCTGCAAACCCTCACGAGACACAACTCATCCTGTAGGGCAACCTATAGGTTTAAAGGCTTGTTGCACATGCTAAGTGTAATCGCAAGTGCCCACGAAAGTGGTACACTTTTGGTTTCTTATCTTTCTCTTTCTCTCTATCTTATTGCTCGAGGACTAGCAACGCTCAGTTTGGGGGTGGTGTGATAAGCACCCAAAACTGTACAATTTATACCCCAAATAGACGTACTTTAGTTGCTAATTCTCGGTAATTTGGGTCTTATGCGCTTTATTGTATATTTTGTAGGTCGAATGCACGTTGCGGTGTTCAAATGCGTATTTCAAGGCAATTGTGCGAATTATGGAGCTAATTACCCTTGTCCCGTATCCTAGCCTACCCTAAACCGAGCCTAAGCCTACCTCGAACCCCGTGTATGTTTAGATTGTGCCCTTTTATATTTTTTTAGATTTTTAGTTGTGTTGTTTTATTTTTAGGTTTTATTTTAGATTTATTTAGGTTTATTATCTATTTTTATGATTTTATTTTATTTTGATTTCTATTAGTTTTTAGTTTTATTAGGATTAGTTTTTAGGAGTTTATTTTTAGTTTATTAGATTTTATATTTTTTTAGGACTTTAGTCTTCATTTATATTTTAAGTTTTTATTTCTTATGTTTTATTTTAGTTTTTATATATCTTACGATTTTATTTTTTAAGTTTTAATATTTTTTATTTTGTTTGGTTAGATTTCATTTTTTTTCAGTTTTATTAATTTTATGTTTTTAGTTTTACTTATTTAGGGTCACAAACTAATACACACACACCCCACTTATCATACACCTCCCATAAATTAAACTACACACAACACAAACCCTCACCCTCATACTACCACCCTACACCCTCAAACACCCAAACCCCTCACCTCCATCTTCTTCCTTTCACCCAACCACTTTCTCTCTCCTCTCTCCAACCTCCATAACCAAAAACCTCATAAATCCATTAACACACCAACTTCTCTCTCTTCACTCACCCAACCCACATTAACCCACAACCTACCTCCGATCACATCACCAGCCCCGACGCTCAAACTCCGGCGTCCCACTACCCCGGCGAGACCCACCTGCTCATCCGCAACCTCTGGTCAGCCTCCCCTCCAACCCGAGTCCGAAATCGGACCTGCTAGCCCCCGACCTGTCAACCTCCATACCCCACCTCACGGCCAACCCGGAATCGCGACCCACTGCTCCGGCCAACTCCGGCCTGAACCCATCCCAACTCGGCGGCGTCCAACCTCTCCGGCCAGTAAAAACGGACCCTCAACCTTTACCCAAACCCGTACACCTCCATCTCAATCCAAACGTGCCACCTTCACACACTCCCATACCCATTTCCCATTTTCAAACCAAAAACCCATTTCTCCCAAAATCGTGTTCTTTCACCAGCCAAAATGCCAAAACAAGCCAAAACCCCAACAATACCCACATGTGCTTAAACCCACTTAAAACCATTTTACCCAAATACCCTCAAATCCCTTTTTAACCTCTTTTCCATAAATATCCCTAAAACCTTTTTACCAAATCTGATTTGTTTTTATCCTCACCACCCCACTTCCCATATGACCTCACACAACACATGCACATTTGTGCATTTTCCTAAATTAACCCTCACCCACACCTTATATAACCTCTTGCACCTTTATCCTCCCATTTTTACCCCATGCTCCATACCTACTATTTAAAGAATGGAAGACTCAATTTGAGAGAAGTTTTAGAATATCAATTTGTAGAGAGAATTGTAGAGAGAAAAATACCATTTTAGTGTATGTTTAGATTAGAATTTTTATTTTATTTTTTTTAGATAGTGAGGGAAAAATAAATTTTTGTGAGAATTAATTTGAGTGAAATATTTGATGTAATTTTGTTTGGATCATTCAAATTGAGGGATGTTGATTTCAACTCTTGGATTGAAGTTCAATTAAGCATCAAGAGATTGGGTTTGATTGTTCTTTTCTCTTCTCATTTATTTTATGCCTTTGATTATTAATTTTCAAATTCCATACCATGTTAGGCTAAATCCCCTTTCAAGGGGTGGGGGGAAACCCTTATTTGATCTTATTTTAGTTTAATTAAGTTGATTACTTGAAAATTCCTTTTGAATGTTAATTTTGATCCTTCACCCTTAAATTTACGCCTCGAGAGAGGGTAAATGATTTTCGAGAGAAAAACGAAAGTCTAGTTATAATACCCATTTTAGATTCGAACTAGAGATAGGGGTTTCTTAAGTGGGGTATTACATCTTGAATTTCAACTGTAAATTTGTTTTGTAAGATTTACGTAAATTTTAATTGATCGATCCTAGCGGGTGATTAATTAAAAGGAGTGTAGATCTATTTTTCTAGAGTTGTGGGGTGTTAAACTTAATTTTCTAAAAGGTTACTATTAAAATTACATTTGCAACGAGAGTTGATTTGTAATTTTGATATTAACTTGGGAGAATTCAATTAATTAAATTAATTAGTTAGAATAGCTAAAATTTCTGGTGTAATCCCACTCCTTGATTTTGTCTCAAATTTATTTACCTAATTTTTCTCATATTTTTATGTTTGACTTTATTTTTCATTTGAGTCACTTTTTAGTTTGTAATTTGATCTTCCATATAGTTTAGTGTTATTTCATCTCACCTCACCTAATTGTTTTGATATTTGAAAAGATAAAAAAATTAGAAAAGTGAAAAAGCACAAAAAGAAAATAAAAGTGAACTACAATTGAGTTTGTCTCTAGCTTACCCCCTTGATGTGGATTGATACCCTTACTTACCTCTACACTTGAGTTTATTATATTTTGTAGGTGTTTGAGGTTTTGATTAACTTGCCTTTCAACAACAACGACACACATAAAAAGCAAGTTATCATTCAACAAGTGAATGGAGAGTACGCGTTGAAGCAGATGAGCCTGGCACCGTACAGAACAATCATTCAGAGGCTCCTTTTCTAGTTCCATCAGACTAAGATCAAGAGACATCCCAAAATGATGAATCGTCACCCAGACGCCTATGCCACCATTGCCCTGAAGATGGTCATGAGAAACGATACAACTACCGTCGTGATCCAGTGAAGAACAACTCTTTCAATAGTACTGTTAATTCTACCGATGGAAGATGACGCAGACTGGATGGGGGAGATTAGAGGGAAATTGGAATCTAGGGAAGGAGGGATGGTGCTAAGGGAATTAGCCCAATACTTCACGAACCAAGGAAACCTTTACTTTAGGAACGCAGAAGGATGGTTGTTGAGGTGCATCGGTCCAGAAGAGGCAGAGCGGAGATTGAAGAGAACACATGAAGAGCACTACGAGACAACTGAGATACGCCTCTACCAAAGAATGCAAAGAGAGGGGTATTTTTGGCCCATAATGAAGCAGGACGCGACGGAGCTACAACGAAAATGCGATAAATGCTAGTTATTCTTCGAAGCAGCTGAATTTCATTTTGTGGAAACTCAACCTGATTGGAGACATCCCTATATTGACTTTATCATAGATGGAGTTTCCCCAACACAGAAAATTGACGTGATGGGACTCAAGCGGAGGTCCCCGAGATTTTACGTTCAGGAGGGGCAGCTTTATCGAAGGGGATACTTCAACAAGCCGTTGCGTTGCATCACAAAGGAAGAAGTAGCCGAGGTCCTCAAACAGGCGCACGATCCAGATCACATAGGAGGGGACAAGTTATATGACCAATTAATGACATTGGGGTATTATTGGCCAACAATGGAGAAAGACTCTACTGAGTTCGTTCGAAAATGCAAAGCTTATCAACTTTATGGAAATATTATCCCTGCCCCTTCGGTAGACCTACACTCCCTGGAGATGCCTTATCCTTTTCATATTTGGGCATTTGACCTGGTAGGGGTAATACATCCTTCTTCGAGGGGGAAGATATGGATACTAGTAGCAACGGAGTGCTTCACAAAGTGGGCTAAAGCGATACCACTGAGAAGAGAAACAACGAGGGTGGTGAGCAACTTCATCAGAGAATACATCATTTGCCGTTTTGGAATCCCAAAGGTTATCCTTTCAGACAATGGAACCCCCTTTATCAATTCATAAGTAACGATGCTCACAGATAAATACTTCATTGTCCATCATACTTCGATGGTGGCATATCCAAAGGGAAACGGCCAAGCCGAAGCAACTAAAAAAAACTTTGGATAATATGTAATACCCGCACCTTTAAATTGTACTTGCACGATTATCCTTTATTTAGCGACGCTCCGTTAATGAATTTTTTACGTTGCATGTTCCCGCATGAGTTATGATTTATGTTCGTATAATTATTTTAAGTACTTTGGTTAAGTTTCACGCGATTCGGACAGGCAACGAACGCTACGCGAACTTATGTACTAATTGTCTTACGACGCGCGACGCAGCGAAAGTCTAGTTTTGCGCGTATTGTTTAGGATGCCTCGGAAGGTCAAAAAAATATTCTGACCATATATTTAGGCTCATAAAAATATAAGGAATATTACCACGCGAAGAAAAAACGAAAAAAATATGTTTTGCGCGGAGGTCCCGTTTCTTGCGCGTATTGTTTAGGATGCCTCGGAAGGTCAAAAAAATATTCCGACCATATATTTAGGCTCATAAAAATATAAGGAATATTACCATGCGAAGAAAAATCGAAAAAAATATGTTTTGCGCGGAGGTCCCGTTTCTTGCGCGTATTGTTTAGGATGCCTCGAAAGGTCAAAAAAATATTCCGACCATATATTTAGACTCATAAAAATATAAGGAATATTACCATGCGAAGAAAAATCGAAAAAAAATATGTTTTGCGCGGAGGTCCCGTTTCTTGCGCGTATTGTTTATGACACCTCGGAAGGTCAAAAAAATATTGCGAATATATTTTTTGACTCACAAAAATATAAGGAATATTACTATGAAGAGGAAAATGGGAAAAAAAATACTTTTGCGCGGAGGTCCCGATCTTGCGCGTCTTGTAGAGGACAATCCGGGAGGTCAAACGACTATTGTAAATATGATTTTTTAGCCAAAAAAATGCAAGGAATATGAATCTCAAATTAAAAGTTAAAAAAAAAAAAAAAAATTGGCAGGAGAGAGAAAGTGACGAAAATACCCCTTAGTTATGGTGTCAACTTGTGTGTGAGAAATGAGAGACTTGATGTGGTGGTGTAGTCTCTTTCACTCATCAGATTTTCAGACCTTAATAAACTCTTTCACTCTTTTGGAAAGTGCCTAGCTCTTAGTCTTTGGCTATAGGATGGAAGATAACTATTTTTGACTTATAAGAGTCTTGTGAGGGGTGAGGGTTTGGAGCCAAAAACTTCATCTCTTTCCATCAGATTTTTCTCTTTTTCCATAGCCAAAGGAATGTGGTTCTCTTTTAAATTCGTGAGTCTATTTTACCACCCATTTCCCACCATTGTTGCACTATTTTGGAGGTCTCAAACTCCATTAAAGTTTGCCAAAGAAGTAGGACAGCTTGTTGAAGCAAAACAGAGGTGGTTTTGGAGCCTTTGAGTGGTGGTTTTGTAAAGTTTTATGGTGTTCTTCTTCCATCTTCTTCAACCTTCTCCTCTTCCTATTTCCAAGTAGGGTTTTCCTCACTCTTAAACTCTTTTATTTCAAATGCTAATATGAACAAGATGATGAGAAAAATGTGACTTTTTAGCTCTTCTCCCTTATTTTCATATGCTATGAAAAACCCATGTTGTGAAAAATGATAAATAGAGAAGATGATGTTTAGAATAAATTTTCAGATTATTATATATGTTGAAATCATGCTAAAATGTAATAATCTCATGAAATAAACATAGAAAATGGAATGCTACAAGAAAATGACTAGTTAATGCATTTGTTGGGTTTTCTAAGGAAGAAGACCCATTTTCATGAAATAGTGTATGTAGTATGTGTTAGTCTTGACATTAACATGATTAATATTGAAATATAGTGGTCTAAATATGTGTTTAATAATCTCATAAAAACAGCCCCAAAATCTAATATGTTGAAATATTAGTTTAAGCCTCTTGAATATGTTAAATAAGGCTTATAATTATGTAAATGGCTTTATGTGTAAAAGTGTGCTAAAATGGGTTGTACATCACTAATAAAGGTTTAAATGTTGGTGGAAACATGTAGTACATTAAAGAATGATTTTTGTACTTAAAACCCACTTAAAAAGGTAATTTTTGGTAAAAAAATGTCTTAGTGGCAGATTTGGTAAATATGGAGAAAAGTCACTTAAATGGTGTTTTTACATGAAAAATACTTGAAAAATGCCAAGGAAATGCTTTTTAGATAATAAAAGTATAAGATGGCATTTTGGTAAATCAAAGTGTTGTAAAGGTGACTTAGTATATTTTAGTGTTCGGCTTTGACACTAAAATGCCTCCTCGGCTCGTAGGATGCAAAGACTAATAACGGGCTTTAATAACAAAATCGAATAAGTTGAATTGTGAACATTGAGAATAATGTTAAACACATGAAATATATGATATTCGGATAAAGCCGAGAGAAAATAATTAAGGAGGGCATGACGTCCCTAGTGGTGAAAGACTCCAAACAAACTGCAGTAGTATATGGCGGCGGAGACCGGTGGTGTGAGGCCACGAAGTCCGTGAGTGTCTGTTGGCAAAATCCCAAAAACAATGTTAAGTAAGGAATGAGAAAAATTCACAGAACTTAAACTAATGAATGAATAAGAATTCATTAATTATTATGTGGATGACATAAGTGGAATATGATTAAGTTCCTGGCTTGGAATATTAAAGTGCTAAGAGTGAGTGAGCACGTAGCCCAGGGCATTGCGTATAGGTGCATTTATGACTAAGTTAAAGAATCTTGTTAGTATGGATACATGATAACTTAGTTGAATATAATGAAGGCTTCTTGAATATTGTTAGCATAGTTAAATGTTAACGAAAATAACCATTAATGATAATTAATGAATATGAGACAATGATGGTTTTCAGAATTACTAAAATGCATTGTATATGTATAGTATTTTGTTATGAAAATTATTGCTTAGTATTCCCACCCTACTGGGCATTTCGCTCATACCCTATTTTCTAAAACCCCAGGTACAACAGGTGGTATGTCGAGTAAGGATGTTGGAAAGGCCGCAGAAAGTTCTAGTCGTCGTTTAGAGGCTCTGTAACCGATTTTTAATCCATGGACTTATGTTGAACCATAATCCTTTATGTATTGTTAAGACAATTTGGTTTGAACTTGAACTATTTGGAAATTGTAATAATACAGGGATTTGTGCTTTATTTATGGATTAAATCTTACCAAAGGTTTACTTGTTAAATTGTTGATTGAATATTAACTTGCAAAATATGGGACTCACCTTTTCACAATAAAAGAAATCAAAGGTTTTCTTGAAGTATAATGTGGCAACTGTTTTCCAATTTAATAAAATGTTTTATCCCCCTCCCCCTTAACACCTCGGTTCGGATACGGGTTATTCCAACGGTAACTCTAATCCGGATCGGGGCGTTACAACTTGGTATCAGAGCATTAGGATCCTCATGAGCGTAAGAGTGATTCTCGTTTTATTTCCCTTTGGTTCCGCGTATATTGTAATCGTACTAAACTTTCCTATCTTATAGGATGTCCCCTACTCGCAACACTGCGAGCGACAACAACGAGTTACAGAGTATTTAGGAGGCAGTGTGTCACTTAGCTGAGACTATTTGCCATCAGTAGAGGGGTGACACCGTACTCTTGTGTGAGGTACATCTTGTGTCAATTTGATAATTTTATAAGACTAAGTCGTAATAGCAACGTCTAGTAATTTTCGTTGCATATTAGCTAAAGATCTTGTAAGTCCATCTATGGGACTAGGTTATTAGGTAGTACACTTTTAAGTATTGATTCTATGGAGATTAGAATGCCTAAGTAACTTGATTTTGATTTGGGTTTAGATAGTCACACTAATTCAAGATAACTTACGAATGAGTCTATACAGTCCTCAGGACTTAGCATTAGAAATGATGGTATTAATTTATGGTTTTGGAAATTTATGGGATAGCTTAAGGCTTAGCATGTAATGAGATGGTTACATAGTAAGATAAGTTGGTTGTCATGGTGGGATAGTCATTAAGGATTAAATTATGTGTTATGATGAAGTTTGTTTTGGGTAGCATTTTAGATAGGTATATGAACTCATACCAAATTGTCCTTTGGAGTCATGTGCTAAGAATTATCTAATGATGTATTAGTATATATAGTAGTTATTTTTTAGTAATGATGAACCTTAAATTGTACCCCATGTACTATAGTGACAAAGATGTCCTTCTTCGAACCTTCGGGGTTCCTTATGATGTCAATAATATAAAGTTATAGTTTGTGTAACACGTAGTAAATAAGATTAGTGTTTGGACCATTGAGGGATTAAATTAGTGGCCATGATCGGTTGTTTTACATTAAAGGATTATGTCATGACGATTCTTTCACTTGCACGAGTGTGTTTAATTGGAGATGATTGAATTGGTATCCTTAGAAAATTACTATGTTGAGATTTACATAATCGACTACTGATGGTTATAACACGATTGAGTGATATTGATATTGTGGCAATACCTTGGAGTTAGTGCCATGGCTTTGTTTATAAACATGTATTACGGTATGAGTTTTATGAAAAATGTCAGGTCGATAAGTGTGAGTTACGCACTTGGGAAACTTAGAACACGATGATGCTCATGATGGATTTAGAGATAGCACTTAAGATGAAGTGTTAAGCTTGATTATAACACATGTGCATGCTACCTTTACGGTTTAGTATGATCCAAGTGAGGAGACTCATTAGGTCTTAGAAATGGATAATGCTTGAAAAAAAAATTAAGGTGTTATAGTAACTCGTCCGATAGTTATGAATTGAGACCACATATGATGTTGATAAGGATTGTAGTGATGGTACACATGGTAAATTTATGTGAGTTTTGTGTTTTATTAGAATGAGGAGGATCTTGAGGCTTAAAAGTTAGAAATCTCATATAGATTTTGTGGAGACTTAAGTATGTAGGTCAGTGACTAGACAAATACTTTGGCACATATGTAGGTAAGTTAGAATTTTAGAGCTTAAGTGTTCATTGTGGTTCGCACTTCCTGTGGCATGGTTCGTTGCCCGAATTCAATTATTTCATTCTGGAATTATAATCTCCTAATTCGTTGTATCTTCTTATGTCTTCATTGATCCCGATAATGGGAAGTTGTTGTTTCAATTGTGGGTCTATATTCAGGTGTGCGTAAAGCTCAGTAGTAATGAGGGATATGTCGGGTTAAGTCTAATGCGTCGAGGTACATGAGTACGCTCTTCTTAGGATGCACCTTTGTTTTACACCTGTGGGTGTGTACGCGTGGTCTCGCGATTTATTGCATGTAGTCTGCCTGTGTACTTGATAACGTTAGGTTGACAGACTCATTAGTTAACATGTATAGCTCATTACGATGTATATTGTGGTTTTGAGGTCATGGCTCTAAGACATTATGAATATTAGAACTTGATGGGACATTAAATACTAGTGTTGCACTCCGTATGAAACTTGCATATTGAGAATGTAGTGTCTCATGTGTATTTGGGTTGTGATACCTAAGATGACTCTATGATAATATGTAGTCTCATAGGAAGTATTGGTCAGATGGGCCATTGTGATTAAATGACTTTCTTGAAATCATTGATAAGAATAGTTATTGATGTGGAGGATGTGTGTGCCTAAGATAGGTAAGATTCAAATCGTTTGACGAAATGTAAGTTTGTAAATCACGACGTTCGGAATAAATTCATGATGATGAGTTCTTTGGGTGTTAGAAAAATATTTGGTGAAAAAAAAAATCGAGTTATTATTGAACGAACAAGTTAGGCATGCTTGGTAGTTAGAAATAAGACTTTATAGTCCACTATTATCGGGTTAACATGAGGGTGGGTTGATTGTGTCAGTCGTCAAGGAACTGCAGTCGGAGATTCTTTCAAAGTTCCATTAGTCTCGTTCAACATACATCCTGGTGGGACGAAGATGTGTAAGGACCTATGTAAAGATTTCTAGTGGTCTAGGATGAAGCGGGACGTAACAATGTGTGTGGCTAAATGCTATACGTGCCAGAAGGTGAAGGCCGCACACAAGAAGTCAGTCGGGTTACTGTAGCCACTCTTTATGGTCGAGTGGAAGTGGGAGCACATCACTATGGACTTCATCATAATACCTCGATCTGAACGGGGTCATGATGCAATTTGAGTTGTGGTGGATCGCCCCGCGAAGTTTACACACTTCTTATCGATCAGGATCACAGACAGCATAACAAAGTTGACCCAGTTCGTATATACGGGAGATTGCCCTACTCCACGGTGTACCGTTGACCATGGTTTTTGATAGAGATCTTCGGATTGTTTCACGGCTCTGGAGGAAGGTTTAGCAGGAGCTGGGTATTAATCTGAATTTATGTATGGCTTACCATATGGAGACAAACGGATAGTTAGAGCGTACAGTTCCGATTCTGGAGGACTTACTGCGGGCATATGCACTTGATTTTTAGGGTAGTTAGGACGAAAACTTGCCTCTAGCGAAATTTTCATACAATAATAGTTACCAAGCTAGTATCAAGATGCCCCCCTTCGAGGCTTTGTATCGGTGACCGTGTCATTTTCAAGTGTGTTTGGCAGAGGTGGGCGAGAAGCACCTTACAACTCGGATATGATCAAGGAGATAACTGAAAAGGTTCAGTTGATACGGGAGAGGCTGGCAATGGCTCAGGTCAGATAGGAGAATTATGCAGACAATCGTCGTACACCGTTAGAGTTCGGAGTGGATGATAAAGTGTTATTGAAGATTAGGGCTAGGACTAGTAGAAAGAGGTTTAGTCAGAAGGGCAAGCTTTTCCCTCGGTACATTGGACCCTTCGAACTTTTGGAAAGGGTCGGGGATGTCTCATACCAATTAGCGTTACCTCCACAGTTAGTTCATGCCCACAAAGTCTTTCACGTCTCTATGCTGAAGAAGTATCTGTATGATCCTCGCCATGTGATCAACTGGCAGAACATCGAGTTAGAAGAGGATACAACATTCTTGACTCGACCCATATCCATCTTGGATCGAGAGAACCGGGTTCTGCGCAACAAAGTCATTCCGTTGGTGAAGATTCTATGGGAATCACAGGGAGCCGAAGGTGCCACTTGGGAGTGAGAAGCCGAGATGCGAGAGGAACATCCACAGCTTTTCGAGTGACGTATGCTGAATTTCGGGGACGAAATCTCCTAAGGAGGGGAGAATGTAATACCCGCACCTTTAAATTGTACTTGCACGATTATCCTTTATTTAGCGACGCTCCGTTAATGAAATTTTTACGTTGCATGTTCCCGCATGAGTTATGATTTATGTTCGTATAATTATTTTAAGTACTTTGGTTAAGTTTCACGCGATTCGGACAGGCAACGAACGCTACGCGAACTTATGTACTAATTGTCTTACGACGCGCGACGCAGCGAAAGTCTAGTTTTGCGCGTATTGTTTAGGATGCCTTGGAAGGTCAAAAAAATATTCCGACCATATATTTAGGCTCATAAAAATATAAGGAATATTACCACGCGAAGAAAAAACGAAAAAAATATGTTTTGCGCGGAGGTCCTGTTTCTTGCGCGTATTGTTTAGGATGCCTCGGAAGGTCAAAAAAATATTCCGACCATATATTTAGGCTCATAAAAATATAAGGAATATTACAAAGCGAAGAAAAATCGAAAAAAATATGTTTTGCGCGGAGGTCACGTTTCTTGCGCGTATTGTTTAGGATGCCTCGGAAGGTCAAAAAATTATTCCGACCATATATTTAGACTCATAAAAATATAAGGAATATTACCATACGAAGAAAAATCGAAAAAAAATATGTTTTACGCGGAGGCCCCGTTTCTTGCGCGTATTGTTTATGACACCTCGGAAGGTCAAAAAAATATTGCGAATATATTTTTTGACTCACAAAAATATAAGGAATATTACTATGAAGAGGAAAATCGGGAAAAAAATACTTTTGCGCGGAGGTCCCGATCTTGCGCGTCTTGTAGAGGACAATCCGGGAGGTCAAACGACTATTGTAAATATGATTTTTTAGCCAAAAAAATGCAAGGAATATGAATCTCAATTTAAAAGTTTAAAAAAAAAAAAATTGGCAGGAGAGAGAAAGTGACGAAAATACCCCTTAGTTATGGTGTCAACTTGTGTGTGAGAAATGAGAGACTTGATGTGGTGGTGTAGTCTCTTTCACCCATCAGATTTTCAGACCTTAATAAACTCTTTCACTCTTTTGGAAAGTGCCTAGCTCTTAGTCTTTGGCTATAGGATGGAAGATAACTATTTTTGACTTATAAGAGTCTTGTGAGGGGTGAGAGGGTTTGGAGCCAAAAACTTCATCTCTTTCCATCAGATTTCTCTCTTTTTCCATAGCCAAAGGAATGTGGTTCTCTTTTAAATTCGTGAGTCTATTTTACCACCCATTTCCCACCATTGTTGCACTATTTTGGAGGTCTCAAACTCCATTAAAGTTTGCCAAAGAAGTAGGACAACTTGTTGAAGCAAAACAGAGGTGGTTTTGGAGCCTTTGAGTGGTGGTTTTGTGAAGTTTTATGGTGTTCCTCTTCCATCTTCTTCAACCTTCTCCTCTTCCTATTTCCAAGTAGGGTTTTCCTCACTCTTAAAATCTTTTATTTCAAATGCTAATATGAACAAGATGATGAGAAAAATGTGACTTTTTAGCTCTTCTCCCTTATTTTCATATGCTATGAAAAAACCATTTTGTGAAAAATGATAAATGGAGAAGATGATGTTTAGAATAAATTTTCAGATTATTATATATGTTGAAATCATGCTAAAATGTAATAATCTCATGAAATAAATATAGAAAATGGAATGCTACAAGAAAATGACTAGTTAATGCATTTGTTGGGTTTTCTAAGGAAGAAGACCCATTTTCATGAAATAGTGTATGTAGTATGTGTTAGTCTTGACATTAACATGATTAATATTGAAATATAGTGGTCTAAATATGTGTTTAATAATATCATAAAAACAACCCCAAAATCTAATATGTTGAAATATTAGTTTAAGCCTCTTGAATATGTTAAATAAGGCTTATAATTATGTAAATGGCTTTATGTGTAAAAGTGTGCTAAAATGGGTTGTACATCACTAATAAAGGTTTAAATGTTGGTGGAAACATGTAGTACATTAAAGAATGATTTTTGTACTTAAAACCCACTTAAAAAGGTAATTTTTGGTAAAAAAATGTCTTAGTGGCAGATTTGGTAAATATGGAGAAAAGTCACTTAAATGGTGTTTTTACATGAAAAATACTTGAAAAATGCCAAGGAAATGCTTTTTAGATAATAAAAGTATAAGATGGCATTTTGGTAAATCAAAGTGTTGTAAAGGTGACTTAGTATATTTTAGTGTTCGGCTTTGACACTAGAATGCCTCCTCGGCTCGTGGGATGCAAAGACTAATAACGGTCTTTAATAACAAAATCGGATAAGTTGAATTGTGAACATTGAGAATAATGTTAAACACATGAAAGATATGATATTCGGATAAAGCCGAGAGAAAATAATTAAGGAGGGCATGGCATCCCTAGTGGTGAAAGACCCCAAACAAACTGCAGTAGTATATGGCGGCGGAGACCGGTGGTGTGAGGCCACGAAGTCCGTGAGTGTCTGTTGGCAAAATCCCAAAAACAATGTTAAGTAAGGAATGAGAAAAATTCACAGAACTTAAACTAATGAATGAATAAGAATTCATTATTTATTATGTGGATGACATAAGTGGAATATGATTAAGTTCCTGGCTTGGAATATTAAAGTGCTAAGAGTGAGTGGGCACGTAGCCCAGGGCATTGCATATATGTGCATTTATGACTAAGTTAAAGAATCTTGTTAGTATGGATACATGATAACTTAGTTGAATATAATGAAGGCTTCTTGAATATTGTTAGCATAGTTAAATGTTAACGAAAATAATCATTAATGATAATTAATGAATATGAGACAATGATTGTTTTCAGAATTACTAAAATGCATTGTATATGTATAGTATTTTGATATGAAAATTATTGCTTAGTATTCCCACCCTACTGGGCATTTCGCTCATACCCGTTTTTCTAAAACCCCAGGTACAACAGGTGGTATGTCGAGTAAGGATGTTGGAAAGGCCGCAGAAAGTGCTAGTCGTCGTTTAGAGGTTCTGTAACCGATTTTTAATCCATGGACTTATGTTGAACCATAATCCTTTATGTTTTGTTAAGACAATTTGGTTTGAACTTGAACTATTTGGAAATTGTAATAATACAGGAATTTGTGCTTTATTTATGGATTAAATCTTACCAAAGGTTTACTTGTTAAATTGTTAATTGAATATTAACTTGCAAAATATGGGCCTCACCTTTTCACAATAAAAGAAATCAAAGGTTTTCTTGAAGTATAATGTGGCAACTGTTTTCCAATTTAATAAAATGTTTTATCCCCCTCCCCCTTAACACCTCGGTTCGGATACTGGTTATTCCAACGGTAACTCTAATCCGGATCGGGGCGTTACATAATATCTTGGCTAAAACAATGGAGGATTTCCCAAGAGTGTGGGATGATTAGATACCAGCTGTATTGTGGGCCTATCGAACAACTAAGAGAAATCCCACAGGGTATACTTCGTTCTCCCTTGTCTATGGGGATGAGGTGATTCTCCTAGTGGAGTTAGAAGTTCTCTCTGCTCGATATGCTTTGCAAACGAGCATGCTCCCTCAGAATAAACATGTGCAGTTGGAAGCGTTGGATGAACACAGAGATAATGCGATGCAACACTCTTAAATGTACATGAAACAACTCTCCAGGGGATATGATAACTTAGTAAGACCAAGGAAGTTGGTGGAGGGAGACATCGTATTGAAAGCAGCGGTGAAACACATCAGGGGGCTTCCTCTATCCAAGTTTGCAGTAAATTGGGAAGGATCTTTCATGGTAAAAGAAGCTCACGACTCAGGTTATTGCTTAATTTCTAGGATGGAAGAAGATAAACCATTCAATATTAATAATAAATGATTGAAAGTCTATCATGTGTAAGAAATTAGGTTTGAACCACTGATGTATCTAGCTGTTGTTATGAATACACAACCTTTTTTTTATGATGAGTATGCAAGTTCTTTTTATTATAACCCAAATGGAGATGAAAGAATCATATAACTTCATAATGTATGCAAGCAGTTGTAACACAAATAAATGACATGGAAAACATACATTCTTCTTCATTAATAAACTTTGGGGCATTACAAAATTGGGAGACATTGCCCAAGAATTACACAAGAAGAAGAAAAAAAGAAGAAAAATATATACAGAAGTTCATTAGCCTAAAAGGAACCATAGATCTGGGGAAGAGAAAAATCTCCAGGAAGGCCCAAAGAAGCTGATAGGCAAGACTGTTGGGCATTCATAGAAACCTCCAGCCTCGTTTGCGCTTGTGTACGCTCGATGAGGAGCTTCTCTCGCTTTGACTTCACCAAGTATAGAGCTTCTTCGAGGTCCCCCACCTCTTTGTCAACGGCTTCAAGAAGAGGTGCTAACTCAACCAACTTGGCTTCCTCAGCCCGTTGATCCTCCTGATGTTTTCGGAGCAGTTCCCTCTGGCTATCCAATCATTGGCTCTTCAAAGTTTTCAAATGCGTAATAATCCAATCAAGACGAAAGCCATCACGACCCAACTCCTTCAGGTGACCCAAGAATTGGTTGAGGAGGGCTCTAGTAACGGCTGAGGTCGGAGTACTGACAATCTCAGCCACAACGGTAACCATGCCCTAAAGCCTGTAACTCATAACAGAGATGTTGGAACACAGGCAATCCACGGTAAATGTTTCAGGATGGTGGTTTGCAAGCAGCTCAACTACCAATCGATGCTAGGCAGACATCTGAGGAGAACGCTGGAGCACAATCAGGCAGAAGGCATGAGGAGCCAAGTCGAGTAGAGGAAACCCGCAGCCAGATTCGCTCTTAGCAGCAGCACTGGTCGTGGAACCTTGATCGTTGTGGCTGGAGTCTTCTGAAACAACGGGTTCCCGATGGGGTGAGGAGGTAGGCAAAAGAATTGGTGGAGAATCTTCCCGAGCAACCTGAGAACAGTTAGAGGAAATGAGGTGTTTATAAAACATCCTAACAAGTGTTTTCTTTGTTAAGTCACCAATATAGGTGGAGTTTATAAAAAATCTTAACAAGTGTTTTCGTTGTTAAGTCACCGATATAGGTGGAGTTTATGAAAAATCTTAATAAGTTTTTTCGTTGTTAAAGTTTATGAAAAATCTTAACAAGTGTTTTCTTTGTTAAGTCACCGATATAGGTGGAGTTTATGAAAAATCTTAACAAGTGTTTTCGTTGTTAAGTCACCAATATAGGTGGAGTCTATGAAAAATCTTAACAAGTTTTTTCGTTGTTAAGTCACCGATATAGGTGGAGTTTAGGAAAAAACCTTAACAAGTATTTTCGTTGTTAAGTCACCGATATAGGTGGAGTTTATGAAAAAAACCTTAACAAGTGTTTTCGTTGTTAAGTCACCGATATAAGTGGAGTTTATGAAGAAAAAAAAACTTAACAAATGTTTTCGTTATTAAGTCACCAACATAGGTGAAGTTTGAGAAACTGAGAAATGCAGAGAAATTAGTGAAGTACCTCAGCAGTAACATCAGCGAGAATGGGAGCCACCGTGGAGGCCTCAATGGCACCCCTAACTGAAGAAGCCTCAACGGTCGACAAAGCTCCCTCGCCAACAAATGGTACGAAGGCAAACGAAGGAGCTTTGCTGAAAGAATATGAGAAACCTCCAAGCGATGCCCCAGCATGGGTAGGCATTGAAGAATCACCATGCGGGACAGCAGCATCAACCTTGGCCTCGGAAAGGAAAAAGACACTAAGAGCAAAGGGTGGGGTAAGGCTTGGCGAAAGCTGTAAATACAAAACCAAGTGTTAGACACAAGGAGAAAGTATAGGAAAAAGGTATCAATACGTCTAAACGTTACTTACCCCCGTTATGGCACCAAAAAGGGAAATTGCAGTCTGGGGTCTCGTCAGTGCAGTGGGAAGGAGAATGTTAGCTATCAGAGATGCCACTTCCACCTAAAACTTCCCAACATATCAGAATGATAAACAAAGCAATGGGACAAGGAAAAGACGTGAGGCTTGATAAGAAATTTACCTCATGAGCACTCTCCTCAACCACAACGATGGCCAGAGGGACCTCTTGCCTCTAGTTGGCCAGATATTTAACCAGATCCAATAGTGGCAGCCTCTGCAGCAGCTTCTTTAGCTCGTCGGGAGGACAAATGCCGAGAGTAGGTAAGGCCTGTCATGGGGGAATGGGGAGGAGTAGTATCGGCTTGAGAGACACCGAAACGTCCCCCACAAAACGACTCACGGGGGAACCAGGGAAATCAGGGGTACTGGACCTTGCTTCAACTCCCTGCACCAAAGTTATCAAAGAAATAAGCAAACACAACTTGCCTTAAGAAAAGGGGGAACAAGAATAAAACATGCACACATACCTGAGATCCGGAGGGAGAACGAGAAGATATAACCACTGGTGAAGGTAGGGAGGAGGAAGCAACAGAGGGAGCTGAGGATGGAGGTATCTTGGTTGTCCATTTCTTCTGGGACTTAGTGCCCAGAGTTTTCTTCCTTACGCCCGTTGCATCAGAACCTTGAGGTACCCTCGACCTTTTTCTCCTCTTGGCCGTTGGCGATCGTGGGGAAGGCAACCGAAGGAGGAACGATGACAACGCGTCATTGAAACTCAAAGTTTATTCATTCTACCTCTGCCTGAGCTTACCTTCTCAACCCCTCGGCCTTTTCTGTAGGCATGGCAGGGGGAACGGAGGCAATAGAGAATGCCTCCAAAGGAGTTTGTGCTTGAGCTTGGGACTTAGACTTCGAGGACTTGGATTTCGAGGAAACCCCACCTTTAGACTTCTTGGTCTTTTTAGCAGGTGGCTGAGAAGGCCCTTCTCCTGTTGCAGCTTCGGTCGAAGGGGCAAGTTATTTGGGAGTTGCAATGGCCTTGGGCTTCGTGGTGGAAGTAGGGATCATTGGGAAATAAGGGGGTAGCTCCTGGGGAGTTTCTTTAATGGTTTTACTCAAGAGAAACTTAACACTAATCACGGAGTTCCCCTTAAAACCCAGTTCAGAAGAAGAGAAAGAAAAGACCGGGGGATATTGGGAGGGGGGACTGAATATACTCATGAATCATTCTCAACTGCCCCAAATGGAACTCAGTGGAAAAAGAGGTGGATACGTCCACCTTCCTAGTGGCACTAGGAAGGGTGACTCGCCCATCGATGGTAGAAGTCACACCAAGCACCACTGCTACAGTATAGAAGGTGCAAGCTTCAGCGAAAGTGGCCCTTATGTTGTTGTGTTGAAATATAGGTCGAGGGCCCCCCTGATCAAACTCGAACTACCTACTATATCTGTCAGAGTTGTAGGGTTCTGAGGTGTATCCCCATTCAGTATAGGAAGGAAGAAACCCAGGAGTGAATAGAAGCACTAAGGCCTGTGAGGGATCTTTAATAGTTGGGATGAACTTGACCGTTGAGGCTGCAGAAGGAAAGAAATCCCAACTATGGGCGAATGTAGACTCGCTGTATGGACTCATCACAAAGGAGTCTAAACGATCAAAAATTTCCATTATCTCCTTTCGACTTTGTTTTTTATGGAAACATAGGAGGCATGGGGGCTTGATACCTTGGCTCACGGGCAGAGAAATAGACCTGTCGACAATGGCAGGAAAACGAGTGTAAAGGAAGTCCGTCAAAATGATGGTATTGGCAAAATTGGCCAAGTTATAACGACCCAGTGATCGTGCCATGTCAATGTGGGTTCGATCCAACCAGGTATAGAGGGACCCCAAGGAAATGGCGGCCAGAGAAAGGTTGAAACCCCTGGCCAAATGAATGGAAATATTTATAAGGTCCCTTATGGTCTGATTGTTGGGGTTCCCAGTCAGGAAGAAGCGTGAAAGCAACACAAGTATGTAGGCTGGTAGTTCCAGGGATGTACCTCTACCTCAACCCATTGCAGTATTGACATCCTTTGAGGTCGGAGCTTCATAAAAATAGTTGATTAATCCGAGTATTATTCTCTACTCTAAGGGCCCTAGTTACCTATTACACGAATTTAGTAATTAAGTCTAACATATAGTACTATTCTACATATTAAGTTCCCTCAAAACTTTCGTAAATCATTCCCACTCTTTCGAATCAATTACATCGCCAATTTCAAATCTTTTATAAAGTTCACTCGACACTTAGGTAAATCGTTCTCACTCTTTTGAATCAATTACATCACAACTTAAACTTGTTTAATCCTCATCTTAATTCTCTTCAATTGGAGGAACCCAACTCTAACCTCTTAAAACTCTACGTGAATTAAGATCGGGAACACTGTACCTCCGAACCATTTTGGGAGTAAAAACGAACCGATTCGGGTCTAACTCTGAACTGTTTTGAGGGTTCTGCCGAACTGGTCGAGGGTGTGACACCCCGCCTAATAAAATACCGGGCGATCAGTCCTATATCAAATTAAATAGGAATCTCATTTTGTTCATTCTTAGCATAACTGTCAAAAACTTTTTAAAACTTACTAACCACCTAGTATTAGAAAAGAAACGATGTCAATTTTTATCTTTTTATCAAACAACAACAATATGAGGATGAATAAAATTTTAAACCATTCATACAAACAACGAGTCAAACAATACTGGACATAAATAAATACAATCCTTGCCAAGAAAACCACCAGCTACAAAATCCAAATCCGAAAATATAAACCACCCAAATAATAAATTGAGTACATCATCTGACTGAAACAAAATTAAAAAACTACAGCGACATGCCCAAAATAATATCTGCACCAAAAATTAATTCATATCATGTATTTTTTTACCCGTATATAAATATCTACACCATATATACGTTTCATCATATTACAACATTCATACACATGTCGTAAATATATAACAATTTTCCCGAGTAGGCACTCACGGGATGTTCTCTAAAATGGTATTATTTCCAGGTATACTCATCCACCCGAATACCCTGACCCGATTAGCTCCCCAAATCAGTAAAATGAAATAAATGCATTGGAGGCGATCATAGTTTCCCACGGAATGAGACCGAATCATACACAAAGCGTCTCATTCTTGATTTCGAACGCTATGACCTAGGGAATATACTCACCCTCCACCTCAAGCCAGGGGATTCACCCACATCACGCAACCTCCTTTGATAGCACTAGAGGGGTATGTATTCCTATAAATATGATTCTCATTAATATTATAAAGCACACATATATATATACTACACAATCACCATATATATATATATATATAAGTAATCCAGGCTATTTTACGCACAATATACCGTAACACTAGCCTAATATATCAGTCCTAAATTAAATTAGAACATGTTTCTCAGTTGGTTCATTCTTAGCATAACTGTCGAAATTTTTTAATTATTAACCACCTAACTGAAATTAGACTGGTGCCAAGTTTTATCTTTCATTAATTCAATGAACTACTCATGCGGAAATAAATCATTGACAATCACAAGCTAACTAAATCCAACCATTACATATAAATAAGAAACTGTCCGAATAAACAATGGGCTAAAATCCAACACAAATGTAAAGACAGATAATAATAGATCTCAAGTATCTGAAATAAATACTAAATAAAACCGTGAGCAACATGCTCAAATATCTGATAGAAAATCCCTATATTAGGAATAGAATGAATAAAGGCGCCTATCCAAATCCTGCAACATCCACATATGATGCAGCAGCGAATACCTGGAATGAATCATGTCTGGCGTTCCTGTGGCTGGACACCTAAAAGGTTTTGAAAATATTTTATAGCAAGGGTTAGAACCGAAAACATTTTGAAAATATGTAGCAAATGATTAACTTGCAGTAATAAAATATACATGAATGCGCTTTATATTTTAGTTAGTGTCGCACTTCCTTGAAGACAGACTCACCCCTCAACTAATGTGCACACCAAACGCCTTCTTCCTATCCCACCTAGTCCTCTACCTCGAAACAAGATACTTGATATAACTCTTGTCAACTGCCCTACTCAATCCCAAGTATTTTAAAAGTATGGTTTATAAGTTATTTATCACCTTACCTTATTTAATCATCCTCCTTGAAATCCATATAACATTCACTTGTTATATATATGATACAATTTTCTCCATGTATTTAACTTACCCATATATAATTATTCACCCCATTACATACGTGAAGTTATCTTATAATAATACTACATATGTTGAATATGAATATAACCGACATAATTATTCATATGTTGAATATGAATATGAATATAATCGACATATATTTGATACAATTCACTTCATGTGTTTAATTACCCATATATAGCTATTTATCCCATTATATACGAAGAACCATATTACCACATTCACACATATGTTGAATATAAATATAACCCATCCTCCCGAGCAATAACTCACTGGATTTATCCTTTAAAGTGCCATCACACTAGGCGTACTCGCATAACCTAGTTACCCCATGTTAGAATCGCTCACTAACTTGGCCAAAAACATAAACATAATGGAGGCGGTCATATTCCTTCCCTGAAAGTGAGATAAGCCCCTCACCCATATAACGGACGGTATGACCTGGGGATATACTCACCCTACTCCTCAAGATAGGGGATTAACCCATTACGCGCAACCACCCTTGATAGGACCCGATTATATATATAAATAACATCTAATCACTGATATTTATATGCACACACCATATATATACTATCGCACACCGTATATATATATATATATATATATATATATATATATATATAATATTTCGGCTTTCCTGTGTACCGAGTCCGTAACACTATCCTATACTTAATATCTTGAGTCTATGATCCAACTCTTATTATTAATTAATTTGCACGTTAATTAATTAAATTATTTTTGGTGTCAACCAACCAATATACTCGGGCTCGCTCTCGTGGCCCAAAATTAATATAATACTCGAGTCTAATCCCCGACTCCAAATTAATTAGTTTTTCATCCATAATTAATTTAAGTGTGTAGTGTCGCCCTACTACTATAACCGAACTTATGCGCTCAGTCCGTTACTTTACTTTTCATAATTTATTCTCCTAATTTCACATTCGTGTGTCGCATTAAATTTTTTCCCCACCTCTACCAATTATTATTCCCTTATAATTGTGGAGATATAAAATTTCCTAATTAATTTTCCCCCTTAATTAGACTTGGTGGCAATTTAAACAAAAAGAAAATCCCACCTAAAACTCCCAAGGCCGAACTGTCAAAAATTTCCATCCATCGATCGATCGATCAAACAGGTCCTCATCTTCTCCGACTTCCTATTTCTGCCATTAATGAATTCCTCTAACCTCCAGACTCGTCTATTGTTCATCTCAAGCACACACAATATTTTTATCATATGGGAAAGTGATTAGGACCTCCCATAGAACCTTAATAACGAATAAAATTTCGCGGATCTCTACGTTTTCAAATTTGGGGATATTTTCGGGTCTTTACTCGTTTCGTCCCAATTTCATCTGTTTATCAAAAATTCGTTCATAAATTTCTACTGGGTTTTCACATCAAAATGGATTATTATCAGAGAACCATGTAACACAATGAATTCCCACATTAATTTTCCATTAATTTCATTCAAGTGTTCTATATACAAAACCCCCCTTTTGTACCCTTTTGCACCCAAAACGAATTTTGTTTTACAAATCACAAAAATATGAATTGGATATCATAAATAAACATCACAGTAAGTTAACCACTTTCCTTTTGGATTTGTAGAGTCTCCGTTGGTGTAGATGCAAGCTTGATGATGAACTCCCAAATTTATTCTTTGCCTTATCTCCAAAAGATCCCTAATTTGCACTGTAACTACTCCCTATAGTTTTCTCTCAATACCCTAGGTTTTCACTTCGTGTTTCTGTGATTTTCCTTCTCTCAGAATTTGGTATTAAACATAAATCATATTTTTGGCCTAGTGGGCCAAGCCCGAGTGACCCAAATACCCCCGTGTGGGCCAGACTATGCCTAAAAATTCGCCCAGACCCATTTACTACCCCCGGGTACACTTTTCCGACTATTTTGGCCCATCCGAACTCAACCATGCACTAAGAATTTGCATCTGAATTAATTTATAAATATCCTTATTTCACACCCAAATTAGTCTATACCGACTCCCTGTTGAGATAAATAAATGCCACATCACTAATACACATTATGACGTCAATAAATTATTACTATTCACTTAGTAATTAAATTTTCCTAAACATTAACCATTTACTCTGATTAATATTTAAATAAATATTACCATAACTAATTCAATTAAATTACGACACACAAGTAATTTAAAATTTTCTCGAATTAATTAAATATTCAATGCACAGAAATACAGGGTGTAACATACTCCCCCCCTTATAAAGGAATTTGGTCCCCTAAATTTGGTTATAACTGCGGTGAATAACTCTGGATACTGCTCTCACATATCCTCCTCCCGCTCCCACGTAAACTCATTAATACTGTGATGACTCCACTCCGCTCCACTCTAACTGGTAGTACTACCTTAGACTGCATCTTGGGATCACTTAGCTACTAGTCTCTCCTCATATGAGGTGTCTTATTGCAAGTCATTCTCCTCGAGTGGAACGTGCCCAAACATCCCTATCTCTCCTCTTGTATCTCTCCAGCTATGCCACGTGGGACACATCATGTATCCGCTGAAGATGTTCTAGCAAACCCAGTCGATAAGCCACCGATCCCACCTTCTCAAAGATAGTGAAATGACCCACATGACTCGATGCTAGCTTCCCTTTCTTGTCGAACTTCAGCACTCCTTTCATAGGAGACACCCGATCCAATACCTAGTCACAAATCTTTAACTCGATTTCCCTTGACAACATAGTGCCCCAAAAGATGAGCCTATACTCCATCAACTCCACTATCTCTATGTTAGGAAATTCCCCTCCTTATGTCCCTGAATTATACGAAAGTATACAATTTACTCAATTCCCGCTGCTGGACCATAACCCATTTTGGGTCCCAACAGCTTGTTATTTCCCCACCTCTTATCAACCAAAGGTGGATAATGAAACATTTCCCATAAAGTCTCCCAAGGTGTCACACAGATACTAAACTATTACGAGGCATCACACGTAACTCTACCTGTGGTAACTACTATTCTCAAATTACCCAAATATCTGCAATGCACAATCCTTGCTTCCCATCTACCCATCAACTTATGGGCGACACGTTCAACCCAATATGTACCAGAGGTGGGACTGAAAAGTCTCATCCAAATTCCCAACAATATTGGACGACTCCTTGTTCTTTTTCACTCCTTCTAGTTAATAGTAAAATTGGGCATACTACTCGATAGTATAACCCATTCTGAGACAATAATTCATGTTCCAGTCAATCCATTCAACAACCCGATGGAAAACTTAACCCCTCCATGATTTTTACAAACCTGAGCATTAATTCCATCTCTGGAACCATAAAATTTCAAACACTCCCTGGTTGATACCCTCAAATCAACCCTTTTCCATTCATAAATGGTCTATCTGGAGATAACTTCACTATGTCTCACTCAACACCAATTTCCATGCTCAAGAACTATATTCCTTGTGTTATTTTCGTTAGATAGGAATTTACACTATGTCTATGCGTAAGACCACTCTAAGCATATAACTAAGTGCTACTCTTTTCTATTTTCCCAGAAACATGACTTCTTTCTTGCCTTAAGATATTTTGTTACATGGGCCTCCACCGTCTTTACACTCCTTACGATGGAGATAGTTCACCTTGATACGCATATAGTCAGAAAATTTCCTCTTTCAAACGGATTTCAGTTTACTGCACTTTCCCACTTATTTTCTGATTGCCCTGCAGGCATACATTCAATATGGTCATTCACACATCCCTTTATTTAAGACGACTATGAAATCACACTAACCAGGGATCCCATACACCTTATATCCCGTGCACATTTACACTCTAATTTCTCTCGATCCTACCCCACCCATTACTTTATTGTGTAAAAGTTTTCTCGGTGTTCCTTTCGCCACACTCCCCAGCTGTACTAGCCTTATAGCGCAATAGCTCTCAGTTCAAAGTGTTTTCTCCACACATTCAATAATCGCCATTTAAACTGATGTCCTAGCATCAAATAATGTCTCTCCACTACCGATGCTCATTTGGGCTTATTCTTTTCATAAAAGATCTGATAAGCACCTAAAACTGTATAATTTATGCCCCGAATAGATGCATTTTAGTTGCTAATTCTCGATAATTTGGGTCTTATGCGCTTAAATGTTTATCATACAGGCTTAACTGTAGTTGCGGTATCAAAAGCTACATTTAGAGGCCAATTGCAGTTAGAATGGAGCTAATTCCTTCTTTCGTACCCTAACCCGAGCCCAAACCTAGCCTAAACTGTCCCAAACCCTGTGTGTGTTTTATTTGTGTCCTTTTATTATTTTTTAGATTTTTAGTTTGAGTCATTCTTATTTTTAGAATTTATGTTAGATTTATTTAGTGTTTTCTAGGTTTTATTTTCTATTTTATTTTTATTATTATAATTTTATTTTATTTTGTTTTTTATTAGTTTTTAGTGTAGTCTTATTTTATTAAGATTAATTTTAGGAATTTATTTTTAGTTTATTAGATTTTATATTTTAGGACTTTTGTTTTCATATTTTATTAGATTTTTCATTTTTCATTTTGTTTTATTATTTTAGTTTTTAATAGCTTAGGATTTTATTTTTTTTAGTTTTAATATTTTTATTTTTTATTTTCTTTAGTTGTTTTATTTTTAATTAGATTTTATTTTTTTATTTTTATTTTTATTAATTTTAATTGAGTCTTTATTAATTTTATTTTAGGGTCACAATTTAAACACACACATAAACACACACCCTAAATCTATACACCTCACCACACCTAAACCATTCCTAACCCACTCACCCTCATTCAAGTTCCCTACACCCCACCACACCTTATCCCTTCTATCATCATCTTCCCCACCACACAAACCCTCTCTCTCCTCTCTTCCACCATTTTCAAACCCACCAACCTTTATCAAAACCCAATACCACAACAAACCTCCTACCTCCTACTTGCTACCCTAAGCAACACGACCCAGCAGCCCCGTCGTCCATCATCAACCCGACCCCGTTTTTCCATACCCTCGCCGGCGACCCAAACGGCGCGACCATTGGGCGGACTCACCTTCAACCCCGTCGCTACACTCCCCATTTCCGGCGTCGACCACCTGCCCACCGGCGACCGCAACCTCCCGCCAGCGACTCGACCCAGCAGCCCCTCTCTCACCTTTCGTCATCACCTCTACCCTACTCCCATACCCGCTAAAACCCGCCGCCCAGTTGCTCCAGCGAACTCCCGACCTCCCTCCGGCGTCATTTCACCCTGAGCCACCTCCGTCCCTACAACCCGATCGCGACCCCCTCTTACCTCCGTGTCCAACCCAACCGGCCCATCTCTTTCTCTCTTCCCCGGCGTTAAGACCCCAAGCCACCTCCGGCGACCTCAACCTTGCCGCCTCTCTCTCTACAACCCACACCCCTTGACCCCAACTCAACTCCAACAACCCGAAATCGCCCAGACCCATTTACAGCCACCTCCACCCAAGACCGTTTCAACCCATAAGCCAAAATCGTTTCTCTTACCTGCCAAACACAAGAAGCCAAATAAACAAACTAAACCCCCATGTGCCTAATATCCACTTAACCCCCTTTTCCTATTTTTCCCAATATACCCTTCAAAAAAAGCCCAACCTTTTTTTCCATAATCTGATGTTTATTCCCCCATTTCCCACTTGTCCCCACACCTCACACAATCCATGCACAATCATGCATGTTCTCCATATTACCCTCACCCATATATCCTCTTACCTCACACTCCTCATGTGCACCTTAATTCTTCCCAAAATACTCCTTAGACCCCCATGCTCCATGCCTACTATATATTGAAGATGAATACCCCATATCAAATCTAGAGCTACGAGATAGGAATTTGTAGAGAGAGAAAATACCATTTTAGTGTAGTTTTAGATTAGAGTTTTTATTTTATTATTTTTAGATAGTGAGGAGAAAATAAATTGTTGTGAGGATTAAATTGAGTGAGATTCTTGATGTAATTGTGTTTGAATCATTCAAATTAAGGGATGTGAATTTCAACTCAAGGAATAGAAGTTCAATTTCACTTCAAGAGATTGGGGTTTGATTGTTCGCTTGTCTTCTCATTTATTTTATGCCTTTGATTATTAATTTGTCATATTTCATATCATGTTAGGTTAAAACCCCTTTCAAGGGGTGGGGTAAAACCCTTATTTGATGTTATTTTATTCTAAGTAATTTAATTACTTGAAAAATTCCTTTGAATGTTAATTTTGACCCCTCACCCTTAAATTTACGCTTTGAGAGAGGGTAAATGATTTTCGAGAGAAAATCGAAATTCTAATTATAATACCCATTTTAGATTCGAACTAGAGATAGGGGTTTCTTAAGTGGGATATTATAATTTGAATTTCAACTCTAAATTTAAATTCTAAGATTGACATAAATTTTAATTAATCGATCCTAGCGGGTGATTAATTGAAAGGAGTGTAGATTTATTTTTCTAGAGTTGTGAGGTGTTAAACTTAATATTCTAAAATGTTATTATTAAAATTACACTTGCAACGAGAGTTGATTTGTAGTTTTGATATTAATTTGGGAGAATTCAAATAATTAACTTAATTAATTAGAATAACTAGAATTTGTGGTGTAATCCCACTCCTTGATTGTTCTCACAATTATTTACCTCACTTATCTTTTATTTTAGTGTTAGACTTTATTATTCATTTTAGTAACTTTCTAGTTAGTTATTATCATTTCACATTTAGTTTAGGTTAGTTTAGACCTCACCTCACCCTATTGTTTTAATATTGAAAAAGCTAAAAAAAAAATTAGAAAAGTGAAAAAGAACAAAAAGAAAATAAAAGTGAATTACAATTGAATTTGTTCCATTTGCTTTACTCCCTAGAAAGTGGATTGATACCCTTACTTACCTCTATACTTGAGTGTATTATATTTGTAGGTACATAAGGATTTTGACTAACTTGGCTTTCATCAACAACGACATACACGCAAAAGTCACGTTATCACGATCCCAAAAGGACTTTCCCCAATGCATTAAACACTAGCATTGTCGTTCACTGATTTTCATAGACCCGAGCATATAACCGGGACATCCAAAACTTTGTCCCTGTACTCATAGGTCTAATTTTTGACTCCCTCATCTCTAAAGGAGTTATAAAATGCTGCGCTCGAACTATCACAAGTCCTTAGCGCTAAGTCACTAACAAGCTAAATCTCTCCGCCCTATGGTCAATTCACCATGACCTGAATCACATCAGTAAAAGTCCCTACGCATCGGGATCCAATATAACCAGACAACTGTACCCTCTGAAGTCTACTTCACACTAAAATTTATCGTGAGACCGACCCTCTTTCAGGTAGAATATCGCAAAAATAAAATATACATCCTGTCCTCGAATAGCGAATACGATAGTCTTGCTGTAACCGCCCACCACCACTTACCCATCGCTAACCAATCTGTACCCAGGATAAAATCATGCTCGCATAGCACTTCTCAAAATGAGTTAACCTTGTAAAATGTACCCTCTCAGTGTTCACACTTGCTCCCCTGCAGGTAAAACAAAAGAGAGCCCCATTACCCCGTGGTAAACATATACTTAATAGTAACACTATAATACGCCCACTAAACTCGTCTCCCTCGTGAATATGGTGTTAATAATAAGAACACTGTGATCACTCGTGTCACAAAGTTCACCCCATCTATCCGAGGATAAAACTCATACTTCCATTTGCCTATACACCGGCAGCCCGAATGGTTCTTGGACATAATATTCTCATCCAACCGAACCAAAACTTCATAATTGTTGTCCGTACTGGGCATCCCACTCCTATCCCCTAATTCACTGTGGACATAATCAATTGTTGTGGTCCCAATTTCCACACATAAGACACTTCTCTGTGCCAATCCCTTGCCCTGGCCCTAATGGACATGTCGGGGTTGTCCTTCTCGCGTAGTTGGGAGTCTTGACCCAAATTGTTACACTCGTTGTCCCTTTGGCTTTGCTAGCCATATGGGACTCGTTTTTGGCCTCGACGACCCGGATTAAATCCACCGTCAATCGGTAGGAATTTAACTGATATAAATCATATAAATGGGTTCCTTTACTGAGTATACCCTAGTGGTGCCTCACTAGCACTGCTAAATACGATCTTTCCTTTTGGTCAGATACTCCACCTCCCTTGGCTTCCTTCTCACAGAAGTATTAATATCAAATCGAAAACATACTACCTTGATGACTATAGCCCCAGTCATCCTAGCTGGAGTTTTCCATCCACGCTTGTGTATTACTCACGAGTCCATTATTAACTCATGGACCCCTTCTTGACCTTCGCATCCACCTCATTGGGTACCAAGTTTGTTGCATAATTCAACTTTCCCTTATGTCTGGCCACTGTCCGGCCCTTCTGAAGTAAGTACTGAAATCTCCTTTGCCTACCGATTCAAACGACTGATGCGAAGATTTACGATCAAATTGCACCCTAAATTCCTTATTATTTATGGTATTTCTCCATGGTTGTGGTGACTAACTCCTACCACTACAACACCGCCCCACTGGGCAAAAATTTCATTCAAAATTTAGTCCTGGGTGCCGCCGCACACCACCCTACATACTTGTCTTTGGGTTATTTCCTCTCATTGACTTATAGGCGCTACTCTGCTACTCGAATCCTTATAGATGGCCCTTCCAAAAGTGTCCTTCCACACTTTCCCCATCCTTTGCTGACTATGCTGAGTGAGACTGAAATTGTACCACCGTTATTTACAATAATGCTTTGGGAGACTATCGCTCCCAGGTGATTATTTTATCACCACCAGCCTGGACAACAATCAAGGTGATTCCTATCACGATCACCATTTCTAGAATACTCTATGTCTTCTGTTGAGCCTCTCCTCCTGAAATCCTCCTATGGCCCTCATTAGTCGTCCCAAAGAATGTTCGATATACAAAGGCCAACTGAACTCGCTTATGAATCACATCACTATACTTGATAGCAGGAGAACATAAGTCGCATACATAGAGGAATACAACAATCCTATCATAAGGCTCTACATAAAAAAAATATTAAGATGAAACATGAAAAGCCTCACAGATCCTAAGGACACTAGAATCTGATGCTCTGATACCATCTGTGACACCCCACCTAATTAAACCTCGGGTGATCAGTCATAAATTAAATTAGAACAGTTTTCTCAGTTGGTTCATTCTTAGCATCACCGTCGAAACTTTTTAATTATTAACCACCTAAGTGAAATTAGACTGGTGCCAAGTTTCATCTTTTATTAATTCAATGAAATACTCATGTGGAAATAAATCATTAACAATCACAAGCTAACTGAATCCAACCATCACATATAAATAAGAAACTGGTCGAATAAACAGTGGACTAAAATCCAACACAAATGTAAAGACAAATAATAATAGATCTCAAGTATTTGAAATAAATACTAAATTAAATCGTGAGCAACATGCTCGAATATCTGATCAAAAATCCCTATACTAGGAATAGAAAAAATAGAGGCCCCTATCCAAATCCTGCAACATTCATATATGCTACAGCAGCGAATCCCTGGAATGAATCAAGACTGGCGTCCCTGTGGCTGGACACCTAAAAGGTTTTGAAAATATTTTATAGAAGGGTTAAAACCCAAAACATTTTGAAAACATTTAGCAAATGATTAACATGCAGTAATAAAATATACATGAATGCGCTTCACATTTTAGTTAGTGTTGCACTCCCTTGAGGACAGCTCACCCCTCAACTAATGTGCACACCTAACGACTTCTTCCTATCCCATCTAATCCTCTACCCCGAAACTAGATACTTGATATAACTCTTGTCAACCGCCCTACTCAATCCCAAGTATTTTAAAAGCATGATTTATAATTTATTTATCACCTTACCTTATTTAATCATCCTCCTTGAAATCCATATAACATTCACTAGTTATATATATAATACAATTTGGTCCATGTATTTTACTTACCAATATATAATTATTCAATATAGTACATACGTGAAGTTATCTTACAATAATACTACATATGTTGAATATGAATATAACCCACATATATTTGATACAATTCACTTCATGTGTTTAATTACCCATATATAATTATTTGTCCCATTATATACGAAGAACCGTATTGCAACATTCACACATATGTTGAATATAAATATAACCCAATCTCCCGAGCAATAACTCACTGGATGTATCCTTTAAAGTGCTATCACACTAGGTGTACTCGCATAACCTAGTTACCCCAAGTCAGAATCACTCACTAACTTGGCAAAAAACATAAACATAATGGAGGCGGTCATATTCCTTCCCTGAAAGTGAAATAAGCCCCTCACCCATATAACGGACGCTATGACGTGGGGATATACTCACCCTACTCCTCAAGCTAGGGGATTCACCCACTATGCGCAACCTCCCTTGATAGTGCCAGATCATATATATAAATAATATCTAATCACTGATATTTATATGAAAACACCCTAAATATACTATCGCACACTGTATATATGTATAAATATAAAATATCCCGAATTTATCGTGTACTGAGTCCGTAACACTAGCCTATATTTAGTATCTCGAGTTTATGGTCCAACTCTGATTATTAATTAATTTGCACATTAATTAATTAAATTATTTTTGGTGTCACCCGAGTAAATGTGGCTTTGTTCGAGGAACTAGTGCAACTACGGCAGATTCGATCCAGCTCAGCTCGATCAGCAGCCTCTTCGGCATCTAGGTCCTCATCGTGATATGTGAACTCACCCATTGGCTCAAACTCAAGGAGCTCGCAGACGTCCTCCAATGTAATGGTGAACTCTCCCCACACAGCAAAGAACATGTGAGTCGTGACGTTCCATCTGAAAACTAGCACTTGGAGCACCGCATTATGCTTGGAAATGGTGAACTCCCCAAACCAGTAGGCTCGATGAAGCCCAACCTTTGCAAGAGCAGTAGTGTAAGAACTCTGCATATGTGTATTCCAGGCCGTGAAATGGGTTGGCGAACCCCTAGGTGCTTCGAAGTCAATTTGAGAATAAGGAAAGTCACCACGGTCCAAACGAAAGCGCAGAGTCCCCTTTAGGGGAAGATAACCCCACTTTGATGAATCCATATCCTCATCACCCAACAGTAAAGGGTTAAACTTGGATGAGAAATGGAAAGCCTTGCATGCATGAGAAAATTTATCATCTTCGCCAAAGATGGGAGCCCGACGATAGAAGCATAGTTGCTCTTGACGAGCAACATTCAGGTCAGCGGCGCTGGGGACTGCAGCGGTGCCAGAAGTGGCAAAGGTGGAGCCTGGATGAGTAGTGGTGGTGGCAACCTTAGAAGCACTTGAAAAAGCCATAGTAGAGTGGCAATGAATGACACAACTGGGTGATAAGGGCTAGAAATAAGGAGGGAGGAACACAACCACAGGTGGAGGCGCAAAAGATGGGAAATGGAAGAAACTGGGTAAAGAGTTGGGCAACAATGGAGGTTTTCGAACAATTTTCTCTCTCTAAAAAAGACGGAAGCTTGAAGAAGATGAAGGAAAGAGAAGGGTTTGAAAAAAGAGACGTTTGAAACCTTTTAAGGAACCCGTCTGTTGAGCTTCCCACCACCACACGTGCAAGGCCGCCTATAATCATTTCAAATGAACACGTGGCACTTCGGGAGGCATATTGATAGATGAAAAGACAGCGCCGCATCATTAATGAAGTGACACTTGAGAAATAGAAGGGGATTGCCTTCTTCAACAAGTTTGAGTTTTGGTGCCAGAATTTTTGTCAGACATATCCAATAAATTCCCAATGAAAAAGATGTCCCAACGGTTCAAAAAAGCTACAATGTCCCCTCGCCACAAGTCAAAATGTTGTATAAATTATGACTCGGCTACATCGGGGAGAATTTTTATTTTTTCGAACATAGCGAAGCGTTACAAGGGAGAATTTCACAAGTCCCAATGATAGGGGCATTCCTAATGAAAACTCAGCAAGAATGGCGCAATTTCACTATTTACAGAAAAAACAAGTATTTGGGACGGTTAGTAGGCCTTCGGGAGAGTTCTAAATAGTAAAGCTAAAACGGTTGAAGCTCAGTGTAAGGAAAAAGTGGCGATGTCCCTTCGCCAAAGCACCAATAAGCCGCAGCGCTTCGCCTCAGGTACATCGGAGAGAATTTTACTTTTTCCTGGAGATTCTAACGCTGCGGTTCTAACGAAGGAAAGGAGGCCAGAATTTTTACAAACAGAGAGGTTTTCGTGAAGACATTTCTTGTTCGAACAAAAAATCTCTCCACGAAGGGGAAAATGTAGAGGGGGCTTGAAGGTAATTTTGAGATTAGAGATAATTCCCCATTAGCAACAGTGTTTTGGGATTAAGGCACCGAGGCGTGGCAGCTCATACTTTAGCTTTTTATGTTACTTAGTCATATTGTATCTTTTTTTATATTGACTGTGAGATATAACGGTTGTAATGATGTAATGAGAATAATAATGAGTTTTAGGGTGAGGTCAAACGGTACTCGCGAGAGACTAGGCTTGGCAGGGCCTGGGAGAGCTTTCACGCTCTATCGAATGACCTCGCCATGGGAACTCTAAAAGAACTTGGTTTGGAGGATTGAGAAGTGAGGCACCGTTGGGGCTTGTCCTGACCGTCTTTGAAGGACCTGGTAAAACACTAAAGGACCCTTGCCGTGGAACCTCAGGCGGATCAACTTGGAGTTCCATCGATCGTTGAGTTGTGAACCAAACAACCCTCTACTTAATGTCACATCTGCTGTAGGTGATGTCACTATCTAGCTAAACAATGTCAGACCTGCACTTGAGTCAACCACCGTGGTATTTGGGGCTGTCAGGCAGTTGGTGAGCCACCTCTGCGACAACATCCCCCTGACACACAGTGGTTAGGCAAAAGGCATGTCTTGGCATTTAATGTTTATGACGTCGAGACAACTAGTGCATTAAGTATTTAATGTTTGTGACATAAAGTATGAGGGAGGCTTTTCACAGGCATTGATGGCTGAGTTGCCTCGGGGGTGGTGTGGGAGGCTATTTAAGGACCCCAACCACCTTTGAGGAGAGGATAATCTTTTTTGAGAGTTCAAAAGTGATTAATAGAGAGTCGTTACAAACCTGAGAGTTTAATCACCCACCATTGTCATTTATTACGAAGCTTTTAATACTTGGCAGAGATTCTTGAGGGTGGTTGGTGTGTTTTGTCTGCCTGCCAAGGTGTATCTAGGGTGCTTACTTCTCTCTCCCCCTAGATAAGTTACTTCTAAGTTCATTACTACCTTATGAGTTATACATGAGAGATTTACGAGTTCAAACTGAGTCTATCTTCATTGAATAGTGTTTGTATGTCCTATGGTTAATCAATAGTGGTTCTATTTAACTTATCATTACTGTACTAAGAAAGGGATTACGCCTCCATCTTATCTAAACTACCCTCTTACACACTAAATATATGACCATATCTTTTCTTTCCTTTCCTTTATAACCTCTCACTTCATGTAAGTCTACAACTTACCCACTTGTCCCCTTTATCTTCTCTTGCAAGTTTGTGTGTATATATTAGTGGGTTGGAACTCCATTTTACAAGTGTTTGAAATAAGTGTGATTTTGTGATCTCTTTGTGGACAAAATATTTTTTTGTTAAGTCTTTCTTGCCACAATAATCATTTTAGGAGAGAAAAGTCTTTTAAAGATAATAAACTTGTTTTGTCTTGAATCTTATATTCTTCCAACTTTTAAATCTTATTTTTCTCTTCAATATATTCTTGAGATAATTTAAGTTTAATTCCTTATGAAATCTAAAAATATTTTGATTGCTTTAAAATATTTGTATACCTTGAACAAATCTCTTTATAATTTTTCTTGTGTAATATTTATATTTCATTGATCTGAAAAATATATTTTGTGAGTTAAACCATTATTTTTAAATAAACTTTCACTTAGGTTGTTCACACACCTAAAAAGTGGTAGTATACTTATTGGGGGCTTCTCATATTTTTTACAAGTTTGGAAACACAAAGTTTTCTTCAAACATTAAAATAAGAAAATTTTGGCATATGATTTAACAACATTAGTTGCGGACCAAAACCGGTGGCGGTTGTGTAGCGTTTGTAACACCCCGTATTTTTGTGCATTTAATATTTAATTAATTCGGAATTTAAAATTACTGGTGTGTTGTAATTTTAATTGGATTAATTATGGCAATATATTTATTTAAATATTAATCGGGAAGTGAATGGTTAATGTTTAGGGAAATTTATTTACTAAGTGAATAGTAATAATTTAATTACGCCATTTCGAGTATTAATGACGAGGTATACACTTATCCCAGCCGGGAGTCGGTATTAGACTAAATTGGGTGTGAGATAAGGATTTTTATAAAGTAATTCGGATGCCAATTCTGAGTGCGCGGTTGAGTCCGGATGGGTCGAGATAGTCAGAAAAGAGTACCCGGGGGTAGTAATTGGGTCTCAGGATATTTTTGGGCATAACCGGGCCCACACGGGGTGAGTTGGGCCACTTTAATTAAGCCCATTAGGTGAAAAACGGGATTTAGAGTTTTAACCTAAGTGAGGGATTAGGGTATGGCAGCCAACACAACTTAAGAACCTAGGGTTTGAGAGGGGATTTGGGGGAAAACAAATCAAGAGCAAATTTGGGGATTTTGGAGCAAAATCAAGGGGCTACTACAACGGATCAGACCCTACAAATGATTTCAGGCAAGTGGTTAGCTGTTGTATTTTCGAAATTTATGATAATCAATTCATATCATAGTGATGTGTAGACCAAAATTCGTTTTGGGGATAAATGGGTACAAAATGGGGTTTTTGTTCATGAAACTATTGAATGAGATTCATAGTAAAATTGTTGTGTTGAACATATCTGAATGTAGATATTTGATGGGAATAAGAATTCGGAATATAAACTGGGGGATAATCTGGATTTGAAAATGGGTTTGTAGAACTAGATTGATAAATTTTAATGGGAAAACCCATCTTTAAATATAGTGAGATATCGTATGAATCGAAAATGCTAAAACAGTTATAGATGATTGAGACTTGTTTTGGGAGTAATTGATTGGTTAAAAATCATCATTTGAGGTTGGAAAATGGAGAGATAAAACCTTGAAAATTCGGTCATGGCTGAAAACAGCAAGCCGAGGAAGACAACCACCTGCTCGATCGATCGATCGACACAGGGGGATCGATCGATCGACGGTCCCAGGAAAGTGACAGTTCGGCCAGCTTATTTTTTTTAATGAGGGTTTAATTTAAGTTTTAATTCCCTTACTTTCATTTGGTGATAAATTTATATGGGACATATATTTCCTTATCAATTATAGTGTGATATAATTGGGTTTAGGAGGGTGTGAACGGTATGTCATGAGATGAACAAATTGGAGAAATAATTCAATTATTGATATTGGGCCGAGGAATGATATTCGGGAATTTTAGTTGGGGGACACTACATTAGTAAAAGAATTTAGGTGAAATATTTAATTATGGACCAAGTGAGTGAGTCCGAGTGTGCTAGCAATTATAGGTAAATATAATTGGGGAAAATGATGGAAATAAATGTGCGACACATTGTGGGCGAAAAATGTGGAAAAGAAATTATGAGATGTAAAAATGGACCAAGTGAGTGAGTCCGGGTGTGTTGGTGATGTGACACAAAAGTATTAAATTAATTATTGAGAGAGCGTAATTAATTTGGAGTCGGAACATAGACTTGAAAAATATCAAGTTACGGGCCAAGTAAGCGAGTCCGGGGACAATAGTTGAGTGACACCAAGTTATTAAGTTAATGAAGGTGTTAAGTAATTTAATTAGAGTCGGATTGTAGACTCGGGTAGGATTAAATTAATGAAGGTGTTAATTAATTTAATTAAAGTCGGTTCGTAGACTCGGGTATGATTAAATTAATGGGTGGGATAATTAGTTTAATCGGGATCGGATTGTAGACTAGTGAAGGGTACTTATTAATTAATGTGATAATTAATTATATTAGATTCGGACCACAGACTCGGAATTTGGGTTGATTAAATTAATTTGTTAATTAATTTAATTAGAGTCGGGCGATAGACTCGGAGATGTATTAAATTAAAATGTGTATTAATTAATTTAAGGAGAGTCGGACCATAGACTCAGTGAGTATTATATTAATTAAGGTGTGAATTAATTGTGTTAGAGTCGGACCATAGACTCGGGAAGAGGATAAGTTATTAAGTTAGAAAATTAACTACATTGAGTCGGGCCACAGACTCGGGAAATTACAGGCAGTGTACGGGATTTTGAGTACACGGTAAAGCCGGTGTTTATATTATATATATATACGGTATCGTGATAGTATATATATATATACGTGTATTTTTGTGTGTGATACTAAATATCAGTGATTAGATATTTATTAAATTTATATACTCTAATGCTATCAAGGGAGGTTGCGCGATGTGGGTGAATCCCCTAGCTTGAGGAGTAGGTCGAGTATATCCCCAGGTCATAGCGTCCGGTATATATGGGTGAGGGATTTATCTCACTTTCAGGGAAGGAATATGACCGCCTCCATTTCGTTTATATTTTGATCCAAGTTGGTGAGCGATTCTAACTTGGGGAAAACTAGGTTTTGTGAGCACACCTAGTGAGATAGCATCTTAGAGGGAATCATCCGGTGAGGGTATACTCGGAAGGATGGATATACGTAGGATATATGTGTGATTGTTAGTAAAGGTACGTATAATATGGTAGTATATATTATATGTAGGAGATAATACAGTGTGTGATGTATTTACTTTATATAACTCGGGTTACAGTTATATGCTGTTAATTAATGAGAAATTAATTAAGTTAATCATTTGTGGGAATAATACAGTGGGTGATGTATTTACTTTATATAACTTGTGATACGGTTATATGTTACTATTTAAGAGGAGTTAATTAAGTTAGTTATGAAATAATTTATAATTCAAGAACCATTATACTCGGGTTAGAGTAGTATGGCAAGGGAAGGTTATACCAGGACTAGTTGGACGGGGTAGTACAACTAGGTGGGGTTAAGGTAACCGGTAGGTGTGCACAATAGTGGAGGGGTGAGAATGTCCACAAGGGAGTGCGACACTAACTTAAATATGAAGCGCATTCATGCATTTTAAATTACTGCAGTTAATTCACTTGCTAAATATTTTCAAAATATTTTGGGTTCTAACCCTTGCTATAAAACTATTTTCAAAACCTTTTAGGTGTCCAGCCACAGGGACGCCAGGATTGTTATTCTATTCCAGGGACACGGAGCTGCGGCATATGTGGATGCCAGCAGGAGTTTGGATTAGACGCATCATTCATTCATTCCTAGAGTAGGAATCTTGTATCAGTTTCAGTTTCATCTAGGGCTTGTCGCCCAGACTTCTCAGTACAGTTTACAGGTGTTGTATATTTGTATATGGATTGTTTCTTTGGTGGCCGGTGATTTATTCGGCATGTTGTGTAATTATGATTCAGTTTACTTTCATTCAGTTGCGTGAATGGTTTATATTTTATTCCGCATGTATAGTTTTGGTTTAATTTAAAAAGTTAAAATTGGCACCAGTTTTTGGAATACTAGGTGGTTAGTAAGATTTAAAAAGTTTTCGACAGTGATGCTAAGGATGATCCAACTGGGATTCCTGTTTTAATCTGGTATAGGACTGATCACCCGGTATTTTATTAGGCGGGGTGTCACAGATGGTATCAGAGCATCAGGTTCTAGTGTCCTTAGGATCTGTACGGCTTTTCACGTTTCAGCTTAGCAGTCTTTGATATAGAGCCCTATCATAGGATTGTTGTATTCTCATACGTATGCGCATATACGTTCTTCTGCGAAATTTATATTTGAGAGTGAACTCATAAAATTCGGTTCTCATTCCAGATGACACCCAGGAGGGAGAGAGAGCAGTTAGGACAGCAGGGGGAGATGAGACGAGGGAGGCTCGTTAGGAGCAAGAGCTACCACAGCAACTTCCATAGATGATTTTGGCACCATAGATCACTGAAATAGTGGCACAGGCAGTTGGAGTAACGGTGGTCACAACGGCAAGGTACTTTCCACGGAATCAGCCACAAGTGTTAGTGGCGTCAGATGTTTAGACTCACACAGGGTCGTCGGGGTGGAAACAATAAAGAGAGGTTATTTTAGCGGGAACCCACCAGAATTGCAAAGGGGTTCAAGTGTAGTACTAGCGTGTCAAGGAAGAGAGGTATCCAGCGTCACCTACGCATGGGAGATTGCGATGGGGTGCGAAAGTAAAGGCTAACCGCTTTTAGTTAGTGGGAGTGGTGCTATAGTGGTGGGAGTAAATCACCACAGTTGAGGAAAGGGACACACTAGCTACTGCCGAGTTTTGGGGGCGGTTCGACTGCAAGTATTTTCCTTCAGCGGTTGAGACCGAAAGGAGGAGAAGATTTTGTGAGGACTCAAAGGGAGACCGTTTAGTGGCCGATTACGAGGAAGATTTCACTCGTTGGCAAATTTTTACCGGATGATGGTAAGCTAGGAAAAGAGAAAGAAAGCAAAGTTTATGGATGGGTTAGTCTGGAGAATCAGACAACATTTAATGGATAATTCCGCATTAGTAGATTATACGTATGTCGTTAACGCAACACTCCGGCACTGTTGGGAATATCGCTTCCACGCGAAAGGAAGCGGGAAGGGAGTGGGGATTTTACCAATCGGATGAGGCAGAAAGGAACAATACCAGTGGGGTATCCCAGCAGCAGACTGAGGGAGGTCAAGGGCAGGATTTCCGGCAGGGGAATTATGCCACACGATCTAGAACGGGAGGCTATCGACGGGATGGCCAGAAATTCCAACAAGGTTGGCATGGGAAGGATCAGTGGCAGGGTGAACATATTAGAAAAATGTTTCGTTTGGGGAAAAGCGAGACACACGAAGAGATATTGCCTTAAGCAAGGCGGGAGTCAACTGCAGGACGAGGTCCTGGATGTACAACCACGAAAGCAAATCACGGGTGCATTCGGGCAGGGAGAAGCTGCTCCGGAAATCGAGAACCAGCCGTTGCAGCTGGAGTATGGAAGTAATTATTTTACCCTAGGGGCATGGGTATATTGTTGAGTGACAAAGAGGATGTCACAGTATAAGACTTATTTTACTAGAATTCGCAAGTGAGTCGAACTTAGTGGGTGCGTTGGCGGTAGCAGCCATAGCATGTGGGTAAACTTTTCCGTAGGGTAGCGGAGTTCCTTAGTGTCCTTCATGAGAGAGTGGAGGCGTACACTGAGTGATTGGTTGAATTAGGCAAGGAATTTCTACTTTCGAGAATTATGGGAGTAGGGTTGATAATATTTTTTAAACATCGGCTGGATAGCGATGGAATTTAACTATTGTGGATGGTGGAGTTAAATTTTGGTGTTCGCGACACCAGGGTATGTTTGGTACTAGGTATCACCTGAGAGGGCGTATAGCCTACATACATGTGAGTATATATGTTGTATTTCGTGGTGCAATAACACATAGTGAGGTTTTGTGTTCTCACATTTTATCCCGGTAAATGGGGAGGTTTACTGAAGTGAATCAGGGTAGTTAAATTTATTTTTTTGAGCAAAGAGAGATAGTTCGGGGTTTATTTTGCGCAAGGACTAGTGGTAGTAAGGGCGCGGTATTTCATGTTGTCTTCGGTAGCATAAGGGTAGACGTATATACTTTTGCGTTGAGAGACAAGTATTTATCGGGAGAGGTTTGAACGTTAGCACATGGGTTGGGTACCCGGGGGGTAAATATATATATATATATATATGTAATATGACTACGGGTTCGAAGTTATATTAGGGGCTACGACTAGCATAGTCGGGTAACTCTCGTGCGGTAGAGCGCGGGGATAGGGTGTATGGGCACCCGGGTTAATTAAGGCAAAAAAATTTTGTGCGTTTAAGCACGGGTATAGGGTGTATGGGCGCCCTGGTAAAGTTAAATGCATACTTGTGTAACGTATGGTTAGAATTGGATGGGATAGATATAACGGGCTTGGAGGCACTTGACTAGTGAGTAATATGTGAGTACTGGAACACTAGGTTTATCTTAATTTCGAGGACGAAATTCCTTTGTAAGGGGGGAAGTATGTAACACCCCGTATTTTTGTGCATTTAATATTTAATTAATTCGGAATTTAAAATTACTGGTGTGTTGTAATTTTAATTGGATTAATTATGGCAATATATTTATTTAAATATTAATCGGGAAGTGAATGGTTAATGTTTAGGGAAATTTATTTACTAAGTGAATAGTAATAATTTAATTACGCCATTTCGAGTATTAATGACGAGGTATACACTTATCCCAGCCGGGAGTCGGTATTAGACTAAATTGGGTGTGAGATAAGGATTTTTATAAAGTAATTCGGATGCCAATTCTGAGTGCGCGGTTGAGTCCGGATGGGTCGAGATAGTCAGAAAAGAGTACCCGGGGGTAGTAATTGGGTCTCGGGATATTTTTGGGCATAGCCGGGCCCACACGGGGTGAGTTGGGCCACTTTAATTAAGCCCATTAGGTGAAAAACGGGATTTAGAGTTTTAACCTAAGTGAGGGATTAGGGTATGGCAGCCAACACAACTTAAGAACCTAGGGTTTGAGAGGGGATTTGGGGGAAAACAAATCAAGAGCAAATTTGGGGATTTTGGAGCAAAATCAAGGGGCTACTACAATGGATCAGACCCTACAAATGATTTCAGGCAAGTGGTTAGCTGTTGTATTTTCGAAATTTATGATAATCAATTCATATCATAGTGATGTGTAAACCAAAATTCGTTTTGGGGATAAATGGGTACAAAATGGGGTTTTTGTTCATGAAACTATTGAATGAGATTCATAGTAAAATTGTTGTGTTGAACATATCTGAATGTAGATATTTGATGGGAATAAGAATTCGGAATATAAACTGGGGGATAATCTGGATTTGAAAATGGGTTTGTAGAACTAGATTGATAAATTTTAATGGGAAAACCCATCTTTAAATATAGTGAGATATCGTATGAATCGAAAATGCTAAAACAGTTATAGATGATTGAGACTTGTTTTGGGAGTAATTGATTGGTTAAAAATCATCATTTGAGGTTGGAAAATGGAGAGATAAAACCTTGAAATTCGGTCATGGCTGAAAACAGCAAGCCGAGGAAGACAACCACCTGCTCGATCGATCGATCGACACAGGGGGATCGATCGATCGACGGTCCCAGGAATGTGACAGCTCGGCCAGCTTGTTTTTTTTAATGAGGGTTTAATTTAAGTTTTAATTCCCTTACTTTCATTTGGTGATAAATTTATATGGGACATATATTTCCTTATCAATTATAGTGTGATATAATTGGGTTTAGGAGGGTGTGAACGGTATGTCATGAGATGAACAAATTGGAGAAATAATTCAATTATTGATATTGGGCCGAGGAATGATATTCGGGAATTTTAGTTGGGGGACACTACATTAGTAAAAGAATTTAGGTGAAATATTTAATTATGGACCAAGTGAGTGAGTCCGAGTGTGCTAGCAATTATAGGTAAATATAATTGGGGAAAATGATGGAAATAAATGTGCGACACATTGTGGGCGAAAAATGTGGAAAAGAAATTATGAGATGTAAAAATGGACCAAGTGAGTGAGTCCGGGTGTGTTGGTGATGTGACACCAAAGTATTAAATTAATTATTGAGAGAGCGTAATTAATTTGGAGTCGGAACATAGACTTGGAAAATATCAAGTTACGGGCCAAGTAAGCGAGTCCGGGGACAATAGTTGAGTGACACCAAGTTATTAAGTTAATGAAGGTGTTAAGTAATTTAATTAGAGTCGGATTGTAGACTCGGGTAGGATTAAATTAATGAAGGTGTTAATTAATTTAATTAAAGTCGGTTCGTAGACTCGGGTATGATTAAATTAATGGGTGGGATAATTAGTTTAATCGGGATCGGATTGTAGACTAGTGAAGGGTACTTATTAATTAATGTGATAATTAATTATATTAGAGTCGGACCACAGACTCGGAATTTGGGTTGATTAAATTAATTTAATTAGAGTCGGGCGATAGACTCGGAGAGGTATTAAATTAAAATGTGTATTAATTAATTTAAGGAGAGTCGGACCATAGACTCAGTGAGTATTATATTAATTAAGGTGTGAATTAATTATGTTAGAGTCGGACCATAGACTCGGGAAGAGGATAAGTTATTAAGTGAGAAAATTAACTACATTGAGTCGGGCCACAGACTCGGGAAATTACAGGCAGTGTACGGGATTTTGAGTACACGGTAAAGCCGGTGTTTATATTATATATATATACGGTATCGTGATAGTATATATATATATATACGTGTATTTTTGTGTGTGATACTAAATATCAGTGATTAGATATTTATTAAATTTATATACTCTAATGCTATCAAGGGAGGTTGCGCGATGTGGGTGAATCCCCTAGCTTGAGGAGTAGGTCGAGTATATCCCCAGGTCATAGCGTCCGGTATATATGGGTGAGGGATTTATCTCACTTTCAGGGAAGGAATATGACCGCCTCCATTTCGTTTATATTTTGATCCAAGTTGGTGAGCGATTCTAACTTGAGGAAAACTAGGTTTTGTGAGCACACCTAGTGAGATAGCATCTTAGAGGGAATCATCCGGTGAGGGTATACTCGGAAGGATGGATATACGTAGGATATATGTGTGATTGTTAGTAAAGGTACGTATAATATGGTAGTATATATTATATGTAGGAGATAATACAGTGTGTGATGTATTTACTTTATATAACTCGGGTTACAGTTATATGCTGTTAATTAATGAGAAATTAATTAAGTTAATCATTTGTGGGAATAATACAGTGGGTGATGTATTTACTTTATATAACTTGTGATACGGTTATATGTTACTATTTAAGAGGAGTTAATTAAGTTAGTTATGAAATAATTTATAATTCAAGAACCATTATACTCGGGTTAGAGTAGTATGGCAAGGGAAGGTTATACCAGGACTAGTTGGACGGGGTAGTACAACTAGGTGGGGTTAAGGTAACCGGTAGGTGTGCACAATAGTGGAGGGGTGAGAATGTCCACAAGGGAGTGCGACACTAACTTAAATATGAAGCGCATTCATGCATTTTAAATTACTGCAGTTAATTCACTTGCTAAATATTTTCAAAATATTTTGGGTTCTAACCCTTGCTATAAAACTATTTTCAAAACCTTTTAGGTGTCCAGCCACAGGGACGCCAGGATTGTTATTCTATTCCAGGGACACGGAGCTGCGGCATATGTGGATGCCAGCAGGAGTTTGGATTAGACGCATCATTCATTCATTCCTAGAGTAGGAATCTTGTATCAGTTTCAGTTTCATCTAGGGCTTGTCGCCCAGACTTCTCAGTACAGTTTACAGGTGTTGTATATTTGTATATGGATTGTTTCTTTGGTGGCCGGTGATTTATTCGGCATGTTGTGTAATTATGATTCAGTTTACTTTCATTCAGTTGTGTGAATGGTTTATATTTTATTCCGCATGTATAGTTTTGGTTTAATTTAAAAAGTTAAAATTGGCACCAGTTTTTGGAATACTAGGTGGTTAGTAAGATTTAAAAAGTTTTCGACAGTGATGCTAAGGATGATCCAACTGGGATTCCTGTTTTAATCTGCTATAGGACTGATCACCCGGTATTTTATTAGGCGGGGTGTCACATCGTTATTCATCTGTTGGCATTCTTTGAGGAGGATATGGTGTAAAAAACTATCTAGTGGGACATAACATCATGAGGTTGTAAGTCTCTGTCTTCTAGTTATAAAACTCTACCATAGTACATTTTTCATTTTATTGGCCCGAGTTTTTTTTCCCGTTGTGGGTTTTTCCTCTTACACCTTAGTGTTATGCTACATTGTTTACCTTTTCGCACTTAGATTAAGTCACCTAATTACTGAAGATAAAATTTGGTACAATCTACTTGGTAAATAATTTGTTGCATGGACCGTAGTATTTATATTTTTTACCCTAACTTGAACTTGAAAGAAAACCTTATCATAATCCGACGAGAGATTTTCATTGGGTATCTTTCGTCCATCTCGATTTTGAGCACACTTGTTCTCAAACGAAGTTAGGGTTTAAAAAAAGTGATTTCGTCTTTGGTTATGTATGAATTTAATTTATGAGTGAGAAGGACATAGAGAGAAACACAGTTGGGGAGGCCTGTAATCGCAGGGCTAAATAGGGGCGACCACAACCAAATAGGCTCGTGGCCCTCTAGCGACCTAGTCACTGTTTGGATCCCTTTATATTGTTATGAAACAGGCTCATTTTCTTTGGCAAATTTTTGTCTCAAAACAAAACCTATAGAACTTTCTAAAATTAATCCCTAACCCTTATAAACCCTAAGAGTCTATTAAAACTACTTTTCAAGCTTGGATTTGAGGTTCTTACACTTGAATTTTGATGATAAGATAGGAGGATGAATAGTATATCTTAAACAGAGGAGCATGGATTTCAAGTCAGATTTTCGAAACTAGTTCAGGCAAGCACATTTTCCTCATAAGTACTTAATGAATTAGATACTTCTTGAACCCTATTTAATACTTGATTAAAATTAATTAGAAACTTAATTAGGGTGTAGTAAACCTAATTACTTTATGTCATTATATAATGCTATTGAAATTGTTGAAATTATTATTTAATGATATAATCTATATAATTTAATTACGTGGATTAGATTTTGAAACTGTTGAAGAATTATGAGTTAATATGTTAATTAGTTAAGATATACTTATCATGTTATATCGACTTTGAAAGAGATAGAATATGAATTTTGTGTAGAACTTACGCTTAGAATTGTAACTTTTATTTATATGCTTATCTTAGAACACCCCCTTTTATTATTGGAAACTGCACGTGAATCCCTTTAGTAATTCATAAATATAGTGTGGTATGGAATCGCAAACAAAATGATAGAAATTTGGAAATCTGCATGTAAATTTGGTAATAACTAACGTAATAAATGATAAAGGATATGGTTTAGGAAATAATTTACTTCACGTTGTCTATAGAACTTATGTTAAATGCTATATGGTTGATGATGGTGATTGTATTGTATTGGTTAATTATTGATGCTGGCAATGGGATTTAGGACTATTAGGTTATGATTTGTTGTTGTTAACGACATTTGTGTTGATTGGTTCATTATTATAGTTGATAGGATGAATGTTGATGAGTTAATGGTTTTTGTTATCGAGGGAATTTGTGTAGTTGACTTTTTTGATTACCAAGGAGGCTTATACTATTGGTTAATTGCTACCGACTTTAGGGTTTAGGTTGATTGGTTAGTTATTCTTGTTCTCAATGGAATTTAGGCTAATAGTTATTTTGTTATTATTGAAGTATGTAGATTATTGGTTATTTATTTAGATTGGTGGGACTTGTGTCGCTTGGCTAATCCTTGTGGTAGTGGAGACTTATATTGTCAGTTATTCATTATGGTTTAATGGATTCATGTTGTTGATTATATGCTATTATGGAGAAGTTTATATTGTTGATTATACGAGGTTACTCGTTAAGGATTTTGAGGTTGGGAATATATATTTTTATGTCATTGGGATTTTTCTTGTTAGGTTTTATATGTAAATGATCTTTCAGTTACTTAGATTAGTATAGGGGATTGATTTAGGACTTTACTGTGTTAGGTATTATGTTTAAAGGTTATCAAAAGAAAGGATGCTGAGAGATGATTGGAAAGCTATGTAAAATTATGGATTGAGGAAGTAAAATGAATATTTTGGAGAATGATTTAATACACTTTAATGCTTGGGATTATAGTTTGACTTATGAGATTTAAGTAACTTGCTTGAACTATGGTACATATGAAACTAAGTAAAATGGGTTATATAGTTGTCGAAGATGATATGTTGTTGTCCTTAGAATGGGTTATCTCTCGAGTTCTAAGTATTAGTTTTTATGGAATGGATACATAATTATTAGGATATGTGGATTATGAGTAGACCACATTTATTTATGGTGAGATTCTATATGCCATTTAGGAAATTGGGGAGAATAGAATGAGCCTAGAAATAGTGATATAAATTTATTGTGTGGACATGTGTAGTATATGAGTTAGGATTAAGGTTAAACGCCATAAGATGTTGTAGGATTAGTTTAACAAACATTTTCTCTCTAATAATTCCTAATCTATACAAAAGTATCAAGGGGTTCTTGTTTGGATTTCATTTATGAGGCGTCCCATGCATGTAGTCTAGTGAAGGTTAGGGGTTGAGAGCTTAGAAAATGATGAGTGTGTAGGTATTCTAGGTTTGATACTTGACAAGTATGTTTTGATGGAAGGGTGATTACTAGGTGTGGGAATAGGAAGGATGTATTTATTTTAGAACCTTGATGACAACCTAATCTAGATAGAAGTGTATTAAGGGGTTCTTTATTTGGATATCATTTATGCAATGTGCCACGTGATGTTACACTAAAATGAAACATCTAGATAATACGAAGGAACTCAGTGAATGATGAAGATAAACTTGATTTGGGTATGATAATGAATAGTGATGAATGTAGTAAGTCAAGTAAAAGAAATACCAACACATATAATTTGGAGTGGTTCGGCCAATTGCTCTACATCCTTTTTAGTGTAACTCGTTTCTCACTATATGAATAGTATTTTACAAGTTACATGTGTACTTTCTCTCACCAGAAACTATTTTTATAAAATAACAATGAGTTTTTACAATATGATATATTATGGAACAAGTAATAAGGTATAATTTATTTATAGGTGGGTTGGGATGTAATGTTCATCCGAGGTCACATAGAGAATGTTGATTGATGTAATCCTCTTGATTGTTGACATATGTCCTTTACAAAGCTGCATAAAATGTGTGAACACGCAATACAAAATGTGCACCTACTTTTGTAGGCTTTGTATGACTAAAATGCCTTTTTTCTAGTGAATTATGTACATTTTTAGCTTTATGTCTCACTCTGGCTGACCCTGCGAAGGTATGAGGCTGATTTTATGAGGGTGCGAGGCTGACCATTTAAGGCCAACCCATCTTTTGATAAGGGACTAAAATTATATTATTGAGACGAGGTCACTCCTTTGATCATCAATTATCCCTAGGCTTTAATCTTTTGAGTTGTTCTCACTGGGGTAGGAGACTGGATGCTATGAGTTTAGCCTCCTAGAAGCCGAATGCGATGATGGTCCAGTGATTGTGGGAGCCAAACCTTTACAGGCCGAATGTTAATAGGGTCCCAAAAATATGTAGGTCGAACCTATGAAGGCTGAGAGGGAAGATAATACCAAAAACATGTAGGTCGTTCTTATAAAGTTCGAGAGAGCCGGGGGTCCCAAAAATATAAAAGATGAACCTATGAAGGCCGAAGGAGCTAAAGGTCCTAAAAATATATAGGTCGGCCCTATGTAGGCTGATAAACACCCAAAAGTGTACATTTTATACCCCGAATAGACGTATTTTAGTTGTTAATTCTCGGTAATTTGGGTCTTATGCGCTTTATTATCTATTTTGTAGGTCGACATAAGCAAGCACCGTGTTAGAAAATACATATTTTTAATTGAAAACCTTTCATAAACACACTCTTGTGTTAAGTATGGGTTAAACCTTTATATGTTTCTTAACTTTACCCATCCAGTCACTTTATTTTACTATTCCCTTACTTTATGGACATTAATCAATTTTCGCATTTACTTGTCAACGCTATCCTTTATCGGAACATTTATTAATTCATTCAAGTTACGTAGTCTTTTCTCATATTCACCACACAACCCATTTCTTGATATGTTCCACTTTTCATTATCTTTTTCTCAGAATCTTTCAATATCCGCATACTTTAACGGGTTCCACACCACCGACTATGCTATCATATGCTCTGGTAAATGATTTTGGGTCTTTCACCCCGTGGCTCCGAGACCTCCTTATTTATTCCGTTTTCATCCGACTCCATATTAATGTGTTTTAATATTTTTCAAACACCAATATTATTCCACTTTATTTTACCGATCGAATCCAAAACCCGAGGATTCACCACAACCCGTGTTACACTTTAAAATGATCATTTGTTGTCATTTATGTAACACCCCGTATTTTTGTGCATTTATTATCTAATTAATTCGAGAATTTTAAATTACTTGTGTGTTGTAATTTTAATTGAATTAATTATGGCAATATATATATATATATTTAAATATTAATCGGGGAGTGAATGGTTAATGTTTAGGGAAATTTATTTACTAAGTGAATAGTAATAATTTAATTATGTCATTTCAGGTATTAATGACGGGGTATGCACTTATCCCAATCGGGAGTCGGTATAGACTAAATTAGGTGATTAGGATTTTTATAAAGTATTTCGGCTGGCAATTCTGATTGCACGGTTGCGTCCGGATGGGTCGAGATAGTCAGAAAAGAGTACCCGGGGGTAGTATTTGGGTCTTGGGGCATTTTTGGGCATAGCCGGGCCCATACGGGGTGATTTGGGTTATTTTAATTAAGCCCATTAGGCTAAAAACGGGATGAAGGGTTTTTAACCTAATTGGGAGATTAAGGAATGACAGCCAACATAACTCTAAACCTAGGGTTTGAGAGGGGATTTGGGGAAAAGCAAATCAAGAGCAAATTGGAGGTTATTGAAGTTAAGTTAAGGGACATCAACAACGAATCAAACCCTACGAGTAATTCCAGGCAAGTGGTTAACTGTTTTTACTCCTAAATTCTGATATCCAATTCATATTTTAGTAATGTGTAACTCAAATTCATTTTGGGGATAAATGGGTACGAAAATGGGGTTTTGTTATTGGAAAAAATTTAACGGGATTTAAGGTGAGAATTAGTTGTGTTTTATAATTCTGAGTACGAATATCTGATTAGAATGTGAAATCCAGTAGAAATTATGAACGAAATTGAGGTGAGTTGATGAAATTTGGATTTTACATATATAAACCCGAAAATTTACCCAACTCGAAAAAAGTAGAGAATCGTGAGATTTAATTTCAGTTTGATGTTCCATAAGGTGCTTTGATCCTATTCCTATGTAGATATAGGGTTGATTGGGCTTGGGTTAGTCCAGGGTAAAGAATGAAAGTTGGAGGTCTTCGTTAATGGTGGAACTGCCTCTCGAAGGAGATGAAGTCAGGGATGATCGATCGATCGACCCAGGGGGGTCGATCGATCGATGATTCAGAATTCTGGGAAGTTCGCCCAGTTTATATATAAGGGGGAAATTAATTAGAAATTAATTCCCATACATTAATTTGTGATAGAAAATTATGAAACACATATTCCTAGTAATTACGAGAAAAGTAATTGGGACTAGGGGAAATTCATGTGGAGCACTTTATGGATGAATTTGATGAATGTTATTCTAAAATAGGGAGATACGGATTAAATGAGTGAGTCCGGGTATGTTGGCTAAGCGACGCCAAGGTAGTGAATTAAGTTTGGAGATAAACTAATTAATTTAGAGTCGGGATATAGACTCGGGAAATATTAAATTTCGGGCCAAGTGATCGAGTTCGGGGTATATTGGTAATTATAGGTAAATATAATTGGGAAATTATGGAGATGAATGTGCGACACATTATGGGCGAATATGTGGGTATGGTATTATGAGATGTAAAATGGACCAAGTGAGCGAGTCCGGGTATGTTGGTTAAGTGACATCAAGTGTTGAATTAATTATTGAGAGAAAGTAATTAGTTTGGAGTCGAAACATAGACTCGAAAAATATTAAGTTACGGGCCAAGTAAGTGAGTCCGGGGATAATGGTTGGATGACACTAAGTTATTAAATTAATAGGCGTGATAATTAATTTAATTAGAGTCGGGATATAGACTCGGGAAGGTATTAAATTAATAGGTGTGATAATTAATTTAATTAGAGTCGGGTGATAGACTCGGGAAGGTATTAACTTAATATGTGTGATAATTAATTTAATTAGAGTCGGGTGATAGATTCGGGAAGGTATTAAATTAATAAGGGTGTTAATTAATTTAATTAGAGTCAGATTGTAGACTCGGGTATGATTAAATTAATAGGTGTGATAATTAATTTAATCAGAGCCAGATTGTAGACTCGTAAAGGGTATTTATTAATTAATGTGATAATTAATTATATTAGAGTTGAATCACAGACTCAGTTTAGTATGAATTAATTAATGTGTAAATTAATTATATTAGAGTTGGACCACAGACTCGGTTTTGGGTTAATTAATTAAGGTGATAATTAATTATATTAGAGTTGGATTGTAGACTCGGGGAGGTATTAAATTAAAATGTGTGTTAGTTAATTTAATTAGAGTCGGGTGATAGACTCGCGATGGTATTAAATTAATAAGTGTGTTAATTAATTTAATTAGAGTCGGACCATAGACTCGGGAAAAGTATTATATAAATTGAAGTGTGAGTTAGAAATATTAGAGTCGGACCATAGACTCGGGAAGACGATAAATGATTAAGTGAGAAAATTAATTGTGTTGAATCGGGCCACAGACTCAGGAAATTACAGGTAGTGTACGGAATTTTGAGTACACGGTAAAGCCGGGATTTATATTATATATATACGGTGTAGTGATAGTATATATATACGTGTATATATTGTGGGTGATATTAAATATCAGTGACTAGATATTTATTCAATTAATATACTCTAATGCTAGCAAGGGAGGTTGCACGATGTGGGTGAATCCCCTAGCTTGAGGAGTAGTGAGAACGTGTGTGCTCGCGTTCAAATGATCAAATTATATATAAAACCCTTTTAATCCAAACAAACCCTAAACATGCAGCAGTATGTGATTGAATAAATTGATAATCTACGCAAGAACATTCAAACACATGCAATTAAGGAAAAATCCCCCTCAGGGGCAAAACCATTTATTTTCACTATAATTTGTAAGAGAACGGCTTACAATCGGATTACAATGAAAATACAAGTTGACTAAGAATTACCCTCGGGTATCGGATTCTGTAGTCACGGCTGGAATTATCCCTTTCCAGTAGGGCTGCAATGAAGAAGAAGAACAGTCTCCTCCACAAGGGTTGAACAAACCAAAGTTGTGTTCTTGGGTTGCAAAAGGATTCACAAAGGTTTGGCAATTGTGTGTGAATCAAAACATGAGTCTTGGGACTCAAAAATATGAAGACTAGATGTATTTGGACTCTCAAATTCGTCTCCTAAAGTCTTGCAAAACAACTCCCCCGAAGTTGGTATTTATAGGAAAAAATATGAAGAGTCCCACGTTCTTAAAACTCTAAAATTCTATCCAGCGTACAAAAAAAAACAGCATTCTTTAAGGAATTTTCTCTATCTTCAAAAGGTCATAACTCCTTCACCGTAGCTCGGATTGAGGTGCCGTTTTTTCCAGTATCTTCGTTGCGGCGAGATCTTAAACTTTCTAGTTGACCAGACCTCCGAACTATGGATGTGAAATTACGAAAATGCCCTTGAACTCTCCTATTGTGCCTTTTTTTTCACTATTTTGACTTCCCTTGCGTACCACTTGCATTAAGTCCCTAAAATCTTGGAACGTGAAGTCATTGAGGCAGATGTGGGACATATTAGTGGAGATAATGCATGCTTGATTCCCGGAATTCGGATAGAGGCCGTCATGTGAGATCGTGAGGAGACGTGCCAAATGTAGCGGCGTACGACATAAATAAATGAAACATTTCGGACATGTGAAAAATGTCCTTACAAATCTCCCCCTATGTCTATGCCGGTACATACATAAAAAATCCGAATTATCAAATATGAAATTGCCTATACAAATCTACCCTCCCATGAACCCAAAACTGGAAAAGGTACAAATGAATAGTCTTCATCGTTTGTTCTTTAATTCTTCAGGAATCTCAAAACTTTTCTCATCAGGGTGTGCAACATATAGATCTGCAATCTTCATACCTACACACATGAGACAAAGCAAATACCACGTGACATATCGAGTTTGAAATGAGATAACATGGATATCAATATATGATAAAAATATAAGCAACATCTCAAAAACTCCCCCAGAATTCAAACTCCCCATAATATGATAATTCTTTCTCCCCCTTTTTATGATGTCCCCAAATGGACAAATTAGAGAAATAAATCAAATAAGAAAGTGCGGGGTGTTACTAGGATAAAAACACACCATGAATAAACAGAAAGCAACCAAGTCAATGATAGCGTAAATGAAGTGGTGTGATCAAATTCGATAGGAAAATCAATGCATACAAACATGACATATGTGCACGATGAATATTGGATATCCCTAGCGAATGAACTCAAATGATTCCTTTGGTGTAAAAGAGTGACAATATAAGATATTGACTCAATCAAATCAACAAATTAAAGCTCAAAATGATTTTCACACCAATAACGTCCAAAATGATTTTATGCTTTTTCAGGACTTTCAAGGAAGTGCAAACCCGTTTATATTCTCCAACCAAACTCCCTCAGATATTATATTGAATAGAGGCATTCTAAATTCTCAAACTTTGGAGAATTGATGGTGAAACCTAAGTGGCCCATATTTGGCATGAATTGCTTTTTATTGTCTTTAAATTTTTTCGGGCTCTTTTAACCTCTTTGGACCTCGGATATTAAAATTCCTCCATTTTTAGGTCCTTTTTAACGGTGGCTTTTGCGCAAAGGATAGATGATTACCTTTCGCAGCCCCTCCCCGTTATACAAAAACACACAGTCTCACCAAAACGGTTTTTACATGCATTCCAATCTTGTCAAGTTTTATCGCATATTGTACATTGTATAGACATGATTGAGATGAAAACACGCAAGCCAACATGAGATAGACAAGTGCAATAATCAAATATAGCCGTGCATGTGTGCAATAAAGGATATAGGAGTCAAACATGTAGGAAGATATCACTAATTACATCTCAAAGACTCCAATCAATGTAAAGCACATGGATGAAATGATGTAGCCTCTCAAATCACTATCAAACAGTCACATGGATAAATGGAATGAAGTTGTGACTTGGCTATCTTACATGCTCATCCATAAAAGAAGCAAAATACAAAAATCTTTTTGGATTTTTTTCAAAAATTTGGAAAAAAAAAATAAAATCTTTTTGTGCTTTTCTCAACATTTTTCTTAAAGGAAAATCTTTTTGTATTTTTTTCAAAAGAAATATAAAAAGCAAAAGGAATAAAACAAAGCTGTACAACAAAGTAATGGTACATATAAAACAGACTAGCAATAGGAAGCATATGATATGAACATGAAGAAGCATCCTATTCTAGACATAGACCAACCCCTCAGTCAACTGTGCAAATCCCTAAAGATTTCCTAAGACTCTCAAATCTAAGGGCATCTAAAGGTTTCGTGAAAATATCGGCTAACTGACGGTCGGTAGGAACAAAACTCAGGGATACGACTTTCTCTTCAACTAACTGACGAATAAAGTGCTCACGTATCCTGATGTGTTTTGTGCGCGAATGCTGAACTGGATTGCGGGATATGTGTATCGCGCTCGTGTTATCACAGGAAATGGTCATGGTGTCCTGTGATATCCCATAATCCTCCAGCATTTGCTTCATCCACAAGAATTGTGTGCAACAACTCCCGGCGGCTATGTACTCAGCCTCCGCAGTGGACAAAGAGATGGAATTTTGCTTCTTGCTCAGCCAGGAGACAAGAGCAGAACCAAAATAGAAACACCCACCAGAAGTGCTCCTACATCCATCTACATCCCCAGCCCAATCGACATCCGAGTAGGTGGACAGACGGTCATCAGTATCAAAGGAATACCAAATCCCGTATGAGAGAGTCCCACATACATATTTAATAATACATTTTAGAGCAAGTAAATGTGACTCTTTTGGGGATGCCTGATAACGCGCACAGACTCCAACACTAAAGGCGATGTCGGGACGACTGGCAGTCAAGTAGAGGAGACTACCTATCATACTTCGATATAAGATTTGCTCTACATCCTTGCCTGAAGTGTCCTTACTAAGCTTGGTAGTGGTACTCATAGGTGTACGTGCATGCTTAGCGGAGTCTAAACCAAATTTCTTCACTAGGTCTCTAGCATACTTGGATTGGGAGATGAACATCCCATCCTCTAGCTGACGAACCTGGAGACCAAGGAAGAATGTAAGCTCACCAACCATGCTCATCTCAAACTCACTTTTCATCTCCTCCTCAAAGTGGTGAGCATGCTGGGAGCATGTGGATCCAAAGACTATGTCGTCCACATAGACCTGGGCAACCAAAATAGCACCGTCATCTCTCCTGACAAACAACGTCATATCTACTCCCCCTCTCTTGAAGCCACGAGCTAAGAGATAAGAAGTAAGCCTCTCGTACCAAGCACGGAGTGCTTGCTTCAAACCATACAAGGCTTTCCTCAAATAGTAGACGTGCTCAGGGTGCTGAGGGTCTTCAAACCCTTTTAGTTGTTCCACATAAACCTCCTCCTGTAGAATGCCATTCAAAAAGGCACTCTTGACATCCATCTGATACACCTTGAAGCGCAGATGACATGCGATGGCGAGCAGAAGACGGACGGACTCAAGCCTCGCAACAGGAGCAAATGTCTCCCCAAAGTCTACACCCTCTATCTGTGTGTAGCCTTGAGCGACCAACCTAGCCTTATTTCGGATTATGGTACCATTTTCATCCATTTTGTTCTTAAAAATCCACCGGGTACCTATCACATTAATCTCACTAGGTCGGGGGACAAGTTCCCAGACATCATTCTTTTTAAACTGAAGCAACTCATCCTGCATAGCAGATATCCAGTGTTCATCCTTGAGTGCTTCTTTATGGTTCTTGGGCTTGGCTTTGGACGTGTAGCAAAGATGGCTAAAAACGTTCTCTAGCTGAGCACGAGTCTTGACCCCTAGAGTGGGATCACCAACAATGGCAGAAGGGTCATGACTCTTACGAACCCAAGCAGGTGTGTCCCCTAACACAGGAGTAGGGTCCACAGAGTGTGAGAGAGGAACAGGTAAATCACTGTCAGAACAATCCTCATCCTCACACTGAAGGTTAGGATCAATAACCGTCAGAGGTTCGTCATCTTGCACGGTGACATTTATTGATTCCATAATCTTAGATCTCTTCAGGTTAAAAACCTGGTACGCTCTGCTATTCGATGAATATCCTAGAAATATTCCCTCGTCGCTTCGGGAGTCAAACTTTCCTAATTGCTCTTTATCCCGTAGGATGTAGCATTTACTCCCAAAGACACGGAAATATGCCAGGTTGGGCTTCTTGCCAGTCCACAACTCATAAGGAGTGTGAAGTGTGTGTGGACGTAGATACACCCTATTCACCATGTGGCATGCAGTAGACACTGCCTCTGCCCAAAATCTCCTAGAAACTTTACGACCTAGAAGCATAGATCTAGCCATCTCTTGGATTGTTCTATTCTTTCTCTCAACAATCCCATTTTGCTGAGGAGTTCTCACAGCAGAAAACTCATGTTTGATCCCAAGGCTATCACAGTACAAATTAACCTTTGCTTCCTTGAATTCAGTGCCGTTGTCACTACGTATTCTGTTAATAGTGACACCGTGTTGATTTTGCAGGACACGACACTTGGTTGTTAAGAAATCTACAGCATCGGATTTCTCTCTCAGAAAACCTACAATGGAGTATCTGGAGAAATCATCTACCATCACGAGGATGTACCTCTTACCACATAGACTCTCAGTACGAGTGGGACCCATAAGATCCATGTGAATCAACTCCAGAACACGAGAGGTGGTAATGGAATGTAACTTCCTATGAGGACTACGAATTTGCTTTCCCAACTGACAGGGTCCACAAACGGTCGAAGTTGACATTCCAAGAGATGGTAATCCACGTACTAGGTCCTTTTTAGATAAACGATTGAGATCTCTAACGTTCACGTGACCTAGACGTTGGTGCCACAGATCCATAGGAGTGATCGTGGCGCTGTTGCAGACAAGTGAGGATGTGGGCTCAGTCCCATAGAAATTATCCTCGGTCCTCACCCCTTGCATCAAAAGTTTACCGGCTTGATTGTAGACTTTACACGCGTCCCGGTCAAACTTTACTGCAAAGTTAGTGTCGCACAGCTGGCTAATGCTGAGAAGGTTTGATTTCAAACCTTTGACGTACAAAACATTTTCTAGCTTAGGAAAACCAGGTAACTCGATAGTACCTCGTCCTATAATGCTAGACTTACTCCCATCTCCAAAGGTGACTCTGCCATCTTGATAATCCTCAAGAGTAGTAAAATTGAGGCATCACCTGTCATGTGTCTGGAGCACCCACTATCAAAATACCACTGTGAGGTATTATGTGCTTTGAGAGCAACATGAACAACAAAGGCCTTTTTATCTTTCTTAGGCACCCAAGCAGAGATGACCTTTTGTTTGCCTTTGTTGGTTTTAGCTGGAATGTAAGAAGCATTCACTAACGGCGAAGACATCCGTCGGAATTCTTTCATCAAACTCTGAGTCGTGGCAGCTAAGAACTCAAATCGCTCTCTCAGACTAGAAAACTCATCAGTATGTCGTGGTGGAGCAGTAGTACGTCGTGTCCGACCCATGCTATAGCAAGTTTCCCTAAGGTGGCCTTTTCTTTTGCAATAAGTACAAAAGAGCTCAGTCAAAGGCGGACCTTGGTTTGCTTTTCTTGGTCGAACTCTCCTTCGAGGTTTTTTACGACGACCATAAGGAGTTGTAGTAAACTCAGGAACTGGTCCAGGTACAATTTGCGACGTGGAGGCACCATCATATCCAATTCCTTGACGATCACCAAAACCTAAAGCGGGGCCGAGGAGCATCTTTCCCATCTTCCCAGATCTGTCCTCGATTTGTACCTTGACTTCCCGTGCTTTCTCAAGATCATGAGTCAGCTGGGCAACAAGGGCTTCAAGTTTCTTTCGAGTCTCCACGGAGGAATGGAGCTGACTCGTAAGACTAGCCACTTGCTTGATCAAGTCCCCTCTCACTTTCTCTAGAGTACTCTCTCTCTCTCTAAACAAATTCTCATTCTCGACACAGGTAGATTCTCTCTCTCTCAGGGCGGTGCAGGTGGAGAACTCTCTTTCTCTCGCTTTCCTTAAATCTTCCTCTAGGCAAGTGATCTTAAGAACTAACGCTTTGTTACGCTTTTTAGTTTTAAAAGACTCAGAATATAACTCAGCGTAGGCGCGTTGTATATCACTCTCGCTCTCACTTGTGTCATCCTCCCCCTCACTCACATCGATCTCACTGTCGAGGTGTCCCTGTGAAGCATCATCCTCATCGTCGTGAGGAGAACTAGGAGTGCTCACTTGGCTGGCCATGAATGCGGTGAAGTTACACTCATGCGGTGACTCATCTCCAGAATCCACCGTCTCGACCTCACTGTCGTCACTAAGGGTAGCATTAAGGACAGCTTTCCCTTTCTCTCTATTCAGACGATTGGCACACTCAAAAGCTCTATGACCCCTACCATCACACTCAAAACATCTCTCACTTTCTTTCAGAGAAGGATTTTTGAAAACTTTTTCATTTTTCTTTTCAAACTTATTTTTCTCAAATTTCTTTTTATCTTTAAAATTGCCATTTTTCTTAAATTTGAGAATCCTCTTGAAATTTTTTGCGAAAAGAGCCAAATCATCTAAGTAAAAATCGCACTCAGAATCTAACGTGTCAGTCTCTCTCTTTCTAGATGACTCTACCCTCTTTCTAGTTGACCGCTCACTCCTTCTCTCTTGGGCTTTAAGAGCAATTCCCTTATCTTTAGATTTAGAATTTTTAGGGAACATATCAATTTCATAAGTTTGCAAATCTCCTACAAGTTCTTCCAATTTTAGCGTATTTAAATTACCCATAGAATTTAGCACAGTGACTTTAGGGATAAAACGCTTAGGCAAAGAACGAAGAATCTTTTTAACAACTCTAGCATTCGGAATATGTTCACCAAGATTAAAACTAGTATTCACAATGTCAGAAAGTCTAGCATAAAATTCATCAAAGCATTCAGAATCATGCATGTTGATTGTTTCAAATTGAGTTGTCAAGTTTTGCAACTTAGACTCTTTCACAGCATTAGTTCCTTCATGGGTGAGTTTTAAAACATCCCATGCCTCTTTTGAGGTGGTACACGTCATTATGCGTTTGAACTAATCAGGTGTGATAGACCCAGAAATAGCACTTAGACCCTTAGAATTAAAAGATGACCATTTAATTTCTTCATCAGACCAAGAAATGTCAGGTTTCAAGTTGGTCACATTATCAACAGTCACGGTGGGAGGAGTCCACCCTCGTTCAACCAAAATCCAGACACGTTCATCAATGGCTTTTAAAGCCGACCACATACGGGCTTTCCAATAAGCATAATTTGTCCCGTAAAAAATAGGCATTTTATAATATAACTTCTCCATTTGAACACGCACTTTTTCAAAAATCAATTTTTTCAGAAAATTGATATCTTAGAAAAATTTTGCGGAAAAAAAAGGAATACGCGATAGATTAGCGTAACCTGCTCTGATACCAATTTGAGAACGTGTGTGCTCGCGTTCAAATGATCAAATTATATATAAAACCCTTTTAATCCAAACAAACCCTAAACATGCAGCAGTATGTGATTGAATAAATTGATAATCTACGCAAGAACATTCAAACACATGTAATTAAGGAAAAATCCCCCTCAGGGGCAAAACCATTTATTTTCACTATAATTTGTAAGAGAACGGCTTACAATCGGATTACAATGAAAATACAAGTTGACTAAGAATTACCCTCGGGTATCGGATTCTGTAGTCACGGCTGGAATTATCCCTTTCCAGTAGGGCTGCAATGAAGAAGAAGAACAGTCTCCTCCACAAGGGTTGAACAAACCAAAGTTGTGTTCTTGGGTTGCAAAAGGATTCACAAAGGTTTGGCAATTGTGTGTGAATCAAAACATGAGTCTTGGGACTCAAAAATATGAAGACTAGATGTATTTGGACTCTCAAATTCGTCTCCTAAAGTCTTGCAAAACAACTCCCCCGAAGTTGGTATTTATAGGAAAAAATATGAAGAGTCCCACGTTCTTAAAACTCTAAAATTCTATCCAGCGTACAAAAAAAAACAGCATTCTTTAAGGAATTTTCTCTATCTTCAAAAGGTTATAACTCCTTCACCGTAGCTCGGATTGAGGTGCCGTTTTTTCCAGTATCTTCGTTGCGGCGAGATCTTCAACTTTCTAGTTGACCAGACCTCCGAACTATGGATGCGAAATTACAAAAATGCCCTTGAACTCTCCTATTGTGCCTTTTTTTCCCACTATTTTGACTTCCCTTGCGTACCACTTGCATTAAGTCCCTAAAATCTTGGAACGTGAAGTCATTGAGGCAGATGTGGGACATATTAGTGGAGATAATGCATGCTTGATTCCCGGAATTCGGATAGAGGCCGTCATGTGAGATCGTGAGGAGACGTGCCAAATGTAGCGGCGTACGACATAAATAAATGAAACATTTCGGACATGTGAAAAATGTCCTTACAAGTAGGGCGAGTATATCCCCAGGTCATTGCGTTCGGTATATATGGGTGAGGGATTTATCTAACTTTCAGGGAAGGAATATGACCGCCTCCACTACGTTTATATTTTGGACCAAGTTGGTGAGCGATTCCAACTTGGGGAAACTAGATTTTGTGAGCACACCTAGTGAGATAGCATTTTAGAGAGAATCATCCGACGAGGGTATACTCGAAGAGATGGATAAACGTATGTTATATGTGTGAATGTTGTGGTAAAGGTACGTATATAATGGTAGTAAATAATATATGCGGTTAATAATACAAGGTGTGATGTATTTACTTAATATAACTTGTGACACGGTTATATGCTACTATTTAAGGGGAATTAATTAAGTTAATTGTGTTATAACTTATAATTCAAGAATCATTATACTGGGTTTAGAGTAGTATGGGAAGGGGAGGTTATACCGGGACTAGTTGGACGGGATAGTACAACTAGGTGGGGTTAAGGTAACCGTTAGGTGTGCACATTAGTGGAGGGGTGAGAATGTCCACAAGGGAGTGCGACACTAACTTAAATATGAAGCGCATTCATGCATTTTAAATTACTGCAGTTAATTCACTTGCTAAATATTTTCAAAATGTTTTGGGTGCTAACCCTTGCTATAAAACTATTTTCAAAACCTTTTAGGTGTCCAGCCACAGGGACGCCAGGATTGATATTCTATTCCAGGTACACGGAGCTGCATCATATGTGGATGCTAGCAGGAGTTTGGATTAGAGGCATCATTAATATATTCCTAGAGTAGGAGTCTTGTATCAGTTTCAGTTTTATTTAGGTCATGTCGCCCAGACTTTCAGTTCAGGTTTCAGACTTTTTATTCCGGTGTTGCATAATTGTATTGGATTATTCCTTTGATGGCCGATGTTTTATTCAGCAAGTTACGTAATTAATGATTCAGTTTATTTTCATTCAGTTGTGTGAATGGTTTATATTTTTTTGCATGTACTGTTTTGTTAATTAAAAAGTTAAAATTGGCACCAACTTTTGGAATACCCTAGTAAGTTTTAAAAAGTTTTCGACAGTGATGCTAAGGATGATTCAACTAGAATTCCTGTTCTAATTTGGTATAGGACTCATCACCCGATATTTTCTTAGGTGGGCTGTCACAGATGGTATCAGAGCATCAGGTTCTAGTGTCCTTAGGATCTGTGCGGCTTGTCACGTTTCAGCTTAGCAATCTTTGATATCGAGCCCTATCATATGATTTTTGTATTCTCATACATATGCGCATAGACGTTCTTCTGCGAAATTTATATTTGAGAGTGAACTCATACAAATTCGATTCTCATTCCAGATGACGCCCAGGAGAGAGAGAGCAACTAGGGCAACAGGGGGAGATGAGATGAGGGAGGCTCGTTAGGAGGAAGAGTTACCGCAGCTACGGCCAGAGATGATTTTGACAACACATGTAACTGAAATAGTGGCACAAGAAGTTGAAGCGACGATGGTCGCAACTGCAGGGTACTTTCCACGGGATCAGCTGCAAGTGTTAGTGGCGCCGGATGATCAGACTCACGCAGAGTCGTCGGGGTGGAAGCAAGAGATAAAGATCATCTTTGTGGGAACCCACCAGAGTTGCGAGGGGGTTCAGATGTAGTGCTAGCGTGTCAAGGAAGAGGGATATCCAGCGTCACCTACGCATGGAGCTTGCGATGAGGTGCGAAAGCAAATGCTAACCACTTTTAGTTTAGTGGGAACAGTGGTGGGAGTCGATCACCACCGTGAAGAAAGGGACACACTATCTATTGCAGAGCTTTGGGTATGGTTTGACTGCAAGTATTTTTCCTCCAGCGGTTGAGACCAAAACAAGGAGAAAATTTTGTGAGGTGACTCAAGGGAGACCGTTCGGTAGCCGATTACGAGGAAGAATTCACTCGTTGGCAAGATTTTGTACCGGATGAGGTAAGAAAGGAAAAGAGAAATAAAGTAAAGGTTTGTGGACGGGTTAGTCTGGAGAATCAGACAACATTGAATTGGTAAATATGCATTAGTAGCCTATACTGATGTCGTTAACGCAGCATTCCGGCACTGTTAGGAATATCGCTTCCACGTGAAAGGAAGAAGGAGGGGAGTGGGAACTAGCCAGTCGGATAAGGCAGGAGGGAACAATACCAGTGAGGTATCCCGGAAGCAGACTGGGGAAGATCAGGGTCAGGATTTCCGGCAGGGAAATCATTCCAAACGATTTAGAACTGGAGGCTATCGGCAGGATGGCCAGGAATTTCAACAAGGTCGGCATGGAAGGGACCAGTGGCATGGTGAATCTATGAGAAGGTATTTCGTTTGTGGGGAAAGCAAGACACTTGAAGAGAAATTGTCTTAAGCAAGGCAGGGGTCAACTACAGGATGAAGTCCTGGATGTGTAGCCACAACAGCAAGTCATGGGCGCATTCAGGCAAGGAGAAGATGCTCCGGAACCCGAGAATCAGCCGTTGCAGCTGGAATATAGAGGTAATTATTTTTACCCTAGGGGCATAGGGTATATTTTTGAGTGACAGGGAGGTTGTCATAATATAAGACTTATTTTTCACTAGAGTTCGCGGGTAAGTCGAACTTAGTGGGTGCGTTGGCTGTAGCAGCCGTAGTATGTGGATAAACTTTCCGTGCAGTAACGGAGATTCTTTGATGTTCTTCATGGGAGAGTGGAGGTGTACACAGAGTGAAGGTTTGAACTATGCGAAGAGTTAATACTTTCGAGAATTATGGGAGTAGGGTTGATAATATTTTCTAAATATCTGCTGGATAGCGATGAAATTTAACTATTGTGGATAGTGGTGTTAAGTTTTGGTGTTCATGACACCAGGATGTGGTTGGTACTAGGTATCACCGGAGAGGGCGTATAGCCTATATATATGTGGATATATATGTTGTATTGCGTGGTGCGATAGCACATAGTGAGGTTTTGTGTTCTCACATTTTATCCCGGTAAGTGGGGATGGTTACTGAAATGAATCAGGGTGGTTAGATTTATTTTCGAACAAAGAGAGATAGCTCGGGGATTATTTTGCGCAAGCACTAGTGATAGTAAGGGCACGGTATTTTATGTTGTATTTGATAGCATGAGGGTAAGGGTATATACTTTTGTGTTTACAGACAAGTATTTTGTGGGAAGATGTTTGGACGTGAGTACATGGGTTAGGTACCCGGGCAGTAGATATATATGTATATATATATATGTGATATGACTACGGGTTCGAAGTTATATTACGGGTTACGACTAGCATAGTCGAGTAACTTTCGTGCGGTAGAGCGCAGGGATAGGGTGTATGGGCACCCGGGTTAATTTAGGCAAAATTTGTGCGTTTAAGCACGGGTATAGGGTGTATGGGCGCCCTGGGTAATCTAAATACATGCTTGTGCAACGTATGGTTAGAAGCGGATGGGATGGATATAGCGGGCTTGGAGGCACATGACTAGAGAGTAATATGCGAAGCTTGGAACATTACGCTCATCTTAATTTCAAGGATGAAATTCCTTTGTAAGGGGGGGGGGGGGGGGGGGGGGGGAGTATGTAACACCCCGTATTTTTGTGCATTTAATATCTAATTAATTCGGGAATTTTAAATTACTTGTGTGCTGTAATTTTAATTAAATTAATTATGGCAATATATATATTTAAATATTAATCGGGGAGTGAATGGTTAATGTTTAGGGAAATTTATTTACTAAGTGAATAGTAATAATTTAATTACGTCATTTCGGGTACTAATGACGGGGTATGCACTTATCCCAGCTGGGAGTCGGTATAGACTAAATTGGGTGTGAGATAAGGATTTTTATAAAGTATTTCGGATGGTAATTTTGAGTGTGCGATTGCGTTCGGATGGGTCGAGATAGTCAGAAAAGAGTACCCGGGGGTAGTATTTGGGTCTCGAGGCATTTTTGGGCATAACCGGGCCCACATGGGGTGATTTGGGCTATTTTAATTAAGCCCATTAGGCTAAAAACGGTATGAAGGGTTTTTAAAGTAATTGGGAGATTAAGGAATGGCAGCCAACATAACTTTAAACCTAGGGTTTGAGAGGGGATTTGGGGAAACGCAAATCAAGAGAAAATTGGAGGTTATTAGAGCCAAGTTAAGGGACATCAACAACGGATCAGACCCTACGAGTAATTCCAGGCAAGCGGTTAACTGTTTTTACTCCTAAATTGTGATTTCCAATTCATATTTTAGTAATGTGTAACTAAAATTCGTTTTGGGGATAAATGGGTACGAAAATGGGGTTTTGTTAACGGAACAAATTTAACGGGATTTAAGGTGAGAATTTGTTGTGTTTTATAATTCTAAGTATGAATATCTGATTAGAATGTGAAATCTAGTAGAAATTATGAACGAAATTGAGGTGACTTGATGAAATTTGGATTTTACATGTATAAACCCGGAAATTTACCCAACTCGAAAAAAGTAGAGAATTGTGAGATTTAATTTCTGTTTGATGTTCCATAAGGTGCTTTGATCCTATTCCTATGTAGATATAGGGTTGATTGGGCTTGGGTTAGTCCAGGGGAAAGAATGAAAGTTGGAGGTTTTCGTTAATGGTGGAACTGCCTCTCGAAGGAGACGAAGTCAGGGACGATCGATCGATGATTCAGAATTCTGGGCAGCTCGCCTAGTTTATATATAAGGGGGAAATTAATTAGAAATTAATTCCCATACATTAATTTGTGATAGAAAATTATGAAACACATATTCCTAGTAATTACGGGAAAAGTAATTGGGACTAGGGGAAATTCATGTGGAGCACTTTATGGATGAATTTGATGAATGTTATTCTAAAATAGGGAGATACGAATTAAGTGAGTGAGTCCGGGTATGTTGGCTAAGCGACACCAAGGTAGTTAATTAAGTTTGGAGATAAACTAATTAATTTAGAGTCGGGATATAGACTCGGGAAATATTAAATTTCGGGCCAAGTGATCGAGTTCGGGGTATATTGGTAATTATAGGTAAATATAATTGGGAAATTATGGAGATGAATGTGCGACACATTGTGGGCGAATATGTGGGTATGGTATTATGAGATGTAAAATGGACCAAGTGAGCGAGTCCGGGTATGTTGGTTAAGTGACATCAAGTGTTGAATTAATTATTGAGAGAAAGTAATTAGTTTGGATTCGGAAAATAGACTCGAAAAATATTAAGTTACGGGCCAAGTAAGTGAGTCCAGGGATAATGGTTGGATGACACTAAGTTATTAAATTAATAGGCGTGATAATTAATTTAATTAGAGTCGGGATATAGACTCGGGAAGGTATTAAATTAATAGGTGTGATAATTAATTTAATTAGAGTCGGGTGATAGACTCAGGAAGGTATTAACTTAATATGTGTGATAATTAATTTAATTAGAGTCGGGTGATAGATTCGGGAAGGTATTAAATTAATAAGGGTGTTAATTAATTTAATTAGAGTCAGATTGTAGACTCGGGTAGGATTAAATTAATAGGTGTGATAATTAATTTAATCAGAGCCAGATTGTAGACTCGTGAAGGGTATTTATTAATTAATGTGATAATTAATTATATTTGAGTTGGACCACAAACTCAGTTTAGTATGAATTAATTAATGTGTAAATTAATTATATTAGAGTTGGACCACAGACTCGATTTTGGGTTAATTAATTAAGGTGATAATTAATTATATTAGAGTCGGATTGTAGACTCGGGGAGGCATTAAATTAAAATGTGTGTTAGTTAATTTAATTATAGTCGGGTGATAGACTCAGGAAGGTATTAAATTAATAAGTGTGTTAATTAATTTAATTAGAGTTGGACCATAGACTCGGGGAAAGTATTATATAAATTGAAGTGTGTGTTAAAAATATTAGAGTCGGACCATAGACTCGAGAAGACGATAAATTATTAAGTGAGAAAATTAATTGTGTTGAGTCGGGCCACAGACTCAGGAAATTAGAGGCAGTGTACGGGATTTTGAGTACACGGTAAAGCCGGAATTTATATTATATGTAAACGGTGTAGTGATAGTATATATATACGTGTATATATTGTGGGTGATATTAAATATCAGTGACTAGATATTTATTCAATTAATATACTCTAATGCTATCAAGGGAGGTTGCGCGATGTGGGTGAATCCCCTAGCTTGAGGAGTAGGGCGAGTATATCCCCAGGTCATAGCGTCCGGTATATATGGGTGAGGGATTTATCTCACTTTCAGGGAAGGAGTATGACCGCCTCCACTACGTTTATATTTTGGGCCAAGTTGGTGAGCGATTCCAACTTGGGGAAACTAGGTTTTGTGAGCACACCTAGTGAGATAGCATTTTAGAGAGAATCATTCGGCGAGGGTATACTCGAAGAGATGGATATACGTATGTTATATGTGTGAATTTTGTGGTAAAGGTACGTATATAATGGAAGTAAATATTATATGCGGTTAATAATACAAGGTGTGATGTATTTACTTAATATAACTTCTGACACGGTTATATGCTACTATTTAAGGGGAATTAATTAAGTTAATTGTGTTATAACTTATAATTCAAGAATCATTATACTCGGGTTAGAGTAGTATGGCAAGGGGAGGTTATACCAGGACTAGTTGGACGAGATAGTACAACTAGGTGGGGTTAAGGTAACCGTTAGGTGTGCACATTAGTGGAGGGGTGAGAATGTCCACAAGGGAGTGCGACACTAACTTAAATATGAAGTGAATTCATGCATTTCAAATTACTGCAGTTAATTCACTTGCTAAATATTTTCAAAATGTTTTGGGTGCTAACCCTTCCTATAAAACTATTTTCAAAACCTTTTAGGTGTCCAGCCACAGGGACGCCAGGATTGATATTCTATTCCAGGGACACGGAGCTGCAACATATGTGGATGCTAGCAGGAGTTTGGATTAGACGCATCATTAATTCATTCCTAGAGTAGGAATCTTGTATCAGTTTCAGTTTTATTTAGGTCATGTCACCCAGACTTTCAGTTCAGGTTTCAGACTTTTTATTCCGGTGTTGCATAATTATATTGGATTATTCCTTTGATGGACGATGTTTTATTCGGCAAGTTGCGTAATTAATGATTCAGTTTATTTTCATTCAGTTGTGTGAATGGTTTATATTTTTTCGCATTTACTGTTTTGTTAATTAAAAAGTTAAAATTGGCACCAACTTTGGGAATACTAGGTGGTTAGTAAGTTTTAAAAAGTTTTCGACAATGATGCTAAGGATGATCCAACTGGGATTCCTGTTTTAATTTGGTATAGGACTTATCACCCGGTATTTTATTAGGCGGGGTGTCACATTGTACACTTGCATTGATTTTATCCCCAAAATCACTTTAATTTAGGACCATTTTGTGTAACACCTTTCCTAACATTTTTATGTCATAAAAATGTTTCACTTTACATAAAATTACCATTTTACTTATTTGTTTCCAAACTTGTCCCTTTTTCCATTTTCACAAGTGTTATTTTCGAAAAATATTATTAAGTTACACACACTAACTTACTAAATGTTTTTAACTCCTTAACACTTATTTAACACTTTGGAGTAACATACATCTCAAGTTGGAAAAATCTTTATTTCTTTACTTTCTTTACTAAAAAAGTCCATTATTTTACCCTTTGGAGACTACTTCACAAGAAAATGCCATTTTCTCTTTATTTCCATACGTAGTCTTAAATATCCAATTATCACTTTTTTCGCCCCTTTTACACACTTAAAAGGTTGAAATTTATATTTTCATTATTTCAAGTTTAAACCCATTAGAACCCTCATTAAACTTGTTTATATGCCCATCATAAAAATACTACAAGTTTATGTACATGAGAATATGGATTTTATGTTCAAAAATCCTATTAAATAGGTATAACATATGGTTCATTCTAAAAAATTCACAATATTGGAAAACACATGCTTTTCAAGCTAAAAGACACTTTTTATTTCATCAAAACTTCAGTAAATGTCCATTTATACAAACTACCAATTTTTATAAGAAAACTGTAAAAATATTTGTTCATTAAACATTTCGAACATTTTTTATTCCATAAAAATGTTTAAACACCAAGTTTTCTTGAAATATACCATTTTTCTCAAAATCATTGAAACCTATGTAAACACATTTTCACAAATCATAAGAAATATTGTTCTTAAATCATATATCCATCCTACTCTTGAACTCCACATGCAAGACCAAATTCTAAGAAAATTAGGGACTACATTTTATGTTATTCGTGTCATTTTCGGGTCGTGTTGATTTTGATTTGAGCATAAGTTTTGGGTACATTTAAATCTATGCAACCTAATCGTGTCATGTTTGTGTCATTTTGGGTTATTACCGTAAACAGGTTATTGTGTCAAAAATTGCCATCCCTAAGGAAAATTGAGTCTTAAAGTTAAAGAGTAGAGTTTTTTCCACCTCAAATGAAGCTCCAACAATGGTTTCTGAAGTGTAGAGAAATATGGAAACCTCCCACCTCCTAAGGTGGCCTTAAAGAGGTTGTCTAGTACCACCAAGCTTGCCTCCATGGAAGTTTCAAGAAACCCCCCCTTTGTTATCTCCATACTTTCTGCTTTTTCTTCTCCAAAACCCCCAACAATAATTCTAAATTTCATAGCTTTGCGCAATAATGGAATAAATGTGTGTATAAGGCTTATATATGGTTGAATACTTTTAAAATATGGTGGCACAAGATGGAGTAGCGGTGGTGCTTGGGTGGTGTATGTTCGTTGGGTATTGGGAAAGCTCTCAAGGCTAGAGAGAGAGAGGAGAAATCTGATTCAAATGTACTAGAATGGGCCAATCTCCACTTAAATACCCCCTAAAACCCTAAGGTTAAATTCCCCAAATGCCACCACCCATAACCCTTTAATCCAAGGGCAGTCAAGTTTTTTGCCCCATGTTTTGATCTGGGCTGCTGAGAAGTTGACACGCCATCAAATCCGTCGACCCACGTTATGACAACACATTAAAAAGGAGAAGATTTTTATACTCAACTCCGATCATTCAAAAGAACCTGAACCTCGCTCAAAAGAGATTGCTAACTCGTTCGAATGACCCTTGCATCAAGGTTTTCTAATGAGGTGTTATCACGCACAATGAATGAATCAAACCTAAGTGGTTAGAAGTTTTGTTCAAACCTCGTTCGAACATCTCGTCCGAATGATATCGACCCCTCATTCGAACATCCTCTACTTTTCTCATCCAAACTTCGTCCCTTAAAAATTACGATTCGATGATAATGAAGGCCACAAAGTTACCCAAATTTGACTTATGGTTCAACTCAACAAGTCCAAAGCCCTATTCGGCCATACCGAGTCACCAAATTATGTGACCGAAATCAAAGTCTCGGAGTAGGTGTTAATTTATTCCCTCCTTAGGGAATTTTGTCCTTGAAATTATTAATCCATCAATTTCACAAACTCCTAAAATCATCATTCCTTACTCTAAGTCATGATAATCTTTCAAGGCTAAATCATCGAAGTCCTCAATCACTAAAATGCCATCATACGCCCTTTCATAAGGGTTGTCACTAAAGAACTCAACGTGAAACATGTTCTGACGCTCATTAATCAAGTAGCTTACAAAACTGTCCTTGAGTCTCCTCTCACTCAATGATCAAGTTCAATCAAGTCCTAAGGATTTTTTGCTAATACATGAGCATATCGGTGCCTTTATCGGGGCAACACTCTAAAATGATCGACACTCACTCAAGAGCAAACAAAATTCACTAATAACCCAATTCATCGTTATAAATTGTTTCGATTCTTAAAATTACATATCCCGAGTCTCCTCAAATTCTTGGGTTTTCCTAACCTAAAAAAATCACTTAGCCTCGATACTAACCTCACCTCGCAATCCCCTGACATCGAGGTGACATGTAATTAAGTTCTAAATACGACATACAACTAACAACATCCTATAGGAGCCTTCTATGAACATCGGGTCACTCTTGGTGAACCACTAGGGAGCACTCGCCTTAACGTTAAACCAATACACTTACCGTGTCAAACAACTATTAGTATTATGTTTCCTCGAGTTCCAACACTATACGATGTACTCAAGTCATCATCCTGCTATTTACAACCATAGACCGTGACTACCATGCCGACCAATTATAAGGTTGCTAATTTTAAGGAAAATGGATACTATGAGCAAACTATGTGGCCGAAAGAGCAGCCACCTATACACAGAACTTTATGTAATAATAAGGATACCTTAGACAGGGGCGCACCCAATTATTGAGCTGCATTGACCATGCTAGGTCCAACCGTTCCGTACTATAACATAGTTAAAATTCAGGATACCACAACCGTGGGAGCACAATCCTCGATCACCATAACCGAAAGGGACACAAGGAATCAGAAAGAATGAATAACCATCCTGGAAAAATCCCACCCATAAGCAACGAACTATGTTTTATGAAAAGAAGACCTACACCATACATTTTGAATTTTACGACTCCTTACAGATGCTCTCATTGGGTACTAACCTATCCACACACCTTGGATCGAGTCACCAACCGTGGAGAAATGGATCACAACCATTCATCCTTAGAAAATAAAAGAAACATACAAACCTAGTGTCCTTTGGTAAGTCAAACACTAGGCTTCCCTACTTAGGGGTAAGGCTTCCCTTTTACATCATTGACGTATAAGAACCACTCCTATTGGTGAATGCCTAACGCATTTGTCAATGCCGACCTTGTCCCCCCCTTTAGTGACGCCGTGACCAACCTAATACACCTAGGTCGTTGTCGACGTTATCATACTCTGATCGTATCCCAGGTTTTCTTTAGGAATTACCTCATTAAGAAAAACATTCACCTTACAATAACCTTTACCTACACAAGGTTGTCGCTGATCATATCTCCTGTATCTACCCAAAATGAATTTACGTGATGGCCACCCCGGTCGCCATTAGCATTTTAAGGGCGTAAGTACCAGGCATGACTATATCTCCTAATCTGTACCGATTTGGCAAGACGTGCCAATAACTAATCCCTCCCTTACTAGGGTTATTCTAGCTTATGCTATCGACTCATGCCGATACCCTAATCATGCTTTGATATCCCTCTTGGGTGCCATTTTCAAGTCTCTAACATGACATCGTCAATCTAAGTCTCGAATTCATTTCATAGTACTCCTCAAAATCTAGTATTACACTGCCTACACTAGTCATCCCATTGTAACACCCCTCCTAATTAAATATCGGGTGATCAGTCCTTTATTAAATTAAAATCAAGGTGGACGGTTGGTTCATTATCAACACCACTGTCGCAAAATAATTATTTCTAATTTAAACACCCTAAATAATTAAGCTGAGTGCCAAAACAATTTAAAGTCTTATTTTTACTTTATTAAATTCCAATATGAAAACCTTTTAAATACCCAACAGTTTAAGAATCACATACATACTAAGAATGGCAATTAACACACAAGAATTAAACCATAAAGATAAACCAAACCAAGTTTGAGAACTATAAATGAAATCATCCTGACAAGAGTTAACTCCCTAAGAGTACGGAATATTAGAAATATAAATAAACATAAATCTCTGACAAATCCAACCGGAATAGGAAATCGGGCGACACATGCCCTAACTATAAAGATCTAAAATAGGAACTGAGTCAATGACGAGGTCGTCTAAATCAAGGCCTACAACTCCCACATAAGCTGCATCACGTCTAATCCAAATAACCTATGCATGACACCCCTATGGCTGGGCACCTGAAATACATACATATATATACAAGAGAGAGAAAGAAATGACAGAAAATGGGTCAGAGCCCGAGTGTAAAACAATTTTAAAAATAGTTTAGCAAGTATTTAAAATTCTTACCGCCTAATATAACTACCATGTTAGTGTGCGACACTCTCTTGAGAATTCTCACCTCTCATCTAGTGTGCACGCCTACCGTACTAATGATCACATAAGTCTACTTAACTTATTTTTCCAAGAAGTTCTATCCCGAGAAGTAATAAGGCCATATTATTTAGTTTTAGAAAATCATTCTCTTCCATATTCTTACGTTACTTAGAATCACTTAGTACCATTACAAAATTCACGAACACTTGTTATAAAGCTGAAGCATTTGTTCATTACTTAACTACTTATACACACAGTAGAAAGTTTCCATATATAAGCATATATATATCAATCACTCATATAATATATATATATACTATTGTCACCCCACATAAATCTATGGTGCTGGCATACTCTGCTATCAAGTCCCCGTTTCACTTATACTAAGGGAAATACTAGTTCGGAATCACTCTCGAACTGTATTAACACAATACACATACAAATGGAGGCGAAGCATAGTTCGAAATCCTAAGAGGTCAGCACATACCCTCACGTCTTTTAGAACATATGACTATCATTTTTAGATAGCATGTATCTAGGATACTATCTTCTAGGGTATGAGTCAATATCCCCCATAAAGGTCCAATCGAGATAAGACTGTCCTAGCGCGAAAACCTCTGTGATAGTAGGTGGCCCGGGTATGATTTTACACAGATACATAATATTTAATATATGTACAGTCACACAGTCAACGGAGTCTACTTAGACCCTGCTGGTCCACATTTTCCAAATTAGGTGCGCCCACGACCCATAATTATAATTATCCATTCTTAGCACAAATTACTCAATTATCTCGCATAACGGATTCATCTTTTTTATTCTCATTTATAGTTTATTTCATACTTACTTCTCATCTCTCGAAGTATTCTTTCTCACTAAGTATAATTGCAGTAGGTATACCCTCACTTACCTTCTGGTCTAAATCTTTCACAAGTTTCAATTCTTTAGTGAACGTTCACACAATTTCTAATATGTGAATAACTCCTCATTAACCCACAATTTCAACCCATAATAAATATCACTCAACGGAGTCTACTTAGACCCTACTGGTCCTCTTTATGTCCCATTATAATATTTAAAAGATATTCAAGGGTTCCCATGTATTTTAACCAGATTAAGGAAGAAGGGAAAAACCATATAATTTTCCAGGAGGGATCGATCGATCGTGGAATGGGGTCGATCGATCGATCATAGATTGATCGATGCTATTGGTTGATCGATCGATCAAGAAGTTCTTGCCCAGTTTTCTGCAAATTTTAACCTACGGGTTCAATCATTCTAACCCCTCCAAACCTCTATGATTTCATCCCAAACTCCCATCAAAGTAATCCAAATGTATAAGTAATATATATAAACAAGTTCTAACGTAACAACATCAATAAATCCTCAACGAATCAATCAAAAAGGGGTTTAATCCCAGATTTCTTTATAAAACCAAATTTTGCATGAATAATCACAAACCTCTATTTTAATCCATATTTTCTTCCCAAATATCATAATAAATTCGTGGTTAATCCTCTATATATGATCAAGATTTCAGACTACATGGATTCTCCCTAAAACACATATAAATTCTCTTCCAAAACATATAATTCTTCCATTAAAACATATGATTTTCATTCCTAGACTAACATGGAAGGAATATCATCTAGAAATCAGCAAGATAGATACTTACCTGGAATTCAAAGGTCTGATTTATTGATGAAAAATATATGGTTGTGTTCCTCCTTGTGCGATCTACGTTTTGGTGGTGGCAACGGTGCAATCGAGTGAGTTCCAGGCATTGGATTGCTTGGAAAACTCTCCACCTTCTTCTCTAATGGCTATTCTCATGTTTTGTGATTGATAACCCTAAAAGACAACTCTTAATGGCTGATATAACTTAGGAAATTTCGTGGGTTTAATTATCCAAAAATACAAAATGTCTATAATACCCTCCCGGGATGTCAATTAGGCCTAAAAACGCCCTAAGACCCAAGCTAAATCCTCGGGTACACTTTTCTGACTATCTTGACCCTTTCGGACACTTTAGCGCACTCGAGATGACCATACAGACGACTTATAATTTATTGACTTTTATAATAATAATTTAGTCCTGACACGACACAAGCACGTCCCGACTTAAATTTCCATAATTGCCATTTTATTCACTCGTGGTAATTTTAATAAAATCAATCTCATTTATTACTTTACTCATCCAGTAATATTCAACAAATTCCCAATAATTACTAACTTTCATCACGCTAGTAAATATTTAAAATTAAATTTTGGATTAATATTAAATTAATATCTCAATTAAATTTAATAAATCTCCAATTTTAAAAACCATAAAAATACGGGGTATTACACCCATGACACTCGAGCATCATGCCCAATCATGACACAAGATTTCAATCTCTCTTAGAAGATTACATCACCCATTTGTGATAATTCAAATGACAGTACCCGACATGTGCACCATTTGACTCTTTTTAAACTTTGACCAATAGCGTGAGATCATCATAGGACTCTCAATAATACCATCATCGGAACACTAGCACTCCACGATACCGAATTTGATTCATTCCCTAAGGACGCCAAGCATACCCCCACACAAAAGTAATCAAAAATTGATAAAATCTCGTTACCTATGACTCTCTTATCGTAGGTACGCTCCACAAATTTCTCAATATTCATGTCATGACTATCTAATACTTGCAAAGACACTAGTCTACAATCCTCTGCACAAGGCCCACTTTAACCACTAAACACCTCAAGGTATTGCAGCAAAGCCAATTTATACCTCTAAGGGTGCTACACGCTAGTAGTCCTGTGGATACTCGAAGGAATTCTTGAAATCATACTCACACCGAAATTGCATCACATCTAGCCCTTACTTAGGCCTCTAAAATGGGCGAAGATTTTTATGTATACTCTCATTTCCCTTTTGCCCGAAACGTCGACATAGGTCTAACTTTCGAACCTCTTCTCGAGGTCCAATAAAGGTCTAAAAACCTTCTTCCAAATGGCTAATGCTCTAACCCATGCATCAACCCACAGACTGACACTACTAATGATTCTGGTAGGATATGGGACGTTGTATACAACCTATAAGCCTCTAGGTCTACATCACCGACATCACTAGGGATCATATTCCTCAAAATTGTGTTATGTCTTCTAAGACCCTATCATGGAAGGCTACCTAGAGTTCACTTCTAAGTCACTTTAACCATAATTATTGCATACGTAACATACTTACCACGATTTTCTCGTAACTCACAACATCTCTTGCGAGGTATAACTTTCAACTAACAACCACCAAAGCACTTACTTACCGCCATAGTATCTTACCGACCCAGACCGAGTACACATCCCCAAGTGTTGACCAACACGGTTACTAATGCCTATCGAATCACCAATTATCAACGACATGAAACTACCCCAAGGATCGAGATCACCTAATCACATCATTAGCATTAACTACATGTAATTACCGAACCTATGAACTTATTGCATCTTTATCACAAGTCAACACCACTTAGGCATGTCACTCTAGTTACCCAAGCTCTTCAGTTGACTTTACACAATCCATGTACCTAATTCAATGTACGTCATTTTGATCTATTAACATCTCAATAGACCTCTCACTTCATCAAGGGTTGACACACATGCACCTTACACTAAAAACAACGATGCCACCATTATTGTCTCGTATAGACACTCGTAAATCACTAACGTGTCTAATCAGAAGCGCGGAAGTGATTAATGACAACTAACTTGGTCGCATGCCAATTGACAATAAATTACCCATCGTGCTAATATCTTTGACTCTACCATTGAGAATACGAACTGAAACCATCACCAATCTAGCGTGATCGGCCCAAAACTAACATCGATGTCGAAGGATCACTACGGAACTGACCATGTCACTCGAAAGGAACCTTGAACCTAGAGCTATGATATTATTCATAACGCCCTCCTCGAAATTATGGGTCACTCGTGGTCAACTCGGTCTGACCCGAGCATTAGGTGTGAAGTGCAATGAAATAGCCTAAATAATGTTTCTAATCCAGTTTTATTTAATTAACGTTTCACTTGTTTAGCATGCGATTCCAATTTAAATCAAACTACACGAGGGACCCGTGGGAAGCATCCCCGAAATTAAAGTATACAAAGCTACTAACGTAAAATAAAAAAGATGCTTACTTATACAACACTCTCAAAATGAGAAACCGCATCCAACTGCGATAATAAAGACAAGGGAATGACCCGAATGCCCAGTAGGAAAATACAACAATATAATATAGAATCGAACAGTAGAAAAGAGACTCTAACACATTATATCTGCGTTCACATGCAACTACCATATATATGTATCCGTACATATGTATATACATTATAATGCATGAATCCATTTTTATTCCAAATGTTACTTATTCCGATTAATTCACTTTAATCTCATAAAGATCCTCCCTTTACTTAGCTTGACATTTTTTTCTTTATTTAGCACACCCAGACATATACTTTAAAGAAATACCTTTTGTTTAAGAAAAAGCCTTTATGTCACCGAAATTACCCCTTTGCCCATACCAAATTCACATTAGCATTTTTAGTGAAAATCAAATTTCAACACCCGGAAGCACCGTGTTTGAAAATACTTATTTTTATTTGAAAACCATTCATAAACACATTCTTGTGTTAAGTATTAGTTAAACCTCTATTGGTTGCTTAACTACCCATTAAGTCACTTCAATTTACCATTCCTTTACGTTATGGACATTAATCAATTTTCACATATACTTGTCCACGTTATCCTTTACTGAAACATTTATTAATTCATTCAAGTTAGGTTGTCTTTTTTCATATTGACCACACAATCCATTTTTTGTCATGTTTCAGTTTTTATTATTATTTTCTCAAAATCTTCCAATATCGATATACTTTAACGGGCTCCACACCATTGGATATGCTACCATATGCTTTGGACAGTGATTTTGGATCTTTCACTCGAGGGCTCTGGGCCCTCCTTAACTATCCCGGTGTCATATGAGTCCATATTAATGTGTTTTAACATTTTTCAAATGTCCACATTATTTCATTTTCTTTTACCGGCCAAAACCAAAACCAAAACTCGGGGTTTCACCCCAACTCGTGTTACACTTTAAAATCATCATTTCTTGTCCTTTGTACATTTGCATTGATATTATCCCAACAATCACTTTCATTTAGGAACATTTTGATTAACACCTTTCTCAATAATTTTATTTCATAAAAATGTTCCACCTTACGTAAAATTACCATTTTACCCATTTATTTCCAAACTTTTCATTTTCTTCATTTTCATAAGTGTTATTTTCCAAAAATATTATTAAGTTACACACACAAATTTCTTAAATATTTTTAACTCCGTAACACTTATTTAACACTTTGGAGTAACATACATCCCAAGTTGGAAATCTCTTTATTTCTTTACATTCTTTACTAAGAAAATTCCACCCCTTTACCCTTCGAAGACTATTTCACAAGAAAATGTCACTTTCCCTTTATTTCCACATGAGGTCTTAAGTATCCATCTATCACGTTTCCACCCATCTTACACACTTTAAAGGCTGAAATTTTCATTTTCTTTATTTCATGTTTAAAACCATTATAACCCCCATTAAACTTGTTTATATGTCCATCGTAAAAAACACTATAAGTTTATGTGCATGAGAATATGGATTTTAAGTTAAAAAATTCTATTAATGGGATTAACGTATGCTTCATTCCAGAAATTTCACAATATTAGCAAACACATGATTTTCAAGCTAAAAGACATTTTTTTTATTTCTCCAAAACTTGTGTAAATGTCCATTTATACAAAAATCCTAATTTTTATAAGAAAACTGTGAAAATATTTGTTCATAAAACATTCCTAACATTTTTATTCCATAAAAAATGTTTAAACACCGTGTTTTTTTGAAATGTACCATTTAGCTCAAAATCATTGAGACATTAGTAAACCAATTTTCACTAATCATAAGAAGTATCATTCTTAAATCATATATGCATCCTACTCTTAAACTCTACATGCAAGACCAATTGCTAGAAATATAGAGTCCTAAACTAAAAGAGTAGAGCTTTTCCCAACTCAAATGAAGCTCTAACAATGGTGGATGATGTGTAGAGGATGATGACAACCTCCCACATCCTAAGGTGGACTTAAAGAGGTTGCTTAGATCCACCAAGATTGCCTCCATGGAAGCTCTAAGTAAAAACCCTCTTCTTAGCTCCGTACTTCCTTCTTCTTTTTCTTTTCCAAAAACCCCCAACAATAACTCCAAAATTTGCCACTTTTCTCAACAATGGTGGAAATGGGTGTATATGGCGGAATACTTGTATAATATGATGGAACAAGGTGTAGGGGTGGTGGTTTTAAGGCGGTGTATGGTGGTTGGGGGTTGGGAAAGTTCTCAAGGCTAGAGAGAGAAATATGGGATATCTGATTCAAATGCCTTAGAATAGGCTAATCTCCATTTATATACGCACCCAAACCCTAAGGTTAAAGTCTCCAAAACCCCAACCCTTAACCCTTTAATACAAAGGAAATCAAGTCTTTTACCCCACATTTTGATATGGTCCACTAGGAAGTCGACATGTCATCAAATTTGGTGACCCACATCGGGATAACACTTTAAAAATGATAAGATTTTCAAACTCTGCTCCGACTGTTCGAATGACCGTGGGCCTTGTTCGAATGATATTGATCACTCATTCGAATGACCTTTCTAATGAGGTGTTCTAACGAGATGTCAGTAATTGTGACGAATCAAACCTAAGTCATTAGAAGTTTCATCCGAACCCCATCCGAACGTCGATCCCTCATTCGAACCACCTCTGATTTCCTCGATCCTAACTTCATGCCTTAAAAATTTCAGTTTGAGGAGTACGAAGGCTATGAGGTTGCCCAATTTGACTTGTGGTCCAACTAAGAAAGTTCAAAGGCCCATTCGTCCATATCGAGTCACCAAATTATACTAGCATGATCAAAGTCAAGGGGCGGGTGTTACACCAACTCTATGGGGGCACATGATTTTCTGGCCAATAGCATACACGACTGTGATAAAGAGTATTACTCTAATATGGATAGGGGATAGGAGTCTAGATTTTCTGTTACAAAAGTCTTCTAGGTTCATCCCCATCACTAATTTTCTCACTTTTTAATTTTCTCCAAGTTTCATTTGACTTTTAATGCTTTTGTATATTTTCTACCTAGAGGGTGTGATGCTAATGGTAGATCTTCACCAATGGACACAAAAAAGAGTGAATACTTACTTAAGCAAATGAAAATAAAAAATCTTTGGATCGTTAAAAGGGAAAATATAATGCCGTAGTTGGCAAGAGGAACTTTGAGTTAGAGGCCTACAACAAAGTAAAGGAAATTTAAATCACTACTCTGACCATTAAGAGGAACCATACCAAGCTATCCCATTAGACAACCGAGGATGATTTTTAAAATAAAGTTGATCAAGTCGTTGTTGCTGTTGTAGTGAAAACCAAGAAAGTTTCCATCTCAGAATATTATAAATCTACATAGTTTCAGAACCTGAGTTTGTACTACATAAGCTGAGAGTATAAAGATATGAAAGTTAGGACCAACCGTGACATCCCTAACATTTCTGACGAGGTTGACACCTAAAAAATTAATGATGATGTGGGGAAGGCAATCTCTTTTGAGTTAGATGCCCAAGAAGATGCTAGGGAAGTATCCAAGGATGAGGTCAGCATTATTTATGAGAGCCCTCTGAATGTTGATGACATTACTGAAGGGGATGACACTACCCTTACCGACCTTCCTGATAATGTTGCCAACTAAGAGGGTGATGCGTAGATCTTCTTTCTTTTTTAACAACATTACTTCAGACCAACATGGGCTTCAATATATTTTGCGATTAAACACTTGGTCTATAAGCTTTCACATTTCCCCTCATCTAAGGGGTGTTACACATAACTACTAGGAGTTTTATTTTGAAATGATCATGGTTTTATTTATTCCATTTGGATTTATTTGAGTATTTTGGTTAAGCATGCTATTTTGCAGGTTTGCCTATTGGTATCCCCCATATGCTTGACCTTATTATTTAGTCTCACTTATAAGTTTGAGGTCGAACCCTATGTAGTGATTATGGATTTATTTCCTTAACTATCTTATTTTTCAATCAGTTCTTTTTAAATTGGACGAACAAATTAATGAGGTCCCAATTAGTCCTCAAACTAACTTTTATCAAAACTGGAAAAACACCAAAGAAAAAATTCTCTAAGTAAAACTTGGAGTTTACTTATCCCTCTTATGCTTGTTCTGGGTCAATCCACCCTTGTCCTTATAGTATTTTTTATAAAATTGGCCAAACTAGTTAATAAATTTCCCTTTTATATTTATCTTGGATCGTATCCAAGTTTTACATTAAAACGAGGGCCATTTCATTTGGAAAAGCATTTTTCTTAAGCTTTGTCCCATCAATCTTTAAGTTATGATTTCTTACTTTTACTAGGGACATTTAAACCGACCTTCTAAAATATTTACCATTAATGTGGTTAATTAATACCTATACAATCTTAGGCAACACTTAGGGTATCAACCTTAATCTTTTCAGAGGAGGCTTGTTTACCTTCTTGGTTTTGTCCTAAGGATGAACTGAACTTTCATTGGGTTCATATTTTTCAGGAGCCGACCCTTATCCATGTCAAAGTCTGAGAAATTGTTATGAGTTCATGTCCCAAAGCATTTCCCTTTTTATGATATAGGCGAGGTTTAACATGATAATGGGAAGATATAACAAATCAATAGGTAGGTTATAAGGGAAACTTGTATTTCTATTCATTCATATAAGGATCATTTACATCATCTGACAGATTTTATTAACAACCCCCTCCTTTTTTTTTTTTTTTAATCCTTAATGGTAATATTTCTTCAAATGTTCTTTGTTCCATGGGTTGAAAAAGGGTTCTCTCGCTAGGTTTTCAAGCCTATAAGTCCATGGAAGTACTTATTCAGTGGTCTTTTAGGGTCCACACTAATTGGGGTGGAGCTTATTCTTCTTATGAATTACTTTTTTGAGAACATAATCCTCCACTTTTGATGGTTGACTATTTACCTTTTTGTTTTAGTATCTAGAAGTTCTTTGTTGATGTGTTGCCTGTCGTACCTGTGCATCTTTCCTGATTTCTTCAAGAAAGTCTAAGTATAACATCCTCTCCTCATCATTGTTATACTCATTGAAATTTTGAACAGTTTATCTTGGGAGGAAAATTTCACTTTTCACAACAGCCTCAGGCTCATATACTAACATAAATGGATTTTCTCGATTGGGGACATATGTGGTACGATATGCCCATAGTAAACTTTAGAGTTCTTCCATCCACTTGATTTTAGCTTCTTCAAGTCTAGCCTTAATTCTCGAGGATAAGTTTTGATTCATAACCTCTATTTAACCATTGGTGGGGGGACTACATGCAGTGAATAAAAATACTTTATCCCTTTCTTTTTATAATAAGACTCTAATGCATCATCATCAAATCGATTTTCATGAACGGTGATGAAGGCATAAGGGATCCCATACCTACACGTGATGTTTTTCCACATAAATTGAAAACCATTCTTATTAGTGATCTCGAGCAGAGGTTCGGCCCCTACCCATCTCATGCAATAATTAACTTCCACTATTAGACACATGAATCATCCGGGAGTCACGGGAAGAGTTCGAAGATATCCATACCCCATTGAGCTAATGGCCATGAGGTAGTGATAGGCGTGAAGGGATAATGAGGTTGAAGACTTATGTTTGCATGTCTTTGGCAGGAGTCACATTTATTCACATGGGCATGAGAATCTTTGCCTAAGGTTGACTAATAATACCCCTGCATAATAATACTCTTGGCTAATGAACGTCTTATCATATAACTACCATAAGAACGCATGCACCTCTTTTAAAAAATGTACTTTACCTCTAAGGAATGGATGCACCGTAAGAGAGGAAGAAGTAAACCCCTCTTGTACAAGATATCTCCAAATTTAGTAATTTTTTTTGTTTTAAAGCTCACCTTCCTTACCTCCCTCTTTGCCTCATGGAGATTTTCATCTATTAGGCAGTTTATGATTGGATCCATCCATAAAGGAATGAGGTTTATATTAAATATCTCTATTTCCTTGTCTTCCTGTTTGATGCTGGGTTTGACCAATATCTCTATCTGCACTACCCCTTTGAGTTATATTATTGTGGCCGAATCTATCCTTTATAAACCGTATTCTCTGTCTTTTGATACCCTTGGAATATTTTACTTAAAATTGGGATATGAGCGTCTTCACTTTGATTAAGTACTTAACCATTTTTCCATCTTTAGCTTCATTCTCTTATGATATCTGATGTACCACTAATTGTGAATCACTGTGATCTTGAATTTTCTTAACTCCTATTGACACAACAAGGTTAAAACCTTTTATTAATGCTTCATACTTTGCCTCATTAATAGAGATCGAGAAGTTGAACCTGAGGGCATACTCAATCTTTATTTTATCTGCACCGCTTCCTACAGCATATGAGCATCCATCCATATATAATTTCCAAACATGTATCTCTAGTCAAAATGGTTCATATCTCCCCTTTTATGGCCATATGAGGTGGTCTCTATGCTTTTTCTTCAATAACCCCCCTATTAAGCAAAGGGGTACGATCTTTATTGATTATCCAATTACTTTCCTTGGTCCATAGGGAGGGCAGACCCTTTTAGATAATAGCTATTGAGCTTCCTCAGCCAGTTCCCTTTCACTTAAAGTTCCCGTGCTTTATAGGAGGTCCCTTCTCGCTTTGCTCTCGTAATTTCATACATTCTCGCTGCGAATTTTGTTAGTGACATTGAGTGAGAAATCCAAAGCAAAGCCTTTTACTTTTCTTGGATAAGAACCTATGTTGGACGAAGTCGAAGCTTGAGAGGGAGGCTCAAGTGTAGATCCAAAGCCTGAGAAGGATTCTCAATTATGGGAGCCTAGTCTTGAGAAGGAGCCATAATTATTGGAGCTGAGGTTAGAACTGAAGGGATTGGCTCAGAGGATGAAACTTCCTTGTGCAATCTCGAATCCTCCCACATGAATTTAATAACAAAATCTTGTACTTCTTGTCGTTTGATTATGGTACGAGGTTGATAATCGATGTCATATGCTCTCAGTTCAATGGACTATGCCATGAGTCGACCAAGATTCTCTCGTTTATGCATGATTTGTCTAAGAGGCTGATCTGTTGGCACTGTAATTGAATGAGCTTGGAAGTTCGACGACATCTTTCTTGCTATGTGAATTAGTGAAAATGCCAATTTTTTCATTTTTGGGTATCGACTCTCTGCCACCTAAAAATATTTGCTTTTATTATAAACTGGATTTTGAACCCTTTAATCTAGGCGAACCATTATTGCGCTTACTGCCAATTCTGAGACCACTAAGTACAAGTATAGCTTTTCACCATACAAAGGTCGAGACAACAAATCAGTATAACCCAAGTAAACATTCAATTCTTGATATTATTTTTCACATTCTTAATTCCATTCGAAAAAGAAGTAGGCTTTCCTTAGTACTTTGAAGAATGACAAGAATTGATTAGTGGCTCTGAAGACAAATCTGTTTAAGGTTGCTATGCACCCAGTGACTCTCTGAACTTATTTTTGATTTCTTGGTGATGTCATGTCAATTAGGGCCTTGATTTTTTATAGATTAGACTCTATTCCTCTATGTTTTATGATGAAGCTGAAGAATTTTCTGGATACATATCCGAAGACGTATTTGGCTAGATTCAATTTCATTTGGTGTTTTTCCATCGTGTCAAAGATATTGGCCAAATCCTTCACATGGTATTCCGCTAATATATCATTGACATTAATTTCCTTGGTTTGCCTTTAAAATTTTTGTCACCAACCACTGGTATGTGGCTTCAAAATTCTTTAAGAGGAAAGACATCACATTATAATAATAGACGCCTTTATGAGTTATGAAAGAAGAATTCTCAACATCATCCTCATTCATAAATATATGGTTAAACCTTTTGTATACATCCATGAAGCTCGTGACTTCATGGCCTACAATAGCATCTACCATTTGATCTATTGATAGAAAGGAAAAGAATCTTTAGAGTACGTCTTATTTTGGTCTGTGAAATCGACGCACATATGCCATTTTTTATTTTTCTTTGGTAAAAGGACAACGTTAGACAACCAAGAGGGATACTTTACTTGTTCAATAAATCCCGGATCTAGCAATTTGTTCACTTCTTCTTAGATGATGAATTACATAGTTGGGGAAAACTGTTGTGACACCCCGCCCAATTAAATATCGGGTGATCAGTCCTTTATAAAATTTAAAATAGAATATCCGGTTGGTTCATTCTTAGCATCACTATCGAAAAACATGTACCTTATTAATCACCTAATAATTAATTAAGCTAGTGTCAAAAACTTTTTATCCATTAAGTAATACTCAACAACTTAAACAATTAACACATTCACCAATCCCATGAATAAGAACAATAATAAATGAGAAATCAACCAACTGAATCAAATAAAACTGGAATAAATGTCCCATTTAAATAATCTTAAATCCACAAACTAATATAAAACTGAATCCAACTAAAAACTGAATACTGAAGTAAAATGAGTACAATCTCTCTGACATAAATGAGAACTGAGTATGGACGACATGCCCTAACTGAGATATCTAAATCATGACTCTGAGTGAAAAAGAGGCATATAATCACGAGGACCTGTAACTCCCACAATAGCTGCAACACGTCAAATCGTCTAAAAATCTACGCCTGGCGTCCTTGTGGTTGGATACCTAAAATAGTTTCACAAGAAACAAGAGATTTTCCAAGAGATAGGTCATATCCCGGGTGTAAAAGATTTTAAAACAATTTAGCAAGTATTTAAAAATTACAGTAAAGCAAATATTATATGCATGTTAGCTTTCCAAGCACTCACTTAAGATTCTCACCTCTCAACTATTGTGCACGCCTAACCTACCCGTAAACCATTCTAGCCATCACCATCACACCTAACTAGATTGTAGACATAGATCTTCTAACTATCACTCGTAGTAATATCTCGCATTTCTCATATAATATTAATAATTGCTTCTGCCTTTAATATCCCGAGTAAGACTATTCACAGGTACAATTTAGCATTCAGATACTTAAGTTTATTTAGATTTTCATTATTTTCCTTATCTATAGTTTTCATGTAGTTGATAATATCACAAGTATATAGACATATTCATCACTATATTATACATATACAATACATACCCCTAGACTCAGCTACGGTGCGTGCATACTCTGCTATCAAGTCCTGGTACATCTCATACTAAATAAGGACAATCAATTCGGTATCTCTCTGGAACCATAAAAATACACATCACACATATTGGAGGCGAACATAGTCCTAAGTCTTTGGGATACGCACATACCTACGCACATAAATGACCGTTCAATCCATCGTTCTCACAAATGGTATCCAACCTAAGTTCTATGTTCTGAGGCACCAATCAAAAATCCCCCCAGTGGGCTCATCAGTTGGCGAATGTCCTCTTTAACAACCTCCCGTGATAACAAGTAGCGTAGGTATGTCAGACACATAAAAAATCACATATAGGTATTCAGACATCCCATTAAAATCAGTAGGTATTTACACACCCCGAATATATATTCCATGCCTAGGTATTCTTCTCATTACTACTTACAATATATTTATTAAATTACGGATACTCTCTCTCTCATAATTTCCAAGGATAACTCATCGCTCTAAATACCTTAAAGTATTATACTCAAATAAATTCCAAAAATTCTACACTATACTGAAATTCATTGAACGCTATTTTATTTCACTCAAATTAAATACTCCACACAAATATTGAACATAAAAGAAAATTTCCAGAATTCTGACACATCGCTCGAAGGAGGACTGTCTCGTTTGAACAAGAATGACATGTCGCTCGAATGATAACTTCACGCGATATGCCATCTCACTCGAATGATAGCTTTGCGCGACAGCTGCAAGCGACTTCAAGCAATCTGGGCCTGTTTCGTCTCTAACCTCTAAGACTTGATTTTTTCATCATTTTATAGTTCTAAAACCTCTACAGATCATTCCCAAATAACAATTAATCAATTCCAATTGATATACTAGCATGTATATATGATTTCTAATAACCTAAGATCATTAAATCATGCCTAAATCTTGATAAATTCCGAAACCCCAGAATTAATTAGTTTAAGCCTAGTTCTTCAAATATTTATTCAAGAGCATAATAATTCCATATTCGTTCATCACAAATAATCATCAATTGGTGGCTTCTAGTCTACATACATTAAGGGCTCAACCAAATCCAATTTCAGATTCTAATTAATCATCTTAACTCTCAAATTTCATCAAGATTTTGAATAATATACGGGTATTGGATTAAACACTTGCCTTAAGAAATAAGGTATTATCCATTGGTGTAGTTTGTATGGTTGCGATCCTCGCTCTCGGATCTACGCGGTGGTGGTCTTAGTGGTGTAAATGGTGTACTAATGATGGTTCTAGCCCTAGAAACCTCTCATCCTCCTCCTTTGGCCTCTGTGTGTAACAACTGATAACCATAATCTAAACAACGTACATGATATTTTATCCCCTTAATCTTCGTCATTAATTATACTCTAAAAATACAAATTACCAAAACGCCCTCCCGGGATGCCGGTTTGCCCTAAAATTGCCTCAAATCCAAACTAAACCTCTGGGTAGGTTTTCAGACTATTTCGACCCTTTCGAACAAATTGGTGCACTCGAAATGACCATACGGGTAACTAAAATTATAATTACTTTTTACTTCATTAAATTAGTCTCGACACGACTGACACGCATGTCCCGATTTAATTATAGTGACTGTCTTATATTTTACTCGCGACAATTTCATAAATTCACAATCATATATTACTTTATCCGCTCGGCAATATTCAATATAATTATCATCAATAAATACTAACCCTTATCTCACTAGTAATATTTATATTTAAATCCGGATTAATTACCAATTAATTTCCCATATATAATTTTAATTAATCCCATATTTTAAAAATCATAAAAATTACGGGCTATTACATACTCCCCCCTAATAACCGAATTTCATCCCGAAACTTCGAAAAATAAAGGTATACCTGGTAAGAATAACTCTGGATATTTTTTGCGCATCTCATCGTCACGCTCCCAAGTAGACTTCTCGATATTATGGTGCTCTCACTGAACACGCACAAGTGGAACTACCTTCGACCTTAATCTCCTCTCACTATTTTCTAAGATAGCCATTGGTCTCTCCTCATAAGAACTGTCAGGCTGCAAGTCATTCTCCTCCAATTCCATTTGAGTGTGAGCCAACTCATCTCGGAGATACCATCTCAGTGAAGAAATGTGGAACACGTCATGAATACGGTGCAAGTGCTCTGACTACCCAAGTCTATACGCTACTGATTCAATACTCTCGATGATAGGAAATAACCCCATGTATCTCGGTACCAATTTCCCTTTGTTCTTGAACCTCATAATCCCCTTCATAGGAGATACTCGTAGTAACACCCAGTCCCCCATACTAAACTCCCGAAAGACACGCTTAGCATCGGCGTAGCTTTTCTGTCTGTCCCGGGCTACCCGTATTCGAGTTCAAATCATCTCGATCCTGGCAGACATATCCTGAATCACCTTCGGCCCGGGTAGCTTATTGTCCCCCACCTATAGCCAACAAGCATGAGAACGACAAGGCCAACCATACAACGCCTTAAATGGATCCATGCCAATAGTGAACTGATAGGAGTTATTATATGTAAACACCATCAGCGGAAGATACTGCTCCCAACCTCCCCGGAAATCAAGAACACACATATGTAACATATCCTCCAATGTTCGATTAGTCTACACAGTCTTCCCATCCGTCTGTTGGTGATAGGCCATACTCAATCACAACACGGTTCCCATAGCCTCTTGTAAGCTTGCATAAAAATTGAGATACAAAAATCTTGTCCTTTTCGGACACAATATCTAGGGGCACCCCATGTAATCTCACTATATTGGCAATGAAAATCTGAGCATACTGTGCCATAGTATAATTCGTCTTGACTGGCAGAAAGTTGGCTACCTTAGTAAACCGATCCACTATCACCCAGATGCAATTGTGACCCCTCTGAGAAGTAACCTTATGATGAAATCCATGGAAATGCTCTCCCATTTCCACTTAGGAATGTCTAGAGGATGAAGAAGCCCATTTGGCTTCCGGTGGTCCACCTTTACTAAATGATAGGTGGCGCACTTCGAGACGAACTTAGAAATGTCCCTCTTCATCCCACTCCACCAATACCACCGCCTCATATCTTGGTACATCTTATCCCCGTCGGGATGTACTGAAAATCGAGATCCATGCAACTTTGTCATCACTGCATATCGCAACTCCTCTCCCTCTGGGATAACCAGTCGTCCATACAAGCACAAGCCTCCCTCAGAACTTACTGAGTAAGACTCTGCTCCCTCAACAAGAAGCTGTCGAATCCTCTCCTGACAAAATGAATTGGCTACATGGGCCTATATAATCATCGTCACAATCTGAGGTGTAATCGTCACAACTGACATGAATGATCGGACAATTGCATCCTGATGTCCCAACTCCTTCCATTTTGCTTTCCACACCTCGGCCACCTCACCTACTTGCCTACAGATCAACGCATCAGCTACTTTGTTAGCCTTTCTTGGGTGGTATTAGATCTTAAACTGATAGTCTTTCAAAAATTCTAGCCACCTGCGCTGACGTATATTCAGCTCCCTCCGAGTGAATAAATACTGTAGTGACTTATGATCTGTGAATAGGCAGAATTTCTCCCCAAATAAACAATATCTGCAAATTCGAAGGGTAAACACTACTCCTGCGAGCTCCAGGTAATGGGTGGGGTAATTCCTCTCGTGAGGCTTAAGCTTGCGGGAAGAAAAAGCTATATCCTGATCCTCCTGCTGAAGTACTCCCCCAAGTCCCCGTAGGGATGCATCTGTGTAAACCAGGTACTCCACTACTGGACTGGGTAAAGTGAGAACTGACACTGAAGTCATCTTATCCTCCAGCTCATCAAATGCAATCTGACATGCATTATCCCAGACAAACGGTACACCCTTACGGGTCAAATTATTCATCGGGCCTGCAATCATCGAAAATCCTTAGATGAACCGTATATAATACCTGGCTAACCATAAGAATCTACACACCTTTGTCAGTCTCGTGAGTTGTTCCCACTCCCTCCCCGCTGACACCTTGCTGGAGTCCACTGATATCCCCCTATCTGATACGATATTCCCCCAAAATTGTACCTCTCGCAACCAAAATCCAAAATTTTAGAACTTGGCATACAAATCATTCTCCCGCAAAGTCTGCAAAACCCAACGTAGATGCTCAGCATGCTCCTCCTCGATCTGGGAGTAAATCAGGTTATCATATATGAAGACAATGATAAAATGATCTAAGAACTTCCTGAACACCCTATCAATCAAGTCCATAAATACTGCTGGTGCATTGGTTAGCCCAAATGACATAACCCAAAAATCGTAGCACCCGTATCTCGTCAGAAAATAAGTCTTAGACAAATCTTGCTCCCTGATATGTAACTAATGATAACCGGACCTCAAGTCTATCTTCAAGAAGTATGCTACTCCTCTCAGATGGTCTAATAAGTCATTGATATGAATTAATAGATATTTATTACGTATAGTGACTTTATTCAACTCCCGATAATCCAAGCGTAGTCGTAAGGATCCATCCCTCTTCTTCATAAACAGAATTGGGGAGTCCTAAGGTGAGGTACTCCTCTGGATAAAGACCTTTCCCAATAAGTGTTCAATTTTATCCCGTAAATCCCTCATCTCCATAAGAGCTATACGGTAAAGTGCACGGACTATCGGTCGTGTGCGCGGTGCCAAATCAAACACAAACTCTATCTCTCTACTTGGAGATAGCCTGATATGTCATGAAACAAGTTGATGAACTCCCCAACAATCAAAATCGAATCGAGGGAAATCACTACTCCCGTAAAGGTCTCCTCCTTTATATAAAATAAGTGAGTGGAAGATCCTCCCTCGGGGTGAGGCATCGCCACTATGAACATCTCCAGACCCGAGATAGGAAAAATAATTCTCCTATTAAAGCAGTCAATCGTGGCCCAATACGCGACTAGCCAATCCATGCCAATAACGGCATCGTACTCAGACATATATAAAACAAGCATATTGGCAGGCAAAATAAGACTCCCAATATTTATAACCACACCCATAATCCCATGGAAATATAGTGTCTATGAAAGAGTGTGAGGCTACTGTGTCAAACAAAATACATCCCATAATCCCATGGAAAAAACATACCCTCAACTACGGGTGGATCCTATGGAACTGCTGCCTGGTGGACGTTATAGCCAAGCCCATACTGTAGCTGTCCCTGCTGAATCGGGGCTGTTGGAGTAGCACACAAACCTGGGACTAGTGCTGGTACAGGGAGGGCGACTGGGAAGATCGTCCTCTAGGGCTCCTGGTGAGATCCCTATTGCTAAGGATACTTCCCCTTGTAGGGGAAATCAAATCGTTTGTGGCCATTCTTGCCATAAGTGAAACATCTACCTGCGTAGTTACGTCCTCTCTGCCCCTATTGGTCCTGGCCTTGCTGGCCGTTGCCACCTCTCCCTTGGCCCTGATGGAACTGCTTCTGGTCATGCCAACCCTAGTGGCCATGCCTGAAACCTCCCTGTCCATGACGAAAGCCCCCTGATCTGAATCTCTTAGAAGAATCTCCCTGATGGGAACCCTGCTCACCCTGACTCTGAGCTGCTAATGCTCCGTTGGCACTACCTCCTCCTGTACTAACCTACTGGCTAGATTCACCTCCTCTCTTTATCCCTTTAACATTAAAGCCGTGATTCTAGCAGTGTAGTAATACAACATTGAGTACATCGGTATAAGACTGCAAAGAGAGGTTACCCTGAAGATGCTGTCGAATCCTTTAAGTCAGGCCATCCATAAATATTTGAATCTTCTTTTCTTCAGTAGTTAACTCAGCTGGTACTAGATTTACTAGACTAGTAAGCTCCTCCCCATATTCTACTACAGTCTTCCCCTCCTGGGTGAGGTCCAGTAATTTTTGCCTCATGTTCGTCTGAACTACGGAAGGAAAATATTTACCAAAAAATCCTGAATTGACATGCTATCACGCTACCTGCAATAGTAGTGGACTCCCAACATTGTAACAATGCTCCAACTAGCTTGAAAGTAACTAATATCTGCCTCTGCACCTCTGTGCACTCATACATCCTCAAGTGCAACTGGATATACTTCTTCTATTGGCTCGCTACAACCACATCTGAACTCCCCTAGAACTCTGGGGGATGTGCCTCCTAGAAGGCATCTCTGATTCGCTCCCAAGAAGAAGGGGACACATGAACTGGTGCTGGCGCCATTGCTTGTGTCTGGGGTGGGTCCTATTATACCACTGCTAATGCTGCATTAATCGCCTATGCAGTGATGGCGGCAACCTCTACTGCATTTATGGTACCCTGGGCAGGAGCTGGCTGAGGCTCGGGCTGGGCATTACTGGCAGCCTATAGTGCACGTCTGGGAGCCATCTGAAATGAGAAAGAATTTTTATAACTCTTCAATTAAATAAATCTCAAAATAGCTGAAGAGGTAAAGACATATTCACGAATGCAACAATCCTAATAATAGGGCTCTATATCAAAGAATGTTACGTTGAAAGCAAAATAAGCCGCACAGATCCTAAAAGGCTCGCTCTAGAACCTGATGCTCTGATACCACCCGTGACTCCCTACCCAATTAAATACCGGGTGATCAGTCCTTTATAAAATTTAAAACAGAATATCCGGTTGGTTCATTCTTAGCATCATTGTCGAAAAACATTTACCTTATTATCACCTAATAATTAATTAGGCTAGTGTCAAAACTTTTAATCCATTAATTAATACTCATCAACTTAAACCATTACACATTCACCAATCCCTTGAATAATAATAATAATAATAAAAAGTAAGATATCAACCAACTGAATCAAATAAAACTGGAATAAACGTCCCAGTTAAATAATCTCAAATCCACAAACCAATATAAAACTGAATCCAACTAAAAACTGAATACTAAAGTAAAATGAGTACAATCTCTGACATAAATCAGAACTGAGAATGGGTGACATGCCCTAACTGTGATATCTAAATTATGACACTGAGTGAAAAAGAGTGGAGTCTTCTAATCATAAGGGCCTGTAAATCCCACAATAGTTGCAGCACGTTAAATCGTCTGAAAATCTACGCCTGACGTCCCTGTGGCTGGACACCTAAAATAGTTTCACAAGAGACGAGATATTTTGCAAGAGACGGGTTAGAGCCCGAGTGTAATAGATTTTAAAATAATTTAGCAAATATTTAAAAATTGCAGTAAAGCAAATATTATATGCATGTTAGCTTTCTGACACTCACTTGAGATTCTCACCTCTCAACTATTATGCATGCCAAACGTACCGCTAAACCATTCTAGTCATCATCATCACACCTAACTAGATTGTACACATATATCTTCTAACTATCACTCGTAGTAATATGTCGCATTTCTCATATAATATTAATAAATGCTTATGCCTTTAATATCCCGAGTAAGAGTCTTCACAGGTACAATTTATCATTCACATACTTAAGTTAATTTACATTTTCATTATCTTCCTTATCTACAGTTTTCACGTATTAGATAATATCACAAGTTAATATACATATTCATCACTATATTATATACATCCAGTACGACACCCCTAGATTCAGCTGCGGTGCATGCAACTCTGCTATCGAGTCCTGGTACATCTCGTACTAAATAAGGACAATCGGTTCGGTATCTCTCTCGAACCATAAAAATACACATCAGACATATTGGAGGTGAACATAGTCCTAAGTCTTTGGGATACGCACATACCTATGCACCCAACTGACTGTTCAATCTATCGTTCTCACGAATGGTATCCAAATTAAGTTCTATGTTCTGAGGCACCAATCGAAAATCCCCCAAGTGGGATCGTCAGGACGATACTTTCCTCTTTCACAACCTCCCGTGATAGAAAGTAGCGTAGGTATGTCATACACATAAAAATTCACATATAGTTATTCACGCATCCCATTAAAATCAGTAGGTATTTACACAACCCGAATATATATTCCATGCCTTGGTATTATTTTCATTACTACTTACAATATATTTATTAAATTACGGATAATCTCTCTCTCGTAATTTCCAAGGATAACTCATCGCTCCAAATACCTTAAAGTATTATACCCAAATAAATTCCAAAAATTCTGCACTATACTGAAATTCATAGAACATTATTTTATCTCACCCGAATTAACTACGTCGCACAAATATTGAACATAAAAGAAATTTTCTAGAATTCTGACACGTCGCTCGAAGGAGGACTGTATCTCATTTGAACGATAATGATGTATCGCTCGAATGATAGCTTCGTGCGACATGCCATCTGTAAGGACATTTTTGTCCATTGTCAATATGTATGTCGTACGCCGTTACACCGTTGAAGAAATTCAAGATCGAATCTACAACAACGGATCCGAATATCAAAGCATCTTGAACATCATAACCTCTGCGAGAATGAACTTGGTAAAGTTTTGTTTCTAAGTCCCTTAAAGTTTCATACTTAGTATTGGGAAATTTTTATAAAATATTTTTTATAAAAATAAGAAGTAAGTTTTTTCAAGAAAAATGAGGCTTTTAAATTTTTTTTAATTTTTCTGGTTTACCGGACCGGTCCGCCCATATTTTAAACAAACCGATCCGCCTCCAGACCGGTCCGCCTACCTACCAGACCGATCCGCTTTGCACCAGTATACCACGGACCGATTGCAAACAGAAGAAGCCTATTTTAAAAATGAACTGATCCGAGGTCAGACCGATCCACCTCCAAGACGGACCGGTCCGCCTGGGATAAATTCGAATAGTTCCGTGTGATGTTTATCCACCAGCTCATATTTCCTATATATATAACTATTTCGGTGGTGTATTTTTTAAGTCTTTGAGAAAACGTTTCTAAGAGTACAAACACAACAAGACTTCAATTTTTGATGTGCCAAACATCTTTTTGATTCACACACAAAAATCCCAATTACTTTTGTGAATATTTTGGAACCCTAGAACACAAGCTTTGCTATTGTTCAATCTTTGTGGGGAGATCTTTGTAACCGAGGGCTACGTGTCATTGCTGAGGGAGTCTCTACAAAGTTTTATGGCTGCGTGTCATTAAGGAGAGCTGCGGTTCTTCCTTTGTTGTTTGGGCTGCGAGTCCTTGGAGGGTACTGCGTGTATTCTCTTGCTGAGTTCAAGACTGCGTGTCTTTGTGGGTTGGCTGCGTGTTAATCCATTACAGATTTCTCTATGTAATTGTAAGTTGTGATTTATATATTCATAGTGAAATAAAGGTTTTACGCGAAAGGTTTTTTTTCCTAAAATCTGAGTCTTAGTATATTTTTGTGTGACATGCTTTCTTTATTTATGGGTTGACACACACACCTTAGATGCATGTTTAGGGGCTGTATTTATTCGATTTAAAGTAGACTATAATTAAATAAGGGTTATTGGAAACTTGAAAATTTGAATTTAATCAATTATCACAGTCTCACGTTTTCAAATTGGTATCAGAGCAGGTTGCGCTATTTTATCGCGTATTCCTATTTTCCGCAAAATCGTGTGATATTGATTTTTTTAAAAAATCAGTTTTGTGAAAAATCTCATTTTTTTTCTTATTGACCACTTATATAATCAGATGCCGATTTTTGATGGGTCTAATTATGACTACTGGAAAGCTCGCATGAAATCAATTTTAAAATCTATTGACGAGCGTGTTTGGTTGCTTTGCGAAAATGGTTGGACTCCTTACACGGTCACTGTTAATAACCTCACCACTTTAAAACCCGTGTCAGCCTGGACTGAAGATGATTATAAATTGTCCAATTTTAATTCCCGTGGTCTGAGTACTATTTTTGGAGCTGTCTCTCCTGATGAGTTTCGTCGAATTATGACGTGCACCACATCTAAAGAGGCTTGGGATGTTTTAAAACTAACACTTGAGGGTACGAACGCGGTTAAAGAATCAAAATTATAAAATTTGGCCACCCAATTTGAGACTATTACTATGTCTGAGTCTGAATGCTTTGATGATTTTTATGCTCGTTTGTCAGACATTGTTAACACATGTTTTAATTTAGGTGAGGTGATTGATAACATGCGTGTCGTTAAAAAGATTTTGAGATCTCTCCCAAAACGCTTTATTCCTAAAGTCACTGTTTTGAACTCTTTGGGAAATTTGAAATCACTTAAGTTGGAAGAACTTGTAGGAGATCTTCAAACCTATGAGATTGACATGTTTACCAAAATTATTAAAGCTAAGGATAATGGCATTGTTTTAAAGACTCATTTTAAGAAAAAGAAAGAAAAAGTTTATGAGTCCATTTCTGAGGGAGATTTTGATTTTAATGATATGGCCTTGTTAGCGAAAAATTTTAAAAAATTTCTCAACATGAACAAAAATAATTCTTCCAATAAAAAGAATTTTTTTGAGAAAAATAAAAAGAAAGGAAAGGCCAAAGAAAGTGGTGAGAGGGAAAAAGAGAATGACTCCGATGAGGAGTGTGAGGAAGATTTTGAGAACGTCACTTGTTTTGAATGTGGGGGTAAGGGACATAAGTCGTTTGAGTGTCCTACGTGGCTTAGAAAGAAAGAAAAGAATGTAGCTATGCCTGCCACACTTAGTGATAGTAGTGAAGGTGAGGGTGATGAGACTAGTGGTGAGAAGTTTGTAGCTTTTTCTAGTCATGTGAGCACACCCACCTTGTCCCACAATAGTGCACACGAATGAGATAGTGATGATTTGAGCGCTTCAAGTGAGGGAGAAAGTGAGAGTGAAAGTGGAGATGAAAGTGAGCTTCAAAAAGCTTTTAGAGATTTGTACACCGAGACCTTGAAAACAAAGAGGTATAATAGGGATTTAGGTCGTCGGGTTTTAGATTTATAGAAAGAGAAGGAGGTATTGAGAAAGGAGAAGTGTGATTTGACCGACACGTTGTCTATTCTGACGGCACATGTATCCCAACTCCAGAGTGGTCTCGAACGTGCCAAGGAGGTCAAAGTCAATTTTGTGAACGCACCTAAGAAGGTTGAAAAGGTGGTTCATAAGGGTAAAGGTGAGAAGTTAGGAATAAATCATGATGGTGCTTCTACTTCCCAATTAGCACCCGAGCCGGTTCCCACTTTAGTGTTTGATTCACGTGAATCTAACCCTAACCCACCTAGGCGTCCCATTCCTATTAGGAGAGTGCATCCTAGAGTTTTTGAGAGAGGTGTTACTAGGCCTATTTATGTTTGCTCACATTGCAAGAGGAAAGGGCACCTTAGGGAATTTTTCTTTAAGTTGGGGTATGTGTCACGTTTTGCTTCTACTCGTGTTTCTGGCACACATGCACCCACACATGATACTTTACATGCTCCCGGAGACGACATGAGAGAGTTTGCACATTTAGATGAGCAAGTTAAGTTTTTGGTCAAAACTTCACAAGAATTGATGGAGGTTTTTCATAAGTTGTCACCACCTTTGGAAAACTCCTCTGCACCTAATGATTGAGGTTTGACTTGTTTACTAGCATAGGGTGTTTTTCATGATGACATTGTTTGCCTATTGCTAGTATGTATCATTTTTGTATGTTTTATTTTTTTTGAAAATTTTTAAAAAATACAAAAAGATTTTATTTTGATAAAATTTTGAGAAAGTCCAAAAAGATTTTTGTATTTTGTTTGCACCGTTTATGGATAAACACTTAGGATGACCGAGTCACAACATCATTCCATTTTTCATGTGACTGTTTGATAGTGTTTTGAGACAATAGGTCAATTCATCCGTGTGCTTTATAATGTTTGGAGTCATTAAGATGTAATTAAGTGTTACTTCCTACATGTTTGACTTATGTTTCCTTTATTGCACACATGCACGAATTTGTTTGATTATTGTGCTTGTCTTATCACATGTTAGTTGGGTGTTTTCACTTCAATCCTGTCCTTAAAACGAACCAAGCGTGATAAATTTTGCTAAGGAAATTGTGCATATAAAAAATCATTTTGTGAGTTTGTGTGTTTTGTTTGAAAACGGGGAAGGGCTGTGAAAGGTTCATTTTGCCTTTGCGAATACTAAGCCACCGTTAAATTGGACCTAAAAAATGGAGGAATTTTATTATCCGAGGTCCAAAGAGGTTAAAAGAGCCCTGAAAAAAAAAATTGAATGGCAATAAAAAGAAATATATGCCAAATTATGGGCCATTTAGGTTTTTCCACCAATTCTCCAAAAGTTTGAGAATTTAGTTTATATACCTCTAAAAAGAAAATATATACGAGGGAGTTTGGTTGGAGAAGTTCCAACGGGTTTGCACATCCTGGAAATGCTCGAAAATGCGCTACATAGTTTTGGACGTTATTGGAGTGGAAATCATTTTGACTTTGATTTGTTGATTTGCATAAGACGATGTCATCTAAATTCAACAATCTTTACACCTAAGGATACTTTTGATGTCCATTCATTAGGAGTACACATATGCATCATGCACATATGATTGATTGAGTTGATTTACCTATCGAATGTGTTCACACCCATTCATTCCATTTCCATGACTTAATTGTTTTAGTCTAAATCTATGGTGTGATTTTTGTAGCATATTTTTTTTAAAATGTATCTTATCTTTGTTTGAAAAATTGAAAAATCAAAAATAGTTTGCGCCTTTGTTTTTTCGCATCTCCTTGCAAGAGCACGTTTTCCATATTGTTTAATGCCCTCTTTTGTGTACCGTGACACCCCAATTTTTCCATATTGTTTGATGCCCTGTTTTGTGTACCGTGACACCCCAATTTTGCTTATTTGATTCATTCTTCTCATTTGTCTATTTGGGGACATCATAAAAAGGGGGAGAAAGAATTATCATATTATGGGGGAGTTTGAATTTTGGAGGAGTTTTTGAGATTTAGCTTATGCTTTTATCATAAATTGGTATCTATGTTTATCTCATTTCAAACTCGATATGTCACGTGGTATTTGATTTGTCTCATGTGTGTAGGTATAAAGATTTAAGATCAATATATTGCACACCCTGATGAGAAAAACTTTGAGATTTGATGATTGTTGAAGATTAAAGAACAAACGATGAAGATTTAAACATTTGTATCTTTCCATCTTTAGGGTTCATGGGAGGGTAGATTTGTATAGGTTATTAGTTGATAATCCGTATTTTTTATGTCTGTACCGGCATAGACATATGGGGAGATTTGTGAGGACATTTTTGTCCATTGTCAATATGTATGTCGTACGCCGTTACACCGTTGAAGAAATTCAAGATCGCATCTACAACAATGCATCCGAATATCAAAGCATCTTCAACATCATAACCTCTGCGAGAATGAACTTGGTAATGTTTTGTTTCTAAGTCCCTTAAAGTTTCATACTTAGTATTGGGAAATTTTTATAAAATATTTTTTATAAAAATAAGAAGTAAGTTTTTTCCAAGAAAAATGAGGCTTTTAAAAGTTTTTTAATTTTTCTGGTTTACCGGACCGGTCCGCCCATATTTTAAACGAACCGATCCGCCTCCGGACTGGTCCTCCTACCTACCGAACCGATCCGCTTTGCACCAGTATACCACGGACCGATTGCAAACCGAAGAAGCCTATTTTAAAAATGAACAGATCCGAGGTCGGATCGATCCGCTCCAAGCCGGACCGGTCCGCCTGGGATAAATTCGAACAGTTCCGTGTGATGTTTATCCACCAGCTCATATTTCCTATATATATAGCTATTTCGGTGGTGTATTTTTTAAGTCTTTGAGAAAATATTTCTAAGAGTACAAACACAACAAGACTTCGATTTTTTATGTGCCAAACATCTTTTTGATTCACACACAAAAATCCCAATTACTTTTGTGAATATTTTGGAACCCTAGAACACAAGATTTGCTATTGTTCAATCTTTGTGGGGAGATCTTTGAAACCGAGGGCTGCGTGTCATTGTTGAGGGAGTCTCTAAAAAGTTTTATGGTTGCGTGTCATTAAGGAGAGCTGCGGTTCTTCCTTTGTTGTTTGGACTGCGAGTCCTTGGAGGGTGCTGCGTGTATTCTCTTGCTGAGTTCAAGACTGCGTGTCTTTGTGGGTTGGCTGCGTGTTAATCCATTGCATATTTCTCTATGTAATTGTAAGTTGCGATTTATATATTCATAGTGAAATAAAGGTTTTACCCGAAAGGGTTTTTTTCCTAAAATCTGAGTCTCAGCATATTTTTGTGTCACATGCTTTATTTATTTATGGGTTGACACACGCACCTTAGATGCATGTTTAGGGGATGTATTTATTTGATTTAAAGTAGACTATAATTAAATAAGGGTTATTGTAATCTTGCAAATTTTAATTTAATCAATTATCACAGTCTCACGTTTTCACCATCTCCTCGATCGACAGCTTCATGCGACTTCAAGCGACCTGGGTCTGTTTCGTCTCTAACCTCAAAGACTTGCGTTTTCATCATTTTTGAGTTCTAAAACCTCTACAGATCATTCCCAAACAGTAATATATCAATTCCAACTGATATCCTAACATGAATATATGATTTCTAACAACCTAGGATCATTAAATCATGCATAAATCTTGATAAATTCTGAAATCCCCAAATTAATTAATTTAACCCTAGTTTTTCAAATTTTTATTCAAGAACATAATAATTCTAGATTCATTCATCACAAATAATCATCAATTTGTGACTTCTAATCGACATACATGAAGGGCTTAACCTAATCCAATTTCAAATTCTAATTAATCATCTTAACTCTCCAATTTCATCAAGATTATGAACAATACATGGGTATTATACACCAATACTAACATGAACATGATTATTGCTAAAGTTTTGCAAGGATTAAAAACTTTACTCAAGAAAGAAATTATGATCTGTTGGTGTAGTTGTTATGGTTGCGATCCCCGCTCTCGAATATACGCGATGGTGGTCTTGGTGGTGTAAATGGTGCACTTGTTATGGTTCTAGCCCTAGAAACCTTTCCTCCTCCTTCCTCGTTTGGCCTCTCTGTGTGTAATAACTGATAAACCTATTCTAACCACGTACATGATATTTTATCCCTTTAATTTTCTCATTAATTATACTCTAAAAATATAAATTACCAAAGCGCCCTCCCGGGATGCCGGTTTGGCCTAAAATTGCACCGGGACCCAAATTAAACCCATGGGTAGGGTTTTCCAGACTATCTCGACCCTTTCGGACACATTGGTGCACTCAAAATGACCATACGAGTGACTAAAAATATAATTACGTTTTATTCTATTAAATTAGTCCTGACACGACTGACACGCGTGTCCCGACTTAATTACCGTAACTATTGTATATTTCACTCGCGATAATTTCATAAATTCACAATCATATATTACTTTATTCGCTCTATAATACTCCATATAATTCTCGTCAATAAATACTAACCTTTGTCATACTAGTTAATATTTATATTTAAATTGGGACTAATTACCAATTAATTTCCCTTAAATAGTTTTAATTAATCCCATATTTTAAAAATCATAAAAATTACGGGGTATTACAACTATCTCCTCTTTTACTTTTGTTTGGACGAAGGGTCCTCATCTAGGTGGTGGCGAATGGTTTTTGGGTCTATCACCTACATGTCCTTATGCGACCATGCAAAGATGTTCTATAGATCTTTCAAGATGTTAACGGTCATAACTTTGACATTAGGTTTCAAGGACGAGCTAATTTTCACAGTTTTTTCAGGGTCCTCTTCATCGAGAACCACCAATTTAACCTTCTCAATTGCCTCACCCTTCATAAATTTCTTCTAGTCTCTTGGGTCAAGGGTGTAAATATTGTATGAAGTAGACTTCCTGTTTTAGTCCTCCCATTATTCTGCAGATGTGAAGTAGCATTCTCTTGCTTTAACTTGATTTCCACATAGATCTCTTACCCCAAAATAAGTAGGAAATCTCATCATCTTAATAATAGAAGAATGAACAACTTCAAATTATTTTTGGGGCGACTCATCACAAAATAATGTTGTAAGCCTATATCACATGTGGATCCATGATGAAGAAGTTTACTTTCTAGATTATACATGTCATCCAATTACCTATGCATACATCCAAATCCACCATACCGATTTGGAAGACTTTATCCCCACTGAAGCTAATGAGGGTTGATGATAGGGTTTGATCTATTTCACATTTAGCTTTAGACCTTTGAAACAGTCCCAAGAAATTATATCTAATGAGCTTCCTCCATTGAAGAGGATTTGATAAACATTATATTGCCTAACCATGAGGCTCATGACTAATGGATAATCCTGTAGTTAAATGATGTTCTCAAAGTCCATCCTTCAATAGCCAATGATCATCTGATTGATGTTCACTTTCATAGGACAAATTTATTCTTCCTTTTTCGTCGTATGATTTATATCCATTCATCAAGCATTGGTTCTTGCTTCTCCCACGTATGATTTTCTATCAACTGGTTCAACTCCTCTATTAGCAACTCCTTCTAAAATCATGTATGTGCCAAATCAAATCAAGTGTTGGTCTCCCTTCAGACCTTTAGGCTTCTCAGGACACTCTACCTCTTCATTAGATTCATTTCGAATCTCTATCTTTTAGCTTTTTAGATTTTTTCTTATTTGCTTTATCTCGTGCAAGAGATACCTACATCTTCCCTTCCTCTCGATAAAGGCCATTCTGATCCATGAATGTTTTCATATGACCCTTTTTGATAATCTTTTCAATCTCATCTTTGAGAGCATAACAATTATCGGTATCATGGCCACGGTCTTCATAAAATTTCACCATAGTTGTTTTTTATTCTCTTATTAGGTGGGAACTTCTGTTTTCCTGGCCACTTGATCTCTTCCTCATCCTTAGTTTCATTCAGGATGTTATGAACTAGCGTAATGAGAAGCGTATAACTAGTAAAATTATCTTAAGACTTCTTACCTCCTTTCTCTTTGTCCTTGCTATGAGAGGACTTACCCTAACCATCCTCTATGATCTCTCCCTTCTTATCCATTATTCCT